>CM024757.1:16087237-16757211 GCA_014218235.1 Colocasia esculenta | reverse complement strand
AGCTATCACTTTACCATGCTGCATAAGCACTGCGCCAAGACCTCTCCTTGAAGCATCGGTATACAACACAAAACCACCACTTCCTGCCGGTAATGCCATACAGGTGCTGATGTAAGCCTCTTTTTCAATTCCATAAAACGTTTCTGACATTCACCGGACCACACAAATGGCACACCTTTTCTAGTCAACTTGGTCATAGGTGCCGCAATCTTAGAAAATCTTGAATAAAGCGCCTATAATAACCTGCTAATCCAAAAACTTCTAATCTCAGTAATTGTCTTAGGCACTTCCCATTTCAACACTGCTTCCACTTTACTTGGGTCCACTGCTACTACTACTCCTTTAGCTGAGATAACATGACCCAGAAATTGAATTTCTTCAAAAAACCAAACTCACACTTACTGAATTTGGCAAACAACTGATTATCCCTAACACTGCAGAGTAAACCTCAAATGAGCTGCATGCTCCTTTTCAGATGCTGAATAAATCAAAATATCATCTATAAAGACCACAATGAATTGGTCCAAATATGGATGAAAATTCTATTCATCAGATCCATAAAACCTGCTGGAGCATAGTCAACTCAAATGGCATAACCACAAATTCATAGTGACCATATCTGGTTTTGAAAGCTATTTTATCTATATCCTCCTCCTCTTAATTCTCAACTGATGGTACCCGACCTTAATCAATTTTAGAAATACTTTGCTGATTGCAACTGATCAAACAGATCATCTATCCTCGGCAACGGGTACTTATTCTTATGGTCACATCATTTAGCTTTCTATAATCAATACACATACGAAAACTTCCATCTTTTTTTTTTTCCAAATAAACACTGCGCTCCCACGGGGAATGACTCGGCCTAATAAACCCTTTCTGCAACACTCTTCTAATTGCTTTTTTAATTCTTTAAGTTCTGCTGGTGCCATCCGATATGGAGCTTTAAAAATCGGCATGGTACCTGGCAGCAACTCTATAGTAAAGTCCACTCTCTATGTGGAGCTAAACCCAAATCTTCAGGAAAAACATCAGCAAATTCCCTAACCACGGGAACTACTTCCACTGACTGACTAGCTTCTACCAGACTCACCGAGGCTAAATAAGCCACACATCCAGCATTTATAACTTTCTAGCTCTAATTGCAGAAATTAGAAACTTAGAGGTATAAAAGGCATACCTTGATATTCAATACTGCACCATTAGGATGACAAACCTGATCCTCTTCTTTCTACAATCTAACATTGCTCCATAAGTCTCAAGCCAATCCATACCCAAAATAATATCATAATCTGTCAACTGTAGGGCATATAATCGACCCGGCATCTGGTTCCCTTTCAATCATAACAGGAGCTTCATCTACATAACTTGAAGTGAGCAGGAACTCACCCGATGGAACTTCCACTACTAATCACAAGACTTTTCCTCTAAAGGATGAGTCATGCAATCCAGAAACTCTTCGGAAATAAAAGAATGGCGAGGCACCCGAATCAAATAAAACTCTTGCTGAATAATCATAATGAGGTAAATACCTTCTATCATATTCGATGCCTCCGCCTGGGCTCGGGTGATAGCCATAACCGGCCCCTTCCCCGCTGCTGCGGTGCTCCTCCGCCACGACCTGCCTGTGGCTGCTGAAACTGCTGAGGCTGCTGCTGCTGCACACCTCTTCCATATCCATACTCTCTCGGATAGGGGCAATTGCGGATCAAATGCCCCGGCTGATTGCAATTATAACATCTATACCCTGGTGGAATAATGGGCTGCCTGGCAGTACTCTGCTGTGACTCTTCCACCTCTGGCCTACCACGACCTTGCTAAAATTGCTGACGACCTCCCCATCCTCTTCCTTTACCTTTTGAATGCTTGCTTCAATTTCTGGCCCCATTTACCAAAGCCTGACGAAGAAGGTCCTGCTGGTGCTTTACCCTTACTCGCACCACTGATTGCTGATGTAGCCGAAAACTACTTGAGCCTGATCACCCACCTGACGAGTCCGAATAGACCTTTCCAACGTAGCTGCCCTCCGGCTGCTTCTTCCACTGTTTTACACATGAGAGGTACTACTGCATCCTGCAACTCTCTCTCTCAAACCTCTAATAAAATACTCAACCATCATATTATTATCTGATACTACATAAGGTGCATCGGCTAAGTGCCATAAACCTCATTTGGTACTCTAAAATTGAAGAGTTACCTTGCTGGAGTGTTCGAACTGCTCCTTTTTGCTTGATGACTGCACAGGAAAAAAGGTATCGTTAAACACCTCAAGGAACTCCGGCCAGGTGATAACACTCTCCACCTGCCTACAAGGTGGTCTGCATCTTCAGACGCCACCATTCTTGAGCAAAATCCCTCAACTGATAAGCAGCTAACACAACTTTATCTGCTGCCGAACACCTCATGTTGAAAGACACCCTCTCAATCTCATGACCCAATGTTCCGCTATATCTGGATTCGGCCCTCCTGAATAAGTAGGCGGCTGCAATCTCAGAAACTTCTCAACTTGCATCACTAGTTCCTCCATTACTCTTACTGGTGTGATTGTGGGTACAAAAGGTATCCATCCTGCGGCGGTGGTACAGGAGCCTCAGGTACAGTCTCGCCAACAACTGGGGGTACTGCTGCTGGCGGCATCGGCGCCTGCTGATCCATCCTGCCCGAATATCTGTGAGGCTTTCCAAATCCTCTCTATCATACGCTGAGTACTCTCCTCTGGATCATTTCCTCCACCACCCCAATCTCTTCTATCAGCCATTTCAATTTCTAATTTCTGCTCAAACAAAATCACAACAACAAATTATCAGAAACCAGGGTCCCTACCAGCAATGTACAAAGACCGATAAGGTTATGTAACCTTCTAGTTCCTTTATATTAACACGGACCTTACTCTGATACCAACTGTGTGGGAACACCTCATCAAGCCCGTTAAACTGATAACGTACTTAATCCGAGTCCGCCTCCCGCATGGCAAAGCCTCGCAAGGGATACCAAACCACAGTCCGTGTAAACACAAAGGAACACATCATTTCATATATATTTCACATTTACATAGCCATTTTCCTCAAAAAAAAACTAAGAAAGTACAAGAGCCTGGGGCATACCCGAGGTACAATGAAAGAAGTAAACAACTAGCCTACTACAAATTACACTGCTGCTACTACACTGCTGCTACACACAGCTGGAGTACTGACCCTGCACCGCTACGACGCAGCTCTGAACTGACGACGGTCGGAAACGCCTCCTCGCCTACACCTATGGGGGTAGGGGTGAGCCTCGCTAGTCACTGGCTCAGTAGGAACTCCCCCAACACCGAGCAAAACCAACCACAGGTAGAAAGCAGTAAAACAGTACCAACAATTTATAGAACAGCTAACAGATTGAAAGCTGTAAAGTACTCACCGTCTGCCGACTACGAAAACAACTATAATAATAAATGGAAACCGTACAAATGTCGAGCTAAAGTAGAGACAGCCAAACACGAGCCACGTGAACTGGTTCGCAACACCAGAGCTGACTCGGACAAGCTAACACAGGTCTACCTCTCAGTCTCGCAGCCACGAACGAAAGGTCCAGCTGCCGCTCACGGAAAAGGTCAAGCAACTGTGGAGACCAACTAAACACCACCACCTGCGGACCACACGGTCGCAGGCCCATGCCTACACCTCCAGAGACCCTGGCCTGGGCTCGCTAGAGTGAGGCACTGGAAAAGGACTAGCTGGGGACCAGTGTCGACTACTGGTGTCCGTACCCCCAACTACGAGCGCGCTACAAGTGACTAAAGACAAACACAAGTGTCACTGTCCCACTGTCGTCTTTCCCTCACCGGACGTACAACTCAACACAGGAGTGAGGGTGTCCAGGTCAGACGACACAGACCTCGACGGTACAACACAAGTACCGGGACAAAGCCTCGAGCTAACAGCCTGGCTCACAAAGAACCTGGGGCACCCAATGTTGCCCGGTTGGCTAACCCAGAGGGGGGTGGTGAAGGGTCTTTAAAGTAATCCTAGCTGATAAAAATCTGAACTCAGAAACCATAAAGAGTTCTGAAAGGGATTAGTAAGTTAGTACAAACAGCAATCACACAAAGAAGACAATCACACAAACCGAAATTTATCCTGGTTCGGATCTCCTCTCCTTAGGAGCCTACGTCCATCCCTGAGCACCCTCAGGATTTCACTAACTAGGGTACAGTCCCCCTATGGGACAACCCAACCACCCAGCTCAGTGGTCTTCCTTCACCCCTGAAGGGAACACAACACCCTGGTACCACCAGGTCTTCCTTTACTCCTGAAGGGAAAAACACCACCCTGAAACCACCACCAGGTCTTCCTTCACACACGAAGGGAAAACACAGGAAATTCTTGAAAGAAAAAGACTAGCCCCTAGATCAAGCTTTTACAAAAACTCAATCTGAAGCTACAAGCACTGAGAGTCGAAGATCTACACAGAGTGCACTCTCTCAGAACTAAACTAGCTCTTCCTTTTGTTTTCTTCACGCAGCACAGGGAGCTAAGAGCGAAGATGAAAAGATTGAATTTTTGGCTCTAGAGAACTTTCGAAGACGTGAAAGCACAGAGATCTAGCCGCCCTTGAATCAATTGACTCGCTGTTGTCTTCAGAGCTTCATCTTGTATTTGTATCTCTAATTTGAATAAGGACAAGGAGATGACCGTTGTCTCACGGCTTTGGTGTACGTTAGACTGAAGGATTGAGGAAGCTTCCTGTCAGCAGTCTTTTGTTCTTGGAACACGCAAAGTGATAAGATCTTCTGAGTTTGCTTGTAGTTCTTTCTGTGTCCAGTGTTGTAGGATATTACATCCTTAAGGTTCTACAAGGTGTGAGCTTTAATGGTAGACAGCTATACTATCTCCAGATATCAATCAACATCAGAGCAGATAGACGCAAATATAGTAATAACACTTTATCGTTCTAAAAGAGACAAAGAATAAGAGACAATGAGGAGAAGGAGCACAATTCATTCATTAAGATTGAGGAGGTACAGGCAAATAATAAGCAGAGAGAGAAGGAGCATAATGAGAAATAGCTTCCCAGGCCTGCTCTTCCTGACGCTTGAAATTGCCTAAAGGCACCACACTCAATGGAGAAGGATGGTCCCATGATTGGAGCCATCTTGGATAGATAGAGGCTGCGCTGCTTGGTAAGAACAGGTCATACTCGTCGGGATCCATGGAGGAGCAGATGATGAGAGTTTTTACCAAAACTTGCAAGGCAGAAAGACAAACTGATCCATGGTGACAGGGTAGAAAATCTGTTTGTCCTTGAGTTCCTGGCGAAGAGCTAAAACACTTTGTATCTTTCAGCCCAAACTTTGTAGGGATCAAGGACCAGCTGGATTGAATTCATATCCAAGAAGGTTGCAGGAGAGACAGGAGCTTTCCCTTCCCTGGCTTGAGCAGCATTCAGATGTGCTAGCTGCTGAGCAGATAGAGAGTAAAGCTTGGACCAATCGGAGGCATTCAGCCTTTCACATTCTGAGAGGAGAGGGGCAAGGACTTCAGATTTGACAAACCCTCGATGGTATTCCCGGAAAAGAAATCTAGGAAAAACCAACTTGAAGGCCTTTCTGAATCTTGATTCTGCCCATACTCTTGCAAAACGCTCAAAAATGATTGAACCAACCGAAGATTCCATGATCAAGAAATGAATCTGAGGTAGAAAATCTCTTCAGGTAAATGAAGAGTTGCAAAATCGACTCTGATTTCCTCAGACTGCGCAGAGTGGGTTAGGACCTTGATGGCTCTCTTGAACTGGCTGAGCTGAACTTCAGGTAATTGTTGAGATACCTGTAGTTGTTGAAAGTTTGGAAATGCCTGACCAGCTTGATGAGCTTCTGAATGACAGGAGCCCAGGTGTTCTGGTGGTGAAACTGGAACCACTCAGAAAGGGTCAAGGAGTGATCCCTGAGAGGAAACCGTGCTGCCTTAGCCTGAAGAAAGCGATTGTACAGATCTTTATGAGATTTAGCCCATTGCTCCTCAGTTTTGGAGTGGGCTGAGGAGAAGATTTTAGATTTGTCGGCTTTAGACAGAGGAGTATAGGAAGAATGACATCTAAGTGGTCAGAGAGGTTAAGAAAAGGAAGATTGTGAAGAGTGGCAAAGACAACCTTTTGAAGATATTCTTTGTACAGAGAGGAATGCTTGTGGTGACTGTAAGAGAAAACCACAAGGGAGGGTAAAGAGGAGAGGCGGAGGAAGAAAGCTTCCGTTTCTTGGAGACAGTACTGGAGGAGTCTGTCTTGGAAAGGTGGTCGCCTACCTTTAGCACAGACCTAAGGATAACCTCTTCAAACTCATCCTTAATTTTATCAAGAAGGGAGAGTCGATTTGGACATTCTTAGGAATAATAGTGATAAAGGAGGGAGGAGCAGGGGGTTGAGAAAGGCATCAGAATTGAAGATCCTACTTCTGGAAATGAAGATGTACCAGAAGAGGATGAGGCTCCAGCTGAGGATGCTGGAGGGGCCTCAAATTCTTGAACAGAAGAAGGATGAGAAGTAGAAGAAACAGGAGAAGATGAGATAGGATGAGGAGGAAAAGGTGTGGGAGAAATGGGCCTGGATCTGGCTTTTTGAAGGGAGGAGGAGCAGGTGGAGCTGTGGAGTTAGTGGGTGGAGAAGGAGGAATGGGAGTGTTGGTAGAAGTGGGAGGATCAATGGGTGGAGGATCTAATACCACTTCTTCAGGCAAGGAAGACAAGGAGTCCACCTGCCGGCCCTGACTCCATCACAACTGGCCCTGATGGCCCTGAATCTATAGCTTGCCCTGATGGCCTGACTCTTTAGCTGGCCCTGATGGCCCTGACTCTGTAGCTGGCCCTTCTGCTGGGGCTTCTGCTGCTGCAGCTGCTGACTGCCCGGAGGGCTCAGGTACACTTGAGTGAGGCTCCTGAGCTGCTGGAGGAGCAGGAGCTTGAGTTCCAACAGCCTGAAGGATGTCAGATAGCATATTTTCATGGTCCCCATTTCCTGATGGAACCATGTCATGGCAGAGCGAATCTGAACTAATTCCTTGCGGGCTGAAGCTTGGCTTAGAAAGATGGAGTTCACATCAGACTGAAGTGAGCAAAGCAGCTCACCCTGAGCATCCAACCTCTCAATCACAGGTTTTAAATTGATGACAATCTTTGCTTGACCTGTCTTTCAAATGGTGCATCAGCTAAAAGGGGTACTTCAGGAGCTATATCTTCTCTTTGCCCTTTCTAGCTGGAGGAGGTGGATTATTGTCCTCATCAGAGCTTGATGAACTAGCTGTCTCCCCTTCTCTGGCATCCAAATTTCAGACTCTCTCTGGTCTTCCTCCTGATCGCTGGTGGCTGGAGGTGCAACATCTGGTGTCTCTTGGGATTGCTCCCCCTCAAGTGGAGCATCTTCTGCAATGGCACCAGTCTCCCCCTGACAGGGAGCATCCATTTCCATCGAATTATCCTGAGGAATTTGCTGCTCTTCTTCCACTAGTCCTTCTTCAAAGATGTGGCCTGATGCCACAGACTGCTCCATAACAGGCAAGATATCTTCTGGAAGAATGTCCTCAATTCTTCTTTCAGCAGTGGCACAACTGGATCTGCTGCAGCTGGCCTGTCTTCTTTCTGCCCTCACTGCTGTTGCTGCCTCTGATTGATTTCTGGCCATAGATGGCCCTTCCTGCTCTGTTTCTACAAAGACTGGAACAGAACCTGATTCCAGTGGCAGTTCGGGCATCACAGAATCTGCCTCTAACTGGGCTTGAGCAACTGAAGCTCACCAATGAGACCTTCACCTTCTGCAACTGAGGCCTTGAACCAGACCCCATTGACTATTGAAAAGCCGCTCTTCTTTAAGTTTCTGGACCTGATAGCTTGGCCCATCTTCTCCACAACTGCCCCTGAGACATCTACACCGAAGTGTCTGAAGATTCTGGTGAGTAAATGGGCATAGGAAGGGACACATTCACTTGCTTTTAGTGTCCCAAATCTGCTCCCTGGCAAATTTCATTCTCTCCATCATCACTGCGGCCATATTGATTTCCTCATTTTTAATGGCCCAGTACATCAGATCGAGTCAGCCTTAGTGCAAGCGGAGAAGGTTGCACTTCGGGGAACCAAAATCTGACAAACGATAAAGTGAAGGAGGCGGTTGAAGGCACTTAACTGATTGATATCTAGCTTGCCATCCCTCATCTTGAACCCTGGCCCAACAATCCCCAAACCCTTTTCTTGGTGTCTACAGAATGAATTCCACTGAAGCCCGATATGCTTACTCCAAATAGCATCCTAAGCAATTCCTGGTCGATTCTGATTACGGTGCCCTTGACTGAAGAACGAGGCCCCATCTTCTTCTGTTCTTAAGCATACAAAGAACGCCTTTACCAGGTCCGGATAACTTACCTCTGAGCAAGTGGTAAGCCCTTTCCACTTCATCTGGTCGATCTTCTCAATGATGCTGCTCATTCCATTCTTCTGCAGATCTGAAACATCTACTTCCTT
Organism: Colocasia esculenta; assembly: GCA_014218235.1. Taxonomy (NCBI): domain Eukaryota; kingdom Viridiplantae; phylum Streptophyta; class Magnoliopsida; order Alismatales; family Araceae; genus Colocasia; species Colocasia esculenta. The sequence continues at coordinate 16,748,722 of CM024757.1, read as the reverse complement.
GTGACCACAGAGCTTTGTCTTCACAAAGGTGAAACGCTCCTCCTGCGCTGGGGAGAGGTATTCGGCGCTGTAGCCACCCACACTTCCGGCAATAGCTGGTGCGGCCATGGATTCAGGTGGGAGAAGGTTTGAAGGGTTGAAGAGAAGGGTGATGAGAGAAACCCTCAAACGATTTCGCGGGAAGGAGATGGAAGCTTCAAATTTGCAGAGGTAGAGGCAAGAGTCGCTAGGGCATCGGCTCATGCGTCGGGACGAAAGAAGGGAAAAAGTGAATGAGGAAGAGGAATCGTTAACGCATCGATTTAAAGAATATAAATGCTCCAAAGGTGAGGCGTCAGAAAACGACAAGCGAGGTTGACCGCCTTGAAGGACTATGACTTATCGGACGGAACGCTTAACTGAGACTTTTGAATTGATTTTGACACAGAAGGAGAGAGAGAGAACCTTCTTAAATTCTGAGAATTTTTATACCAGCTTTAAATGAGATCTTTTCACAAAATACACATGCCTAACTCCCTTCTAAGAGATGTAAATCTCTCTTCAGGTAAGGCCTTTGTGAAAATATCTGCTAGCTGATTATTTGTATCAATAAACTATTTCAATATTGCCATTTGCTACATGATCACGAATAAAATGGTATCTGACCTCAATATGTTTGGTCCTGGAGTGCTGAATTGATTTTTGGTGAGGTTGATAGCGCTGGTGTTGTCACATAGCAGAGGAATTTTCTTGACTTTGAGTCCGAAATCCTCAAGTTGTTGCTTTATCCATAAGAGTTGTGTACAGCACTTCCAGCAGCTACGTACTCGGCTTCAGCTGTAGATAGTGCTACTGAATTTGTTTCCTTGAGGACCATGAGATTAAACACCCTGCAAGAAATTGACAGCATCCACTGGTGCTTTTTCTATCTACCTTGCATCCAGCATAATCCGCATCAGAATATCCTACTAATTTTACATCACAGGAGTTTGGATACCATAGTCCTAGATCATGAGTCCTGGCTAAGTATCTGAAAATCCTTTTGACAGAAATTAAATGTGATTCTCTAGGGTCGGCTTGATATCTAGCACACATGCATACACTAAATAATATATCAGTCTACTTGCGGTTAGATAAAGTAATGAACCTATCATACCTCTGTAGATCTTTTGATCTACCTTCTTACCATCCTTGTCATTGTCCATCCTTGTTGATGTACTCATTGGTGTTGACAGAGGCTTGGTTTTTCAAATCCAAATTTCTTTAGCAGTTCTCTGGTGTACTTTGCTTGACAGATGTGAGTTCCTTCCTTTCCTTGTTTGATTTGAAGTCCAAGGAAGTAGTTGAGCTCTCCCATCATACTCATCTCAAATTCTCCCTGCATTAGCTTTTCAAAATACTTGCACAAGGATTCATCAGTAGATCCAAAGATGATGTCATCTACATAAATTTGAACCAACAGTATATTTTTGGCTTTTGTTTTTATAAAAAGAGTGCTATCTACTTGACCTCTATTGAAACCATGTTTTGTGAGAAAAGAACTAAGTCTTTCATACCAGGCTCTAGGTGCTTGTTTTAAACCATATAGAGCCTTATGCAACTTAAAAACATGATTTGGAAAGTCTGTATCATCAAAACCCGCGGTTGTTCCACATAAACTTCTTCTTTTATAAAACCGTTTAGAAATGCAGATTTAACATCCATTTGAAATAACTTTAAATCTAATGCAGAAGCATAAGCAAGTAACATTCTAATAGCCTCAAGTCTAGCCACTGGTGCATAGGTTTCATCAAAATCTATGCCTTCCTCTTGACAATAGCCTTGAGCCACCAGTCTGGCCTTGTTTCTTAGAATTACACCAGATTCATCCATTTGTTTCTGAACACCCATTTAGTGCCGATCACAGGATGGTCTGATGGTCTAGGAACAAGTGACCATACTTGGTTTCTCTTGAACTGATTTAATTCATCTTGCATTGCTATTATCCAAGATTCGTCAGTTAGGGCTTCATTGACTGTCTTAGGCTCTAATTGAGAGACAAAAGCAAGGTAATCACAAGGAATCAAGTTACCTCTTGTTCTTACCCCTACCGATGGATCACCAATAATGTTTTCAGGTGGGTGATCTTTCTTGTATCTCCATTCCTTTGGAAGAGTTTCATGAGAAATTTCTTCTTGTTGCATTTCTTCCAGAGGCGGATCATCCTTATCTTCAAGTGATGTGTCCGTTCAGTTTATTGGACATTCATCCCATGAAGAATGCCTTCATCTGATTTGGCATCCAACTTACCAATATCCCTTTTTCCGTTGTTGTGAATAAAGCAAGGACATCCAAGGTTCTGAAATGGCTGATCTTTGGTTTCTTCCCTTTAAACAGCTCATATGCAGTCTTCTTCAGGATTGGCCTGATCATGACTCTGTTGACATGTAGCTGGCTGTGTTGACTGCTTCTGCCCAGAAATATCTTGGTAACTCATATTCACAAAGCATAGTTCTTGCCATATCCAAGAGAGTTCGGTTCTTCCTTTCGGCTATACCATTTTGCTGCGGTGTCCTTGGTGCTGAGAAATTGTGCTGAATTCCTTGATCATCACAGAATCTAGCAAACTTTTCATTTTGGAACTCACCACCATGATCAGATCGAATGGATACTATGCTGAACTTCTGATCTTTCTGGACTTTTCTGCTGAAACTAACAAAATTATCAAAAGTGTCATTTTTATGTTCTAAGAAAGATACCCATGTGAATCTTGAGTAGTCATCTACTATAACAAATCCAAATTTCTTTCCTCCAAGACTGGTAGTTCTCATTGGCCCAAATAGATCCATATGTAGGAGCTCTAAGGGTTTTGAGGTGGTCACCACCGTCTTTGACTTGAAGGAACTCTTTGTGTGCTTTCCCTTAGCACAAGGTCTGCAAACACTTTCTAATTTACCATTGATTTTAGGTAGACCTTCCACAAGGTTCCTCTTTCTGAGCTTGCTCAACCCATCCAAGCTGCAGTGGCCTAGCCTTCTGTGCCACAGATCAGTTGATTTGTCTTTGCTGGCTGCCAGACACACATTTTGCTCTTTGAGTTCTTCAAGGTAGAGCACGTACAGATTCTTTTCTATTTGCTTCAAAGATGACTGCTCCATCCTTTAGTATGCTACATTTTGACTCTTGAAATTTGATTTGATGTCCTCTATCACACAGCTGACTAATACTTATGAGGTTGTGCTTTAAACCTTTGACTAACAGCACATCTTCTATGACTGTTTTTCCTTTGCTGTTTACTGATCCACTGCCTACTACAGTTCCTTTTCCATTATCCCCATAAGTGACTGTTCCTTCTTCATCTTGGAGATGGGAGAAAAGCTTCAGGTTTCCTGTCATGTGCCTTGAGCACCACTATCCAAATACCATTTGGATGCTCGAGGATTAACCTGAGATAAAGACATCAAGATTTAGGTACCCAAGTTCTTTTGGGTCCTGATGGGTCAGTATCATTACTTTTACTTTTTATTATCCACTTCTTATGTCTTGTTGGACAAGTGAATTTTAAATGTCCTAGCTTGTTACAGTGACTACAGCATGATGTTATTGTTACTCTTTCTATGTACTTAAAATTCGCTTTATATGCTACATCTTGTTCTGGAGTGAACTTAGGAGTTGGATATTTTTCTGGATAGATTATTTCTTCTTCATTTACTGGAGGTATGTAACCTAAACCTCGTTTATTCTTACCAGATCTTCTAGCACCTTTTAATAATAAGGAATTCTTTCCATTTGTAAACTTTTCTAAGGTGCTTGCTAGTGTATTGTTTTCTTCATTTAATTCATTTACCGTTTTTCTTAAATCATCTGAGCTTTCCTGTTTTTCTAGGTCAATGATTTGTCTGTTCTTGTCTTTTAAGTTTTCACATAATAGTTCATTTCTTCTCTTAAGCTCCATTATTTGTTTTTCTAGTTCTTCATTTTCAGATTTTAAATCTGAGTTGGTATTTTCGAGACAGGTGATATTTTTCTTGCTTAGCTTAAGTAGTTTAGACACTTCTTTATACTTATCGTAGAGTTCATTAAATGCACTTTCCAAATTCCTCATCGATCTGAGTCATTACAGGAATCGAAAGAGGAATCAGATGTTACCTTATCCTCGGTATTTGCCATAAGAGCCAGGTTGGCTTCTTCTTCTTCACTGCTGGAGCTTGACTCACTGTCTGAGTCGCTGCTGTTTTCCCATGCAGCTGCCATGGCTTTCTTTTTGAATCTTCTGAACTTCTTGGAGCTGTCCTTCTTCTTGTGATCATTTTTCTTTAGCATTGGACAGTCTGCCTTGATATGTCCAGGTTTCTTGCATTCATAGCAAAGTGGCTCATTCCTCTTCTGATCTTTTCCATCTGGTCTCTTGAGATCTTTGTTTTTCTTGAAGTACCTCCTACCAGACTGGAACTTCTTCTTCTTGGCCAAGATTCTCTGCAATCTTCTTGAGAGCATGGCTTCTTCATCATCACTATCTTTGCTATCTTCACTGTTATCTAAGGATTCTTCTGATGAGTCCCCATTAGCTTTAAGCGCATTTGACTGCTTCTTTCTACTGGAGGATTCTCCTAGTCTTTCCATGTTTATTTCATGGGCCATGAGAGACCCGATGAGTTTTTCTACTGACATTCTCTTAAGATCATTAGCTTCTTCGATAGCTGTGACCTTTGCCGTCCATGAAGATGGCAAGGATCTGAGAATCTTCCTTACCATATCTGCAATCTCATATGACTTTCCTAGACTTGCTAGGCCATTAGTGATGTCAGTAAATCTACTAAACTTTGGGTAATAGACTCACCTGTTTGCATTTGAAATCTTTCATACTGAGTGACAAGAATGTCGATTCTTGTCTCCTTTACTTTGTCTGTACCTTCATATGTAATCCTTACTTTTCCACATTTCCATGGAGGATTTGCATGCTGAAACTCTGTTGAACTCCTTCTTGCTTAGAGCACACATAGAATGCTCTTAGCTTTACAGTTCAAGGAGATTTTCTTTCTATCTTCATCTGTCCATTGTGCTTTCTCATTTGTGACGACCAGATCACCTTCTTCCACTATTGACCAGATTTGATAATCGTGGCCTTGTAGAAAGTATTCCATCCTGGTCTTCCAATACGTATAATCTTCACCGTCGAACAAGGAGGTCTGTTGACAGACTGACCTTCGAAGTGACCTTGGGCTGCCATGGATCTTTACTCTTCAGATCGTTGGATCTTGTTCTTTGTCGAAGAGACTCGCTCTGATACCACTTGTTGCCCGTTGGCTAACCCAGAGGGGGGGTGAATGGGTCTTTAAAGTAATCCTAGCTGATAAAACCTGAACTCAGAACAAACATAAAGAGTTCTTGAAAGGGATTAGTAATGGTTAGTAAAAACAGCAATCACACAAAGAAGACAATCACACAACACAGAAATTTATCCTGGTTCGGATCTCCTCTCCTTAGGAGTCCTACGTCCAGTCCCTGAGCAACCCTCAGGATTTCACTAACTAGGTACAGTCCCCCTATGGACAAACACAACCACCCAGCTCAGCTGGTCTTCCTTCACCCCTGAAGGAACACAACACCCTGGTACCACCAGGTCTTCCTTACTCCTGAGGGAAAAACACCACCCTGGAAACCACCAGGTCTTCCTTCACACACGAAGGGAATAACACAGGAATTCTTGAAAGAAAAAGACTAGCCCCTAGATCAAGCTTTTACAAAACTCAATCTGAAGCTACAAGCACTGAGAGTCGAAGATCTACACAGAGTGCACTCTCTCAGAACTAAACTAGCTCTTCCTTTGTTTTCTTCACACACAGCACAGGGAGCTAAGAGCGAAGATGAAAGAGTGAATTTTGGCTCTAGAGAACTTTCGAAGACGTGAAGCTGCAGAGATCTAGCCGCCCTTGAATCAAATTGACTCGCTGTTGTCTTCAGAGCTTCATCTTGTATTTGTATCTCTAATTTGAATAAGGACAAGGAGATGACCGTTGTCTCACGGCTTTGGTGTACGTTAGACTGAAGGATTTGAGGAAGCTTCCTGTCACAGTCTTTTGTTCTTTGGAACACGCAAAGTGATAAGATCTTCTGAGTTTGCTTGTAGTTCTTTCTGTGTCCAGTGTTGTAGGATATTACATCCTTAAGGTTCTACAAGGTTGAGCTTTAATGGTAGACAGCTATACTATCTCCAGATGTCCAACGTCAAGCAGATAGACGCAAATATAGTATAACACTTTATCGTTCTAAAAGATGCATGCAGAGAATACACGAGAATGGAAGATATGTTCTGTGTCCATGCAGAGATACGTTCAGTCTTTATTAAATGCATGGCAGTCAAACAGACGAGATGCGACTTTGACTATTCAACGTAGCTTAAATCAAGGAAAACATTTAATTAATGGAAACATGACTTATGCAGTCGTTGTGAAATCTGATAGAATCGTTATTATCAAGTTGCTGTAGACTGATAAGAAGTCGTTATGATAACTTATGAAATCGTTACCACAACCAAGTCGTTCTATAACAGATGATAAAGGAGATCGTTATGAAACATGGCAAGTCGTTGTAGCTTTCAAAAGAAATCGTTATGACTTAACAAGTCGTTAAAACTTCTAAAGAAATCGTTATGATGACTTACAGAATCGTTATAATGAGCAAGTCGTTATAACTTCTGAAGAAGTCGTTACGATAACTTACAGAGTCGTTATAATGAGCAAGTCGTTATAACTTCTGAAGAAGTCGTTACGATAACTTACAGAGTCGTTATAATGAGCAAGTCGTTATAACTTCTGAAGAAGTCGTTACGATAACTTACAGAGTCGTTATATGAGCAAGTCGTTATAACTTCTGAGAAGTCGTTACGATAACTTACAGAGTCGTTATAACTTCGACTTGTTTTGACACAGCAGGTTATTCAATCTTTCAAGTAATCGTTGTTCTGGTGAGGAAATCGTTATAGACAATGAAGGAATTATTATGCTCTTCTAAAAAAGATGTATGGAAGACTTACCACACATGCTTGACTTTCTTTGGGTAATTCCTGTGCTTATGGCTAGATAAACGAGGTTAGAAAACTTTTGACAGTGTTTTGTTTATCACCAAAATAGGCAAGTACTTAATGAAAGGACATGGGGATGGACTGTTCATCACCCAATTGGAGAGGTACCACGGTAGGCTTCGTACTACGTGCAACGTACTAAAACCTGGGAACGTCAACCCAAACCACGTGAAACATCACGTAAAACCTCAGTAACAACGGTCCACTACACGTGAACCCAACTGGACTCGCGTGAACACACGCAGCCTTCCAAAGTGAGTACAATCTGCATACCCCGTATGCTAACACCGAAACCATGTGCACATCATGCACCATCGGTGCCAACTCACCATTCATTATCGATAAATACCATAATCGCCATTTCTACTTATACACTGTTGGCGGCACTCGACTGCCGCTTATGGAAGTAGACGGCAATGGATTTGCCGTTATCCCGGCTGATGACTTGGCGACAATCGATGTTGACGCAAGATCTTCAGCCTCTGCTCTGCAGAAACCCTAATCGATTCTACAGGATTTACAACCATCAAAACAACGGAAAACATAAGGACTCTTTCCCAAATCAGCATGCATCATTTTAAGATTAGAACACATGATTAACCATCAAATTCCATCAAACCACCCTTAAAACCCCGCATAAAGACCTTTACCCAAAACTGAATTAACAGGCTTTTACCTGTTGTCCCTAGCATGTTTTAAGATTTAGAAACTCTAATGGGATCGTCCCCTACCTCCGAACACGCTTAAAAACACCTAAAGATCCTGTTCACGCCGAGCCCTCCGCGATTCCGACGGCAATTACACCACGTCCCGGCATTTCTTGGCACAATTGATCATCGCCACATGTTCCAACGATCTCCCAATTATCCTTTTACAGCTCTTGAAAGCATGGGGAACAAGAGACATGAAATCCAAGCAAGTGAGAGAGGAACAGGGTGGAAAACCTGCCCTCAGGTGACCTATACCCTGCCGATTGCACATTTGGCGTCAACCCTTCTGTCGCCTAGAGAACCAACCAGCCTTAACGTCTACATCTTTGCGTGTTAAGTTCACAACTCAACGTCACTTTAGCTGGTCGTTAACTTAGTAACGACCACTCTGGCCGTCCTACCTGCAACCAACAGTAGCTGGTACTATTCTGTTTTTAGGTCCCAAACCTGCACACTCCCAAACTTGCACCACACTGGCCTCACATGGCCCCCAACCACACACACACGATCCAAAAGGATCCGAAACATGCGACGTTACACATTAGCAGGTTGTGTTGGAGGTGCACCGCAGCAGCGAGGTAGGGTCGGGTTTATGGCTATCACCCGTACCCAGGCAGAGGCATCAAACATGATAGAAGGTACAATACCTATTTATGATTTTTCAGCCAGAGTTTTATTTGATTCAGGTGCTTCTCATTCTTTCATTTCCGAAGAATTTTTGGATTGTATGGCTCATCCTCTAGAAGAGAAGTCATGTGAATTAGTAGTGGAGGTTCCTCGGGCGGTTTATGCTCACCTCGGTTACATATATGAAGCTCCTATTGTGGTTCAAGGAACCGATGCCGGGTCGATTGTATGCTCTTTAGTTGACTGATGATATTATCTTGGGTATGGACTGGTTAGAAGCTTATAGAGCTATGCTAGATTTCAGAAAGAAAAGAATCAGTTTTGTCACCCTCATGGTACAGTGTTTGAATATCAAGGTATGCCCTCTCGTACTTCTAAGTTTATATTTCTGCAATTAAAGCTAGAAAATTAGTTAATGAGGGATGTGTAGCCTATTTAGCTTCTGTGAGTCTGGTTGAAGCTGGTAAGTCAGTAGAAGCAGTTCCCGTGGTTAGGGAATTTGCAGATGTTTTTCCAGATGATTTGTCGGGTTTAGCTCCACACAGAGAAGTGGACTTTACCATTGAGTTGTTGCCAAGCACCATGCCGATCTCTAAAGCACCATATCGAATGGCGCCGGCAGAACTTAAAGAATTGAAAAAGTAGTTAGAAGAATTGCTGGAAAAAGGGTTCATTAGACCGAGTCATTCCCCATGGGGGGCGCCGGTGCTATTTGTAAGAAAGAAAGATGGAAGCTTTAGAATGTGTATTGATTATAGAAAATTGAATGTGGTGACCATAAAGAATAAGTACATGTTACCTAGAATTGATGATCTATTTGATCAGTTGCAATCAGCTAAGGTATTTTCTAAAATTGATTTAAGGTCAGGGTACCACCAGTTGAGAATTAGAGAGGGTGATATTGATAAAACAGCATTTAGAACTCGATATGGTCACTATGAGTTTGTGGTTATGCCATTTGGGCTAACCAATGCTTCTGTAGCATTTATGGATCTGATGAACATAATCTTTCATCCGTATTTAGATCTATTTATTGTGGTCTTTATAGATGATATTCTGATTTACTCAGCATCTGAAGAGGAGCATGCAGCGCATTTGAGATTTGCCTTGCAGTTATTAAGAGATAATCAGTTGTTTGCCAAATTCAGTAAGTGTGAATTTTGGCTAAAAGAGATTCAGTTTTTGGGCCATGTCATATCACTGAGGGAGTGGCAGTTGACCCAAGTAAAGTGGAGGTAGTAATGAAATGGGAGGTGCCTAAAACAATTACTAAAATTAGAAGCTTTTTGGGGTTAGCAGGTTATTATAGGCACTTCATTCAGGATTTCTCCAAGATTGCGGCACCCATGACTAGGTTGACTAGGAAGGGTGTACCATTTGTATGGTCTGGTGAATGTCAAAGAAGTTTTATGGAATTAAAGAAGAGACTTACAGTGGCACCAATACTGACATTACCGATAGGTAATGGTGGTTTTGTTGTATATACAGATGCATCTAGGAGAGGGCTTGGCGCAGTGCTAATGCAGCGTGGTAAGGTAATAGCTTATGCGTCCAGGCAATTGAAGTTGGCAGAAGAGAATTACCCCACCCATGATTTAGAGCTGGCAGCAGTTGTGTTTGCCTTAAAATGTGGAGGCATTATCTATATGGCGAGAGATTTGAGATTTTACAGATCATAAAAGTTTAAAGTATATCTTTTCCTAGAAAGATTTGAATCTCCGTCAGCGTAGATGGGTGGAGAATTTAAAAGATTATGATTTTAGTTGGGCTTACCATCCGGGTAAAGCCAATGTGGTTGCTGATGCCTTAAGCAGAAAGGCATATCTAAGTCAAATGATGATCAAGGAATGGAAGTTGTACGAGGAGATAATGGAAAACTCCTTGTATGTGCCAAGCAGTCAACGGCGAGCGATATTAGCTAGTAGTGTTGTAGAGCCGTCACTGTATTGGCAAATTGTTGAGGCCCAGAGAGCATATGTAAATTTAGCTGAAATTGTGAAAATGGAAGGAGTTACTATAGATGATAGCTGTGTGGTCAGGCTCAGAGGCAGGTTATTTGTGCCAGCAGAAAGAGAAGTAAAGCATAGAGTATTAGAAGAAGCCCATAAATCACGGTACACTATTCACCCTGGTAGTACCAAGATGTACCAGGACATGAAGAACCATTTTTGGTGGCCTCATATGAAAAAGGAAATAGCAGAATTTGTTTCAAGATGTGAAGTTTGTCAACAAATCAAGGCAGAGCATCAGAAGCCTGGAGGTTTATTGCAACCGTTACCCATTCCGCAATGAAAATGGGATGATATTGCTATGGATTTTGTAGCAGGTTTGCCGAGATCAGCAGTAGGACATAATGGAATATGGGTATTTGTTGATAGACTAACCAAGGTATGCAGATTGATAGCAGTAAGTATGTCCTGGTCAGTGGACAGATTAGCAAAGGTTTATGTTGATAGAATCATTCCACTGCATGGTATTCCAAAGTCTAATGCTTTTGATAGGGATCGCAGGTTTACTTCTGGTTTCTGGAGGAGCTTGCAGAGAGTAGTTGGCACCGAGCTGAGATACAGCTCAGCTTACCACCCCCAGACGGATGGTTAGGCAGAAAGGACTATCCAGACAATTGAAGATATGTTGCGAGCATGTTGTTTGGTTTCAGGTGGTAGCTGGGAGCAGCATTTGGGTATGGTTGAATTTGCTTATAATAATAATTACCATACCAGTCTCGGAATGGCACCATATGAAGCTTTATATGGAAGACTGTGTAGAACACCATTAAATTGGCATGAAGTGGGAGAAAGTAAAATGGTAGGCTCTGAGTTGATACAATAACCACTGAAATGATAAAGTTTATTAAAGAAAAATTGCAAATAGCTCAAAGCAAGCAGAAAAGTTATGCTGATAATCGAAGGAGACCACTTCAATTTGAAGTTGTTAACTTTGTTTTTCTAAGAGTTTCTCCTACTAAAGGTATTGTGCGGTTTGGTAAGAAATGAAAGTTGAGTCCGAGATATGTGGGACCCTTCCAAGTGTTAGAAAGAATTGGGGAGACAGCCTACAGACTTGATTTGCCAGCTGATTTTGCAGATGTGCATGATATTTTTCATGTCTCCATGTTAAGAAAATGTATTGAAGACCCAGCTCAAATAATCAGTTATCAAGGTGGTGATTTGAGGCCGGATATGTCTATGCCAGAATACCCAGTGCAAATTACAGGCCATAAGACAAGGAAACAAAGAAATTGAGTTGGTTATGGTCAGGTGGGAAAATAGACTGGGAGGTGAGGATACCTGGGAGTTAGCCGAGGAGATGGCTAAGGGATATCCTTACTTGTTTCACTAAAATTTTAAATCTTTTTAGATGATAGTATTTGTAAATTATGGCTTAAGGTTGAATATATTTGTTTGAGTTGTGTTATGGATTTCGAGGTCGAAATTTCTTTTTAGATGATAGTAATGTAACGTCGTGCATTTTTCGGATCCTTGTGGATCCTGTGTTCAACACTTGTGAGGCCAATGTGTGGCCAATGTGGCTTGTGTTCGCTTTGTGTTTGTGTTTTTGAAGCTTATTGGGCCGACAGTTTGGGCCTGTAGCACCCTAGAATTCTGTGTCTGTGAACGTGACAGAGGGGGTCGTCGCGTTCTGAACGCGACAGCCCTGCCCGTGGCATTCTGGAAACTGCCAGGGATCGGCGATCGTCTGCATGTGCGCCGCGTGTCGCACGCTGGGCGACTTGCAGACGTCAGCCTCAGGAAGGCGACGCCCAACCGCAAGCAGTCCGTTGCGTTCTTGCTGGCCAACCGCAAGCAGCACTTAACCCTGCTCTGCCAGAACAAAGCACTGTATGCTCTGTTTGGCCAGGGGGAGGTGCTGTGCAGATTTCCTGGGGTGTTTCGGCGTGGAAGCTTGCGGTTTGGCGTGTTCTCGCCGCGGGGAGTTCGCGTGGGACGGGAGAAATGCCGTGGAATCACTATGTTGCGTGTTCTTCGTGGAGGTAGGGTAATTCCTCCTGTTTTTGGCGGTAGATCGTGGGACGATCGTTCAACTTGTTATTCACGTTACCAACAATAGATACCATGACTAGGGACTCACAAAGCATGAAAAATACGAATTAAGGGTGCTTTGCATAGCATAGAATGGTAATCCGTAGAGAGGATCCCGGATTAGGGTTCCTGCCTATGAAGGCGACGGCAACCCTTGTCGCGATCTGATCGTTCAGGTGGGGAATGCGACATGTAGGTGCGTCACGTTTACATGGTGAACGCGCCATATCGGGCTGTCACATTCTGAAGGCGACACAGGCCCATGTCTCGACCACAGCCGAGTGGTCTGAATGTGCATGACTTATGTGATATGATTATCCGACTGTTATTATTCGATGATTTGGTAGTATCGTGCGGTGCATTAGCACCAGTGGCGCTCTGGGAGCGCGTGTTTACGAGGCTAGCATGTCGGTTACCTAGCTAGTGGTTTACATGTTGGCGTGATATGCACGCGAGACGCATTGTGTTCACGTGTTGTGACCAGTCGGTATTTGTGAATTTCGTGAGATTTCACGTGGTTTGTGCGGTGCGCACGTGGTTTTGCGTGCGTGGCAAGTAGTACGACGCCTACCGTGGTTACCTCTCCAGTTGGGTGCCCCAGGTTCTCTGTGAGCCAGACTATTAGTTCGGGGTTTGTCCCAGTACTTGTGTTGTACCTTTGAGGTCTGTGTCGTCTGTCCTGGACACCCTCACTCCTTGTTTGAGTTGTACGTCCGGCTGAGGGAAAGACGACAGTGGGACAGTGACTCTTGAGTTTGTTTTTAGTCACTTGTAGCGCGCTCTTAGCTGGGGGTACAGACACCAGTAGTTGACACTGGTCTCTAGCTAGTCCTTTCCAGTGCCTCACTCTAGGGTGCTCCGGCCAGAGACCCTAGAGGTTTCAGGCATGGGCCTGCGGTTGTGTACCCGCAAAGGTGGTGTTTAGTTGGTTTCCACAGTTGTTTGACTTTTCCACGTGGAGCGGCAACTGGACCTTTCGTCCGTGGCTGCGAGACTGAGAGGTAGACCTGTGTTTGTTTGTCCGAGTCAATTACTGGTGTCACAAACCATCTACGTGGCTCAAGTGTGGCGGTCTCTACTTTAGCTCGTACACGTGATTGAGTTTTGCCGTTTATTTATTTACTCTGTTTAATATAGTCGGCAAATGGTAAGTATATTTACTGCTTTGATATCCTGCGTGGTTGTGCTATAAATTGCTAGAGTAGTTTACCGCTTCTGTACTTGTGTATGGTTTGCTCGAGTTGGGGGAGTTCCCTACTGAGCCAGTGACTAGTGAGGCTCACCCCTACTCCCCACAGGCGAGGGCGAGGAGGAGGTTTCGTTACCGTCTTCCAGTTTAGGGCCGCATTGCAGCGGTGTTGGGGCCAGCGCCTCCAGTAGTGTAGCTTCCGTAGCAGTGTAATTTCTTTCCTCAGTTGTACCAATTTACCTCGGGGTATGCCCCAGGCTCCTGTACTTTCTTGTACTTTTGTTGAAATTTGGCTATGTAAATCTGATGTAATATATATAATGGTGAATTTTATATGTGAGCATGTGTGTTCCTTTCTGTTTACACGGACTCGAGTATGGTATCCCTTGCGAGGCCACGGCCCGTTCGCGGGAGGCAGACTCGGATCAAGTTCGTTATTGATTTAACGGCTTGAGCGAGGCGTTCCGTCACAGCGCACCTCAGTCCAAACTCCTATGGGGAAAACCCCCTATGCTTTGACATATGGATCAGATGCGGTACTCCCATATGAGATCTTCGTCCCTTCACTAAGAGTTTGATTGGATTCTGAACTTGACCCCGGTCAACGTCGGGAGGCTTTATTAGCTCAACTTGAACTTTTAGATGAAAGGCAAATGATAGCGGCCGACCATGCACATGTTTATCGTCAAAGAATTGCACGTTTTTACGCTAAAAAGGTCCTTGGGAGAAATTTTGAAGTGGGTGAAATGGTCCTAAAGCGCAAAGTCATTAAGGCACCAGGTCCCGGGAGTAAATTGCAAGAAAATTGGGAAGGTCCGTTCGTTGTCAAAGAAGCATACTCGGGGAACGCTTACAGGTTAGTGGACGCCGAGGTAGTTGAGTTGTCACATCCATAGAATGCAGTCTAACTCAAGAAGTTCTACCCTTAGTTGGTCAGTCAATCAAGTCGGTCGTTCATCACTTGTCAATGTCATGGGTTTGAGACTCTGCTTTTTCACTTGGCCATTAGTAAGGTAGGGTCTCTTCACACACCACACGATGTTGGAGTATTGACCATTACCTGGAAAATCATAAGTACACTTGGATGTGTCTAATTAGGTCAATGTAACCTCTTTTCTCTTCTCACTCGGTCAAGTTCGGAAAAGGGGCAAACCACAAGTAGGGGACCACCCACTCTCACCTGAAAGACGAAATCATAATAAACAGGGGCAACAAAAGAAATGCAATACAAAGGCAAAATGCCAAACCAAGCCTAAATGGCAAAGAAAAACCCAAATGTCAAAAAATGGTAGTAAAAAGTACATACCTAGAAAAAAGGCTGTCTAAATCAAGGAGGTAGCAAATAGTACGTGCCTCCACCAAGAAATCAAAATGAAAAGTACCCTTGAAAATAATTGAAGACTAAGTCTTTCGGTGTGGGATGTTGGTTTGGAAACAAAAAATGGTTTGGACCAAATCCTCACATTACTTCATATTTACTTCTTCCAATTTCTCCCTCTATGGGCAATTTGACCTTGTAAGACCTTCCATGGTGGAAAATATTAAGAAGGCTAGGGGCAATCTCCAATATCAATGATATCATGCACGACCCTCTTTGCTCATGTCCTCTATGATTAAGTAGATTATGAAGACCCTATACCTTGACTTGTGATGAATATGTGTCTTAAAGATGAAAAAATCCAAAAAAAAAAAAGAAAAAGAAAAAGAAAAAGAGAGTTTGTTGTTGTGTACATATTTCTGTTAATAGTTCCACTATGTACATATTTCTCCTTTTATTTTAATAAAATAAATAAATAATAAAAATTCAAAAATTAAAACCCAAAAAATTAGTTGTATCATGTACATATACTAACATTTTCCTTTTTACTAACTAATAAAAAAATACATGTACATATTTCCTTCAATATTTCATTTGTGTTCCTATCTTTAATTAGATTTTAGCCCCTTGACTAGATCTCAAGAAGGTATATCTTTTAGGCAAGGGGCTCAAGACAGATCTACACTAACTTTTTTCATTTAAGTGTTGTGGATGCAAAAACATATTTGGCAAACCATTCAGACACACATTGGCTGAACAGCTGTACAAAAGTCCACTAAGTGGTCAAGTTCTGTACATAGCATAATAGGGCATACCCCTGGTGGTACATCTGGAGCCTCGATCCTCACTCCTCTCTCCTCTCCCCCTCGCTAGGCCTCTGCCTACGCGAGTTGCTCACCTCCTCCTCCTCCCTCTCTCGACGCCGGTCTAGGAGAGGCGGTCTCGTCACCGTCGACGCCTCTAGTCGTGGTCATCCTCCTCGCCCCACTAACGGGTCTCCCAAGGATAGGATGTCGTCAAGGGACCTGAAAGCTGACCTCGTCCTCCCTGGCGCCTCTGGCTGGGCCTGTCGCTGCTGCTCCCGGCGCTTCTTCAGCACCCGGTTCTTCAGAAACTCCAAATCCGCGATAGCCTGAACTCGGGCCCTCCTTGCCTGGCCCTCCCTCTCCCTCGCCTTGAGCAGGCGACCTCGTGTCGTCAGCAAATCCACCCTCAGGCTCTCCATCTGCACCTGGAGGGTCGCCCCCACTTTCTGCCACTGCATTTAATGAGCAAATATGTCAGGTCAGTCAAATCATGTGCAGAAAGGTAATGATTCAATATCTCACCTCCGCCTCTAGCTCCTGGATCCTCGCCTCCGCCTGGTTCAGGGCCTCTTGCAGCCAGACCGCCAGGTCCCCGCTGGGAGACTGTGCAGACGAGCTCACCCCTGTGTCTCGGCTCGCCCGCACCCTCGCTAGCTCCTCATATCAATCGTTATCGCGTTCATCAAGTTGATTAGCCAGTAGAAGGCCCGTACTTGGCCTTGGCTTGGGAAAGCGGGCACCTCTTGTAAATCTAGGAAGCACCATGAGAAGGTGTTGGGGCATTTTCAGCAAGAAAGGAAGCGAGAACTGACGATACTTACCTCCCCATTGGCTAGTCGAGTGCTTAAATGCCCCGGAATCTCGCTTAGAACACCCGAGTTCATGGTCGTGGACATCCCAGTTGATGTGGAGGCCATGGTTGTTGCTGTAGGTTCGTCCAAAAGTCCTCTGGTTCAGAGTTGAGGAAGAGGGGATGGAGGTTGAAGATGGAGGAGTCTTAATGGACTCCCAATTGCTATTTTTTCGGTTTAATCCACTGGCATGTTAACGTCAACATCATTTGATGTCGGTTCACTATTGACGGCAACATGAGTGGACATCTACTTTGGTAGACAGCAGCCTATGTTGACGCCAACTGTAAGTTGGCAAAAATCGATCTGGATGTCAACTTCGGCGAACTTTTCAAGCTCTCTTATTCATATGGCCATTATTTCTTATCTTGTGTTTCAAGTTATCTTGCAGGATATTTAAGCACAAGTGATGCTTCAAATCCGAGAACGCTCATGCGACCTTGAGTGTTGAACATATATGTCTAACATAGGTTTAGTCACCAGAGGTAAATAACTTAGTGACTGTGAACCCAGAGTTTCTCTGTACCAAAAACCATGACGGGTTTGCGATCTCTCAGTTATTTGTATGGCCTTAGAAATTTCCTTTGGTTCTAACTTGCATCTTAGATAGGAAACCCACACCAACATGCATTTAGGTTTTCACTGCTGACATCCTCTTACTAACTAAAAAAAAAGGAGTTTTTCCTCAATCGCTGCGTGGCACCCAGCTCAAGTGGCCAATCAAATCAGCACCACCTTCTTGAATTTCCAAGTTGATATCGGGCCTTTGTTGCCTTTTCTCCAAGAAATCCCAAACAGTCCCACCGTGCAAATCACAAAGTTATCATACCAGTCTTATTGAGTTCATGTGAACCGTTTGCCAGACATGAGCTTAATTCTGGACTTTTGACTTTCCAAACAATGATTCCAGTTAGAATCTTTTGATAATCCTTTGAGAGTACAATAAATTCCTTTTGTCTTCACAACCCCCTGATTGGACAAATGTCCTGATTATGTCAGTGGGTCCTAACGGACTTCGGTTGTGAGGTTTTCCTGATTCAATCATCATATTACAACTCCTTTGACTCAGACAACACCAGAAACTAGTCAAAGTCCTACTTGGCAATGCCGGGGACCCTACTGTTGGGGGTTGCAGTTGTAGTTACATGGGTAGATCACCCTCTCCTTTTCACACTTGTCTCTCAGATGATTCGTCACTTGTTTTGTAGCCTAACTCATTCGTGTGGCTTGCTAGAATTCCTATCCTCGGAGATGGTCCTTTCATCAAATCTCCACGTCCTTTGTTTACCAAGACACCAACCTTTCAGTCCGCTCTGCTCCCTTGCAAGATCGGATGTCTCGGAGGGGCATTTGTAGATGCGAGATTTGGCCCATCCCCGCGTGGTTCATGGCCCATTAAGACTTATTTGACCGCTTGTTGACTTGCCTCGGATCCCATGTTAACGTCAACATCAATTGCCGCTGACTCCTGGTTGACGGCACTCTCCCTTGACATCGACTCAGGTTGATGTCCACATCGATTGACGTCTGCATGTGGTTGGCGGCAGCATCGCTGGACGTCAACCTGGTTTACTTGGCCTGCGCAACTGCCCGAGATTCTTTGTAACGTCGTGCGTTTTCCGGATCCCCGTGGATCCAGGTTTAGCGGGTTTGGTGGCCAATGTGTGGCCCATTAGCTTGTGTTTCAGGTGTTCGCGCGAGTTGTGAGGCTTGGTGGGCCGGCCGTTGGGCCAAAGTGCTCACAGGTCTTACCGTTGTTTGGCGGACGCCGTCTGCATGGCTGCCGCGTGTCGCTCGCTGGGCAGTCAGCTGACGTCGGCCTTGAGAAGGCGACGGTCACCTAGGTCGCGATCAGGTCGCGACGGAGATGCACGTCGTGATCCCAACCGCTATGTGTTTTTAAGGAACCCCAGCCGAACAGAGCAGGGGAAGCTCAGCTCGGCCGGGGGAGGCTGCTGCGTGGGTTTCTTGGCGGTTCGAGGTTCTGGAGATGTATGGGGCGTGTTCTCGCCGTGAGGTTGTCGCGTGGAGCGGGGGAAACGCCGAGGGATCTCCGGTCTTCACGTTCTTCGTGAAGGTAGGGTGTTTCTACCTCGTTTGATTGTGTGGATTGCTCGTGGTGTGAATCTGATTCGTTTAAAGCTTAAAGAACATTAGATACTATGCTAGGGTATCCATTAAAGCATGAAAAACGTGAATTAAACGTGATTTGAATGGTCATGAAGGGTGATCCGTAGAGTCCCTTCCGGATTAGGGTTTTCTCCAGCGAAGGCGATGGCCCAGGGTGTCGCGACCTCGTCGCGATAGCCCGATCCATCGCATTAGGGTTTCTGTTGCGACGTTTAGGTAGGTTGCGGTATGATGGCGTCCCAGGTTATTGTCGCGACCTGGTTATGACAAGTGAACCCGTCGTGTTAGAGTTTCTTATCGCGGTATGTCGGTGTGTCGCGACCTGGTGGCGACAGTTCCCCATGTCGCGACCTCAGCAGTGAGGTCTGGTTATGTATGTTTTTAATGATTTGATTATTCGATTATTGATATTTAAAGTGTATGGCTTTAGTAAATGGTGCATTGGCACCTATAGCGCTCTTTGAGCGTGTCACCGTGTTATTAACATGTGGTTTACTTGGTTGTGGTGACAGTACGTGGCGTAGCACGGGAGTGTGCATGGTGCACACTCAATTGTGGTGTGATTTTTGTAGTGTGTCGATGTAGTTGGGCAGTGAGGTTCCAGTGTGAACCTAGCCTCGGGTTTATAACATCGTTAATAAGTTATTAAGGTGATTTAGATAGTGAAGTGTGTAACTAGTTTATGATGGTTGGGTGTTGAGTTTATTGAGGCTATGGAGGTCATGAAATGACCAATGATAGGCCATGTATGAATGGTTATGGTTTATGTGTGTGATTGTGTAGGTTAGCTTGTAAGTCACAAGGAGACTGGAATAAGCTATTCCTAACATATGTACCGTAATTGGTAATAGAAAGTGTTTGTGTATATATCGTGGTTTAAGCTTGCCGAGTGTGGTGGTCCGGCGTCTATTCCGGAATGCCTCTCTAGTCGGGTACCCCAGGTTCTGTGTGAGCCAGGCACGTGTGTTTGTTGTACTCGGGGTTTGTCCCGGTACTCGTGTTGTACCGTTGAGGTCTGTGTCGTCTTCCTGGACACACTCACTCCTGTGTTTGAGTTGTACGTCCGGCTGAGGGAAAGACGACAGTGGGACAGCGACTTCCCAGAGCTTGTTTTTAGTCGCTTGTAGCACGCTCGTAGTTGGGGGTACGGACACCAATAGTCGACACTGGTCCCTAGCTAGTCCTGTTTTCCAGTGCCTCACTTTAGGGTGCTCCGGCCAGAGACCCTAGAGGTGTCAAGCATGGACCTGCAGCTGTGTGTCTGCAGGTGTGGTGTTAGTTGGTCTCCACAGTTGTTTGACTTGTTCTCGTGGAGCGGCAGTTGGACATTTCGTCCGTGACTGCGAGACTGAGAGGTTGTTCTTGTGTTGTGTTGTTGATAGCCCACGAATGTGTCGTTACAAACATGACTAACAATCTCCAAATTATCGGCCTACACTAATTATTTTGACAATAGTTAAGTGGTGAGACCGAGTCGAATCCACGGGGAACTAGATTTTAGAGTTGAAAACCTTGGGTTTTTATTTAGGAAATTAACGTGGTGATATTTAAAACTATGTTGCGTTAAATAAATCTAAGCTAAGTAAATAAATAGAGAGAGAAAGATAAAGAGTAAATGAGAGAACACAAACAATATTTAAAAATAAAATATATAACACAAATATTTTATTCTAACCAAAAGTCATTAACAATTACAGTGAAATAAAGAGAATAAGAGAGAGAATAAGAGAGACGAGAGAGAGAGGAGAGAGAGAGATGAGAGACGCGAGAGGAGAGAGAGAGCGCGAGAGGGATAGGAGAGAGAAGAGAGAAATAGAGGGAAGAGAAAAAGAGAGGGAGAAAAGAAAGAGCGGAGAGAGAAGAGAGAGGGAGGCGATAGAGGAGAGAGAGAGGGGGCCCGCGCCTCTACGTGCATGCATGCACGTAGGGGCAGCGGCAGGGGCGCGGGCCAGGCGGGGCCTGGAGCGGGCGCGGGCCAAGCGGCAGGGGCCAGGCGGGCTCGGGGCCAGGCGGGCTCGGCGCGTGCGCGGGCAGCAGGGCGGCCTGGGCGAGGCGGCAGGGCGCGCTGGGCGGCCGCGTGGGGCGCGGGCGCGTGGCTCCTGGGCGAAGGCGGGGCCGGCTGCTGCTGCTCTGTGTCTGTGCGAGAACCGGAGAGAGGAAGAGGAAGAGAGGAAGAAGAGGAAGGAGGGGATCGGAGGAGAGAGGGGAAGAGAGAAGGTGGAAAAGAAAAATTAGCCCGAGAGAGAGAGAAATGAGCTTTTTAAATAGAAAGAGATTTCTCTCTTAAGAAGAGAGTTTTCAAAATAGGGAGAAATCTTGAGAAAATAGAAAGAAGAGAGAGGAAGAAAAAGAAAGGTGGCTAGGGTTTTGAAACTTTTTGTATATGCCAGATTTGCCCCTGCTAGATTGCTTGGTCCATTGGCCCGTTAAGCACTTCATAAAATAACCCATTAACCTGCAAATACAACATACAATTGAGTTTTGATCAATTTCCGTACTTGTAATGAAATGATAACAGAACTTATGAAATTATCAATTATTTGTCAATCAAATGGCACGATTATTCATAACAATTATGCAATTATCACGCCCCCCAACTTACTCATTGCTAGTCCCTTAGCAATGCACACAAGTGAATAATTGGGACAAACAAGAGTTCAAAACATCATACTTCATGACAAGGAAATAAGAATGATGCTTGATCATAAGTATTTCAAGTTCCAGTTGAGAGTGTCAAAGGCAAATATGTCAGTTCATGTCATTAGACAGTTCCTCAAGATACACACAAAATTTCATGACTTTTTGTTCAATATTTGAGCATCAAAAAGAGGATGCATGTGCTTTTTACTTATCACTCAAGGATGGTATCAACTCTACACTCCTTAAATTCGATCCTCGAATTACAGGTAGCTTTCACTCCGCCTAATTCTTTTTTTTTTTTCATGATCTCTTCTTTTTTTTTTTTCATTTACATGGTGCTGCACTTCCCTTCACTATTTGACGCGAGCCTCAACTCTTACCTTAGGAGCCACAGGCCCGGTAACTAAGATCAGGGGCATTTTCCATGTTTCTTTTTTTTTTTCACTACTACACACATTTTCACATTTATTTGTAGGCAGGTAGCTTTTTCCCCACGATTGATCATCAATAGGAATGTAGAATATCAATCAATCAACCTGAATGTTCGGTAAAACTCTCATCATCCATTTGAATAGCTCAAAATAATATTTTACTGTGTTGATGAAATTTCAAATGTATTTTGAGGAAGATGCTAAAACATAACTAGTTAACTCACCTCTTCAACTCACCACCTTCACAAGTACACAATATGAGTCAAGCTAGAAGCAAAAAAAAAATTTCTTGCATGAAATATGAAGCATGAAGCACAATGTTAGGGACAAAAATTTGAAATACAAATTGTCTCTCCCCCAACTTAAATGACATTGTCCTCAATGGTATAAAAGTAATGACAATAGAATAAAGCCAATGTAAGTTAAGAAAGGAGAGATGCAACCTGATGATCGCATGCGGGTGGTTGCACACTAGCTTTATCAAAGGATAGTGGCCAACAAACACCTAAGACACAAAATAAAACGAAATCAATAGAAATCAATTTTCCTAAAAATATGGGTTGCCTCCCAACAAGCGCTAAGTTTAATGTCTTCAGCCAGACACATGGGGGTAATAGGGTCACGTAACACCCCCAATCAATTGACGCCAAATTTTTTCTTTGTAAGGCATCATTAGCCATGGTGGGTCAAGTGGTCCACACATACCTTGCAGATCAGTAAGTGATAGAGAAATTAAGGCACTCAAGATTATATTTCAATTAAGAAATTTTCATTTACACACCTAAGATCTTTATATGTGTTGAACACATCAATGCGGACTTGATTATTTTCACCATTTTCACCCACAACTTCCATTTTCAGATCCTCTTTCATGATATTGAGGTCAGATTGAGTTGGATGCTCAGAGGATTGCTTGAACTCCACAGGCTGACTTGAGTCAAAAATAGTAGTATGATCAGGAATGAAATGGATATGACTTTCAACACAATGATGCTTAAAAGGTTCAAGTGCAGTTGACCAGTCATCTAGTGGTAGCATGTCCATGATCATGTTGGATTTGCCAAGATCAGGGAGAGGTAGGAGTTCCATGTCTTTCTCGACATCAAGAGAGGCCCAGTCAATGTGGACTTCAGGCAAAATTTCTAATTCTTCTCTTACCCAATAAGAATGATTGATGATTACACCCAGCTCTTTCTCCACACTCACCTCTTCTTTGTCACCCACTTGAAATAATGCCACATCAAACTCGGACCCAACATCTAGATGACATTCTTTTTCCTCTCCCCCCAACTTGAGTTCAACTAACTCATTAGAGCTTTCCTCAAATATGACATTATGGATGGAGTCTTCTTGATGGTCAGTTTCAAGTTGGTCCAAGACCATGGATTGATTTTTAGTGGCACCCATCTTCTCTTGATTTGACTCATTAATATTATCTCTCATTTTCCAAGTGGGTGTGTCCACAATCATGTTGGACTGAAAAGTTGTGGATGGAATTTGAGAGTCAAATTGTTGGTCACAATCAAGATAATGATGTGCATGATTGTCAATGGGTTGGCATGGTGACTGACTATCTTGTCTCCTTCTGATTTCCATCAGTTGAGTAATCAGGAGGTCAGTTTTGACAAAGGATTGTTCCAATTCTTGTTGTTGTTGGGTGAATGTTTGCTTAAAGATTTGTTGGTTATCATGAAATTTTTGCATAAATTGCCCAAATTGATCATCGAAGAGGCCTAATTGCGAGGGAGATGTGTGAGTGGAATGTGGATCTACATGTCCCTCATGATGACTTTTGTCATGAATATCAATTTGGCATTGGGCCCAATGTTGAAAGTTGTGGATAGGTGGACTTTGGGCTTGGGCCAGAATAGGTTGATCTCTAAGTGTTAAATGTGGCATTAATTCTCCAAGTGGTTGGAAGGGTGTGCCTTCAGGAGCATTTGTTAAGCACACTGGCAGATCAATGCCAAAAAATTTTTGATCGAACCATGATATGATTTCAGCACCAAGAAATGGTCCTTGAATTTCCCCTTGTGGATCTTTGTAGAGTAAACTCAATTTCTCAGGAGAGACACCTTGATCAACTTTTGTGTAAGGAGTGGGTGTGGGCAATACTTGAAAGTTTTGGATTTGTTCTTGGGTTGAGGGAGGTGATGAGGTGTAAAATGGGTCAACATAATTCCTCCACCTTGAATCATACATGTGATCTTTAATTGGGTGACCATGAATCAGATGGGCTTGAGTCCATTTGGAGCCATTGGACTGGTAAATAGAGGTTGATGGATAAAGTGGGTGAGGTTGAGAGTGCATACCATAATGGGCTGATCCAATTTGTCCAAATGATGTGCCCATTTCATAACCATGATTGTCAACCCACATAAATCCTCTTTTCTTTTGTTTTTGTTTGTTTGTTTTTTTTTTTTGAAATATCTGATTTTTTTTTATTTTCAAATAAGTTAACAAACAATTAATCCTATGACACCTATGGTTCCCTAGGACATAAACATTTGATTTCTCACTAATCAACTGAGGCCTAGCTCAAATCCACTCTCAAGCCCGTTAACTGGCCAGGTAAGAGGTGGGAAAGTGGGAGGTTCCCCCTGCTCTCACAGGGACCTAATTAAGTAACCACTTGTCCACTTAGGCGTTTGCCAATAAACCTCTAGCCTTAGACACCAATCTCCAAACTTGATAGTGAGCCCAAGTGGGCCTAAGTCTCAAAGCGAACCCTAGGTCAAGTTTCTACTTTCTTTTATTGGGCTTGGGAATGCAAAAGATGCAGGAAGTTGTGGTTTGTGGGCTAAGGAAGGGTGATCAACTCCCCACCTTATCTTGTTAAGGAAATTGCCCTTAAATTATTTTAGAAATGATGTGCACACCACAAAATCAAGCAAGGGGTTCTATGCAAGCATGGCAATACATGATCATGATTTTAAGAAAGTTGAGATTCTCACCTTGCCTCCCGCAATCTTCGACAAGAAAGGAAACTTTTCAAAAGGAAAATTACCTAAAGATGGAAATCTAAATGATGCATGTCCTAAAGATGGAAAGTTTCTAATCTTGACATGACATCTTTTATTGGATTCAAGTGATTGATTTTTTTGATTTTTTTTTATTGTCTAAACATGGCAACTAAAAAAAAAGAAACTCAATCAAGAGGGTTTTAATGGTACTTACCTCAAACGCAATCCCTCGTTCTTTTGGAAATGCAAACAAATGGAAAGATTAAGGGAAGGAAACTCACCTCAACTCACCTTTTTTTTCTGATTTTTCCTGCTGTTTTTTTTTTTTTTGGATTTTTTTTAAAACCTGCAAAAGGAAAGAAAATGTAAGTATGAATATCTACAAAAATACCAAGATTATCAAAACTAAAAATCTAATTCCCCGACAACGGCGCAAAAAATTGATAGCCCACGAATGCGTCGTTACAAACGTGACTAACAATCTCCAAATTATCGGCCTACACTAATTATTTTGACAATAGTTAAGTGGTGAGACCGAGTCGAATCCACAGGGAACTAGATTTTAGAGTTGAAAACCTTGGGTTTTTATTTAGGAAATTAACGTGGTGATATTTAAACTATGTTGCATTAAATAAATCTAAGCTAAGTAAATAAATAGAAAGAGAAAGATAAAGAGTGAATGAGAGAACACAGACAATATTTAAAAATAAAAATACATAACACAAATATTTTATTCTAACCAAAAGTCATTAACAATTACAGTGAAATAAAGAGAATAAGAGAGAGAATAAGAGAGACGAGAGGAGAGAGGAGAGAGAAGAGAGAGAGATGAGAGACGCGAGAGGAGAGAGAGAGAGAGAGCGCGAGAGGGATAGGAGAGAGAAGAGAGAAAATAGAGAGAAGAGAGAAAAGAGAGGGAGAAAAGAGAGAGCGGAGAGAGAAGAGAGAGGGAGGCGATAGAGGAGAGAGAGAGGGGGCCCGCGCCTCTACGTGCATGCATGCACGTAGGGGCAGCGGCAGGGGCGCGGGCCAGGCGGGGCTGGGAGCGGGCGCGGGCCAGGCGGCAGGGGCCAGGCGGGCTCGGGCTCGGGCGCGTGCGCGGGCAGCAGGGCAGCCTGGGCGAGGCGGCAGGGCGCGCTGGGCGGCCGCGTGGGGCGCGGGCGCGTGGCGCCTGGGCGAAGGCGGGGCCGGCTGCTGCTGCTCTGTGTCTGTGCGAGAACCGGGAGAGAGGAAGAGGAAGAGAGGAAGAAGAGGAAGGAGGAAGAGAAGAGGAAGGAGAAGAAGAGAGGAAGGAGGGGATCGGAGGAGAGAGGGGAAGAGAGAAGGTGGAAAAGAAAAATTAGCCCGAGAGAGAGAGAGAGATGAGCTTTTTAAATAGAAAGAGATTTCTCTCTTAAGAAGAGAGGTTTTCAAAATAGGGAGAAAATCTTGAGAAAAATAGAAAGAAGAGAGAGGAAGAAAAAGAAAGATGGCTAGGGTTTTGAAACTTTTTGTATATGCCAGATTTGTCCCTGCTAGATTGCTTGGTCCATTGGCCCATTAAGCACTTCATAAAATAACCCATTAACCTGCAAATACAACATACAATTGAGTTTTGATCAATTTCCGTACTTGTAATGAAATGATAACAGAACTTATGAAATTATCAATTATTTGTCAATCAAATGGCACGATTATTCATAACAATTATGCAATTATCAGTTGTCCGGGTTGGATATTGGCCTGATCAGCCAGTAGTCCGTTCCCGTGTGGTGGCGTCGTTCCTTTTCGACTCGTGCTTTGCCACTGGCTGTGGTTTGCGAGTTTGTGACTCGTGGTCGAGGTTTGACCCGTTCGAGGTGTGCCCTGGTGTTGGCACAGTTGTGACTGCGGTTGTGGCTTGTGGTGTGCCCGAGTGGTGGCACTGTTTTGGTTGTGGTTGGTGAGTGTTGACTCATCAAATGTGGTTTAGCTCACTATGGTGTGCCCTGTTACGGCACTAGTTTACTTGCGGTTTCCGTGCTGGTACCTTGTGGTAATAGGTACCCGTACCCTGTGTGGGTAGTGCTTTGTAGTGGTACGTTGTTTACCAGTCTTTTTAGGTGTTGAAGTGGTGGTCATGTGGTGTGACCTTCCACTCGTTGTGTTTTACCCTTCCTCGGGTAGGGTTGTGATTATGGTTTTAATATGTAATGGATTGGCCCGCTGTAATCAGTCTTGTTACCTTATGTGTGACTTTCGACATATCGTGGTTTTGGGGTAGAATGGACCAGTTCTTGGTCAGTGGTCCTGTACCCATGTGTTTGGGGTTCGCCTGTGAAGCTTGTAGCCTAGGCAGTGATTTGCCTGTGTGGCTTATAGCTTAGGCGATCAGTCGTTGGAATAATGTGCCTGTGAGGCTTGCGGCCTAGGCATTTCAGTTGTTGAGCGGACTAGTAGTGTTGTGTTAGTCCTGTGGTTCCTCTTTCTTTATGAGGAATATGCATTTGTTTATCAATTACTGTTTAAGCTGTTATTTAATTATAAATGTTGTGAGTATGCCATGGTTTGGCTATTTGTGTGGCCAGTGAGACCCTTTGAGGTTGAGGTCTCTTCTGTTTAGTTGCGGTGTTGTTTTGGGTAGCCCCTGCTGAGCTTGTGACTTGTTGAGACTCACTTCCCTATAGTTCTTTTCAGGGCTTGCCGTTTGTTTAGCTTGAGGAGGCGTTGTGACAGACTTGTACCACCAGCAATTGTGTTGTAGTAGTGTTGTGTGAGCTTGTTCTCCTCGGGGTATGCCCCAGGTAGTTGTATTTTTTAATTAGACATGTATTAATGTAATGGGACAGTTGTACAAATTTGTGAACAGATATGAGCACATGTACTTTCTTGTGTCTTATATTTCTGTGGTTTGTCTTTTATACTCTTCCTGGACATGTGTGTGAGATATCCCTTGCGAGACTTTGGTCCGTTCGTGGGAGGCGGATTTGGATATGGAGCCTTAATGGGCATAAATATCCAGGGCCGTCACATTCTTGCCCACTTGCGCCCTTCCCTCGCCCATTATGCGGGTTCTATCTTCCTCTACGAACACGGCCGACCGTGGTAGAGGGCGTTTCCTCGTTTGATTACCCTGAGAAAATAGACGAAGAAAATAAAAGGGGATTAGTCAAATAAGGCGTGTAGTATCGAATCCCAAAGAATAAATGAAATGAATAACATGGGGAGGATTCACCGGATGGTGGTTTTAAACCCCTAAAATGTAGGTTGGTGTGTGTGTGTATGCATGCATGTGTGTGTGTAAAAAAAGTAAAGAAGGGCCACGTGGGGCCCGGAGGAGTTAAATGAAAAGGCAAAAGAGAGAAAAGGGGAGGGGGTGCTTCCCCAAATAGTGAATAGCGCGGCCGTTGCCGGTTGAACGACGGAGGATGGAGGGAGGAAGACATCGGTGCCTCGCTCCGGGGTACATGGATGACGGAGGATGGAGGAAGTTGAAGGTCGGACGGCGTGGCGAGAATCCGGCAGGGCTTCGCCGCTATCGTTGCCCCCCCTGAACAAATGACCCTCGGGTCCAATTTATAAGCATCACAGATTCAAATCGCGTCCATCACAGCGGACGCGACTTAAGACTGAAATGCGTCCAGGCGGCAGGCCGCGATTAGAATAGCGTCGGGAAAGCGCGTCGCGACTTGATTTAAATTGCGTCTGAGCGGCAGGTGGCGATTCAGAAGTCAATTTGATTTGACATTTGGCAATGATGACCACTTTTAGAATCGCGTCGCGGATGGCCGCCGTGTTTTTGAAATGCGTCAGCCAACCTCGCCGCGATTGCGATTTAGGCACGTGGGACGACTCCCGAGGTCTGGTGCGTCAGGCCTACGACCTGATCGCGTTTGGGCGGCAAGACGCGATTCAGAGATTTTGTGTGGTTCCGAGGGGCAGGCACTTGAGTGCGATGACTTTCGAGGTTTCCCCTAATCGCGGCAGCTCAGGCCGACGAGTCTTGATTTGAAATGCGTTGGGGCGGCAGGACACGATACGGTCTTCCTAAAAGGCGTCCACTGTAATGGACGCGAATCAATGAAGTCGATCCGCGATCGAACCACCTTGAAGCGATGGAGAAGCCCCTGGAAAGAAGAATGTGTGAGATCCAGAAATATTGGAAAAAACACTCTTGCGAGGCAAAAAGAGGGCCATTTGTGGCGTTATGGCGCAATATGAAATTTGCCTGCAGTGGAGTCGAATTCGCGTGTCTACACTAGTATCTGTCGATAACTAAAGGCCAGATTCTAGAATACAGCTCTGGATGGACCAGTAGCTGTCGACAACCAACCAGTGGCTGTCGACAACCACAATTTATGTTGGCAACAAGAACCATTTCTTCCCCAATCAAAGTTGAGACATTCTTATGTTGTCCAAACAAGTTGCCTCTTCCATTTTCTTGGATTCTAAACTATTATATCATTGGAATGAATCATCATCTACATCCATCCTTGAATTATTCTTGGACATCCTAAATTATGTTGTTTCTTATACCTTCTGGATATCTTTAACCATTAACTCATAGAACCTTGATTTCTGTGATATCGTTTTACTCCTGATGAGTGCCCAAGTACCATGTATGTATGTTTATCAGAAATGGAAATGGGATGACGTATTTTTGGGTCTTCGAACTCTCATGGACTAATGCCAGTGCAAATGGGGCAGATTCAGTCCCAGGAGGAGCACCTGAATTTGTTTAATCTGCGCAGAGCGGTATGGATCTACGGAGTGTTTGGCATGACGCCACTATATTCTAAATTGGTCGACATTTCCATGAACTATGTTGAGACATGAATGTTTATTGCTTGTTTTAGGAGTGGACAGGGCATCTTTACACATACACTTTTACTATTTTCTTCTGAACTATTGTTCTTATGCTCATGCTTTGTTATTTCATCGATGGTCACTATATGTCAGTTCATTGGCATATTATTTTATTCTTGTCACTCTTTGATAATCATGTTCCACTTCATCTACGATTTGACTTGTACCTTCTCCATTACTTGTACTAAGTATTTATCACATTCTTGTACCACAATTATCTTTAACTCATGTAAACTTTTATATTCCTTGATTTTGGAGGATAAATCTTACTGGGCAAGATTGCTCATACCTACTTTTTCCCAAGTAATCTGTAGCTCTAAAAGTCTCTTAGCTGAGTCGGTACGCCGAGGTGGTTCAGACGTTCTTCTAACACAGATCAACTAGTCCTTCTCACTACCTCACTTTGCGAGGTTTTGGTACCATCTAGAGGGGCCAGACGTGGGATCATAGTCCGACCAGACTATGACAGTTGTGTGGTTACATTTAGTTCCGAGTCTCACTCCGACGGGAGGTGGTAGACATGGACTGGTGGTCAAGGGTAAGGTGCGTGATGCTCCGAACAGATTGACTAGTGGTAGTTGTTCTTTGACTAGTGTCTTTATCTAGACAATTGTTCTTCTGTTTGTATTTGCAGCCTTGGGGTTCGTCCCAGTGCTGTGGTTTATAGAGGTTTCCGGTCCCGACGTGTTTAGATCGATGACCGTGTAGTTTACTTTACGCTTCCGCAATTACTCTGTTAGTAGAATAGATTAACTTGCTTAATTTCTGTTAAAACCATATATCTATTCTGCTAGTTAGAACCAGTGGGAGATTGGTAGTCCCTACTGAGCTTCTTTGTGAAGCTCATTCCCTCCTTTTCAAGTGAGACTTCACAGCAGCACCTTTCGCGGCGGGCAGAGGAGACAGGGCCATAGTAGACGGCGTTTCCCTTGAGCAGTGTTCCCCAGTATTTCTCAGTTCTTCACAATCAGGTATGCCCCTAAGGGATTTGTTATCCTCTATTTTTAGTACTTGTGCTTTGGAACTGTACTAGACTTGTACGTTGTGTTGAACGCTTTTCCTTCACCTGTTAGTACATTTTTAGTGCTTGTTGTCGTTACTGAATTCTTTTGCATATCTTGTTAGAGTGGTTCGTTAGCCCTTCCGGATCTTCGGGAGGTGCTGGTGGTTAGATTCTTGGCAGGAGCCAGGGGTCTGGGTGTCGGGGCCATTAGATTGTGAACGCAACATGTCGAGTTATCGCGTTTGTGTTGCGGTTTGTTGGGCAGGCCATTAAGAACATGGCCTATCGGGCTGTCGTGTTCTTAAAGCGACAGTTGGCCCTGTCGCGTTCAGCTTCCCGAAGGGTTCAATGATGTATTTGGTAATGTGGGTCCTATGGGAGCCCGGTTTCGGTATTACCTCATCCGATTAATGTGTTTAAGTGATGTAAAGGTTATTTGTATATGGATTTAAGAAAATTGAATAGTTTATGAATATTGCAAATTCTTCATATATAATGTAAAAGCAACTTTGTGTAAGTAATGTGATTGAGCAATGTTATAAGTTAATGGAATTGGATGAGTGCATTATTAGTTATAAAGTATTATGTATTATGTCGTTCATTTTCAAGTAGTTAAGGGAATGGGGTTTATGAATGAAAGGCTTAAAGGTTGTGTTTGTTTGGGTTAAAGATGTCGTTTAGTAACCAGTAATGATTAGTTACATCTTATTGTAGTTTGCCGAGTTTGGTGGTCTGATGCTTAATCTGGAATACCTCTCCAGTCGGGTACCCTAGGTTCTTTGTGAGTCAGACACATTTTGCTCGGAGTTTGTCCCGATACTGTGTGTACCGTAGAGATTTGTGTCGTCTACTTGGACATCCTCACTCGTTTGTTGAGTAGCTCGTACAGTTGAGGGAAAGACTGTTGTGTTGGGGTAGCGACTTTGTGGTGTGTGTTTATTCTATTCAGTTGTATGTAGTGTGTTTGTAGTTGGAGGACGGACACTAATAGACGTACTAGTCCCCAGCTAATCCCGTGTTGCCACAGTCTCACTCTAAGAGTCCCAGAACTCTTAGAGGAGTGTCAGGGGTGGGTCTGCAGCTTACTGTCTACAAGTGGTGTTGGTTGATCTCCACAATTTATTTGTACTTGTAGAGATGAAGCTGCAGTTGGACCTTTTGTTTGTGGCTATGAGGCTGAGAGGTATTTCCTATGTTGGTTTGTCTGGGTCGGATACTGGCGTCATGAACCAGTAGTCGTGACCTGAGTGTTAGCATTGTTCCTTCCGACTCTGCTTATTAGTTTACTCTGTAGTGTATAATGTGAAACTCATTAAGGTACTATTTGTTTGTTATGTTGGCCAGTGTTTCCTTAATCTCCTTTCATTAGCTTACTCTCAATGCTTGTCTGGTTTAAATAACTTTTAGTTGATTATACATAGTGGATTTACTGTTATTCTTATTAATTATAAATATCATGTATATTTATTATTTAGCTGTGAATAATGTGGTGGCTAATAGTGTTTAATAGAAAGCATGCTTAGGTTACAACTTTTGGTATGATTCTTTTAAATTGATATATGTGAACTGACCGATGGAATTATGTTAATTGTGTTTCTATTCTGTGACACGTGAATTGTATATGTTGTTGTTTTGAGGAGTTTTCTTGCTGAATCTGTGATTTTGTGAGGTTAACACCTATACACTCCCATTTTAGGTGTTTAGCGAGCGTGGTTTTCGTAGAAGTGAATCTGTACAACCAATAGTAGTGTAAGCTTTGCTCTTGTTATATATCTCGGGGTATGTCTCAAGCTTCTGTATTTTTTTTTTAGACATGTAATAATGTATTGTGATAATATAATTTTTTAAATATGTATAGCATCATGTACTTTATCATGTATCTTTATACCTGTGTAGTTGTCTTTTATATTCTTACTAGACACTTGTGTGATATTCCTTGGGAGACTTTGATTTGTTCATGAGAGACAAATCTAGATATGAAAATTTTTCGAACATAAATATCTAGAGCCGCTACAGTCTCCCTCTATCTTTCTCTCTCTCTCTCTCTCTCTCTCTCTCTCTCTCTTATGCATCTCTCTCTCTCTCTTTCCATCTCCCTCTCTCACAGTCAGCTTCCTCTCACTCTCTTATTGACGTGGCATAAATAAAAAAGAAAAAATAAAGAAGATGAGACAACTTTACACATATGACAAGAAAGAAAATCACATTGTAAATATGTTAGAATTATACGTATTTGAATAAATATTTATTAAAATAAAATTATTTTAAAAATTTACCATACATAAATATGATCAAATATAAGGGTGTTTAAAACTAAACATTCCATAATGAGAGTTCCCGAAGTTGCAGCCAATTAGGGCTGTCAATGAATATCCAAAATTTGATATTTCGATCCGTTTCTGTAATTTTTATAGGATTTAGAACTTCGATAAAATAGGTCCAATAGTTTATAGGATTCTGAATCGAGTTTTCAAATCTTATCAGATGCGAAAATGGAAACCAGCATTTCTGAATCCGCAAATCTGATTCATTCAACTAGAAGTGCAATTGTATCTACCCCTAGATATTTGATGACAACCATATACATGATAGTGTTATCATGACTCAATATTTCATTTTGTAGGGGAGATTGTAATGGAAGATGGAGAGAATGTGCTCGATGAATGGAGATGTATGTTAGATTTAGTGTTTTATTAGTTATTTTATACTATGAATTGTAGTTGAGACTATATAATTTGTTGATTAGTAAATTTACATTTTAAATTGTGTGATTTTAGTTTATGAATCTTATCATTCCTATACATTGTGGATAGGGGTGGCAATGGGCCGGGCCTGGCTTGGCCCAGGTCCAGTCCGGTCTCTAACCGATAGGCCCGAGCCCGGCCCGGCCCAGGGCGAGGCCCGATTTTTAGAAACCCGGCCCCACTTAGGACGATTATGTAAAGTCCGGCCCAGGCCCGGCCCGGCCCGACTCAGTTTTATCTTGTTAAAGGTATTCTTATTATTATTTATTTATTTTTACAATAAAATTTATGTTCATTGAATCAAAACAACATAAAATAAACATTAGACTAATCTAGATAAACTTATTTCTAGTTATTACAAATATGAAATAAATATTAAATCATTAAACATAACTCCACAACATAATTTTCAATCCAAAAATTTAGAATATTAAAACTACTGCCGTGTCACTTTTTTTTAAAAAAAAAAACTGGGCCAATGGGCCGCCCGGGCCATGCCGAGCCAAGCCTGAGTCCGACCTAATCTTACTCCGGACCGGGCTCAAAATTTAAATAAGATTAAAATAGTCTGCCCAAGCACGTAAAAAATTGGGCTGGGCCATTGGGTCTTCGGGCCGCCCCGGCCCAATTGACACCCCTAATTGTGGATCTATTAATTTGTGATAATTATCCTAAGTGTTCTTGTAATGTGAATTAATAGATTCATCTAAGATTTTATGATTTGAGATTATTATTCTAAACATCGATATAATTTGTGCATGAGTTGTTTATATTTATCAAAATATTATTTAATGTGAATTAATATATTTACATTTAAAGTTGTAAGATTTAAATATGTGATTCTATTAATTCGTTGATGTCACATATATATTTCTGAATTATTAATTTTAGATCTAATTCTATTTTTTATTTTTTGTTAAAAAATAAAAATAAATACAGAAGTGAAAATACTCATTTTTAATTTCTGATTCTAAATCCGACACGTTGACATCCAGCCGAACAAATGCCCTGCGGGGTTAAATATCTCCTTCTGTTCGAAATGACCAAATTGCTCACACGCTTCCCTTGCCGTCCTGATACTAGTTCAGCCACCGCCAGAAGCGGCATGACTGCGACTGTGTAAGCGTGCGTGTAGAGAGAGAGAGAGAGGGAGAAAGAGGACGATTAATGGCGAGTGAGGCGCTCATCGTCTGCGTCACTGGCGGCAGCGGCTTCATCGGGTCATGGCTGGTTCGCCTTCTACTGGAGAAGGGCTACACTGTCCACGCCACCGTCAAGGACCTCGGTACGTACTCGTCGCCTCCATCCCCTTTCCTCACTTCCATCCCGTCGTAGAGGCGGTAGAGTCCGCCATCTGAATCCCTTCCGTGCGCAGATGACGAGGGGGAGACGAAGCACCTGTGCGACCTCCACGGCGCCGCCACCCGCCTCCACCTTTTCCAGATCGACCTCCTCGACTACTCCTCCCTCCTCGCCGCCATCCGCGGCACAGCCGGCGTCTTCCACCTCGCGTCCCCCTGCATTGTGGATCGCGTTCGCGATCCCGAGGTCTGGTGCCAGTTCGGCATACACCCTTTCTTATTCTTATTTCCCCTCCCCGGTTGGCTGTGCTCCGTTCCTTCTGGTGTGATCTTTTACCGCTGGTATGCAGGGGGAGCTCCTGGACCCGGCGGTGAAGGGCACCATCAACGTCCTCCGCGCGGCGAAGGAGTGCGGGGTGAGGAGGGTGGTAGTGACGTCGTCCATCTCTGCCATCATCCCGAGCCCCGGCTGGCCGGCCGACGTCGTCAAGGATGAGGAATGCTGGACCGACGTTGATTACTGTAAGGAGAACGAGGTGCGTAAATAAAGGTTTCCAGTTCTCGTCCCACACTACTGATCTACTCTACCTTTAGACTTTCCACTCAAGCCATCTCTTCGGCAGCTGGTTGGTTTATCTATTCCTTTTTAAGGAATCTCACCCATGCCCTGCTTAACATTGGATGCAAAACCGAAATTGTTCACCATGAATAAGTCTATTGCTTTAAATTGTTTATTAAAATCGCTGCAAATAACCTGCATCTTATTCTTGTTGACGTGATAGATTTGGTATCCAGCTTCAAAAACATTAGCAGAGAAAGCGGCCTGGAAATTCGCCGAGGAGAATGGATTGGATGTCGTTGCGGTCAACCCGGGCACAGTGATGGGCCCCGTTCTTCCGCCCGTAGTCAATGCCAGCATGGAGATGCTTGTTCGCCTCCTCCAAGGTTTTCTCAGTTCCTTCAAGTTTGATTTTTGCTGGTAACAAGGATTCTCAAGTGCATTTTTATGGGGGACCTTGAGTTGACGAATCTTCCAGCTCCATGTTGCCGTAGGTGCCACGCAAGATTTCTGGGATTCCCTATTGTTACATACCCCGACGGATATCCGAGCAAGCAGGACACCGCCAATAATGAAAAATGGAACAACAGGGAACGAGGGAAGATAAAAGTAGACTTCGAGGGCCACGACCTCCAAGAACAAGAAGCATAAGAAAGAAGAAATCTAAGCGAAATTCATACGAACTGAGAACATCTCAAATCTCATACAATTCCTCTCCACCCCAACAGATTTATACCCATCGCTCCCCAAAACAGAGTTCCATCAAAATATTTAATTGGCAACGCTTTCAGTCTTTCTAATTTCTATATCTCTATTATTAAGCTACCCAATCTTTTATCATTTACATTTATACTCTGTTATTTCCCAACCACATCACCTACCACCCATTCAAACAAGATAGTCCACTTCTTAAACAGATTCCAGGGCCTCATTGTCCATAATGATCCAAGCCCTTTAACATTCATGGAAATGCTTCCCTCCCAATTCCAGCTTAATCGTTTCACTTGAAGGTAGTCAAGGATTGAGGCTCATTGTGTAGCCTCTAGCTATGAAGGGAAACCAGGAAATAATATCTCCCCTTGGTCCACAAACATAAATGGACATTCCTGCCATGTACATTGGAATAATTCCACTGGACGAAGCTTATAGTTGTTAACCACTTGGTTGATGATGAGCTTACTCCAAATTGAACATACTTCTTCCCTTGAAACTCAAAATTTCTTCATATCCATAGCCCTCAGCTGATAGCCTAAGTCATAACAACCGGAGCTTCTGGGAGTTGCAAATAGCAAATTAGTGATACCAGCTTGAAGTTTTGTTTCTTTGTCCTACTTTTTCCATGTAACAATTTGTCCAGTATATAATAATCAAGGGATGCTTTGGTGCCATATCAGATAATGAAATCAGACAACTGAGTTGAGTAACTTAAGTTAGGTGCTTCTGAGCTTAGGAGAATGAAGCTGAAGTTCAAATGGCAGGAAAAGACTGTGGAAAAA
The DNA here is from genome assembly GCA_014218235.1 of Colocasia esculenta. Taxonomy (NCBI): domain Eukaryota; kingdom Viridiplantae; phylum Streptophyta; class Magnoliopsida; order Alismatales; family Araceae; genus Colocasia; species Colocasia esculenta. The sequence goes on along the minus strand of CM024757.1, from coordinate 16,712,045 downwards.
GGTGTTGGCACCAGAGTATTCTTCAAAAGGCTTCCTTTTCCTTGTGCCCCAGGATGTAACAAGCACTATCAGTTTGTTTGTTTTAAGATGTGTAATTGATGTTCTCTTGTGCCCCAGGATGTAACAAGCATTATCAGGATCCACCAGGCGGTTCTATCTTTGGCAGGTGGGCCTTGATGGTTTTCCTCTTCTGTTCTATCAGAGATGTTGGAGTATCATTAAAGAAGACCTCTTGGCTGCCTCGAAGGAATTTCAAGATGGAAGAGTTCGTTTGGGGGGCATCAATAATCAACAAGACGTTCGTGGTGTTGATCCCTAAGAAGACAGGAGCTCAGGAATTCAAAGATTATCGGCCTATCAGTTTGCTCAATGATTCATACAAGATCATCACCAAGTCTGAGTAGGGAGGTTGATCTCTATGATGGATAGGTTGGTGAGCTAGTTTTAGGAAGCTTTCATTAGAGGGAGGCATATTTTAGACATCTTCATAGTGACGCATGATTATGTCTATGTTTTGAAGCAACATAGGAGGAAAGGAATGGTCCTCAAGTTAGATTTTGAGAAGGCTTCTGACAGGGTCAGCTGACGGTGCCTCTTTGATGTTCTGTAAAGTCTTGGGTTTGGAGACAGATAGATTGACTGGATCAAAGCTTGTGTCTCTTCTGTTTCTTTTGCGGTTCTTATAAATGAAAAATGATAGCTTGGTTCCATGGTAGTCGAGGCCTTCGCCAAGAGGGCCCTCTTTCTCCCTTGCTTTTTGTGCTTGTGGCCAGTGTTGTCAATAGGGTGTGGCAAAAGATGAAGGTGGCCAGTCTAATCAAAGGGTTCTTGGTGAGTAGGGAGGGTCCATCCATCTCTCATCTTCAGTATGCTGATGATATTATTATATTTTTGGAGTATAGGGGCCAATCCCATGCTGTAGAAAGGCTTTTGTTGGAGCTACTCTAGGAGGCCATAGGTTTGAAGGTTAACTTTGGTAAGAGCGTTCTGGTGGGGGTGAATGTGGAGGATAGCTTGTTATGGAGGGTAGCGACTGTCTTGGGGTGTGCCATTGGGGAGTTCCCAATCTCTTAGTTGGGCCTCCCTCTGCTCTTCATTTTGCTGATTAGCTCCTTATTATCCAGCGGTATGAGTCCAAGCTTGTGGGCTGGAAGGCGAGACTGTTGTCCTATGGTAGCTGCCTTACTCTTTGCACCTCAGTGTAAGACAACCTTCTCCACCCATTTTCTCTCCATATTTTGCATTCTTAGCTCCGTGGCTAGGAAGCTTTAGTCTATTTAAAGTAGATTTTTTTGGCATGGATCGGGGGACAGATGTAGAGGTTGGCATGATATTGTTTAGGGAAGGATCACTATCCCAAAAAAGCAAAGAAGTCTGGGTCTGAAGAATGTCAATAATTTCAGCTTAGCACTCTTGGCAAAGTGGCTTTGGAGGCTGGGTGATGCGGGACAAAGTGGGGACAGCGGAAGAAAAAGGGAAGAATAGCCGGGGTCTCACCGGGGAGGGGATAGAAGGCGGGAGTGTGGGCTTCGCGCCCTCCCCTTTATGGAGACCACCTTGGGGTGGAACTTCTTCTCAAAGCTCCAGTCTTCTCTCTACTTCTCTTCCGAGAACAGCTAAATCGCTGGCTCTCTGGTCCTTCTTAATGGAGCTCTATAGTCTTGAAGATTGGGTTCGATAGCTTTCCTTTCTTACATTATGAAAGGAGAAAGAAGACTAGGTACCCTAGCCCATTGAGTTCACTCCATAAATAGTGACAAAAAAAGGAAAGCCCGAAGAGGTGGGAGCGAGAGCATCGCCCTGACGGGGACCCCTAGTAGATTCGAAGAAACCATGGACTCGTCAATGTGAAAATGCCTCTGGGTCCTGTTCCTTTCCACCTAAGCTGGAAGCAGCAGATCCTACTCTCGCACACACCTCTATGATCCTTTCTCGTCATATGTCCTGCTCCTTTAGAGCTAAGAATCAACTTACAAAAAGAGTTACCGATACCTTGAACTCGTGATGAAATGGAACCAAAAAAAGGGACCTCACAATGGATGGCAGGGAATAAGGTTCATCAGATATGGGCTGACACTATATGGCTTGGAAGGGAATAGCAGAGAACAATGCAAACTTTTCTTTCCTTCAGTTCATCAATAATCAAATCAAATCTATGAAGGGTAATACATGTGTTTATATAGACTTGGGCTATTCCCAGTCATAATAGACTTCTAATAAAAGACTCCCAACTAAGGACAAACTTCTATCCCTAATAAGACTTAACATATTAGAAATCTAAAGAAAGGAAAATACATAATCCCATCCAAATAAGACTTGACTCAAATAAAGAAATGCAAAATTACACGACTAATATGACTCTTTTTGAACTACTTTACTTTTGGACTTTAAAATAGTGCGAAAATTGCACTAAAATTATAGAAAAATAAAAAAAAATCTCCAAATGGGTCAAACCATTGCTTCAGCTTCTCGCTCCCCATCACTGGGAAGTGGGGAAGTAGGCTCTGGGCTGAGGTTATTAGGGGCTGATATTTTTCTTCTTCAAGAGTTTGGGATTTAGAAGCCTTGCCCCGACACAGGACTTCCCTCATTTGACATGGTATCTCTTTCTATGGGGATCTTACTTCTGAGATCCGAGTGAAGTTAGGAGATGGTCAGAAATATCTCTTCTGGAAAGACAGGTGGTGTGGCGACTACACTTTGGAGACGTCGTTTTCCAGCTTTTTTGCTTTGTCGATGTCTCCTCTTAGCTCTGTGGCTCAAGCTTATGATCAACAGATCCCACATGATGCCTGGGCCGCAACTTTCAGGAGACACTTCTAGCAGAAGGAGGTGCAGCAGTTTCAGAGATTACTTACTTTTATCCTTCCTTTGCGTCTGCAAGATAGGGAGGATAGTTGGATCTGTAGATGGGGAAGGATGGCTCTTTTTCTGTCAAATCAGCCTATGATGTTTGCACAGATGGAGGTGTGCGGTTTGCCTTCTTCCAAGGGGTGTGGAGGATGCCCAGTCCTCTCAAGATTCATATTTTGGTGTGGAGGATCGCTCTTGGAACGCTTCCTACTAGGGACAAATTGAGGCAATTTCTACCTCATGTGAGCCCTACCTGCCGTCTTTGTGGCATGGAGGAGTCCTTGGATTATCTTTTTGTGAGTTGCTCTTACTCTAGAGGCTTTGGCAGGACATTGCTCGGAGGACCGGTTACTCTATCACCTTACGAGGTGCTATCGCTTCTTTGCTCCGAGATTGACATAGGCAGTGGCAACTCAAGGCAGATAGGATTGTGTGGTGATTTACCTCCATGCCACACTATGGGCGGGTGTGTGTGGGGGGGGGGGGGGGGGGGGGGGGGGCGTAACATCCATATCTTCAGGAAGGAGTCCCGTCCGAGGAGGCATTGGCTCATTTATTCGGTATAGGGTCAAAGAGTGGGCACTTGTTTTGTCAAATGTAAATCTTTTGATGTCCCTATTTTTGGCACTGTGGGAGATTAGTGTCCCTTACACCGACTTGGTGTCTTTTGATGTATAGGTGCTGGGGGGTTGGTCCTTCTTTGGGTTTTTGGACCACCTATACTGTACAGTCTCATTCTATTTCTCAATATATACATGTGGTACTACCATGGTTTGCCGAATCGGGGCAATCGGCCCGATTCCCCCGAATCGGTGCGATCAGGGGAAACCGATCCTGATTCACCTGATTCCGCCCCGATTCCCTTTATAGATATTAAGATAATAATATTATATCATATATGTATAACCATAATATATCTGCAAATATATATATTATTATTATAATATTATATATAATATACCCATGCGAATCGTCCGATTCGGACCGATCGGGGGGAATCGGGGCGAATCAGGAGCAACCCGATTCGCCTTCCGATTCGATTCGGCAAACCATGGGTACTACCCACTTTAAAAAAACAAATGATGTTATCTTGTGAATAGATAAATATCTAAGCAATCAGATATTGTGTTGAACGTCCATTAGCCTACCATTGTAGACTCAATATCATCTATAGTGCCTTCTGAATTCTAACCTCAATCAGAAAGATGCAATTAGACAATACATTTATTTGGCCAATGCATTGGAAATTTCACTTTTAATGCTTGCTCATACATGGCTGTCTGAGGTGCCTTTTAATTCATGCAGAAAGAGAGAAAAGATATAATTAGAAAGATACAATCAGAAAGATAAAATTTCAATTCTAATGCTTGCTAATACAAGGCAGCATGATTTAACCCTTAATCGTAGGGTACAATAAAGAATACTAACATTTTCAATGCATTGTGAATTTCACTTTTAATGCTTGCTAATACAAGGCAGTCTGAGGTGCTTTTATTTCATGCAAGAAGAGATAAAAAGATGTTGGGATTGGGGACTATTGGAGTACATGTGGGTCATATTTTCCGAGTGAATTTGGACAAGCTACTTGGGACACATCTATCCATGTTGGAGGGAAGTTGGAGTTGGGGGTGAACTTTTTCCTTGGGTTAAGACAGGGCATCTAGATGTGTGGCTTTCGTGATGAAGTTTGAGTTGCGGTTAGAAACTTAGATGCGAGCCACTCTTTCAAAAACAGAAAAAACATTTAGTATTTATGTGGAATGGTTCAAACTTGAAAATGAATGTCTGTCTGTGTGTATATATCTGGATTGGGGTCATCACAGGCTCACTTAGCTGTTGCATACATGCGCTTGATGCAGCAGGGGCCACATGGTCCACTCAGACCCTGCCTTAGCAGCCATTCTTGTGTGGAGGGATGGCCCTCTCATGGAGGCACTCAGCAGTGGCTATCCACTAGGTCTTCCACATCCCAGCCATAGCAGGTGCTGCAACAGGGAGGCAAAAAAGGACGCAGGGTAGTGACAGAGGAAATGGATGATATCAGGAAGTGGAGTATGCAGAGTTGTTATAAGGAGTTAAATTGAGGGGTGTGAATTCAGGTCAGTTTTATTCTTCACTTTGACTACTGAGGTTTTGGGTCAAACTCACTCTTATGAGAACTAAAACCGTATCCAATTACTACCTTTGAGTCTCACATTTGTAATGCTAAGATCCAAAGATAAAATAATGGGTTATTGTCTGAAGCTCTAAGTTCTAAAGAAATCAATCCTACAGTCAGGAAGAAGTCCTATTTCATCATTACTAACCAAGGGACTTAGGATCGACGATGCTTTCTTTTGCTTTTCCCTTTTACATTAATTTTCTTTTGCTCCCATCTGGTAGAATTCTCACATTATGACTGGGAAAATGACTGTTCATTGCATCATGGGCTATTATGTAAATATGTCTGAAAAATAAACAAAGCTTGCACTTTTGCTATCAGAACTTCTGCCATGAAAGTTGTCTTTCCGAGTTCCTCATGTGATGAGCACCAATTGTACAGGTTGCCAAGAAGAATACCTGAACTTCTACATGGGTTCTGTTCATGTTAAGGATGTTGCACTAGCTCATATTCTGCTTTATGAAAGCCCTTCAGCATCAGGAAGACATCTATGTGTTGAATCTATTGCACATTGGAGTGATTTTGCTGCTAAAGTTGCTCAGCTCTATCCAGAGTACAAGGTGCCCAGGTATAAACTAATTCTAACAAGGTTATTTTTGACAAATATACTTCTATTGAAGTTTAACTGGCAAATAAAAAGATCATTGTGCAAGACTGCTTTAATTTGCCAATGTTACCACTCTGATGAGTGCTGATCATGACTCTTGATGAAGCTGTAGCCGTATTTCAAAACTCACTTCTGCAATGCTAGCACGCTTTATTATACAGAGTTCATGTATGACTTCCTAAGTATTGCTTTTGGTAGCTAGGAGATGCCTGGTATGGTGTAGAATGGGATGCTGGTATGGTTCGTGCTAGTTAAATGTTGCCTGTTTTGGAAGTTATTGAAGGTTCCCTCAGTTTCATCTTTGCTAATGCTGCTTCGCAAAGTATATTTTAGAAGTTTTTACTGTTTTATGATCTAATATTATTAAATGGTTTTGCCTCAGAAATAACTTCTATTCTCCTTTTCCACCCCAATGACCGGAAGACATTGTGGCTTTAATGTGGTTTGTAATGAGCCACAGTCATTCTTGAAAAGATGGAGCTTTTGGAAAAACCTATTGATTGTGTACCTGTTTCCTTTCTGAAAACGAATGCACATGAGATAAAGCATCTTCCATCATGTTAGTGGGAGCTTTCGGTGAGGGCCCATGATGACGACTGCTAAAATGACATCATTGTTCTTGGTACCTGGAGCCCAAAATGGGACATGCCTTCTGTAATGTAGTCAAATGTTATCAATTGGAGAACTGCTAGGCGCCCGAGCGCGCTGGCTTTCCCGGGCTCAGAGAGAAGGGCCCAGGCTAGGGTTGCGGGCCCCACCTCCTCCTCTCTGCGCCCAGGAAATCCATCCCTTTCCCGGGCGCCCGGGAAGTTAGAATTTCCCTATCAATTGTCATTGCTTTTCCGGATGGAGCTCTTTTTCCGCCCCTTTTTTTGGGGGAGACCTCTCCTCTTTCCACTAGTTATACTTGCTCTATTTCATTAGTGGTACAAACTTCCTCAATTATGACAAAAATTTTCATTTCTGTTTCAGTTTCCCGTCGGATACTCAGCCTGGGCTGTTGAGGGCCAAGAACCCGTCAAAGAAGCTGATCGACATGGGTATGCAGTTCACTCCCTTGGAGAGAATTATCGAGGACTCGGTGGAATGTTTGAAGAGCAAGGGGTACATAAAGTGAACCATGGTCCCCGCACCGGGCTTCCATACTATGTATTATACTACTAGGAAGCTTAAATACATTCCAGTAGATGTTAGAGATCTATCTTCATCCAAAGGAGAGCTGTTCTTTCTGCTGAAACTTCGGAAACCATCTGATTAATCAGTAATAAGCGTTTGTCCGAGGCTATTAGTCATGGCATTCATATCAAGTTCATCTTGATCGGCGATGATTCCTGATACCAGTGTAACGTTCCCAGTTTCACTGTACTTCCGATTGTTTCAACCATTTTGGTAGTCTTGAGTCTTGACGTCCACAGTTCTTGCAATCGCCTCAACCATTTGAAAAATGGTCAGAAATAGTTTTCCATGTCCTACAGTTTGGAAAGCAATCTATTGATAGTTTCAGAGGGAGGCTCCGACGCATCCGGATAAACAGACGCACAGGCAAGCTGTGGTTATATGCTCTTGCATTTTTCTGTTTAGTTCTTGGAAAAATTTATTACACACACAGAGATGATCCGTCGTGTGTCCGCTCTCAAATGGAGGCGGGGTACAAGATGGGTGGGTCTCGCAATGCAATAATCAAAAAGAAGAGAAAGATTAATTGTACTTTCACATTGCAGGCAACAAGTCTATGTAACATCTAACAATTGGATTGTCATTTTATCACTCCTCATGTGAGGGGTCTTATATGAGTTATTATCTAGTTACATTATACTTAAAGTGTAATGTGCAAATGTAATAAATCTTTCTCCAGAAAGAAAGCAAGCCAGCGTGACTTGCTGCCTGTCCATTGTCGGGTAAGACAGTGCAGTACGGGTTGGGGCTTTTCACAGTTCACTACCTTTTCTATGCTTCTCCCTTCTAACGCTCAACCACTATCCGTTGTTATATGTCCCCAACAAGAGGAGAGGGGAGGAACTCAGTCAGTGTGAGAGTTTTTTTTTTTTGTGTGAAAAACCCCTCCACACCTCCACTCCCTCCCACCCCATCTTTGCTAGTATGGAGGGATTTTTCATAAAAAATTTCTCACACATTGACTGAGTTTCCGCAGTCAGTGTACTAAGAGGATCCCCTTTCCAACAAGAGTGGAAGGAGGAAACTAGGGATTGTACTCTTGAATAAAAGCAAAGGGGATTTGCAAAAGAGAAGCACTTGGTGCAAACTCCCCATGGGAGTTTGCATCCACGTGGGTGCAAACCACACCCGTTTGGCCCCGCAAACCGCCATGTGGCGGTTTTGCACAAGACTTATGGGGTGTTTGGGAGCAATTTAAAAAAAAAAACTATTTCTACTTAAAAAATGATGTTGAGTTCTCTTTTAATTTAAATTTAAAATTATAAAAAAATATTATTGTGTTTGGTAAAAAATGAATAAATTTTTAAAATTTATTGTGAGGTGTTTGGCGGGGGGGAGTGGGGGGGGGGGGGGGGGGGGGGGGGGGGCAGTGTCGGGGGGTTGGGGGGGGGCTGGATTTGGGGGGGGGGGGTGCCCTGCGGGGTGGGGGGAGGGGGCGGCGCAGGGGGGCGGTTGGTTTGGGGAGGGGGGGGCAGTGCTGGGCGGGGGTGGGGGGGGGGGGGCTGAGTTTGGGGGGGGGGGGGGTGCCCTGCGGGGGGGGGGGAGGAGGGGGCGGCGGTGCAGGGGGGCGGGTGGGTTTGGGGAGGGGGGGGCAGTGAGGCGGGGTGGGGGGGCGGCTGGGTTTGGGGGGGGGGGTGCCCGACGGGGTGGGGGGTGGGCTGTTTTGGGGGGGGGGGGGTGTTTTGGGCCGTTGGGGTGGGGGGGAGGGGGCGGCTGCAGGGGGGGCGGTTGGGTTTTGGGGGGGGGGGGGGGGGTGCCCGGCGGGGGGGGGGGGGGGGGTGCCCGGCCGGGTGGGGGGTGCCTCGGGGGGTGGGGCGGCTGGGTTTGTGGGGGGGGGGGGGTGGGAGAGGAGGGCCGCAGTTGAGGGGGGGGGGAGGTTGAGAGAGAGTTTGTGTGCTTTTAAAAATAAAAATAAGTTAGGACTTGTTTTTTTTTGGAAAGAGATTTACATAGGATACAAATTTTACACTAAAAAAAAAACTACTACCAAAACCTCATTGTGTTTGTCTTTTTTTTTTTTTTAAATTTTAGAGAAAAAAGAGACAAAAAATTGTAACCAAACACCCTATTACCCTTTGCAAAGAGAAGCACTTGGTGCAAACTCCCCATGGGAGTTTCGTGGGGACCCCGATTTTGTGTCCGAGGTGGACATAAGATGAATAATTCAAATAATCCAGTGAGTGCAGCGAGACTCTCTCTCCTAAGAGTTACCGACAATTGTTTACAGGTTAATGTCCCATTCCAGCTAGAAGGTTCGACCAAAAGTCCAGTTCTAGCAACACTTTTGTTGAGACCATGTATTCTTAAATATATGACTTTTATTTTACAATGAAGATTGATTCAATTTTGAAATTTCATAGAGTAGAATTAATTTTTGGCTGCTAAAATTCACGAGGTTTATAACTTGCTGCACATCAATGGGTTGCTGCACCATTAAGTGTGTAGTGGATATTTTATTACCCAGAATTACTTAATACTCAGCTGACGGTACATAAATTTCGCGTGAATTGTTCGGTCGACGTTATAAGTAGTCGAGCATTTGGCCCTACATTTTTTTAGATCCAACATTTGAGCCAAGTATAAAGCAATTCTCTTTATCACCTTTTTGGTTTTTAAAAAGAAGATGTTAGTCTTACCTCTAGGCCTACAAGTCCCCGTATACAATGTTGAGATTGGATACTTAAATGGATTTTAGAAAATAAAGATGACTGGTCTGTTATTGTATGAAAATAGTTAGTTCGAGTGGTAGATCCTGAAAGTTAATCCAGTGGGGTCACTGAGTTTAGAGGGGTCATTCTTAAATTCAGTGGGGTCACCTTTTATTTACACACCTAAATAACAAGGGGCGTTTTACTTCCCTTTAAAACACCCTTTCCAAGTCAGTGGGGTCACGTGACCCCATTGACTCTAAAGAGGATCCGCCACTGGTTGGTTCATCACATATACTTAGTTTTCTAAACTTTTTGAACTGTTCAACTTAAAATTTAATTTACATGGGCGTGCACCTTCATTGAATTTGGAGGTCATTAATTTTTTTTTAAAAAATCTGTGGCATATGGGAAAGTAGCTGCACCAATCTTTGAATGTACGTGTACTGTAGCACGATTTTGATCAAAACATGAATAACCCAACATGAATATTGCAGTATAGAAAAATGCCTAATATCAGTTGCTTTACACACTCTTATATATTAATTTATAGAGTGATGATACTTAGATGATAATAAAAAATTATAAATAATCTAAATCATATTTTGCTTAAATTTTGCACACAAATTTTATGTTTGAAATTTGTCAACTTATAAGAGAGATTGCTAACACACAAACCTATAGGCAGCAAGAGTTACTCAAAATAGGGTTTTTGATTTTAAGTTCATTTGTTGACCTTCCATTTATTTTAGGTCCATTGACCAGAGAAGTTATTTTAGATCCATTTGTCCAATTTCTATATGTGTAGGTCCTTCCGTCTCCTTCCGTGAGACCTCCGTTTGCGGAGGACACTAGAGACCAAAAGGGGCGAAAATCGGGCGAGGGTTTGATCGTCGGCGCGAGGGCGAACAGCGAAGGAGGCGCGAGGGTTTGATCGCCGGTGTGAGCAGCGAAGGAGGCGGGAGGGCGAGCAGGCAGATCCGACACGAGGGGGTCTTCTATGTTTCCATCTTTTCGTGACAGTGACGGAAGGGGCGCGATGACGGGGCGGCGGCATGTGGGAAGGACCGTGTCGGCAGTGGGAAGGGAGCGCAGAGATCTTGCAGGGGCGCCACGACAGAGGGGGGGGTTGGCGTCGCGGGCATTCGCGCCGACGAGAAAGAGGGAAATGCGAGGAGGGAGATGGGGACGGAGCGAGGGAAAGGGAGAGTGGGCTCCGGGAGAGAGAGGAAGACAGACAGAGAGAAACGGGAGAGGCAAGGAGAAGGCGCGAGGGAAGAGAGAGGGCACGACAGAGGGGGGAAGAGAGAAAGAAGCCGCGGGAGGGAGAGAGAGAGAGAGAGAGAGAGAGAGAGGAGGAGAGAGAGATGAGAGAGAGAGAGAGGAGAGAGAGAGAGAGAGGAGAGGAGAGAGAGAGAGAGAGAGGAGAGGAGAGAGAGAGAGAGAGAGAGAGAGAGAGAGACGGTGGAGAGAGACAGCACGCAGGAGAGGGGGGGGGGGAGACGGCGGGGAGAGGGAGAGATGCGCGGGAGTGACGGAGAGGGCCGCAGGGAGGAAGAGGCAGCGTCGGGGGTGGGGGACGCGATGTCGGCGCACTTCGACTTGGTGCAGCAGTCGCCGGACCCCCGGCGACGCCAACAACGCAGAGAAGGGGGCGACGGTGACGGAAGGGCATCCACCGTCAGTTAACTGACAATGGAGTCACATTTTGGATCTAAAAATAAAGATCCACTTCTAATGGATCGGATGTTAAAAAAATTGAATCGATAGATCTAAAAATAAGTAGTAGGTCCAAGATTTGGACCGGGAGTTGATTTCGCCCTCAAAATGTAGTATAGAGCAATAATATGTAGGTGACGAGAAAGATTTATTAAGGTAATTTACACATTTTACATGTTTTTTAGAATGTTGTCGTCCCACGAAAAACTGTAAAATGACCGGTCATCTACTGCACATTGCTAAACGGTCCATTTAATTGTTTTTAATACAACATTGCATAGAATATGAAGGTCAAGGAGATATTTTTCCTCCTACATATATTAAAAAAAAGGTTGAGATAAGCCCCTTACATACACCCTCACAGAACATAGTGGAGGGGCACAAGAACAAAATAGAACAAAAACGGCAGCATACAGAATGCTGTGAGATTGTGTGAGAAAAATCTATGATTCGTAAAATTTTACTATATAGGTGTGCGTACCATATTATATTTGAAAAAAATTTACGGTACAATTTTAGTATATCTACTATCCATTTTTTCTTCACTAATTTTTATTATTATTAAATTTGGATCTTCTTCCATTCTTTGAATCGAATTAGGGTTGCCGACGATAATATATGATCATACCATCTCATGGCCAACCTGGGGAGAAGCCACTAACATAGAGATTTAAACTCCTCACATGCAGGGTTCTCCGCATCAGAGAATCAAAGTAAATTAGATTTTTCTTGATCTATCACGATTCATTCGAATTGAGTTGATTTACATAGAAACTGAATGAGAATCGATCTAATTTAATGAGAATCAAGTGAATCGAATTTCTCTTAATTCGATCTGATTCGATTTACCTCAATAAGATTCACCGTGATAAACCATGCTGGCATGCCCCGGGACCCTCAGCCCTTCCCCTATTGTCCCCTCCGTGCCCTGCCCTCACATCCTTCTTCCCCTCCCACCTCCATCCTATTCCTACCCCCTCTTCCCCCGCCGCCTCAGCTCTTTGCTGATCTGTGACTCACCAACTCTCTCCTCCCAACTGTCGCTCTTGGTGTTCCTCTGTTGCAAGTGCTTTTCGTCCTCAAGGATTACCTCTTACCTATTTTAGAACCTTTTGCGTTCTTTTAACAGCTGATCTAAGAGGGGTTAATTAAAGTGATGCACTTCATTGGATGTTATTTTATACACATCATTTAATTTAATGGGTGCTAAATATTTTTCACAAAAAGGAAAGGACACGGTAGCCACCGCGCATCGCTCTAGTTTTAGTACCACAGTACCCGAAGTGTGACGAGGAGGTTTTGTGCTCTCTCTCTTTTACCTGAAAAGATGAGCCTGGATGGGGAACCGCCTGGGATCAGGTGCCAAACTAAAAGAAAAGGAGAGTTTTGCGGATCCCCTTTTATTAAACAAAAAAACTGACGTAAGAACTAGACGTCCATATAAATTATTTTCATATATACCCTTCATCCATGTCAACAAACTTTAAACATTCATGTCACATTTTGATACCAGATTCCCACGGACACGAGTCGAGTGCTGTACATTTCAATTTAGATAATATATTAACAGATATGTTAGAAAACTCCTGCCACGGTACGATGCGCCGCAAACTATGGATGTAATAAGGGCATCCTTCATACCTATATGTATATAAGCGCAAATAAATTTCTATGGGACGATTTCAAGTCATTTCTGAGAAGAGATAAGCATATCTTTAATATATGTATGTGCGGAATCGCCATATAAACAATTCCATTCCCCGCGGGGCCACTCTGAACTCTGGTCGTCCGGCCGGCCCCTGCACCCGTGGCGGCGAGAATAATGGCGTCCGTTCGCCATCTGCTGCCGACCGAGCGGCGCTACCGACTCCTCGCCGGGGCCGCCCTCCTCCTTCTCGCCCTCTCCCTCATCCTCCTCACCACCTTCACCAATTCCGTCGCCGCTCGCCTCTTCTCCTCCTACTACTACCCTTCTCCCACCGCCGATCTCCGACGCTCGCTGCCCACCCCCGACGCTAGTCCCGCCCGAGACCCTCCACCTATTACCCCACCTCCCTCCCCGGAGGCAACGTGGCAGGGAGGAGAAGAGGCGGCGGAAGGAGATGGGCCGCAGCGGCTGGATGGAAAGGATGGAGGAGGCGGTGGTGGTGATCAGCTGCAGGATTGGCAGGGAGAAGAGGTGGCTGGAGTTGGAGAACAAGAGGAGCAGGTGTGGGAGCTGTGCAGAGGACCAGGAGCGATCGGGACAGGCGATTACATCCCCTGCCTGGACAACATGAAGGCGATCAAGGCTCTTCCTTCGAGGCGGCACATGGAGCACCGGGAGCGGCATTGCCCGAAGCCGAGTCCTAGGTGCCTTGTGCGGCTCCCCGGCGGGTACAAGGTGCCGGTAACCTGGCCGAGCAGCAGGGACATGGTGAGATTGATGCTTCGGTAAGCAGTTGCTTTAGCACAAGTCGAATATTTCACCTACTATAATACTTCTAATGGGAGATCGGTGTAGCTTGGGGGGTGGTGGGGCATATAAGATGTTCTACGTAAAATTGAGTGTTCAAGATTTGGGAGTTCTTCTGTAGGCATATTCTGATTTCTTCCTTTCTCACGCTTTTGCTTTGTAATACTTTTTAGGCGCACCTTTCGTATGATCTCTTAATTGCTCTTTCTCTTCCGTAATATTATTCTCTGTCTGTCTCCCTCCCTCTCCCTCTTTCTCCTTTTAATAGTTTCTAGCTGGATTAATGTAAACTCGATCGAAATATTGTTATTATCTGATTCTTCACCGTTACTAAGCTGTCGCATGGATCGTAGATCCATTCTGCTTTTTCCTGAAATGCGATCCATTAATACGATCAATCCCCTACTCAATCCTTCTGCTTAGCAGAAAAGCCAGCAGACCTGTAAAAGCCAAGACATTTATCCAGTGGATCATCTGGAGCTATTCTCGTTTCACCGTCTACATGTTGGCTTTAACTTTTTGACGACTGTTTAAACATGTTATGTTCTGTGAAAAGTATTGTCAATGTTACTGGAGATGGTACCGACCTTCTGTTGTTCTTCTTAAGCTGCATAGTCGGTACATTATTCTGCAAAATTCCAGCTCCTTTTATCCTCTCCTAAGTAGGTGATTGCTGAATGACATTCCTTGATTGTTGGGAGAGCCGTGAGGTTCCTCCCTTCGATGCTGGTGGTTCTGCACCTCTTGCGCCAAGTCTCCCGCCTGCTTCTCTCTCCTCACTCTACCACTGTGTAGATAAACAGTTTAAACCTCACCAAGAAATATTCTTTAGGAATTTTCCAGTCTGTTCCACAGAGAAGTGCTCAACAATGTACCGGGCTGTCTGGGTCACCTATCCCAAGATGGTTGCCCTAGTAAAATATATTACATATGCATGCTGATCTAACTCGCTATTTTTATTCCCTTTGAGTCAGAACCTAATCAAGTGATCGTATATGAGCCAAACTGTTGTCAATCCCATACATCAGGGCCTTTTCTATTTTGTTTAGGGATTAGAATACATATACTGGGTAAGGATCCGTTATCTACTAGAAAAAAGCAGTTTCTTCTTTGTTTTATCATTCCCTGGAACTAAAATTAAAGAAACAATCCAATAAGATGGTTCAATTTTATGTTGTCCTCTTAGGCGTCAAATGGGAGTGTGTATATATGATTTGATTTTCTGTTATTTAACTTTTGTCTTAGGCGTCAAATGGGAGTGTGTATATATGATTTGATTTTCTGTTATTCAACTTTTGCAATTGAAGGTGCCATTTTCCCTTGACTGTGAGAGCCGTTTCCAACTTTGCCCTCCGAGCTGTGTTTCTGTTACTGTCAATAACTCAGCATACAGTTGATTTTGGTTATATTGTAATCAAATAGTTAATAGTAGACATGACTTGAATCCTGGTTTTTGTTTCCAGATTTGGTTTGACAATGTTCCACACCCTAAACTCGTTGAATATAAGAAGGACCAGAACTGGGTGCAGAGGTCAGGAGACTTCCTTGTTTTCCCAGGAGGAGGAACACAGTTTAAAGAGGGAGTAACAAGCTACATTCAATTCATCGAGGAGGTATTCAATTGCTACTACTTTAACAAAAAACATTATCCTCTCTTTGATACAAGAATGCAATTGTGTAACTTGTTAAATTCATTTGGTCAGCTTGGATCCTGGACTTCTCACTCTCTTTTACTGAGAAAAGTATTCCCAAGTATGTTTCAGAATAAAGTATATTTACTATGAAAATGAAAATAATCGCATGAGACTATTCTTTTCTAGATTGTTTGCAATTTGGTAAGCAAGAGTTGCTGTTTCTAATATTTATTTTCATTCTTCTTTGGGATTTGTACATATTACTCCCTGAAATCTTTCGATATTCCAAATATCACCTTGGAATCTTCATAATTCCTAGAAACCCCTAGAGTTAGTTGCCATCCACAAAAGGCATCAATAAATAGAATGTTCTGTTTGAAACTCTGTTACTAAAATTTAAGACTAAAAATGCCACTTTGAGTGAGAAAAAAATTATAAACAATTTTTATTAATTTCTCTCTCTCTCTCTCTCTCCCCCCCCCCCCCCCCCAGATGTCCGATCTTAGGAGGGGCAAGGGGTGCCAGCCAACCGAAATAGAGGTTCACTGGCACTGGCCGACAGAAGGTGACAGAAGGAGGCGATAGCACAATGGGGGAGGGGCATGAGTGAGGCTGTTGCAGGCGGCAAAGGCAGTTCAGGAGTTGCCAGAGAGGGTGTTGGAGAAGAGGTTGAGAGCTGCAGCTCCAAGCAGTTCCTGAACGTCTGGGCTATCCTGCCAATTACACTATCGGCTAGGTAGAGATCCCAGAGGCTGATGCTAGATGGAGGAGCCACACGAGAGCAGTGCCGCCAATGAGACGGCTGAGGGAGAGGTTGAGGACATCAAGCCACCACAGCTGCAGCTGCATCTTCCCCGCGCTGTCACCTTCCCCGGCTCTAGGAGAGAATCCTGGAGAGTTCCTAGAGAGGTTTCAGAATTCAGATACTCAGAGAAGGACAGGTGGCAGCGAGGGCCAAGCTCCCGACAGTGATGGAGCTGTGGAGGGGTTCCCAAAGAGATCGAGCTCAAGTAAGCAGGTACCATAGCAAGAGGCCACAAACTCCCTGATGAGGTTGGTGCGCTGCTGCGAGAGGCTCTCCAGGTAGTTGTGGGAGAGAAGTGAGGCAGAGATGATGGCGAAGTTGGCATCCAGGTGGAGGCCATGGAGGAGACGGAGGTGTTTCAGGAAGTGTGCAAGAGAAACTAGAGGAGGTGCAGGGGTCGGAGCTGGGGAACCAGGTGGGGAGACGCAGAGAGTGCCATCTTTAAGAGGGAGAAAAATAACATTTTCTAGGTAAGGTTAATTTAATCTTGGTTAAGTTTGCCATCTTTAATGGGAATCGGCGGCAGAGTGTTTTTTTTTTTTTTTTTTTTGAACAACTGAAGATTTGAAGGGGTTTTTGGGAATTATGAACATTCCAGGATAATATTTGGAATATCTATAGATTTCAGGGGTAATATGTAAAAATTCCTTTTTTTTTTATGATCTAGTTTCATGTTTGCTATATGATACATGTTTCTTGATGTTTATATGGAGATATGGTTTAAATTGCATGATAGATAGGAATTTATCTTTCTATCTTTCTTCTGGCAGACTATGCATACCATTGAATGGGGTACACGCATAAGAGTAATCCTTGATGTTGGCTGTGGAGTTGCAAGCTTTGGTGGATCTTTGTTGGACAAAGGTGTCATTACCATGTCAGTTGCTCCAAAAGATGAGCATGAGGCTCAGATACAGTTTGCTCTTGAACGGGGAATCCCTGCCATGCTCTCTGTTATTGGGACTCAGAGACTAACATACCCCGATAACTCGTATGATCTGATTCACTGTGCAAGATGTAGAGTCCATTGGGATGCAGATGGTAGGTTGTATTTTTTGCCCTTTTAAAATTTTTTCTTTTGGTTTCTGTCAATCCAACCTAACATCATCATTGTTGTTACTCTGTTGCTTCTAAATGTAGGTGGGAAGCCATTAATGGAGCTTAACAGGATCCTAAGGCCTGGGGGTTTCTTTGTATGGTCTGCCACCCAGTCTACCGAGATAATGCAAGAGACACGGGCATTTGGGAGGGTCAGTATCCTATATTCCATTTTCTAGATGCCTTGATATTCAACAGGGGAATTGGGGAATGGTTTGATGGTATTTGAAAGTTGCACATGAGCCACTTCATTGTGGATATTTCTTTTTCCTTTGCCTAAAATGTCTTTCTATGCTACTGTATTCACTAGAACAATAGACAAGATGTCCATAAAAACAAAGAAAAGTGACCACTCCTATGCTTCCACTTTCACTTCTTAATGTCTGAAGATTTTAGGGGTATGACGTATGTTATTGGAAGTTTGCACTTAAGATACTCCATCATGGACATCGTTATCTTTTCCTTTGCCTCAAATTGGATCTTTTTCTTTTAGTTTGCTAAAGCAATAGATTAACCTAACCAGAAGGTCAACAGAATGATCATTCTTATGTTTACAATTGAATAGATCCAAATATTTAGATAAGTTTGTGAAACTCGTGCTTTTTTTATGCTTGTTTCTCATATGATCACTCTATAGTTTCTGTACACTGATTCTAAGAACAGTGAAAGGGACATCAATGAACTATCAATTGGCTGTCAACCAGGTGGTCCATGCTAGACTGAGACATGAACAACATTTCTTGTACCCTCATATCATCCTGCTCAAGTGACTTCAACATGCAACTTTGCAGGATAGTACATTCTGTAATGGGAAGATGCATTTTTTTCCTGATGCAAGAAGAACACATACATCACAAACATAATGAGAGGTCTACTCTAGTGAAGAAGACTGAAGGCCAGAGATACACTTCGTTGTAAAAGGAGATTGGACTGAGTTCTGGAAGGACAATTGGGGGAGGGGGAAAGCGTGGAAAAGAAATTCCCATGTATGTATGTGCTAGCAATAAGGAAGGAATGTCCAATTATGTTTTTCTTTTTTGAGTCAGTACTGTTATGCAGGAAAGATGGGGAAGCTATAAGAGGTGCTAGGAGCGCTCCATGGTGTTGGACATGAAAGTTATATGGGAGCAGATTGGACTTTGAAATGAGAAAAACAAGAGTAATACTTTCTGCACATATAGGTCTGCAGAAAATGTTGACATGGCAGGCAGGGGTGACAAGACAAGGAACAACAAAAAAAGCATCCTATCAAAAGAGACATTCCCACCTTTGATCATGTTTTGCTCTTCTCTGCCATTCACTTTTTCACATGGTGTTTTTTTTTTGCCATCGTTACCCTCGCTCCCTTACCATTCCCTGGAGCATAACTTATCATCTGATGAATAGTTCCATTTATGTAGGAGATATTTGTTAGATGTTTGGACATGACACAATACTCAGATGTGTCGGAAACTCTCAGATGGCCAATATTTACCAACACCACACAACACATGCTAAAAATATGTGAATCACATGTAGCTAAAGATTTGGGCTATCCATTAGATAAAGCAGAAAAGATACTTACTGAGCATCACATTTCCAATTGACAATCAATAAGCAGTTAAATCAACCTTGTTCCCCATTTTATGCCTTCAAGTTAAAAGCATTTAAAATCTTTAGAATTTTCCTTAAGTGGACCTTTTCGGGAATAACAAGAATCACTTACATTTCTGATAGCTATTGCATTTCCCAGCCTTTTGACACGTGTTGTATTTTTCTGGCAGCTATGGTGGCTTTGATAGAATCTATTTGCTGGAAGACAGTGGTCAAATCTACTGATGCAGCTGGAATTGGACTTGTGATATACCAGAAGCCAATCTCAAATGATTGTTACATTGGACGGAAAGGAAATAATCCTCCATTATGTGATCAGAAGAATAAACAAAAGATATCATGGTATTTTCTATTGTTATCATCAGCCATTCAATCTATACCACAATCTTTGTAGCCCAACTATATTAATTCTTTCAATTCGCAAGCGCAGGTATGTACCACTTGATGGTTGCATTCCAGTTCTTCAAGCATCTAGAGAAGGAAAAGAGGATAACTGGCCCAAGCCATGGCCTGAAAGACTTAATAGTGAACCATTCATTTCATCAGTTGACACAAACTTTGTATATACTGAGAAAAACTTTTATGAAGACATGAAACATTGGAGCAACCTTGTGACAAACATTTACTTACACGATCTTGCAATCAACTGGTCAAGCATTCGGAATGTTCTGGATATGAATGCTGGTTTTGGAGGGTATGGCTTAAGATGAAATCGGTCATCAATTCCACTTTCTTTTCTTTGATATTGGACTTTCTTGTCTTGTCTGCCTGCTGAATGTGGCTTTTGTATTCTCTTGATTTGGTTCACATATCTTTTTCTAATAATAATCCTCGCAGCATATTTTACCATGATAGATATGATCTCTGAAATATTTTTCAACACACCTACCAATGAAAGGCCCAACAACTGAACGCAGTGTTGTTGACAGTGGTTAATTTATGCTTTCAGATTTGCTGCGGCACTCATTGATCTACCTCTTTGGGTCATGAATACGGTCCCAGTTAATGGTCCAGATACCCTGTCCATTGTCTTCGACAGAGGTCTAATTGGGACTTATCATGACTGGTGTGAATCCTTCAACACATATCCTCGAACTTATGATTTACTACATGGCAGCTATCTCTTTGGAAACCTCACACAAAGGTACACTCCAGATAGCTTTGCTTAGTTTCTGTAACCGATCAAAAAGTTAAAAGCACCATATTGATATCTCGCTTTCTTTCAGGTGCCCCAATGTGGAGGTTGTAGCAGAGATGGATCGGATTCTGAGACCAGGTGGCTGGGTTCTGATCCAGGACACCATAGAGATAATAAAAAACATGCATTCATTGTTCAGGTCACTGCGTTGGGATACAACAATTCATGATCAACAGTTTCTAGTCGGTAGAAAAACTTTCTGGCGCCCCCCCTGATTGATAAATGTTTGATTCTTCTATAAATATAGTTACTTATTCATTTAAAATATGCTTTCCAGGTTTCACCTTGATTTTTTTTTCCCTTTTGTAATAAGATTTGGCAGTCCATTTCTCTTTTCATCTTCTCGTCTCAGTTGTAAACAACGTTTCTAATGACTTCACTTGTAAGCTCTCTCTTCTTTAGATTCTTAAGCCAGGAAAACCTAGTATGTCTTTCTATGTCTAGTTTCTTCACCAACTACTCTGGAAGACAGGGACCAAGAGGTGGCGATGGAAAACGGTGGTAACCCTACCAGCTGATCATTTGGACTTGGAACTCGTATTGCCACAAGCAAATGTTCCTTTATTGGGCAAGCTAGACCTTGTAGAAGTTGCATGCATGGAGAAGGTGAGTTGTTTTACCACATGTGGGGAAAATAAAATATTACACTTTCGTTTTTCTTGTATGTTTTCTTCTTAGAACGCTCCAGATTTCTTACTTTGGTTTGGAACTACCTGACTGCTACTAAGTTATTGTTCTCTGTAATTCCTCTTTTAACTCTGCCCCCACCACTGGAGTTTTAAGCTTTGGTCACCTTGATACACGAAGGGTCGGAACCGTGAAACCGGCCCAGTAGATGGCAACCTTGCTACACGAAGGGCTTTTACCAACTGCGACCGCTTTTGAGCATGGTTTGCCAGATCATCAATTCGGACCGAATCGGATCTGTCCTAATTCAATCCGATTTGGACGTAGCGGATCGGGTCCGATTCGCATGTATATATAAAAATATATATATATAATATAATATATATATATATATATATATATATAGATATATAATACATATATATGTATATGTAAGATATATATGCATGCATATGTGTATCATTTAAGTAAATGTTATAATTTGTTGTTCATTTATTAAGATATTATATATAAATAAGAAAGTATCTCTCATTTGAATTCAATAAAAATATAAAAAAATCATCTCTCTTATCAATAAAAAAGTGAACTCTCTAATAAAAAAATCACGATTTTAATAATTATATCAAAATAGAGATTTTCTAATCTCTTATAATTTAGTCTATTTAAAAATTGTATAATTTAAATAAATTTAATAGAACACTAAAAACCCAAACATGCGTATGATTTCTCCAAATGAGTCAATTAGAGTGACTCTCTTGGAGAAGTTATATGTATGTTGATTTTTTCATCGGATTTTAAGTTTTTAGTGTTCAATTGAGTTTATTTTAATTATAAAATTTTTAGATAGACTAAACAATGAGAGATTAGAAAAATATTATTTCGATGGAATCACTAAAATTGTGATTTTTTTCTATAATTTTTTTGATATTTTTATTAGATTTAAATAGAGGATATTTCTTTATTTATATGTAATATCTCGTGCATAAATTGTGATTTTTTTCCAATGTACCCAGAAAGCTATAAAATAAGAGTATAATTACATTTACACCATTGAAAAATAATCGGAATATGTGTACCAAAGACTTGCATGAACATATTTTATTAACATAATTAGAAAATCATGAATATATATATATCCACACACACATTATTAATGTGCGAGATTGAAAATTAAACTAGTGCATTATTGTTTAGGTGAAAAGAAAATTTTAATAAAGAAGCAAGATTTTAATGGAAAGTTGTATAAAGAGAAGCAAGTATTTGGTTATTTGCTAATAGTAACTAGTAAGAAGTTTAATTGATTATTAGTTGGAAAAGATCCATTAAAAATGAGAAGGAAGCCTAAAAATAGCGCCTGGAAGTTGAAAGATGCCTTTTTTTTTTTAACTTCATTGTCATATCCGTTCTCATTATCTGATTTACAAATCAAACAGCAAGAAAAGCCAAAGTTGCGTTGACGCTTTCAAAGACAACAACATCAAAGTTAAGAATTGAAGGCTGTTTCCATTAAGACTAATCTGACCTTTGAATCTGACTATTAAAATGAGAGCACCACATGAAACGGATAAGAAACACGGCACCCATAGCATCCCAAGGCTCTCGTAGCAAAGTAATATTATGTCTGAAAAGTTCCAAATAAACCCCCGGCAGGCAGCCCGTCAACCCGCCCAGCCCGCGGTCCACAATCGGCCCGACCTTGCAAATCTTTTTAGATACACACCAAGGAAAAGAAAAAAAAAGAAATCCTCTTCTGCCATTGGACTTGGATACTAGAGGTGCAAATGAGTCGAACTGAGTTGAACACTATACTGCTCAAATTTGTTTGTTAATTTTTTATTAAATTTGTGTGAGTTCGAGTTTTATTGAGTATGAAAAATGTATGTTTAAATTTAATTTGTTTAAATACTATATATCAAGTTCAAGCACTTAATGACTATCTTAACGAATTCAATTAAATTTGTGAGTTCATATATATATCTATCTAATTTATAAGTAAAAAATTAATTATTCATAAGATAAATCTATCTTATTTCAAGCTCATATCTTAAGAGTCTTGATGATTTACTTAATTCAACTATTTTAATATAATATTTAAAACATTTAGAAATATATTTACATCTTATATAATTAAAAAATTAAACGAATTTGTTCTCGAGTTTAAACGAGTCGAGTAGATTTTTACTCACACTTAACTCATTTACGAAACAATATTAAAATTTTGTTTGAACTCGACTTGTTTTTCTTGTTAAACGAGTCAAATTTAAATAACATTCGAATCGAATTCGAATTATTTATCAAGTGTATTAGTTCCTTCGCAATCCTAATAGATATTAATTTTGTTAGACTTGCTAGGAATTTGGAAAAGAGCTAGTGATGGTTCCAATACTTGCGAACCTAAGTCCTATTTCTCCAATTTTTAGATTTGTGATGATTCATTATTTGTGATGGTTCCTACATCTGTGAACTTACATCCTATTTCTCCAATTCTACGCTATGATTCTGTTATTTGTGATGGTTCCAATATTTTAGGGTTATTTTGACAACCAGTACTTAAAAAGATCTCTCTCTCTCTTATCATGTTTAATAATTGAAAGTTTATATTGATAAGGGAGAGAAATCAAATAACTTCATCTCACTCTCTCACGTACGTTTGATAAAGTTATCAATTTTGATACTTTTATTCTCCCAAACCTAAAACTTTGATGTCTATAGATAGACTATCCGCAGAGAATCTATCTACAAATAAATAATTCATCTGGCTATGGAATCGACCCGTCCTAATCAGCGTACGTAATTAGACGGGGTTAAAATGGGACTACAAAATGGCAAAGCAGCAGAACATGTCTCCTCAGAATTTCTCTCAAATCTAAGACCTTTCTCCATTCTCTCTCTTTGGTTAGCATCCAGATTATTTAGAAAAGAGAGTGCAAGCAACAGGTGCCACTGTCGGCATCGAAACCATCCAGGGTATCCTTTTCGGTGTGCCCGGTACGAAAATAATTACATGTTCACGGCCCCATCAGGCTGAGTACGAACATTGATCTCCCAGCCTTGCTGAGCGTTGCTGCTGCTGATGTTGATACGACTCATGGAAATGGCTGGAGGAGTAAGCAGCAGGGTATCCCACGGGCGAGCGGAAGCTTTCAGGACTAGAAGACAATTAAGCTCGGACTTCTCTTTTATTGCTAGCTACAACACCTCTGATGTGGTCGGTCTCACCGACCACAGTAGCTCGGCCAACTTGAGTTGGCCGACCATGATGTTTAGGTCGAGATCCGATCGGTTTGGACTGTAGTTGGACGAGGTGAGAGGTTGTGAAGGTGGATAGTTGAGGACGAGATGGCCGGTTTGCTCGAATACGACGACGAGGTTGATCAGAAATTTTAATTAATCGAGGAGGACGCGAGTTGAGATGGATGGCCGAGGGTTTCCGACAATTAGCCCCAAGAAGATGTTGCACCCTTGAATGGCTGCTGGTGTGCTGTTGAGCCCTTGATGAGCCAAATTTGGCTGAGCCAAGTAGGCGGCCCAAAGCCCTATCAACCTTCATCTCCCCATTGAGTCTTCTCTCTTTCTTCACCCTAGTATTCTTAATAGAGAAATATTTACTGCAAACCATTCTCCCACGAGAAGTGCTAGTTATCCGGGCGCCCAGGTAGCTAGTCGACGTGAATCGGCCGCGCGGTCGACTTGATTGGTCAGCTGGATTATCCGGGCGCCCGGGTAACCAGTATTTCTCTTCTCCCATAGATGTGTAAACACACCTACGAGGGATTAGGTGGCCCATCACGTTAATGTAATGGTCATCCTATCAGAAAGAGATGTGCATACACATACCCCCCTGAAATGTGTAACAAGTCATTTTCAATATCATTAAATTCCTATCGCAAATTGGTCAACCACCGCCACCAACCATTTGCAGCCATTACGAACTCTACGACTACTGATTAGGGGAAAAAGGATCATTTCAAGTACTCGTATTTTATTTACAATCTTTATTCAACAACAATGCCAAACTTGTACCCTACATTAGTCTAGTTGCAGCATTATCATCATTAGATCATGAGTATTACTCTCCTAGTTAGGATTGTGTTCAGAGTCGGATAAGATAATTATCTGATCTGTGGACGATTGTGTTTTCTCTTAAATAACATTATTCCCTCGGAGGATTTGGCACTTAACCCGACATGTCTCTACACCCCTACTGTACGTATTATCATGCAAAGAGGTTACGAGTTATACAAAGACAACCTTATGTAAGAGCAATTGTGACAATTTGACTTCATTAAGTAGGATTCACAATCTTAGAGTAAATTCCACCCATTCCATTGTCTATTTGTCTCAAATGCGCGCAATAATGCTGTGAAGGGGATGGGGAATCTCGCCAGCCCACTATAGGCCCAATAGGCCCACCAAGGCCAAAAAGCGGGTCAAGTAGGTAGAGGCCCAGCTCTCACGAAACAGGGCAGTGCACCCTACTGTAGGCAAAGTTGCTGAGCAAAATGACCAACTCCTAAGGCAATCCCACCCTTAGCTTGGTTCCCGACCGAGCCAAGATAAAGGTAGAGAGAGTCACGGAAGCTCTAGGACACGTGCTCTAAAGGCACTAGTAGAAGGGAGCCTCTCGGCAATGATGCTCGGAGAGACAAATCGCCCAAAAAAGGTCTACTCTTGATCCGCGAGCCATCAAGGTCGCTCGATGAGAGACATCTCCAATAGGTGTTTCCCACATAAAATTCGGTCCCTACGTCACCAGGCCTTCACCCATCAATGGCATCATATAAATCTTTGAAAAAGGGGAAAAGGACAATTGGGCAATGACAAGGTGATGTATGTGTAATTATGCCACCACACCTAGGCAGACGCCCATAGGAGCCGGCCATAGGAAGGGAGTGGTGCTTGGAGAACTGCACCTATTGTGTCCCCCTCCACTTCCAATTCACATCCCCAGATGTGGCTCGCATGGACCAATGAGCTCTCAACGTCTATTTATACTCTAGGGACATCCTCTGGTAAGGTAAGTCCAATTCCCAAAGATTCTTAGGGGACATTCTTTTTGGTGAAGAATGACCTCGAGTCACCATCCTCTCCCCCTTTTGGCATCTCCTTCCTTCCCTAATTTACGCATCGGATGGTGACCCCCTAGGGCACATCCATAGGACCACTTGACGCATGGTTCGCCTTTTGTGCAAGTCGCTCTTGGCATGCCCGTGCATCCCAACTATTCAGACTCAACTCGACAGCCTCTATTGAAGACTCAAGTTCAGCCCTTTTCAACTTATTTTGTTCATTTTTTTAGCATGGGTTAGGGTGAGTATGTAAGGCCCTAGAATTTTGCTCTCTTGTATAGGTGTTTGCTTATGGTAGAAATAGATGTTTGTATGTATAGATATATATGTGTATGTAAATAAACTAATTGATAGATTGATGTAAATTTAGGCATGTATACCTATTGTATATATATTAATAATTACATTGCATGGATAGTACTATTTTTGAAGTGTACATTGTATAGTTTATGTATGGGTATGGTGTAAATATGATTTTCTGTAGTTTTAAGTTCTGTGCAGACGACCTGTTGGCGTCAACATGGGTTGACGTTAATGGTGAGTTAGCGGACACATCGATGGACGCCAACTCCATATTGGCGGTCAGTGATGTTGACGTTAGCCTCCCAAATCTATTGCGACTTCAGATCCAGAAATGCCCCCGAAATTATCGCCTCTTGTTTTAGTAACTGACCCCAACAGTCAAGAAACCCTACCCAAAGTGCGTCCCTGAAACCCTATCCTATAAAAACACCCCCATCGACGGATTAAGTCCCCTTTTGCTCTCTTGAGAAAAACCCTAACTTTCTTGTGTGAAACCTGAACTTTAGACCCGTGGGTCCGGCGATTGGAGGCTTCATCCGGCATTCTTCTTCGACTGGGAGGAAGTCTAGACATCGAGGATCGTCTTCCTGACTCCGGTGTACTTCAAAGATCAACACAGAAGCCGGATCGGAGAGGATTTGAAGGCTCTTTGGCTCAGGCCGAAGAGGGCTTCTTCGACCTAAATCCCATTTGTAGATTTTTCTGAAGGCAAGTAAACCATTTAGGTTATCCCTACATGCGTCTAGGAGGTCCTAGGTAATTTTTTCGATTTTTAATCGTGTCCTGGAACCCCCTTTTCTATCAGATTTGGCGTTCAGTCTGTGTTTTGCACAGACAGGAACTTAATAGCAAGCTTTGCTGCCATTAAGATCTGAAGTTGGCGGCGGCCTTTCTTGTCGTTAACCTGGTAGGCAGCCACCAGTGTGTCGCCAAGTTCTTCAGACAGTGACAGTGTGCCTGTTTGCCTATAAATGATCTATTTTAAGATTTCTGCACATGAGGATATATGGTAAAATTATTCTATTGTTAAATATCTATGGTAGATCATGACAAGAGATTATGGTGAATTTTCGTTCACTGTAATGATTATTTAATTTATCTGCAATGTGGTATTAAGCATATTTTAATCCTATTAATTACTGTTTGCATGGTTCTGTGTTGATTTGTGATGAAAGAAATTTCCTGTAACATTTTAATATATGTGAGATCATGCTATAAAAATTAGGTAAATTTTTGACAACTATGTTAATTATTAAATTTTCTGGAGTATAATACAGTGAGCATGTGTTTCCTGTTTAAATTTACAAATAAATAGTGTGATGTCGATTAAATTCCTAGAAATTTTGTATGAGTTCATGACTGTCAGATACATGAGATAGGATGGTCATTGTAGTTGTAACACTGTGAATCATATAAATATGATTATTGACAAGTTATGTGACATATTGCTCAAATTTTCATAAATAGTGTGTATTTCCAAAAAATATGAAAATAGACATACATGATGATTAACATGTACCCAGTCTGCAGTTTCGTGCTGAATGGGTGACAATAGATATACATTTTGGTTTTCATGATAGAATGATCAATCAAAGCATGTTTAATATAATTAGTGATCAATTAAATAATTACAGCATGATTAGGATTAGTGTATAATTGGTTTAACTCTGTTAATAGTAGTACCATGCTATGTAACCTGAACCATGTACATGTGTGTGAATATGAGAACTGTATGCTAAACAGTGTGTAAAAAAAATGGAAAATGTGTAATTGTGCCAATGGGTGACACTGCTACCTTAGAGGGCTGAGGAATTGTACCATAGTAAAGTCCCTACGGGAAGGTTCATATGTGTGTGATGTCCCACGGGCATTGGGATAAAATCCTGGAGGTGGATAAGTACCACTGGTTAGGGTGAAGAGTGCTTCTCCCAGTTCTGCGCAGTAACTAAGGTCTGTCACTATATTGCCTAGGTGATAGATATGTGTGTGATGTGATAAGTGTGTGTCCTTCTAGAGGTGGTTTGGACTACGTGTCACGACATCTTAATGAGAATAATATGAATTGTGTATGTGAATTGTGAAAATTGTATAAAGTGTAAAGAAGCATGTGAATATGCAAAATAAATGTGAGAGCATGTGAAATTGTAAACCATGTTATGAGTATGTTAAAATTTTGGCAAAACAGCAAGCTATCATGTTTATATTTGTGTTAAGTATATGGAAATGAGCATAGAATCCATGCTAGAAGTATTGTTTTTTTCCTAATGTGTAGAATTCATGTTAATCATAGGTGTGTAATTGCTTAATTAATTGAGTTTAAAATGATCGGATAGTTTAAGGAATGTGTAGAAATCATGTATAGGTTTACATGTTGTGAAAGAAATTCAATACTTGTTCCATGTACCATGAAATTGTAGAAGTATCATGTTAGACTTTTCTTTGTTTAAGGTTGTCAAATCCATGTTATATGTGTTAGTTGTTTGTGTAAAAGATAAAGATTCATGTGATGTATGTAAGTATAGTGTGGATGGAATTACTTGCTGAGTCTTTGGACTCATTCTTGCTTCGGCATACAGGTGCAGGTGTCTCTACTTCTTCCGAGGAGTTGGTTCAGAGTGACTCGGAGCGAGAGTAGGAGATTACTTGTGGAGACAACGACATTGTACTTTTATTTCATAGTATGTAATAAAGGAAGACTTTGTATTACATTAGAACCATGTAATTTAATTGTGGATGACAATTGTGGACAATGTAGTTTGTTTTAGTCATTCAGTTATGAGATGTTTAATCCCTTTGTATCTATATAGACTGTGGATAAATATGGATGATGGAATAAGACATTTTCTTCATATTAGTTCTTTCTATTCCGCTGTTATGTGTTATATTTGTGTACGTCTCAGCCTATTGAATATGTGTTGGGTAAATGTCCCACTGTAGTGATGCTCTCTATATCGATGTGGGATGGTATATCCGTACCGATATAAGGAGGGTCGTCACAGAGATTGGTATCAGAGACTACAAGCTGAAATTGTACATAAATATGCATATACCGTCATCCTCATTATATGCTAAGTCTCTATATATTGTCCACATAGTTAAGTAAATAGTTAGAAATTAGATAGTCTAGTTTCTAAAGTGTGATTAAAACATTTTGCAGGCTATGGCTTCACGTGGTAGACATGGTGTTCCTGCTCGTGAGGGTGAGCAGAGGAGAGAAGAAAGAGTTCAGCCTAGGCGTGAGGATCAGGATGAGCAGCAGGCCCCAGTACCCCAGGGTCCTGTGCTTCCCCCACCGCCACCAGTAGACTATGGAGTGTTCATGCAGGGTTTAGTGCAGGCCATGCAGACGCAGGCCCACACCCAAGCTGCACTCCAGGCTCAGTTGGAGGCTCAGCAGGCTCAGGTTAGAACGATAGATAGAGTAGTTTGTTTTACTTGATGATATGTTCATTATGTTGCTATGCTATATATGTGTTGCTTATGCTGTTTGCTGTAGCAGGCTCAAGTGCCAGTTCCCCAGGCTCAGGACCATGGTGGACCCTCCATCATGGAACGGTTCAAGAGGATGTCGCCACCCTCTTTTAAGGGGGAGAGCGATGCATTGTTCGCTGAGAGCTGGTTGAGGGAGATCGAGAAGATCTTTCGAGCTATTAGGTGTGCCGACGATGATAGAGTCACTTTAGCCACCTATATGCTACAGGTATGTGTTGTTTAATTATGCATTTAGTTTCTCTGAGTTTAGAATATTTGGATTAGTCCTTATGGGTGGTTTTGGCAAGAGCGAGCTGACGTGTGGTGGTCCTCGTTACTTCGTACTCGGTACGAGGGCAGTGTTGTAGAGGTGTTTTGGGATGAGTTCGTGAGGCTCTTCCGAGCCAAGTTTGTTCCGGAGCACATCCACGACAAGATGGAGCAAGAGTTCCTCTCTTTGACTCAGGGCTCCATGACCATTCTGGAGTACGAGGTTAGGTTTGCTGAGCTATCCAAATATGCACCCCATATTGTGACTGATGAGTGCAGGAAGGCGAAGAAGTTCGTGATGGGTCTGAGGCCATCACTGAGGACGAGGTTGGTGGCATTTGACCATTGTACCCTCGATGAGGCTCTTAGCGTGGCTTGTCGGCAGGAAAGAGAGATGGAGCAGTATCTTGAGGAGAAGAAGGCTTCTCAGAAGAGGCATGCAGCTCCTTTCCAGAGGCAGGAGAAGAAGAAGGCGGCACATTAGTCACCGCAGCGTCTCGCGGCATCGAGAAGTCGTCAAGTATCTTCTCAGCATTCCCCCAGTGGCAAGAAGGAGTGTCCTCATTGCGGAAGGGCACATGGTGGTACAGAATGTTGGAAGTTGGCGGGGAAGTGCTTGAAGTACGGGAGCAGCGAGCATAGGATCAAGGATTGCCCCAGGCTTCAGCAGGGAGCACAGCGTGGAGCGGCACCAGCCCCAGCAGCAGCAGCAGCAGCGCCAGCGACAGGACGACCAGGAAGACCTCGAGCCCCAGCTCGAGTGTTTGTGTTAGCTCGTGAGGACGCCGAGTTGGTGGAGCATGTCACCGAAAGTACAGTTTTGTTTTTAGGTTTGTACGCTCGAGTTTTGTTTGATACGGGTGCTACCCACTCGTTCATTTCCGAGCATTTTGCTAGGCAGTTAGCTTTAGAGTCAGGGTTAGAGTCTGAAGAGTTAGAAGTCCCTCTGTCTGTGCACACACCTGCGGGTACGGTATCGACTAGGAAGTGTATTCCATCTTTATCGGTGTGCATTGAGGATAGAGTATTATAAGGGTGTTTCTTCTTGCTTAAGATGAAGGACTACGATGCTATTCTTGGTCTGGATTGGCTAGAGGAGCACTATGCGTTAGTAGATTGTCGTGGGAAGAAGATTGTTTTCCGCATTCTTGGTGAGGACGAGTTTTCTCATCCTTTGCCAAGGAACTTAGCGGGGAAGTTTGTCATCTCTGCCATGAAGGCGATGAGAATGGTGATCAAGGGTTGTGACACTTTTCTTGCCAGCGTGGTATTAGTACCCAAAGCTGATGAGTCACCTACTCTTGCGGAGATTGATGTAGTGCAGGAGTTTCCATATGTCTTTCCCGCTGATTTATCTAGATTGCCGCCGGCTAGAAAGATAGAGTTTACTCTAGAGTTGCTTCCAGGCACCTCTCCTATCTCGAAGGCCCCTTATCGGATGGCACCTGCGGAGTTAGCGGAGCTAAGGAAGCAGTTGCAAGATTTGTTAGATAAGGGATTTATTCACCCTAGCGTTTCCCCTTGGGGCGCACCTATCTTATTCGTGAAGAAGAAGGATGTGTCACTTAGGTTATGCATCGATTATAGGAAGCTAAACCAAGTGATGGTGAAGAACAGGTATCCCTTACCTCGGATTGATGATTTGTTTGACCAGCTGCAAAATGCATCAGTCTTTTCTAAGATTGATTTGCGGTCTGATTATCATCAGTTGAGGATTAGGAGTGAGGATGTGTCCAAGACGGCCTTTAGAACTCGTTATGGACATTATGAGTTTTTGGTCCTTCCATTTGGTCTGACCAACGCCCCTGCAGTGTTCATGGATCTCATGAACATGGTGTTTAGACCATATCTAGATAGTTTCATTGTAGTTTTCATTGATGATGTGTTGGTCTATTCTCCGGATGAGGCCACACACCGTTAGCATTTAAGGGTAGTGTTGGAAGTTCTCCGAGAGCACAAGCTGTATGCAAAGTTCAGTAAGTGCAATTTTTGGTTGTGCGAGGTTCATTTCCTTGGGCATGTTATCTCCGGTGCGGGTGTAGCAGTTGATCCAGCGAAGGTCCAGGCTATTATGGATTGGGAGATTCCAAAGACCCCTTCGGAGATTCGGAGATTCAGAGTTTCCTTGGTTTGGCGGGTTATTATCGGTGATTTATTGAGGGATTTTCATCCATCGCCGCCCCATTGACTCAGCTAACCAGGAAAGGAGTGAAGTTTGTTTGGTCTGAGGAGTGTGAGAGTAGTTTTCAATTATTGAAGACTAAGCTCACTTTGGCTCCTGTGTTAGTTTTGCCGAATGGTGTAGAGGGTTTTGCTATCTACACAGATGCATCTCGGATTGGCCTTGGCTGTGTATTGATGCAGCAAGGAAGGGTAGTAGCGTATGCTTCTCGGCAATTGAAGGAGCATGAGCGTAACTATCCAACTCATGATTTGGAGCTTGCGGCAGTGGTGCATGTGTTAGTTATGGGTGTCCTCAAGCCAATCATAACTTGTACAATCTTGTTCTTTAATAATAATAATAAGGCTTTTATATTCGTTATGTGTAATTCGTTTATCGTTTCATTATGAAGTCCATGAATATGCGCAATGGATACTAATTATGATGAGATCATAACAATGGGATTAATGTCCTTTAAACGCATATTCTTAATTGTTCCTAGTCGGAGGATATTCGAGAAGGACATCGAATATCCGGTTAGACTAGTACAGGTTGCACCTGCTCATATGATGAGGGTGACTGGTCTCATAGTCACTTGTGTGGAGACACTAAGGTGAATCTGTAGGTGCTCATTGGAGAATGAGTTCACTGAACTGATCCATTATGAATCGCTGGATGGTAATGTTACCTAACTGTCAACCAGCTAGATTCATTGTCACAGTGGCGTGATTGGTCCTTAGACCTGAGACACCAAGGACACCTTGTCGGTGGACTTCTAGATTTTGACCTTAACTTATAGATCTCTTGCCATGGGGTCTTAATCAGTTAAGTGTTCGGATCTAGCGGAATACCTTCGAAGGTGATTGTGTGGTCAACATGGGATCGCTCGCTCTCGAAATAAGAGAGTGAATGCTCTAGGGAAAGATGCCTGATAGTCCCTGGCCAGGGCATGACTACTTATCAGAAAAGGATTTTTCTGATATTGTTATGCGGCACCTAATCCAAGTGAGTGCGCGTATTAGGGTTTGACAGTTGACCATACCCTAAGTGCACTCGGGAGCATTGTACGAGCGAAGGACTATAGTCACGTGGTATCTGTTGACACAAAAGGTTCCTTGAATGGGTTGCTGAACCCCAATGCTTTCCAGGATCAAGTGGTGTTGCTTGGCACCCAACTTGATTGGAAGCCCGGTCAATTATCGTGAGACGATAATTGATTGTGTAATCAATTAATATGAGATATTGATTAATTGCAGTAAGTCAATAAAGAGTTATTGGGCTTAATGGGCTAAAAATTGGACTAGTACTTGGGCCTAGAGGATCACACGCAATAGAGTTCCGAGCAGACTGGGCAGGATGGTCGTTATAGACAATAACTAGGTTTTTGTGAAAAACTGCAGTGTCTATAAATATACGTGGAGAGTTAAACCCTGGCCCAAGCTCCAGGCTCTCTCCCTGGCCGCCACCTCCTCTCTCTCTCCCTGGGCGCCCCCACCTTCTCTCTCTCCTCTGTCTAGCACATGGTGGAGTTGAGATCCGGGAGACGCGTGGAGACCGAGGAGACCCCGTCTGCGTCCGGAGCTCGCGTGGATACGTCTAGAGGCCGGACACTTGAACGGCTTGAAGCACCAGCTCCTCCAGCGCCACTTCCTCCCTGGATTCGGGAGTTTCACAACCCCGCAAACGTAAAGATCGGATCTTCCTACGCGCGGGTTCTCCATTTTTTGTTCGATTCCGACCGTCGGCAACGATATCTACCTGAGGGAATCACGTTTCCGCTGTGCTCTGTACGATTCCTTACAGTGGTATCAGATCCAGGTTGCTGGCTCGGTCGGAATCGGCGTCATATGAATGTCATTTTATGCGTTTTTGTTGATTCGTGTTCTGCATGAATCCCTAATTTTTACCTCGTTCTTGGGTCGCACATGGGATGTGCACTTCCCGTTTGGTACAAGAAAGTTGTTCCTGGTACCAAGGGCTTTGCGAAGAACCCTTTGTGGCGTCGTTTGGCCCTCTGTAGAGGCCACACGACCCCCTGCAAGATGCCGCCGCCATGCTTCTTGGACAGTCCAAGAAGGGGGCATTTTCTGCATTTTTGGGGTTTTTCTGGGGCTTTATGGGCGTTTGGGGGCGGGGCAGGCGGTTTCTGGCGCCGCCGGAGGCGGCGCGGAGGGTGGCGAGGCCGCGCCGCTCCGGCGCTGCGCCGTGGAGGGGCGGCGGCCAGGGTTTCGCCCTGGCCGCAGCCCCTGTCGGGCGGGAGGGGCGACCCTCGCGGGTCGCCCCGCGGCCCCCCGTCCGGGTCAACTTACCCGAACCGGGACGGGGCCCGGGGCACCCACGCAGGTGCCCACGCCGGTCTGCCTCTAGGCGGACCGGCTACCGGATCTGCCCCGCCCGGATCCAGACCGGCCCCACTTTCCCCCATTTTTTTGTTTTAAATTGTTTAAAAAACCAGAAAAATATTTTTAAAATCCCAAAAAATTCTGAAAAGTATTTTGAGAGTTTTTAAAATGTTTAGCTCTCTGTAAATTAATTTTCAGATACTTGACCCAATGTTTAATTAGTTTAAGGGAATTCTAAAATTGTTTTAGTTATTTCCTACCATCTAATTAATGCATGTTAATTAATTTAAGAATGTGATTCTTGTTAAATTAATTAACAGTAAATTTTGGAGGATTCATGCAGCAACGGTGAATGGCGTTTATCTAATGTTGATTAGATGTTATCCATGTTAGCTAAATTGTTTAGTTAAATATTTTTCAAAATATAATTATTATATTTTTGAAATAAAAGTTATTTCAGAAGTAATTATGTGATAATTGCTTATTGATGCATGTGATGTGTTGATGTATGGATGGATGATCATCGACCTAGATTTCATGTGATGATGTTTATGGTTTATGGCATGTGATGTAATTTTTGAGGACTGCGTGCCTCCCTCTCTTCCTCTTTTAAATCCGGGTTGTACATTCTATCTCCCTCCTGTTATGTACTCCCCTTGACTTGTTCAAGGTTTCTTATTATTATCTGATGTATATTTATGGGCCTGCGAGCCCAATTTAATGTTACTTGTAATTTTAAGAAGCGGATTGGCGGAGATGGAGGAGAGTACCATGCAAGGCCTTCTTGGAGATAGAATTACATCAAGCAAAAGCATTCGATGCGGGACTGCCATATGTTTGCCATGTTTGTGGATTACCAACTGGCTCTGGTAATGCCACTCTAGGTTAAAGTCCATGATCATCCATTATTTTTCTTCATATATATGATATATGTGGAATGTGCTATGATATATATAATTAAATATATGATATTCTAAATTCTATATATCAATAGCACGTAGATATAGAGACCAAGATAAAATATGTCAAAATCCCTCCTCGTTCAAACTTTAAGCCGTAGCGTAATCATTTAGAATGAATTACGTGACCCTCCATCATTATAGTTTTAGGATTGCCATTAGATCGGGCAAGTTTGTTGTGCTATCCACAAGGCTTGCAAAATCTGATGACAGACTAAA
Source organism: Colocasia esculenta (assembly GCA_014218235.1). Classification (NCBI taxonomy): domain Eukaryota; kingdom Viridiplantae; phylum Streptophyta; class Magnoliopsida; order Alismatales; family Araceae; genus Colocasia; species Colocasia esculenta. Next base: position 16,676,677 of record CM024757.1, on the reverse strand, counting down.
ACTATGGCATGGCAATGCCTTAAACGGGGTAGAGGAACGGTGTAGCTTTGTTGTGCTATCCACAAGGGCTACATCCAAATCTATGCTCATTACGTAATGAATATGGTACTGCTTAGACTGGATTTAATGACTTGTTGTGCTATCCACAAGGTCATTAAAATTCAGGGGCCAAAATAAGATCGGATATTGCAAGAGTTGCAAGTGTCAAGAGTTGACCGCTTTCAGATCATAGTATGGTTTGTTGTGCTATCCACAAGATCATGCTATGAGTCTGTAAGATTCTGATCCCCACTAGGAGACCGTCGGAGTCTCCCATTCTGTATATCTGAGGGTTACACAGTCTGTCGAAAAATAGTGGGAGCTAATCTTGATTAAAGTCCTAATCTAGATTTAATTATTATTATGAACATCTGCTAATTGTGTTTACATTTCCTTTATAGGCAAAAATGTCGTCAAGTAACCCACTCCGTGGCATACTGGATGCCAACAAATTGACAGGCCTGAACTACTCAGATTGGCTCAGGAACCTGAAGATTGTCCTCAGGTCTGAGCGCATTGCCTATGTCCTAGAGGGTGAGATCCCAGCTGAACCACCCCTAGACGCACCTGAAGGGGAAACACTTGAATTTGCGAAGTGGAAGGAGGATTCCACTCTAGCCCAATGCTACATGCTTGCCTCAATGAGCAATGAGTTGCAAAGGCAGCATGAGAACATGGATGCTAGATCCATCATGCAGCACTTGCAAGAGCTCTTTGAAGAGCAGAGCAGGGTGGAGAGATATGAGATATCCAAGGCCCTGTTCAGAGCTCGCATGGCAGAGGGGTCTTCAGTACAGACTCATGTGCTGAAGATGATAGAGTGGATTGAGAGGCTCGAGGGGCTTAGTTTTCCTCTTGACAAGGAACTGAGCACGAACCTCATTCTCCAGTCACTTCCAGATTCATATTCCCAGTTCATTGTAAACTTTACAATGAACAAGATTGAGGTGAGTTTAGCTGAGATGCTCAACATGCTGAAGACTGCTGAGGGCAACCTTAAGAAGGAAAAGCCCACTGTTCTCATGGTTGGAAAGTCCAACAAGAAGAGGAGAGCAGTGCAAGCCTTTAAGAAAGGCAATGCAAAGAAGCAGTCCAAGCAGAAGCAAAAGAAGGACATAAGCAAAGGAGAAGAAAAGGGCGAGTGCTTCCACTGCAAGAAGAAGGGGCACTAGAAAAGAAATTGCAATGACTACCTTGCAACGAAGGCTCAGGAGAAGCAGAAGCTTGGCGAAGCTTCAGGTATCTATATGATAGATCTTCACTTGTCTTTTAGAGATTCTACATCTTGGATTTTAGACATTGGATGTGCTTCTCATGTCTGCAATGATGTGCAGGTGTTGACAAGTAGAAGGAAGCTGAGCAAGGGCGAGGTGAACTTGAGGCTTGGAAACGACGCTAGTGTTGGTGCACATACTGTGGGGACAGTGAAGCTCAAGTTACCCTCATGAGATTTACTTTCATTAGATGAATGCTACTTTATGCCTAGTATCATTAAGAACATTATTTCTATTTCTTGTTTAGACAGAATTGGATACAAGTTTACCAATGAGAACAATAGTTGTTCAGTTTATTTGAGAAATAAACTAGTTGCTTTAGCAAATTTGGTAAATGGTTTGTATCTACTTGATGTTTCTTATGAAAATCTCCATATTGATGTTTCTCCTAAGTGAAGTAAGAATAGTGTGAACACTACCTACTTGTGGCATTGTAGGCTTGGTCACATTGGTGAGAATAGGCTTCAAAAGTTGCATAAGAATGGATACTTGGATCCATTTGATTATGAATCATATGCAACTTGCGAATCCTGCTTAATTGGTAAGTTGACCAAATCTCCATTTAGTGGACATGGAGATAGGGCCAAGGACATATTGGAACTAATACACTCAGATGTATGTGGTCCAATGTCTACCCAAGCCAAGGGTGGCTACTCATACTTCATTACATTCACGGATGACTACTCAAGGTTCGGATTTGTTTACTTAATGAAGTATAAATCTGAAGCTTTTGGGAAGTTCCAAGAATTTAAGAATGAAGTTGAGAAGCAAACTGGAAAAAGTATTAAAATCCTATGGTCAGACCGAGGAGGTGAATACTTGAGTACAAAGTTCACACAATTCTTAAAGGATAATGGTATCCTTTCTCAATGAACTCCTCCCTATACACCACAGATGAATGGTGTATCGGAAAGGAGGAATCGCACCTTGTTGGACATGGTACGATCCATGATGAGCCGTTCGTAGTTACCAATTTCCCTATGGGGATATGCGTTAGAGTCAGCGGCATATCTACTGAATAGGGTTCCCAGTAAATCTGTGTCTTCTACTCCATATGAGATATGGAAGGGTAGAAAGCCTGATTTTAAACATGTTAAAATCTGGGGCTGTCCTGCCCACGTGAAGAGACATGACCCAGATAAATTGGAATCCAGAACCGATAAGTGTAGGTTTGTTGGATACCCAAAAGAAATGTTTGAGTACTACTTTTACCATCCTGGTGAACAAAGAGTGTTTGCCGCCAGGAGAGCTGTCTTCTTGGAAGAGGAGTTCCTTACCCAAGAGGACAGTGGGAGTAAGGTAGATCTAGAAGAGGTTCTAGATCCACAAACTATGCAAAGTCCACCAGTTGAAACATCAATTTCGGAACCTGTTCAGAAATATACACACATTCAGCGTAGGTCTGGTAGAGTACCTAGACAGCCTGAAAGATATGTTGGACATATCAGTGAAGGCATGTCTTATAATGAGGATGATGATCCAAAGACCTACCAAGAGGCTGTTGATAGTCCTCAGTCAGGGAAATGGCGAGATGCCATGAATTCTGAGATGCAGTCCATGTACACCAACCAAGTTTGGAACTTGGTAAACTTGCCTGAAGGTATTGTACCTATTGGGTGCAAGTGGATCTTTAAGAGAAAGATTGGTGCAGATGGACAGATCGACACTTATAAGGCAAGGTTGGTGGCAAAGGGGTATCGTCAAAGGCAAGGAATTGACTATGACGAAACTTTCTCACCAGTTGCTATGATAAAGTCGATCAGAATTCTTCTTGCCATTGTTGCATACTTTGATTACGAGATCTGGCAGATGGATGTAAAGACTGCTTTCCTCAATGGAAATATTGAGGAAGAAGTGTATATGATACAACCTGAGGGTTTTACATCCAAAGAGTGTCCAGATAAAGTATGCAAGCTTCAAAGGTCCATCTATGGATTGAAGCAAGCTTCTCGTAGTTGGAACATACGATTTGATGATGCTATCAAATCTTATGACTTCATTAAGAATAAAGATGAACCATGTGTGTATAAGAAAATCAGTGGGAGTGCTATCACTTTTCTCATACTTTACGTTGATGACATCTTGCTCATTGGGAATGATGTAGGGATGTTATCATTAGTAAAGGTTTGGTTGTCAAAGAACTTCTCCATGAAGGATTTGGGAGAAGCATCCTATGTATTAGGAATACGTATCTATAGAGATAGATCTAAGAGGATGCTTGGCTTGACCCAATCCATGTACATAGATACCATTGTCAAAAGGTTTGGCATGGAAAATTCCAAGAGAGGTCTCATACCAATGAGACATGGGATTATTCTCTCTAAGGAGCAGTCTCCTAAGACTCCTGAAGAGAGGGCAGTCATGGATAGAGTCCTCTATGCCTCGGCTATAGGGTCTATCATGTATGCCATGCTATGTACAAGGCCTGATGTAGCATTTGCTTTAAGTGTTACGAGCAGATATCAGGCAAATCCAGGTGAAACACATTGGATGGCAGTGAAATGTATCCTTAAGTACTTGAGAAGGACTAAGGATATATTTCTGGTTTATGGAGGAGGGGACTTGAAACTTCGAGCATATACTGACTCGAGTTTCCAGTCAGATCCAGATGATAGCAAGTCTACATCTGGGTTTGTGTTCACCTTAAACGGAGGTGCAGTGAGCTGGAAGAGTTCCAAGCAAGAAACCACTGCAGACTCGACGACAGAAGCTGAGTACATTGCTGCAGCTGAAGCCGCCAAGGAGGCAGTGTGGATGAAGAAATTCATCATCGACCTTGGTGTGGTGCCGGGTGACTCTGATCCGATCCCATTGCTGTGTGACAATAATGGGGCCATTGCGCAAGCGAAAGAGCCGCAGTCTCATCAGAAGTCGAAGCACATTCTGAAGCGATTTCACCTGATCAGGGAGATTATCACTAGAGGAGATGTACTGGTGGAAAGTGTTCCTTCAGTTGACAACATTGCAGATCCACGGAAGAAGCCTCTGACTCAAATTGTGTTTGAGCGCCACCTAGAGTCTATGGGTTTAAGACATAAAGGTGATTGGCTTTAGTCCAAGTGAGAGATTGTTAGTTATGGGTGTCCTCAAGCCAATCATAACTTGTACAATCTTGTTCTTTAATAATAATGATAAGGCTTTTATATTCATTATGTGTAATTCGTTTATCGTTTCATTATGAAGTCCATGAATATGCGCAATGGATACTAATTATGATGAGATCATAACAATGGGATTAATGTCCTTTAAACGCATATTCTTAATTGTTCCTAGTCGGAGGATATTCGAGAAGGACATCGAATATCCGGTTAGACTAGTACAGGTTGCACCTGCTCATATGATGAGGGTGACTGGTCTCATAGTCACTTGTGTGGAGACACTAAGGTGAATCTGTAGGTGCTCATTGGAGAATGAGTTCACTGAACTGATCCGTTATGAATCGCTGGATGGTAATGTTACCTAACTGTCAACCAGCTAGATTCATTATCACAGCAGCATGATTGGTCCTTAGACCTGAGACACCAAGGACACCTTGTCGGTGGACTTCTAGATTTTGACCTTAACTTATAGATCTCTAGCCATGGGGTCTTAATCAGTTAAGTGTTCGGATCTAGCGGAATACCTTCGAAGGTGATTGTGTGGTCAACATGGGATTGCTCGCTCTCGGTAATAAGAGAGTGAATGCTCTAGGGAAAGATGCCTGTTAGTCCCTGGCCAGGGCATGACTACTTATCAGAAAAGGAGTTTTCTGATATTGTTATGCGGCATCTATTCCAAGTGAGTGCGCGTATTAGGGTTTGACAGTTGACCATACCCTAAGTGCACTCGGGAGCATTGTACGAGCGAAGGACTATAGTCACGTGGTATCTGTTGACACAAAAGGTTCCTTGAATGGGTTGCTGAACCCCAATGCTTTTCAGGATCAAGTGGTGTTGCTTGGAACCCAACTTGATTGGAAGCCCGGTCAATTATCGTGAGACGATAATTGATTGTGTAATTAATTAATATGGGATATTGATTAATTGCAGTAAGTCAATAAAGAGTTATTGGGCTTAATGGGCTAAAAACTGGACTAGCACTTGGGCCTAGAGGGTCACACGCAATAGAGTTCCGAGCAGACTGGGCATGATGGTCGTTATAGACAATAACTGGGTTTTTGTGAAAAACTACAGTGTCTATAAATATACGTGGAGAGTTAAACCCTGGCCCAAGCTCCAGGCTCTCTCCCTGGCCGCCACCTCCTCTCTCTCTCCCTGGGCGCCCCTGAAGCACGCGACATTGTTGATTGTGCAATTCCGTTGTCGAGAGTTCCGTGCACAAATCAATATGCCCACTTCCTCTAAACTGTCTCACAGAATTAAAATAGTAAAAAGGAACTAGCACAATGGTGAGAACAGGTCATATCCACGGAGAGGCAGAATAAAGTATGAATTAAACTACTTTGACTTGAAACCATTCACATTTTCACTAAAATAATATTGCAATTAATTCTATAAATTTCATCAATCAAATTCCTCACATCCAACATGTCAAGCTCAATGGAAGAATAAGTAGAATTGAAATTAGCGAATCTCAACAGAAAATTATCGAGCCAATGTACCCCTAAAGCTTAGGGGATGAACAGTCACAACTCTCCACGACACCGGATCATTACTCACAGCTCAAGAATTAAACAGAGAATAAGAACAGAAATGAAAAATTGCAAACTCAAATTTCTACTGTTATTACTGAAGAACATAGATCAAAATAATACCAAGAAGAAATTAAAGAACTCAATCAAAGATTTATATGAAGAATAACAAGAACTTAAAATTCAAATCACAATTCCCTGCAACACACTAGATCGATCTCTCTTACAATCGAACCTCCCAGTAGCCCAACAATCTAAAATCAGAACTCCCCAAATCCCCTAAAATTACCGAACCAGAGGAGATGCTAAACAACCAGAAGAGATGAAGAAAAAAAAAACACAAAAACCTAAACCCCGGAATCTCTCACACAGCATAGAAAAATAGAAGAACAAAATCTTAAAAATTCCAATCAAACATCTGGATCTCATCTCCTCACAGCAGCAGCTTACAGAAAATGGAAAGAAACTAAGAACCTGAAAAATCTAACTCTCGATTCTCTGAACTTTGGAATAACAGGAAAACTAAAATTTACTCAAAAAAAAGAAAATCAAACCAACCAAAATCTGAACCAACCTCCCTCCACTGCAATCGAACCAGAACAAGAACCAGATAAATTTCAAAACAAATTCTAAAGCCCAACCTCACAGCAAGAACAATAGAAAAGAAATTTCTTACTCCCGGAGTCTCTCAACCCTCACATGCTCTGCTCTACTGCTTAAACAGGAATGCAGAAGCAACAATGGCAGAACAAACTAATCTCAGAGTCTCACTGGCGGAGAAAGGAAATTGCAAAGAAATTAACTAGAAATCCAACCCTGCTATGAACTGGAAGAACAAGATAGAACAACTTAAAATTTTCCTAAAACTCGAACCAGAGCAGCCCCTCTGCAAATCCTCACAGCTCTGTAGAAAAGAAAAATTCCAGATGAAAAACTGGAAAATTAAATCCCTAAAACAAAGTCTAACCCCCCCCCCCACTGCTCTGCTCTCCGAAACGAAAATTACAGGAAATGGGAAACTGAAAATTCTAAAAAATTTCTAACCAGCGAACCCCCCTGGAAGAGGACCGTGGGGTCCCTTTTATAGGCACTGGACCTCTGCTTCATCAGCACCACACGGCCATCTCAGCACTGCCCCAGCAGCTTCATCGCTGCCACCTCATCAAGTCTGCGCCCAGCCATCGCTAACCGTGGCCGCCAGGTTGCCATGGCCTGCTCCGCACCTGCTCGGGCCCAGCATCCGGATCTGGGCTCCATCGCCAACCACCTGGCCGCTGCGCCTCCAGCGCACCCAGCCACACCGGGCAGCACACCCAGCCAACCCCATCCTCGCGCCAGCCTCCCCTGGCCACAGCCGCGCACCTCCTGAAAACACGGGCGCTGCTACCTCATCGCGCCCTGCACCGCCATCAGATCCGCCACAGCACCTGGTCTAGCAGCCCAGCATCAGCCGCGCCCCAAGCTCGGCCGCCTTCACTTCACACCCAGCAGATGCCCTCCCGCCATCTGCCCAGCGCCCTGTACGCACAGCTCCACCGCCAGCAGAACTCCACTCCGCACACCCAAACCGCCTTTAACCTGAAGAAAGGAAAACATACTTTAAATGGAGTTGGGTTAGATGGGGGTATAAAAAAAAAATCATTTTATTTATTTATTTATTTAATAAGATTGTGATAATTGGGTGGGATGTTATTTATAGAAATTATTTATTTATTTATTTACAAACTCAAATTTATCTATTACTAAAAAATATATTTACAAAAATATTATTTACGACAGCAAAATATTTATTTACAAATATTTTTTTAATTTTCAAAGTGTATTTGAGAAATGGAAAATGAATCTGATTAGTCAACTTGACACGAAATCAGTGGCTTATGAAAATCCATCATGTATATTCTAACCCAAAAATTTAACTAAAGTACTCAAAATTTTATTTTGATGATATGGAAATTAAACTCAAATTGTACGTTATTTATAGATAATTGAAGTCTAAAATTACTATATGTATGAAATTTAACCCGAACAATTGTACAGTTATCACTCCCCCCTACTTGAACATTGCTAGTCCCTTAGCAATTAAAATTTCTCCAAATGTAGGACTAGAAGATGTAATGTCTCATGATAAACAACCATCATGTAAAAGATTAATGTGGGTACATGTCTTTCCTAATTGTAAAGGCTTATGGCAAGAAATTTGTGCACAAAAGATAGCTCACTTAAGAGTTCACATCAGCCCTCCTAGAGCTCCTCTATCTCAGCTAGTACTTGAGATTAGATTGATTCGAGGGAGAAGAAAAGAATTGTGAAATAAGATCCTTGCTCAGTCAGATCGGGTTGTTTCTCTCAGTTCCATTCTACCCAACTTCCTTGAGGATTATTTTTCTGAGTTGAGCACTTTGCCCCTTTATTTGCACTTTGTGCACTCAGAATTTCTTTATTTCTTTTTCATCCACAATGCTGCACAACCCATCACTTTTCAAGAGTATCAAGTCCAACTTTACTCAGATCCGGGGCATTTTTCATGGATATATTTTGCTTTTGCTTTTGCTTTTGATTTTTCTTTTCTTTTCCTCTTTACGGAAGGATGAACAGTCAGGTTCCTTGATCACACACCTTCACTTCCTTCACAATTCACTTAAGGGGAAGGGATAAAACCAATCACCTCTCTCCTACTAGCCTTGACAAATTTGCTACATTCGGGTTCAGGTAGTCTCAGTGGCTGTGTAGTGTGTGTATGAAACTTCTTGCCATAAATTCTTACATAAGGTAGACAAGGAGTACATGTAATCCTTTACTAGAAGCTACCTAACATGGATGCTTGCAAGGGAATGTGACAACTACAAAATTTTAATGGTTAAAGATCAGACACATAGTCTGGATGGCGCAATGCTACGCATTATTATTCAAAGATGAAACATTGTGAAAATTTTTTTTTTTTATTTGCATATGTACAAGCTAAAAAGAAAGAAAATGAAGCATTGGTTAGGGGTGGGGACTATGCATGCTTTATTCTACCTCTCCCCCCTACTTATTTGCAAGACAAGAAAGCAAGATAGAAAATTACCTGATAAGGAAAATCTGTACACTTGGGTTGCCTCCCAAGAAGCGCTAAGTTTATTTCGTCTTCAGCCGGACGCAATTAGGCTTCGTTTGGCTCAGCTTGCTTGGTAGAATCCATTTTTAAAGAAGGTGGGCTTTTAAAAAAATGTTTTGACATCTGCCCATTAACAGTGAATGATTGTCTAATTTTTAGATCAAGAATAATGACAGCACTATTGTCACAAGTTTTGACAACACTGTAAGGACCATCCTGTCGGGCCTTCAATTTTCCCGAAAACAGATGAAGCTGAGAATTAAATAACCAAACCTTATCATGCACTTGAAAAAAATTTCGATGTATTTTCAAAACTTCAATTAGTTTCTTTTCCTGCCCTTCCTCAAGATTATTAGCAATTATGATGGGCCAAATCTCGTTCTCTCTTAGAAAGACATATTTTAAATTAGCAGGGAGTGGTTTTAGCTCAACCTTAGGAGGACACTCAGATGGATTTGATGGATCACTATTTTGAAATAAGGAATTAAATTGTCCTTCCTCTCCCTCAAACCCTAGAGCACAGGGTTGGTCTACTGCTTTTTCCTCACAAGATTCTTCCAAGAGTTCTTCATTACCAGTTGATTTGTTTTCAGATTTTGGCTTTAAAACTTCAGAAAAATGGACTCTTGGAATGTAATGACTTGGGTCTTCATTTATTTTGATTATGTCTAGAGGCTCTTCAAATATTTTCTTTTTTTCCTTGAATTTTTCAACATTCTCTTCAACCTCTTCTTCAATTTCATTCTCAATTTCATTTTCCTTATCCTCATGCAATGTTGACATGTGTGAGTGAGGATTTGTTATGATGTTTTCACTTCTTAAAGTAGACATTGTTTCCATATTTTCCACTTGGGGGCCCCTAACTTGGGCAGAATGATGGTCCTGTTGTATAAGTTGATTTTGAATTGTGGTGCTGAAATGTTTTGGACAAAAATTTGATGTGGGTTTTGTGGTAGAGGTACATTTGGTCTGACAGGTGGTCTGTACCCTGACCTTGATAGTATTGCTGGTCCTGATAAAATCCAGAAGAGTTGTTCCTTGGGTTTGTTATAGTTTGACTTGGTAACTGACCCAATTCCTCCCTACACACCTCAGCAATCTGAGACTCTATCCTATCCAAATTTTGCTGAATATTTTGCTTCTGATTTTGATATTGATTTTGTTGTTCTTGCACAGTTTGGCAAAGAGTCATCATCATGTCTTGAAGTTGATTCATTTTATCTTCCCAATTGGGCTGAGAAGATGGTGGTTGATTGTATGAAGATTGATGAAAATTGGTATGAGCAAATTGATTGAAATTTTGATTTCCATTGAATTGTGGAGGTTTGAAATAAAAAGATTGGTCAAATCCTGAATTCTGATTGGGATAGGATTGACCATACATGGATTGCTTGAAAGAAGTTTGAGACACTTCTTCATATTGATTTCTCCAAGAAAAGTTTGAGTGGTTTCTCCAATCAGGATTGTATGTGTTAGAAGATGGATCATGAGGGGGTTGGTAGAAACCTTGGAAAGTTTGGACTTGTTCTTGATAGGCCATGGGTTGAAAGAATCTCTCAATCGATAGGTTGAGCCAAATCTAAGTCCAGAGAATGTCTACCAAGCATGCACAGATTGAAAACCCTCTATTTATGATTTTTGAATTTTTTTTTTTAAATTTTTTATTGATTTTTGATGAATTTTTAAACAAACACAAGCAAACAAACACTTTCAAATCAAATTAACCTACCACTACGTGTTCCTTGGACTTATGTTATTTTTCTCAAAATCAGATTTATACTTGCTTAAGTCCAATCCTACTCTTCTTGTACTGGCCAGGTAAGAGGTGGAGTAGAGGGAGGCCCCCCTTGCTTTCGCAAGAACCCAATTAGATAACCTCTGACTCACTTAAGCGTAAGCTCTTTAACCTCTAATCCTAGACACCAGACTTAAAGAGAAGTTTGAATTTAAGAAAGGACAAATCTAATTATGAACCCTAGGGCCACGTCTACTGATTTTTATTGAAAGTTTAGGACAATGCAAGAATGTGAATTTTTTTGTGCTTTTTGGGCAAAGGAAAGGGTGATGAAATCCCTCACCTTATCTTTTTATTCTAATGGGTTAAGCCCTTAAGCAGTCCCAATTACAATTATGAAATGCAACAGATCAAGTTTGAAACAAAGGTTTTCTAATGCTAAGTCTAATGCATGAAACAAGTGGTGGAAGTCTTACCTTTCCCCCGCTCTCTTCAATGCAAGAAAAAAAAATGAAATGACAATTAAAATGATAAATGTCCTAAAACATGTGTTTCTAATCTTGAGAGGATGGAAATTTTATTTACAAACAAACGGCTAACATGAAAGAGCAATTTGAAATTTTTTTATATTTTAGATTATTATTTTTTTATTTTTATTTGATTTTTGAATTAAATGAAATGAAATTTAACTAAGAAAATATGAAGTGGTACTATAGAATAATGCCAAACCAATCAAACTACCAAGAGGCCAATTATTACATGCCAACGAGAAAGAAATCTCTGTACATGCACAGAGAGTACATGAAAACCTCACTACAAAGTTCACTCACACTCTTTCTATCTAAAATTCGAAATTAAAAGCAATTTAAAAAAAATTCAGCAAGCTCTCCTCCTCTAATGGGCCTCAAATGCCAAGCCCAAATCTCCAAGTCCCTTTTTTTGCAAATCTGAAATGAAAATCCACTCACAAGTCAATGAAAAGCCCAAATGCAAATGAAATCAAATCAAAATAGATCTAAATCAAACTCTAATGCCTCCCCGGCAACGGCGCCAAGATGAAGCACGCGACATTGTTGATTGTGCAATTCCGTTGTCGAGAGTTCCGTGCACAAATCAATATGCCCACTTCCTCTAAACTGTCTCACAGAATTAAAATAGTAAAAAGGAACTAGCACAATGGTGAGAACAGGTCATATCCACGGAGAGGCAGAATAAAGTATGAATTAAACTACTTTGACTTGAAACCATTCACATTTTCACTAAAATAATATTGCAATTAATTCTATAAATTTCATCAATCAAATTCCTCACATCCAACATGTCAAGCTCAATGGAAGAATAAGTAGAATTGAAATTAGCGAATCTCAACAGAAAATTATCGAGCCAATGTACCCCTAAAGCTTAGGGGATGAACAGTCACAACTCTCCACGACACCGGATCATTACTCACAGCTCAAGAATTAAACAGAGAATAAGAACAGAAATGAAAAATTGCAAACTCAAATTTCTACTGTTATTACTGAAGAACATAGATCAAAATAATACCAAGAAGAAATTAAAGAACTCAATCAAAGATTTATATGAAGAATAACAAGAACTTAAAATTCAAATCACAATTCCCTGCAACACACTAGATCGATCTCTCTTACAATCGAACCTCCCAGTAGCCCAACAATCTAAAATCAGAACTCCCCAAATCCCCTAAAATTACCGAACCAGAGGAGATGCTAAACAACCAGAAGAGATGAAGAAAAAAAAAACACAAAAACCTAAACCCCGGAATCTCTCACACAGCATAGAAAAATAGAAGAACAAAATCTTAAAAATTCCAATCAAACATCTGGATCTCATCTCCTCACAGCAGCAGCTTACAGAAAATGGAAAGAAACTAAGAACCTGAAAAATCTAACTCTCGATTCTCTGAACTTTGGAATAACAGGAAAACTAAAATTTACTCAAAAAAAAGAAAATCAAACCAACCAAAATCTGAACCAACCTCCCTCCACTGCAATCGAACCAGAACAAGAACCAGATAAATTTCAAAACAAATTCTAAAGCCCAACCTCACAGCAAGAACAATAGAAAAGAAATTTCTTACTCCCGGAGTCTCTCAACCCTCACATGCTCTGCTCTACTGCTTAAACAGGAATGCAGAAGCAACAATGGCAGAACAAACTAATCTCAGAGTCTCACTGGCGGAGAAAGGAAATTGCAAAGAAATTAACTAGAAATCCAACCCTGCTATGAACTGGAAGAACAAGATAGAACAACTTAAAATTTTCCTAAAACTCGAACCAGAGCAGCCCCTCTGCAAATCCTCACAGCTCTGTAGAAAAGAAAAATTCCAGATGAAAAACTGGAAAATTAAATCCCTAAAACAAAGTCTAACCCCCCCCCCCCCCACTGCTCTGCTCTCCGAAACGAAAATTACAGGAAATGGGAAACTGAAAATTCTAAAAAATTTCTAACCAGCGAACCCCCCTGGAAGAGGACCGTGGGGTCCCTTTTATAGGCACTGGACCTCTGCTTCATCAGCACCACACGGCCATCTCAGCACTGCCCCAGCAGCTTCATCGCTGCCACCTCATCAAGTCTGCGCCCAGCCATCGCTAACCGTGGCCGCCAGGTTGCCATGGCCTGCTCCGCACCTGCTCGGGCCCAGCATCCGGATCTGGGCTCCATCGCCAACCACCTGGCCGCTGCGCCTCCAGCGCACCCAGCCACACCGGGCAGCACACCCAGCCAACCCCATCCTCGCGCCAGCCTCCCCTGGCCACAGCCGCGCACCTCCTGAAAACACGGGCGCTGCTACCTCATCGCGCCCTGCACCGCCATCAGATCCGCCACAGCACCTGGTCTAGCAGCCCAGCATCAGCCGCGCCCCAAGCTCGGCCGCCTTCACTTCACACCCAGCAGATGCCCTCCCGCCATCTGCCCAGCGCCCTGTACGCACAGCTCCACCGCCAGCAGAACTCCACTCCGCACACCCAAACCGCCTTTAACCTGAAGAAAGGAAAACATACTTTAAATGGAGTTGGGTTAGATGGGGGTATAAAAAAAAATCATTTTATTTATTTATTTAATAAGATTGTGATAATTGGGTGGGATGTTATTTATAGAAATTATTTATTTATTTATTTACAAACTCAAATTTATCTATTACTAAAAAATATATTTACAAAAATATTATTTACGACAGCAAAATATTTATTTACAAATATTTTTTTAATTTTCAAAGTGTATTTGAGAAATGGAAAATGAATCTGATTAGTCAACTTGACACGAAATCAGTGGCTTATGAAAATCCATCATGTATATTCTAACCCAAAAATTTAACTAAAGTACTCAAAATTTATTTTGATGATATGGAAATTAAACTCAAATTGTACGTTATTTATAGATAATTGAAGTCTAAAATTACTATATGTATGAAATTTAACCCGAACAATTGTACAGTTATCAGCCCCCACCTTCTCTCTCTCCTCTGTCTGGCACATGGTGGAGTTGAGATCTAGGAGAAGCGTGGAGACCGAGGAGATCCCGTCTGCGTCCGGAGCTCGCGTGGATACGTCTAGAGGCTGGACACTTGAACGGATTGAAGCACCAGCGCCTCCACCGCCACTTCCTCCCCAGATTCGGGAGTTTCACAACCCCGCAAAGGTAAAGATCGGATCTTCCTACGTGCGGGTTCTCTCTTTTTTGTTCGATTCCGACCGCCGGCAACGATATCTACCTGAGGGAATCGCGTTTCCGCTACGCTCTGTACGATTCCTTACAGCATGCACTGAAGATCTGGAGACACTATTTTTATGGTGTCAGATTTGAGGTGTTCACTGACCGCAAGAGCTTGAAGTATCTTTTCTCCCAAAAAGAATTAAACCTGAGGCAGAGAAGATGGATTGAGTTTCTGAAGGACTATGACTTCGACCTCCAGTATCATCCTGGAAAGGCAAATGTTGTAGCGGATGCCCTTAGTAGGAAGAGGTCATCGCTCCAACAGGATTGGAAGATGTTGGAGGATGTGGCGTGTGCGATGACTGAGTTAGAGCCATCTTTGTGCCAGGCTTTTGTAGCTCAGTTGTCCATTAGGTCTTCGGTGTTGGATGAGGTGATCGAGCAACAGAAGGCTGACCCTAGACTCCAAGAGTTTGTGGGCAAGGCAGGCATTGCTCGTGATGAGGATGGTGTGATTAGATTCCATCACCGTGTTTGTGTTCCCGGCATTGTAGATGTCCGTGAGTATGTTTTAGCAGAGGATCATAGGTCTAGATTCTCTATTCATCCAGGTAACACTAAGATGTACCAGGATTTGATGAGATCCTTTTGGTGGTCTGGCATGAAGAAGGATGTAGCGGAGTATGTATCTAGATGCCTTGTGTGCCAGCAAGTGAAGGCCGAGCGACAGTGTAACATCGCACATTTTTTGGATCATCGTGGATCCATGTTTAATAGGTTTGGTAGCCGAAGTGTGGCCCATTAGTGCGTGTTTTAGGTGTTACGCGTGTTGTGAGGCTTGGTGGGCCGGCCATTGGGCCCAAAGCGCTCACAGGTTTTTTGCCTGTGAACGCGACAGGGGTGTGTGTCGCGTTCTGAACGTGATAGCCCTGGTGGTCGCGTTCTTGTTACCGCTGTTGAGCGGCGACGTCTGCATGCGTGCCAAGTGTCGTGCGCTGGGTGACCTGCTGACGTCGGGCTTGAGAAGGCGACAGCCTCCCACATCGCGTTCAGGTCACGACGTAGGGCTATGTCGCGTTCCCAACCGCTGTGCGTTTTTAAAGGGGTTTTCTCCGAACAGAGCAGGGGAAGCTCTGCTCGGCCAGGGGGAGTTGCTGCGGGGTTTTTTCGGACGGTTTGAGGTTTTGGAGATGCGTGGGGTGTGTTCTCACCGCGAGGACGTTGCGTGGAGCGGGGGAAACGCCGAGAGAACTCCAGTTTTCGCATTCTTCACGAAGGTAGGGTGTTTCTACCTCGTTTGATTGTGTGGATTGCTCGTGGTGTTGATTTGATTCGTTTAAAGCTTAAAGAACATTAGATACCATGTTAGGGTATCCATTAAAGCATGTAAAATGAGAATTAATCATTTTTTGAATGGTTTGGAATGGTGATCCGTGGAGTTTCTCCCGGATTAGGGTTTGCGCCTGTGAAGGCGACAGACCTTGCCGTCGCGACAGGGTCGCGATAGGCCGACCCGTCGCGATAGGGTTTCCCATTGTGACAGGTCGGGGCGTCGCGTTCTGAAGGCGACCTAGCCCCTTGTCGCGACCTCAGCTGAGAGGTCTGGCTATGCATGCTTTTAACATTTTAGTTATTCAATTATTTGTATTTGTTGTGCATGGCAATGACAGGTGGATCCAGTGCACTTGTTACGCTCACGGAGCATGTTGCTCACGAGGTGGGCATGTTTTATGTGGTTAATGTGTTATGTACGTAATCGGTTTGGTGTTTACATAGCATGTGGGGTGCGTTGGCACCCGTAGCGCTCTTGGAGCTTGCTGTCCATGTGTTGGACATGTTGTTTATGTGAATGACGTGTGGTGCACCTGGCTGGTGTATTATACACGTGGTGTCTACGTGGTTTGAATGTCGTGCATGTGGTTTGTGTGTACATGGCACATCGTACGTATTGTGTTTATTGTATCTTAATTATTGTGGTTAGTCCGTGGTATAGTGGCTGTGAGGTTCACGTTTGAACCTAGCCTTGATCCTTTAGGATCTTTTATAAGTTATCCTCGATGGATAATTAGTAAAGTATAAGTATGGTTATTACGTGATTATCGTGTACTGTGTTTAGTGTGGCAGTGGAGGTCATAAGGTGACCGATGATAGGCTGTAGTGTTATTATTAATATGGTTTATGTGTGTGATTGTGTAGGTTAGCTTGTAAGTCACGAGGTGACTGGAACAAGCTATTCCTAACATATGTACCATAATTGGTAATAGAAAGTGTTTGTGTATATATCGTGATTTGTGCTAGCTGAGTGTGGTGGTCCGGCGCCTATTCCGGAATGCCTCTCTAGTCAGGTACCCTAGGTTCTTTGTGAGCCAGGCACGTGTGTTTGTTGTGCTCGGGGTTTGTCCCGGTACTTGTGTTGTACCATCGAGGTCTGTGTCGTCTTCCTGGACACCCTCACTCCTGTCTCCTATGTTTGAGTTGTACGTCCGGTTGAGGGAAAGACGGTAGTGGGACAGCGACTTCCCAGAGCTTGTTTTTAGTCGCTTGTAGCGCGCTCGTAGTTGGGGGTACGGACACCAGTAGTCGACACTTGTCCCCAGCTAGTCCTGTTTTCCAGTGCCTCACTTTAGGGAGCTTAGGCCAGAGTCCCTAAAGGTGCCAGGCATGGACCTGCAGCTGTGTGTCTACAGGTGTGGTGTTGGTTGGTCTCCACAGTTGTTTGACTTGTTCTCGTGGAGCGGCAGTTGAACCTTTCGTCCGTGACTGCGAGACTGAGAGGTTGTTCTTGTGTTGTGTTGTTCGGGTTAGATACTGGCCTGATCAGCCAGTAGTTCGTTCCGTGTGGTGGCATCGTTCCTTTCCGACTCGTGCTTTGCCACTGGCTGTGGTTCGTGAGTTTGTGACTCGTAGTCGAGGTTTGACCCGTTCGAGGTGTGCCCTGGTGTTGGCACAGTTGTGACTGCGGTTGTGGCTTGTGGTGTGCCCGAGTGGTGGCACAGTTTTGGTTATGGTTGGTGAGTGTTGACTCACCAAATGTGGTTTAGCTCGCTATGGTGTGCCCTGTTACGACACTGAGGTACTTGTACCCCGTGTGGGTAATGATTTGTGGTGGTACGTCGTATACCAGTCTTTTCTAGTATTGACGTGAAATTATGTTTCGTGGAGGTCGTGTGGTGTGACCTTCCACTCAATGTGCTTTACCCTTCCTCGAGTAAGTTTCCGTATATGGTTTTCTTGTGTGAAGGATTGGCCGTTGTAGCCAGCCCTGCCATTCTGTGTGTGGCTTCCGACATATTGTGGTTTGGGGTATAAAGGGCTAGCTTTTGGTTAGCAATCCTGTTACCCACGTACTTGAGACTCGCCTGTGAAGCTTATAGCCAAGGCAGTGGTTTGCTTGTGCGGCTTATAGCTTAAATGATTGGTTGTGACTGTGGTTTGCCTGTAAGGCTTGAGGTCTAGGCGTTACTGTTGTTGAGCGGACTAGTGGTGTGGAGCTAGTCCTGTTGTTCCCTCTTACTTTCCGAGGTTGTGAATAGTTAATGTGTTTATATTTAATTGTAATTTAAATTCAATTGTTGTGAGCATGAAATGGTTTGGCTATTGGTGTTGCCAATCAGACCCTCTGGGGTTGAGGTCTCTTCTATTTAGTTGTTGAGGTTTTTGGGTAGCCCCTATTGATCCTGTGACTTGTTGAGGCTCACTCCCCTACAGTTCTTTTCAGGGCTTACCGTTGGTTCGGCTTGTGGAGAGGTTGTGGCAGACTTGTACCACCAGCAGTAGTGTAGTAGTTAATGTTGTGTAAGCTTGTGCTCCCTCGGGGTATGCCCCAGGTAGTTGTACTTTTTAATTAGACATGTAATAATGTAATGGGACAGTTGTAAATTGTTATATGCAAGTATGAGCACATGTACTTTCTTGTGTTTTATACTGTGTAGTTGTCTTTTATATTCTTACTGGGCACTTGTGTGAGCTATCCCTTGCGAGACTTCGGTCCGTTCGCGGGAGGCAGATCTAGATATGGAGCCTTAATGGGCATAAATATCCAGGGCCGTCACAGTTGGTATCAGAGCATGGTCCAGTTAGAATATGAAAAGACATTGAAGTTACAATGTCCCAATACATGGATTAATGTCCACTTCTGGTAGTGAGTCTGTGGTTTTGTGTGATATAAAGTAGTTTTTACATAAGCTTTTGGCATGTAAACCGTGTGTTTTTGTTTGTTAAATTGGCAGTTGTGAGCAGTTGTTGAACCACAGCGTGGATAGTGGCATAAGTTGTGTGGTTGCACCAGTGTGCTAGGGTGTAGTTAGAGTATAGTATTTAAAGGTTTTCAGTTGCAGAGATTAGAGGAGAAAGGTAAAGTAGTGTTCTGAGAGGGATATGCCTGATATATGTTAGTAAAGTACAGAGTTAACAGAGATAGGTATAGGGTGTTACTGCGATAGATCAGCAGAATGTTACTAGTAAGGAATAGTGTGTGTGTGATAAGTTGCAGATGAGGGCTTTGCAGAGGTATTGTTTAAGATTTGTGTTAGTAAGAATTGAGAAGTAGCTTGAGTAATAATGTGATTAATGCTCTGGCAAGTTGAGAATGATTAAGTGAGACAGGTTGACTTCAAACGAAGTGTGGGTAAATAGAAGAGCAAAGAACTATGATCGTTTGATGAGGATAAGGGTGTTTTGATAATTAGAGGTCTGAGCAGAGGTAGTCAGTTAAGCAAATAGAGGGTAAAAGAAGATTAGTGCATAGTGGACTTTTCTGACAACGCCGTAAGAAAGATATTAGTTTGGCAAGTAACAGTTTATGAGAATTGCATAGATTGGTTCGTTAAGAAATACAGTGTTACAAATAAGGTTATTGCTGATTAGCAATTGATTGTAGTTTGAGCAGAGAAAAGGTAAAGTTTATGATTGAAAAAGATTGGAGCTAAGATTAAGAATGTTCAGAGTAAGATAGAGTTATGTGGGTCAGAATGAAAAAAGAAATGGATTAGTTAAAAATCCGTTGAGCAATATTAAGCTAAGTGGTATAAAGAAATCAGGCAGAGCTAGTTACGATATTTAAAGAGATTGACATCAAATTATAGCTTTGGCAGTCGTCAATGAAGAGTGTTTGTATGAACTATTGTGTGAATGGTACAGTACAGGACGAATAGCTAAGTAATAGAATAATTGAGAAGGATACATGGCAAAAAAAAAAAAAGGAGCACAGTTGGCAGATTATTAATTTGGAAAAGAAAGAGTGTGATAGATTGTGGAACAGATGTAACTGAAGGACTGAGGAAGTGATCAATAAGAATTCGTATGGCAGCACACAGAGAGTGGGTTAGTTTAAACAGAAGTGTTTTCTCGAGGCAGTATTTTAAAATTTGATATAAGAATAAAAGGCAGGACAGTTAAGAAATATTGTGCAGATTTGAGCATGGCTGAATGGAAATTGAAACCGTCAGGTATAGAAAGAAAAGCGTGCAATCAGATAAACAGTGAACGATTTAAGGTGCAATCTGACCCGATTGAAATAAAGTTAATATGCGTAAAGTCAGCTAAGCAACATAATTTTCTTGAAATAAGAATGCAGCGCCACAAATATGAAAGCAGATGTTTTGAGAAATGATGGAAATAATGTGGTTAGTCAGCTAGAGAATATAAATTGAAATAAAAAAGGAATATGAAAAATAAAGTATGTTAGTAATGTAATGGTATGACAGAATTTGGATTTTTTTTTAAAAAAGTGTGGCGCAATTAGAATTGAAGGATTGGAGAAAGCAGTTTGGAAATTTTGATATTGTTTTCTAGTATTGATTGAGCAAGTAAAGCAATCTATATTGAATTTAACCGGAATCAGAATAATGGTGAAAGTGCGTAGCAATTGTGAATAGTAATGGAAGCAGAATTTATGAAATATTTTGTCAAATATTTTGTATAATCAGAGTGGCGCAGCGGAAGCGTGGTGGGACCGCAACTCACAGGTCAGACAGTTAAGTATGTGAATGCAGATAAAGTAGAGTAACGACTAACAGTGATAAGCAGATAGTGAAATGGCACCGAGTAATATAGTACTTTAAGCAAGGTTTAATATAGTGGAGTACCAAAAATTAGCAGAACAAAGTAAAAAGATTTGAGCAGAAAGAAATGGCCCGGAAAGAAATGTTGCAAACACAACCCAGAAAATGTGAAAGTAGGTTCAATCCAAGGAGATAAAGCGCCATTGGCAAAGTAGAATCACCTACAATTGAAAGATAAGGAAAGGTAATGGAATCGATAGAACAAAGTAATTGTGAAATGAATTGAAAGAAAAGAAAAGAACAAAGCAAGGATGGAAATGGACAGATGAGTCAGTTAGCGTAGATGAATTGAAAGGCTGATGCAGAGAAAGAGTATCCTTCTTGTTCTGTATACGATTTTTTTCTTTTTAGGTGATAGTCTGGTTTATTGCGGTTTGTTTTGATTGTCGAGGACGACATTTCTTTTTAGGTGATAGTAATGTAACGTCGCGCATTTTTCGGATCATCGTGGATCCGTGTTTAATAGGTTTGGTAGCCGAAGTGTGGCCCATTAGTGCGTGTTTCAGGTGTTACGCGTGTTGTGAGGCTTGGTGGGCCGGCCATTGGGCCCAAAGCGCTCACAGGTTTTCTGCCTGTGAACACGACAGGGGTGTGTGTCGCGTTCTGAACGTGACAGCCCTGGTGGTCGCGTTCTTGTTACCACTGTTGAGCGGCGACGTCTGCATACGCACCAAGTGTCGTGCGCTGGGTGACCTGCTGACGTCGGGCTTGAGAAGGTGACGGCCTCCCATGTCACGTTCAGGTCGCGACGTAGGGCTACATCGCGTTCCCAACCGCTGTGCATTTTTAAAGGGGTTTTCTCCGAACAGAGCAGGGGAAGCTCTGCTCGGCCAGGGGGAGTTGCTGCGGGGTTTTTCCAGACGGTTCGAGGTTTTGGATATGCGTGGGGTGTATTCTCGTTGTGAGGACATTGCGTGGAGCGGGGGAAACACCGAGAGAACTCCGATTTTTGCGTTCTTCGCGAAGGTAGGGTGTTTCTACCTCGTTTGATTGTGTGGATTGCTCGTGGTGTTGATTTGATTTGTTTAAAGCTTAAAGAACATTAGATACCATGTTAGGGTATCCATTAAAGCATGTAAAATGAGAATTAATCGTGTTTTGAATGGTTTGGAATGGTGATCCGTGGAGTTTCTCCTGGATTAGGGTTTGCGCCTGTGAAGGCGACAGACCTTGCCGTCGCGACAGGGTCACGATAGGCCGACCTGTCGTGATAGGGTTTCCCATTGCGACAGATCGGGGAGTCATGTTTTGAAGGCGACCTGGCGCCTTGTCGCGACCTCAGTTGAGAGGTCTGGTTATGCATGCTTAAATGATTGGTTGTGACTGTGGTTTGCCTGTGAGGCTTGAGGCCTAGGTGTTATTGTTGTTGAGCGGACTAGTGGTGTGGAGCTAGTCCTGTTGTTCCCTCTTACTTTCCGAGGTTGTGAATAGTTAATGTGTTTATATTTAATTGCAATTTAAATTCAATTATTGTGAGCATGAAATGGTTTGGCTATTGGTGTTGCCAATGAGACCCTCTGGGGTTGAGGTCTCTTCTGTTTAGTTGTTGAGGTTTTTGGGTAGCCCCTACTGAGCCTGTGACTTGTTGAGGCTCACTCCCCTACAGTTCTTTTCAGGGCTTACCGTTGGTTCGGCTTGTGGAGAGGTTGTGGCAGACTTGTACCACCAGTAGTAGTGTAGTAGTTAGTGTTGTGTGAGCTTGTGCTCCCTCAGGGTATGCCCCAGGTACTTGTACTTTTTAATTGGACATGTAATAATGTAATGGGACAGTTGTAAATTGTTATATGCAGGTATGAGCACATGTACTTTCTTGTGTTTTATACTGTGTAGTTGTCTTTTATATTCTTACTGGACACTTGTGTGAGCTATCCCTTGCGAGACTTCGGTCCGTTCGCGGGAGGTGGATCTGAATATGGAGCCTTAATGGGCATAAATATCCAGGGCCGTCACAGACAGTGACCATCTGGGCTTATGTAGAAGATGGAGATTCCATTATGGAAGCGGGAAGCTGTCATTATGGATTTTGTTACGGGTTTGCCTCGATCTAGATGAGGTAATGACTCGATTTGGGTAGTGGTAGATAGATTCTCGAAGACTGCGCATTTCTTGCCTATGAAGAAGAAGCAGTCAGTAGAGAGTTTAGCTAGGTTGTATGTTAGTAGTATTATCAGGTTGCATGGTGTCCCGAAGTCGATCATTTCGGATCGAGATCCAAGATTTACTTCGAGGTTGTGGAAGGGTCTTCAGGATGCATTGGGTTCGAAGCTGAAGCTCAGTTTGGTGTTTCATCCCCAGACAGATGGACAGTCCGAGAGGACTATCAAGACGCTCGAGGATATGTTGAGGGCGTGTGTTCTGGATTGGAAGGATGATTGGGAGCGCCATTTATCTCTTGTGGAGTTCGCATACAACAACAATTTCCATGAGAGTATTGGTATGGCTCCATTTGAGGCATTGTATGGTAGGCCTTGTAGATCTCCTTTATGTTGGGAGGAGACTGGAGATAGGTAGCTGATCGGTCCGGAGTTAGTTCAGGAGACTTCAGATAAGGTACAGCTGATTAGGAAGAGGCTTGTTGCGGCACAGGATAGGCAGAAGAGTTATGCCGACAACAGAAGGAAGGATTTGGAGTTCGAGGTAGGTGAGCATGTCTTTTTGAAGATTTTGCCTACTCGAGGTGTAGTTAGATTTGGCAGGCATAGTAAGCTAAGCCCCAGATTCATTGGCCCGTATGAGATTCTCAGA
Source organism: Colocasia esculenta (assembly GCA_014218235.1). Classification (NCBI taxonomy): domain Eukaryota; kingdom Viridiplantae; phylum Streptophyta; class Magnoliopsida; order Alismatales; family Araceae; genus Colocasia; species Colocasia esculenta. The sequence continues at coordinate 16,653,420 of CM024757.1, read as the reverse complement.
CGATTGGGCAACATGGCATATGAACTAGCTTTACCCCCGGCTTTAGCTAGCATTCATCCTATTTTCCACGTATCTATGCTCAAAAGGTATGTCAGAGATCCATCTCATGTTATTAGCCACGAGCCAGTGGAAATCCAGCCAGATCTTTCTTATGTGGAGCAACCAGTAGCTATTCTTGACCGGAAGGTACAACATCTCCGGAACAAGAGCATTGTGTCAGTGAAAGTGTTATGGCGCAACTTCTCACGAGAGGAGGCTACTTGGGAGCTTGAGGATGCAATGAGGAAAAAATATCCTCAGTTGTTTGAGTAGTGTTGGTCTAACTTTGAGGACGCAGTTTCTTTTAGGGGGAGAGGGTGTAAGGCCCTAGAATTTTGCTCTCTTGTATAGGTGTTTGCTTATAGTAGAAATAGATGTTTGTATGTATAGATATATATGTGTATGTAAATAAACTAATTGATAGATTGATGTAAATTTAGGCATGTATACCTATTGTATATATATATAATTACATTGCATGGATAGTACTATTTTTGAAGTGTACATTGTATAGTTTATGTATTGGTATGGTGTAAATATGATTTTATGTAGTTTTAAGTTCTGTGCAGACGACCTGTTGGCGTCAACATGAGTTGACGTTAATGGTGAGTCAACGGCCACATCGATGGACGCCAACTCCATATTGGTGGCCAGTGATGTTGACGTTAGCCTCCCAAATCTGTTGCGACTTTAGATCCGGAAACGCCCCTGAAATTGTCGCCTTTTGTTTTGGTAACTGCCCCCAATGGTCAAGAAACCCTACCCAAAGCGCGTCCCTAAAACCCTATCCTATAAAAACACCCCCATCGACGGATTAAGTCCCCTTTTGCTCTCTTGAGAAAAACCCTAGCTTTCATGTGTGAAACCTAAACTTTGGACCCGTGGATCCGGTGATTGGAGGCTTCATTCGGCGTTCTTCTTCGATTGGGAGGAAGTCTAGACATCGAGGATCGTCTTCCTGACTTCGGTGTACTTCAAAGATCAACACAGAAGCCGGATCGGGGAGGATTTGAAGGCTCTTTGGCTCAGGCCAAAGAGAGCTTCTTCGACCTAAATCCCATTTGTAGATTTTTTTGAAGGCAAGTAAACCATTCACGTTATCCCTACATGAGTCTAGTAGGTCCTAGGCAAATTTTCCGATTTTTAATCGTGTCCTGGAACCCCCTTTTCTATCAGATTTGGCGTTCAGTCTGTGTTTTGCACAGACAAGAACTTAACAACAAGCTTTGCTTCCATTAAGATCTGAAGTTGGCGGCGGCCTTTGTTGTCGTTAACCTGGTAGGCGGCCACCAGTGTGCCGCCAAGTTCTTCAGACAGTGACAGTGTGCCTGTTTGCCTATAAATGATCTATTTTTGGGTTTCTGCGCATGAGGATATATGGTAAAATTATTCTATTGTTAAATATCTATGGTAGATCATGACAGGAGATTATGGTGAATTTTCGTTCACTGTAATGATTATTTAATTTATCAGCAATGTGATATTGAGCATATTTTAATCCTGTTAATTACTGTTTGCATGGTTCTGTGTTGATTTGTGATGAAAGAAATTTCTTGTAACAAATGAATATATGTGAGATCATGCTATAAAAATTAGGTAAATTTTTGACAACTGTGTTAATTATTAAATTTTCTGGAGTATAATATAGTGAGCATGTGTTTCCTGTTTAAATTTACAAATAAATAGTGTGATGTCGATTAAATTCCTAGAAATTTTGTATGAGTTCATGACTGTCAGATACATGAGATAGGATGGTCATTGTAGTTGTAACACTATGAATCATATAAATATGATTATTGACAAGTTATGTGATATATTGCTCAAATTTTCATAAATAGTGTGTATTTCCGAAAAATATGAAAATAGACATACATGATGATTAACCTGTACCCAGTCTGCAGTTAAAATTTTGTGCTGAATGGATGACAGTAGATATACATTTTGGTTTTCATGATAGAATGATCAATCAAAGCATGCTTAATATAATTAGTGATCAATTAGATAATTACAACATGATTAGGATTAGTGTATAATTGGTTTAACTCTGTTAACAGTAGTACCATGCTATGTAACCTGAACCATGTACATGTGTGTGAATATGAGAATTGTATGCTAAACAGTGTGTAATTAAAGTGTGTAAAAAAAAATGGAAAATGTGTAATTGTGCCAATGGGTGACACTGCTACCTTAGAGGGCTGAGGTACTGTACCGTAGTAAAGTCCCTATGGGAAGGTTCATATGTGTGTGACGTCTCACGGGCATTGGGATAAAATCCTGGAGGTGGACAAGTACTACTGGTTAGGGTGGAGAGTGCTTCTCCCGGTTCTGCGCAGTAATTAAGGTCTGTCACTATATTACCTAGGTGATAGATATGTGTGTGATGTGATAAGTGTATGTCCTTCTAGAGGTGGTTTGGACTACGTGTCACGACATCTTAATGAGAATAATATGAATTGTGTATGTGAATTGTGAAAATTGTATAAAGTGTAAAGAAGCATGTGAATATGCAAAATAAATGTGAGAGCATGTGAAATTGTAAACCATGTTATGAGTATGTTAAAATTTTGGCAAAACAGAAAGCTATCATGTTTATATTTGTGTTAAGTATATGGAAATGAGCATAGAATCCATGCTAGAAGTATTGTTTTTTTCCTAATGTGTAGAATTCATGTTAATCACAGGTGTGTAATTGCTTAATTAATTGAGTTTAAAATGATCGGATAGTTTAAGGAATGTGTAGAAATCATGTATATGTTTATATGTTGTAAAAGAAATTCAATACTTGTTCCATGTACCATGAAATTGTAGAAGTATCATGTTAGACTTTTCTTTGTTTAAGGTTGTCAAATTCATGTTATATGTGTTAGTTGTTTGTGTAAAAGATAAAGATTCATGTGATGTATGTAAGTATAGTGTGCATGGAATTACTTGCTGAGTCTTTGGACTCATTCTTGCTTCGGCGTACAGGTGCAGGTGTCTCTACTTCTTCCGAGGAGTTGGTTCGGAGTGACTCGGAGTGAGAGTAGGAGATTACTTGTGGAGACAGCGACATTGTACTTTTATTTCATAGTATGTAATAAAGGAAGACTTTGTATTACATTAGAACCATGTAATTTAATTGTGGATGACAATTGTGGACAATGTAGTTTGTTTTAGTCATTCAGTTATGAGATGTTTAATCCCTTTGTATCTATATAGACTGTGGATAAATATGGATGATGGAATAAGACATTTTCTTCATATTAGTTCTTTCTATTCCGCTGTTATGTGTTATATTTGTGTACGTCTCAGCCTATTGAATATGTGTTGGGTAAATGTCCCACTGTAGCGATGCTCTCTATATCTATGTGGGATGGTATATCCATACCGGTATAAGAAGGGTCATCACAGAGTAGGTGCTGCAAATGTCTTAATATACATTCTTCCAAAAGTGCTTAAAACTTGCATAAATGGGTATCGCCTAAGTTGTAGACAGTCATTTGGGCACATAATATCCATCCAAATACGTTTTAAATGGTTGAAGGGTGATGTGGCATCCCCAACTGTGTAGCATCCAATGTGGCTTCATGTGAGCAACTTAATTAAGTGGGATAGCAAGTCATTCTCATATAGAGAGAAACTTATTACTCATCCCATGTTACCTGCACCTATTTGTCCTAAATACAATGAAGTGGACCCATAGTATTTAAAGTGTGTTATAAAATCCACCTCTTGTGTCTGAGACATGTAAAAGGCTGGCAACATGAGACAACAAGACTTTTCCTCTCATATATTCTTATGAGATAGTACACACTTATGGGTGAGAGTTTGAGGTGTGGGCATGGCTAGCTACACAATATGAATAAATTTGGGCATATGATATCCACCTGGGCTGTAAAAAAAGAGAAATAAAGGTGTGCACTATAAGTGGCCACACCTATTAGAGGTGTGCCACCTCCACCACTTAGTCTCCATTTGATATGAGATTAAGTAGGGGATAAAAATAAATCTAACCCGATCCCATGTTTGATATGTCAAAAAAATGGGGGAAAAGATAGTTTAGGCATTTTAGGGATATCTCCAAAAAAATAGGTGTAAGTTGGGGATAAGTCATCCCATGTTTTTGCTGGGATGACTTATCCCCATCTCCTATCTCCATTTCCCTCCCCTTTAGTTTCTTCTTTTTCTTTCATGTTTTTTAGAACCTGAAAGGGGGGCAATCAACTTTGTTTCTTATTTTTATTTTATGTTTTTCAGAACTATTTTAGTGCAGCAATATGTTTATTATTTTCTATTTATTTCTTCTAATTTCACCTTAACTACATGTTTTGCTGATGTTATTAATGCTACCAATATTTCTTTCCTGTCTTCTTAATTAATTCTAGTTATATATTTAGGCACCACCCTAAACGGCCACCCCAAAAGACGGTAAAACTAGGGTGGCCAACTGGGATAATAATGTTGATCGTATTTTGCTTGAAAATTTAACAATGATGTTTTAAGCTTCAAAAAATTCAATGAGGTTACTAAAATGTAATATACATTACCAAATGTCAAAAGTCGCTACAAGCATATAAAGAGATTGTATGCTCTTTATCTTAGCTTAAAAAATTACTCTGGCTAGGGATGGGATGTAATGTCTTGGTCTTTTTTTTATTAAAACAGTCCTCAGGGTCTGAATCTAGGAGAGTGCACCCACCCCCAGAGGGGGAGAATGTTCCCACTCCACCAGAGAAGATCCTGGACCGAAAAATAATATATAAGAGAAATAGGTACAGCAGTTGAGGGACATACCCCTGTCAAACCAACCTAACATTCATGAGACCCGATTTGTCTAAAACCACCGAACCCTTACAAGAGGAAGGGAGGTTATGCACCCCCCCGAAAACATAATTGCGCAAAGAAACAACAGCATGTCTTGGTCGTTCGGATTCTAGTTTAATGAGTTTTATGTGATTGTTGGGCCAGTGTGTGGCCATTGAGTTGTGTTGTGGGTTTCAGTGCATTGCGTGGGTGTTGTGGACCAGAGATCTTGGCCCAGATAGCACTCAAGTTCTCTGTTTAAGAACACGACGAGGGTGGGCAACGCGTTCATAATGTGGCCTTTACCTACGTTGTGATCTCAGTTATACCATCTGTTTTGGTTCTTTGGTAGTGTGTGCGACGTGTGGCATTGCGTTGGCTAATGTGACGGCGCGATGCGTCGCGACAAGTTAGCTAATGCGACAGCCCTATATGTCACAACTTTAAGGCGAAGATTTGATCTGACGCATTATCATTTCTGATGCTTTGTTCTACCGATTGAACAGGGTAGTGCCCTATCTCAGCCGGGGGAGATGCTACTCCAGTGAGTACTCTCGCCTCCTCATGGTTTTGGTGGATCTGGGCACTCTCTTGCGTGATTTTTTTGCATGGTGGAGGTGGTCGGATCACATGAAGGCTCTAACAGATTGCTCTTTACATTTTGGTAGGGACATTCTTGCCTTTCTCTGTATTTCTTGATTCAATTTCAATGGATGGTGGTTTTTGGCTGTGGATTCTGTGGTGGAGGACCATGAAATTTCATTTTAATGGCTTAGATAAGCTTGTTTAGTCATTTCCTTGAATTGGAATCATGCTTAGGTGATTTTGAACTCATGAATGGATGCCTTAGATTGTGTTTACGCATGCAGTGGTTTGGTTTGGGCCCTGGTGACAGGATTTTTGAGATGCTTTGTGTGAGATCCCAGGGTTGGGTGTTCTATTTGATAACATGATGGGTTACCCAGTCGCGTTATCATCCAGATCGCATCAGGTCAGGGTGTCACGGTGGTAAGGCGATTGTGGCCCCCGTCGTGATAGGCTAGCTAACACAATGTATTATTCAAACACGATAGCTTGGCTAACACAACGTGTTGTTCGAACGCCATAGCTTGGCTAACACTACGTATTGTGTGGTTGCATTCTTTGTGTTGCTGCTGTGCTCCACGCCGATGCTTTGCTAAGGGGTCTGAGACTTAGGATGCTATAGTGTTGCTGTTTTGTGAAGGTACTTTTGATTATTAAATTACATAGTGGTTGTGTGATAGTTTATTGATAAGTTTAGATTGGATGGTGGCTTTCTTGTGGTGGGATCCTCGTGAGAACCTAGGATTGATCCTTTGATCACTTGTATCCTGATTTAAGGATCCAATGTTATATTTGTGATTAGGTATATTAAGTTTAATGACGATGAAACTTTTAAAGATGTGCTCGGTAGAGAATGATAGATATTTGTGAATTTAATGTCTCTGTTGTGATTTAATGAGTTCGGTGGTTCGACGCTTATACGAAATGTCTCTCTAGTCAGGTATCTTAGGTTCTGTGTGAGCCAAGCACGTTGTGCTCGAAGTTTGTCCCGGTACTGTGTGTATTGTAGAGATTTGTGTCGTTTTCTTAGATACCCTCACTAGTGTGTAGAGTTGTACATCTGACTATGGGAAAGATGACAGTGGGGAAGCAACTTGTGGCGTGATTGGTTTTCAGTTCAGTCGCTTGTAGCATGCTCGTGATTGGGAGCACAGATACCAATTGACATACTGGACCCCATCTAGTATGTTGTTCCCACTTGCCTCACTCTACAGGCCTCAGAACCCCTAGAGATGTGTTAGGCGTGGGTCTGTAGTCCGACTAGACTGCAGGTGGTGTTGGCTGGTCTCTACAATTTTTTGTACTTGTTGAGGTGGAGCCGTAGTTGGACCTTTCATCTGTGGTTGTGACACTGAGAGAGAGTTTTCTTGTGGTTTCGTTGTCTATATCATGTCCTGGATTAGCTACCCAGTTATCGTGGTCCTAGTGGTAGCGTCGTGCCTTTTCGACTCGGGTTTAATTTTTAGCAGTTGCTATGGTTACTTCGTTTATCGGGATGGTTATGTGACCTTCAAGTACTTTCGATTGTTTTCTGATTAATTATTGATTTAGCACAATGAACCTATGGTTAGGACTAAGTTGTGGTTTAAGAATGTAATTAAGTGGATGATTAGTTTCCTTTTTGTTAATTACATTCATGTCTAATCAAATTCATGTCTGATTTTCTAAAATCTTGGTAAACCTGCCACAAAGTCCATTGCAATATCATCCCATTTCCACTGCGGAATGGGTAACGGTTGCAATAAACCTCCAGACTTCTGATGCTCTGCTTTAATCTGCTGACAGATAGCACATCTTGCAACAAACTCTGCTATTTCTTTCTTCATATGAGGCCACCAGAAATGCTTTCTCAAATCATGGTACATTTTAGTACTACCCGGATGGATAGTGTACCTAGATTTATGAGCCTCTTCCAAAACTCGCTGCTTTACTTCTCTTTCTGCAGGAACATACAACCTGCCCCTGAGCCTGACCACACAATTATCATCAATCTACTCCTTCTATTTTCACAATTTCAGCTAAACTTGCATCTGCTCTCTGAGACTCAATAATCTGCCAATACAAAGACGGCTCTACCGCACTAGCAGCTAGTATTGCCCCACACTGACTATTGGGCACATACAAAGAATTCTCTACTATTTCTTCATACAGCTTCCATTCTTTAATCATCATCAGATTCATATATGCTTTTCTGCTCAAGGCATCAGCTACAACATTGGCCTTACCCGGATGGTAAGCCAAACTAAAATCATAATCTTTCAAATACTCAATCCATCTGCGCTGGCGAAGGTTTAAATCTTTCTGCGAGAAGATATATTTCAAACTTTTATGATCTGTAAAGATTTCAAATCTCTCTCCATACAGATAATACCTCCACATTTTCAAGGCAAACACAACTGCTGCCAATTCTAAATCATGAGTGGGGTAATTCTCCTCTGCTGGCTTCAATTGCCTGGACGCATAAGCTATCACTTTGCCATGCTGCATAAGCACTGCGCCAAGTCCTCTCTTTGAAGCATCAGTATACAACATAAAACCACCACTCCCTGCCGGTAATGTCAATATAGGTGCTGATGTAAGTCTTTTCTTTAATTCCATAAAACTTTTCTGACATTCACCGGACCACACAAATGGCACACCTTTCCTGGACAATTTAGTCATACGTGCTGCAATCTTAGAAAAATTTTGAATGAAGTGCCTATAATAACCTGGTAATCCCAGAAAACTTCTAATCTCGGTTATTGTCCTAGGCACTTCCCATCTCATCACTGCTTCCACTTTACTTGGGTCCACTGCTACACCTCTAGCTGAGATAACATGACCCAAAAACTAAATTTCTTTCAACCAAAATTCACATTTATTAAATTTAGCAAACAACTGGTTATCCCTTAACAACTGCAGGGTAAACCTCAAATGAGCTGCATGCTCCTCTTCAGAAGCTGAATAAATTAGAATATCATTAATAAAGACCACAATGAATTGGTCTAAATATGGATGAAAAATTCTATTCATTAGATCCATAAAACCTGCAGGAGCATTAGTCAACCCAAATGGCATAACCACAAACTCAAAGTGACCATATCTGGTTCTGAAAGCCGTCTTATCTATATCCTCTTCTTTGATTCTCAACTGATGGTACCCGGACCTCAAATCAATTTTAGAAAATACCTTTGCTGATTGCAACTGATCAAATAGATCATCTATCCTCGGCAACGGGTACTTATTCTTCATGGTCACATCATTCAACTTTCTATAATCAATACACATCCGAAAACTTCCATCTTTCTTTTTCACAAATAATACCGGCGCTCCCCACGGGGAATGACTCGGTCTAATGAACCCTTTTTGCAACAATTCTTCTAACTGCTTTTTCAATTCCTTAAGCTCTGCTGGTGCCATCCGATATGGAGCTTTAGAAATCAGCATGGTACCTGACAGCAATTCAATGGTAAAGTCCACCTCTCTATGTGGAGCTAAACCAGGCAAATCCTCAGGAAAAACATCAGCAAATTCCCTAACCACGGGAACTGCTTCCACTGGCTGACTAGCTTCTACCAGACTTACCGAGGCTAAATAAGCCACACACCCATCATTTATCAACTTTCTAGCTTTAATTGCAAAAATTAGAAACTTGGAGATATAAAAAGGCATACCTTGATATTCAAATACTGCACCATTAGGATGACAAAACCTGATTCTTTTCTTTCTGCAATCTAACATTGCTCCATACATCTCAAGCCAATCCATACCCAAAATAATATCATAATCTGACAACTGCAGGGCATACAATCGACCCGGCATCTGGTTCCCTTCAATCATAACAGGAGCTTCATCTATATAGCTTGAAGTGAGTAGGAACTCACCCGAAGGAACCTCCACTACTAACTCACAAGACTTCTCTTCTGAAGGATGAGTTATACAATCCAGAAATTATTCGGAAATAAAAGAATGAGAGGCACCCGAATCAAATAAGACTCTTGCTGAATATTCATAAAGAGGTAAAGTACCTTCTATCATATTCGATGCTTCCGCTTGGGCTCGGGTGATAGCCATAACCCAGCCTCTTCCCCGCTACTGCGGTACTCCTCTGCCACGACCTGCCTGTGGCTGCTGAAACTGCTGAGGCTGCTGCTGCTGCATACCTCTTCCATACCCATATTCTCTCGGATAGGGACAATTGCGGATCAAATGTCCCGGCTGATTACAATTATAACACCGATACCCTGGTGGAGTAATAGGCTGCCTGGCAGTACTCTGCTGCGACTCCTCCACCTCAGGCCTACCTCGGCCCTGCTGGAACTGTGGACGACCTCCCCATCCTCTTCCTTTTCCTTTAAATGCTTGCTTTAATTTATGGCCCCATTTACCAAAGCCTGATGAAGAAGGTCCTGCCAGTGCTTTACTTTTACTTGCACCCACTGACTGCTGCGGTAGCCGAAAACTACCTGAACCTGACTCGCCCACCTGACGAGTCCGAATAGACCTCTCCAAAGTAGCTACTCTCTGGGCTGCTTCTTCCACTATCTTGCACATAAGAGGTACTATCGCATCTTGCAATTCCACTCTCAAACCTCTAATGAAGTACTCCACCATCATAATATTATCTGAAACCACATAAGGCGCATAACGGCTAAGTGCCATAAATCTCATCTGGTACTCTAAAACTGAAGAGTTACATTGCTGGAGAGTCCGAAACTGCTCTCTTTTTACTTGCTGCACTTGAATCGGAAAGAATGTATCGTTAAATACATCGAGAAATTCCGACTAAGTAATGGCCTCCTCTGTCCTGCCTGCAAAGGTGGTTTGCATCTTTAATCGCCACCATTCCAAGGCAAAGCCCCTCAACTGATAAGCAGCTGCTAACACAACTCTATCTGCTGCCGGACACCTCATAGTTGCAAAAACTCTTTCAATTTCATGAACCTAATGCTCTGCTGTATCTGGATTCGGCCCTCCTGAATAAGTAGGTGGCTGCAATCTCAGAAACTTCTCCACCTGCATCACTGGTTCTTCTACTATCAGCACTGGTGGTGGTGGTGGCACAGGTGCTACAAAAGGCACCTCTACTCTTGGCGGAACTAGAGCTACAGGTATAGCCTCTCCATCTCCAGGTGGCACTGCAACAGGTGGTACTGGCGCCTGCTGATCCATCCTCGCCCGAATATCCGTGAGGCTTTCCTAAATTCTTTCAATCATACGCTGGGTGCTTTCTTCCGGATCATCTCCTCCACCACCCCAATCTCTTCTATCAGCCATACCAGAAATTTCTACATAAACAAAACACCAAACAAAAATCAAACAACAAATTATCAAAAACCAGGGTCCCTACCAACAGTGTACAAAGACCGAAATAAGGCTATGTATCTTTCTAGTTCCCTTTTATCAACACGGACCTTGCTCTGATACCAACTGTGGTGGAACGCCTCGGCCAAGCCCGTTAAACCAATAATGTACTAGATCCGAGTCCGCCTCCCGCGAACGGGCCGAAGCCTCGCAAGGGATACCAAACCACAGTCCGTGTAAACACAAAGGAACACACCGCATTTTATATTTATTTCACAATTTACATAGCCATATTTCCACAAAACTGAAAAGAAGTACAAGAGCCTGGGGCATACCCCGAGGTACAACTGAAGATAATAAACAACTAACTACACTACACTGCTGGAGTTGCTACTACACAGCTGGAGGTACCGACCCTGCACCGCTACGACGTAGCTCTGAACTGGATGACGGTCGTGAAACGTCCTCCTCGCTCTCACCTGTGGGGGTAGGGGTGAGCCTCGCTAGTCACTGGCTCAGTAGGGAACTCCCCCAACACTGAGCAAACCAAAACCACAGGTACGAAAGCAGTAAACAATACCAACAATTTATAGAACAGCTAAACATGATATTAAAGCTGTAAAAGTACTCACCGTCTGCCGACTACGAGAAACAACTTTAATAATTAAACGGCAAACCAGTACAGGTGTACAAGCTAAAGTAGAGACAGCCAAACACGAGTCACGTGAACTGGTTCGCGACACCAGAAACTGACTCGGACAAGCTAACACAGGTCTACCTCTCAGTCTCGCAACCACGGACGAAAGGTCCAGCTGCCGCTCCACGTGAAAAGTCAAGCAACTATGGAGACCAACTAAACACCACCACCTGTGGACCACACGGTCACAGACCCATGCCTGGCACCTCTAGAGATCCTGGCCCGGAACTCTATGGAGTGAGGCACTGGAAAAGGACTAGCTGGGGTCCAGTACGTCTACTGGTGTCCGTACCCCCAACTACGAGCGCGCTACAAGTGACTAAAGACAAACACAAGTGTCACTGTCCCACTATCGTCTTTCCCTCAGCCGGACGTACAACTCAACACAGGAGTGAGGATGTCCAGGTCATACGACACAGACCTCGACGGCACAACACAAGTACCGGGACAAAGCCCCGAGCTAACAGCCTGGCTCACAAAGAACCTGGGGCACCCAACTGGAGAGGTAACCACGGTAGGCGTCGTACTACTCGCCACGTACACAAAACCACGTGCACGTCACACACAAACCACGTGAAACCTCACGTAAACCACAAGTAACAATGGTCGACTACACATGAACCCAACTGGACTCGCGTAAATAACACGCAGCCACGAAAGAAAGTAACTAACTGCATATCTTGTATGCTAAACACGAGAACCATGTGCACTCAGTGCACCTCAGGTGCCAACGCACATGCATTATCGATAAATACTTTAGATAGTCATTTCTGTTTATATACCAGTAGGCGGCCACATCGACTGCCGCTTATAGGAAGTCGACGGCAAGGGATCTGGCCATCTACATCCTGGCTGATGAGCTTGGCGACAAACGATGTTGACGCCAAGTTCTTCGGCCTCTAACCCTGCAGAAACCCTAATCCGATTCTACAGGTTTCCCAACCATTAAAACTATAGAAAAACATACAGAAACAGTTCTTTTAACATACATGAATCCAAAACAATCCATTACAGCATGCTTCGTTCGCTAAATTACTCAAACCACCCATTATCCTCGCATGGTGCAACTTAATCCGAGAATGCATTATCATGCTGATTCAGGTGGTTACTTCGTGTTTTAATGTTTCTACAGAGTTAACCGGGTTCGTCCCCTACCTCAGAACCCGCTAGAACCTCCCGCAATCTCTCGGTTCACACCGAACCCTCCGCGAGCTCCCACGGGAATTGACCATGCCACGGCGTTTCCTCGCGCAGTTCGGCAACGCCACACGTTCTACGATCGTCCAACCACCCTTCAGTACCTGCTAGAAGCTTTAGGGACACGGGGACAACAAGCTGGGGCAAGGGAGAATGAGAATAGGGTAGGAAACCTGCCCTCGGGTGACCCTATAACCTACAGAATTCTCAGGTTGGCGTCAACCCCTGTGCCGCCAAGAACAACCGCCACCCTAAACGTCCACATCCAATGCCGCCAAGATCATGTAGTCAACGTCCACTTACCTGGACGCCAACCAGTCAATGGCTACCCCTGGCCGCCAACTCCAACTGAACTGCAGCAGGTCCTATTTCCTTTCAGGACCAAACCTGCACTTCACCTGCTCAAGCCACACATCCACACCATACATTCCACACAACCAACTCACATTGGCCTCACAACGGCCACCTCAACCACAACACACATGAACCGCATGGATCCGAAAAACACGCGACGTTACAAAACCAGTTCAGAAGAATCCAGTTGAAATGACAATAGTGATGATGATGAAGAAGTCATCCTTTAAAAAATAACACGAAAGATCCTCTCCAAAAGGAAAGAGAAAAAGAAGAAAGAACTAGTGTGTTATGAATGTAAGCAGTATAAGGCAAGACTATCCTAAGCTCAGAAGGTCAAAAAAGAAGAAAAGAAAAGAGGAGAAGCACAAGAAATATAAAAGGAAGACCATGACAACAACATGGGGCAACTCCCTAGATAGCTCAAGCTCCGAAGAAGAAGAAAATGCCAACTTGACCCTGATGGGCATAACAAGAAAGCATTCAAATGAGTATGGTTAAAGGATGCTCAAAAGCATCTAATTGGTGACTACTAACTGTTCATTTCACTTTAATCAGAAGAGAAAGTAGTCACAAATAATTTTATTTTAATTCATGTTTATTTTACAGTTTCAATTTCTGTTTATAGTACTACTAACATCTGCCCATCAGGGTAAGAAATTTCCATTCAAACTGAAAAAGGGTAAGATCCATCAATGGTAAGAAATTTCCTTTTTGGTTACTGAAAAAAAGAGGGAGAGTGTTACTTTTAAATTTTCTGTTCAATAACTATATTGAATATTTCTTTTCAAAAAATACTCACGAGTTTTGTCATTATCAAAAAAGGGGAGATTGTTGAACCACTCTTAAATTTATCCCCTATTTTTGGTGAAAACTAAAATATATGGATATCATAAATATATTTGTTTTAATAATTACTGTATTCATGCATGTCCATATAATAATATGTTCAAATGCATCATCAAAAGTATTCTCATAGTATCATTTTTTTGATGAGCATATAGTACTCATGTGTCAACAATCATGGATGTGTGTCGATACATGATGTCCATGTGTTGACCGGTGAAAATCATGTGTCGACCTATGTCTTCTGCTCAATAATCTTTTATCTATCTTTATTTCCTTCTATTAGTTCTTCATGAATATATCAAATATATTTTCTCACAAAAATCATGAATGCATTTTTCAAGGTATTTATGTATGAGTTATAACATAATTTCCATTACTATAAAGAAGATTTGCACTGAATCTTATCGAGTACTGTCTTAAGTTCCACATTGATTATATGAGGAAATTTCATTCCGATTGGTGAAGGTAATATGCGTTAAGTAGACGCATTTATTGTTCCGATTGATGTGCTCCGATTGTTGAAGATAATTCGTAATAGGTTAAGTCGACGTATTTTTTGTATAAAGATTAGAGAACAAAATTTAAGTGTTCTTCTGATTGGTGTTTAAATCTTTTTGATTGATGAACAAATGTCCAGTAGTATTCCAATTGATGTTTAGATATTCCTATTGGTGAACAAAAGTTCAATCTCCTTCTGATTGGTGAACAAACATTCATTTATCATTCCGATTGACTTTTAACTATTCTGATTGGTGAACAAATGACCTGTTGTAACGGCCTCGACTTCCGGACCCCCGGCTCCCACCGAGAGTCCGACTGCCGATACCGCCGCCCACGGGCCCGGAGACTCGGAAGGGCTAAAGGACTAGTCTAACAAGATACGTAAGGGAGTTAAACAACAATAACAAGCATAAGAAATGTACCAACAAGTAAAGGAAAGCATCCACTACAAGTACGAGTCTAGTATAGTCCCAAGTAACAAGTACAAGTGCTAAAAGAAAATGGGATAACATATCCCTTAGGGGCATACCCCGAGGGTGAAAAACTAAGAAGTACTGGGGAATACTACTCAAGGTAGACGCCGTCTACTACGACCCTGTCTTCTCTGCCCGCCGCGGAAGGTACTACTGTGAACTCTCACCTAAAAAGGAGGGAATGAGCTTCACGAAGAAGCCTAGTGTAGGCGTGTTTTTTTCAAAACACCTCCCACAAAAAGATGATTAAAAAAAAGAGGAAAATTTTGAATAAAAGAAAAGATGGCGGATGGGATGGGAAAGAAAACAAAACGTGCATGTGTGCACGAGGATGGAGTGTGATCGCCAGGTACACGTAGGTACCGAAGGAGACAGGCGAAAAGGAAGACGCGAAGTACTTACCTTCACCCGAAGATCGCTGGAGAGTGGTGTGCGGGTCCTTCTTACTTCTTCCACCAGCCGGCCAGCAAATAAGACTTAGCTCCAAATAGGTTACCTTGCAAAAGAGGAAGCCAAGAAAACAAGTGAAAAAGATATTAGACTTTGTTGTGAAGCACCCAAATCAAGCAAATATGAAAGAAAAGCAATGGCGTGGGCGTTAACACACCTCGTGGGGGTGGTGTTAATGTAGCGGTCCTCGTCGCTGAAACCCGTTAACCCAATAATGAGCCTGACGTGACTCCGCCTCCCGCGATCGGGCCGAAGCCTCACAAGGGATACCATTCACAAGTCTGTAGAAATATAAAGGAAACAACTCAAATATATATAAGATTTCCAATCTCACAAATATTTACGTGAAATTTACATAGCCATTACTCAACTATAACCAAACTAGTGCAACACAACCTGGGGCATACCTCGAGGTGTACAACAGAAAGGAAATGACACTGTCCGTGGTGTAGACCCTCCACTACGATGCGGCTCAGAACTAGACGATGGGTGTGAAGTCTCCTGCTCTCCTTCACCTGGAAGGGGGTAGGGGTGAGCCTCTTGAGTCATTGGCTTAGTAGGGAAACTCCCTAGAAACTGAGCAAACCAACACAAGTAGTAAAGCAGGAGGCTATGCTAACAATTTATAGAACTACTTAGCAGGATATAAAGCTGTAAATATCACTTACCGCTTAACAGAAAACAACAATAATAAATAAACGGCAAACCACAACCAGGTGTACGTGCTAAAGTAGGAAAACGCCAGACTCGAGTCACGCAGTCTGGCTTGCAACACCAGCAATTGACCTAGACAAACCATACATGACTACCTCTCAGTCTCGCAACCACGGACGTAAGGTCCAGCTGCTGCTCCACCAAACACAAGCCAACAGACTGTGGAGACCAACCAACACCACTCTTGCGGACCACACTGCCGCAGGCCCATGCCTGGCACCTTTAGGGACTCTGGCCTGAGCTCCCTAAAGTGAGGCACTGGAAAACCATACTAGCTGGGGCCCAGTACATCTACTGGTGTCCGCATCCCCAACTACGAGTGTGCTACAAGCGACAAACACAAACTCTCTCTAGTTGCTGTCCCACTGTCCTCTTTCCCTCAGCCAGACATACTACTCTACACAAGAGTGAGGGTGTCCAGGAAGACGACAAGACCTTGATGGTACCCAGTACCGGGACAAGCCCTGAGTACACACACGTGCCTGGCTCACACAAAACCTGGGGCTCCCAACTGAAGAGGTATCCACGGTAGGCGTCGTACTACTCGCCACGCACACACAAACCACGTGCACACTACACAAGCCACATGAAACTCCATGTCAACCGTGTGAACACCACGCTAACCACACACAGAGCACGCTCCCCGAGCGTTACAGGTGCTAATGCACCGCTTACCATTGCCATGCAACACAATTCATGATAATCGAACAACCACACTAGCAAGCGGACACACACCAAGTCCCTCGGCTGTGAACGCGACAGGGTCCCATGTCGCCTTCAGAACGTGACACCCCGATATCTTGTGTTCAAGAAACTGAACGCGACGGGTCGGCCTGTCGCGACCTGATCGTGACAGGAGGGTTCGTCGCCTTAACAGGTGAGAACCTTAATCCGGGGACCCCTCGCCAGATCACCCCCACAGACCACGTAAAACAGTGTTTAAACCCATTTTTCATGCTTTAATGTGTGCCACCAAAATGTCGGATCGCCCCTCACCACAGCAAAACCTCCTTCCCTGGCCGTGTAGAGCTTGAAAAAGCTCTGTTCAGCCAACCTGCTTAAAAACGCAACTCGGTTGGGAACGCGATGCAGCCCTCCATCGTGACCTGAACGCGACGCAGGAGGCCGTCGCCTTCCCACTCCTGACGTCAGTAAGCCCTGAGCCGCATGCGACACGCGGCGTGCATGCAGACATTGACGCAAAACAGCGGTTCCATGAACGCGACACCCTGGACCGTCGCGTTCAGAACACGACGCTCCTCACTGTCGCGTTCACAAACAGTGAACCAGTGAGTGCCTTGGGCCCAAACTACCGGCCCACAAAGCCTCACAACCTGCGGAAACACCTACTACACACGTCATCGGCCACATACTGGCCTCCACAACTATTATACGACGATCCGAATGGTCAATACGCTACAGTTAAACCCCTAAAAAAATTTGGGAATGGAGAAAAATGATGTGTTGTGTGTGAATGATGGTGTGATGCATGCACTTAAAAGAGTAAAAATGAAATAAAAGAAAAGGAGGGAAGAAAAGTGGCGAAGGCACTGCTGCATGGGGATGGATGAAGTGGAGGAAGAAGTCGCTTCCCGCCTCGCTCTAATGTGCATGAAGAAGACGGAGGCTCCAAACTCCAAAAGTTGAGCATGTGAAGTGGCTTGGAATGAGAGGTGCTCCTCCTTGGTTCGCAGCTGAGTCTCCAATCCGGCAGGGCTTTGCCGTAGTGCTTGGGTGATACCTTAAATAGTGGCCTCCGGGGTCTATTTATAGGAAAAAATTCCTTGAATCTCGTCGGACACAGTGGACATCTATCTCTTGAAACACATCCGACAAGACTGCCGTGATTTCCAAGATTCACTTGCTACGATTAAGCACTTCCAAACATCGATTATGGCTATTTTATGAATCGCGTCGACAATATTCGCCGCGTTAAAAACCGTTCCATTTAGAAACAATTCTTTCTAAATATTTAAAAATGGAAATGATGAATCGCGTCGGCCACGACCGTCGTGTATTTGAACAGAATCGATCTTCTAAGGCAATCGATCTTCGTTTGATGGAAGGTTTAAAACGCATCGGCTTAAGTGGACGCTATTCTAATTAGCAATAAAATCTTTCCAAAAATGATTTTAAAAATTGCCATAATTCAAAAATGGAAACTCTGAATTGCGGCAGCTTTACCAGATGCGTTTCTAAACAGAGTAAGCGCTAGAAAAGGAAGTGTGATATGCGTCGAGCATACCCACCGCGGATCAAACATCCTAAAAGGCATCCAATGTATCAGACACGAATCACTTGCGTTCAACAGTCCCCATTGGACCCCTTAGAAAAAATTCCTAAAAATCCTAGAAAATTCCAAAAAATAGGAAAATCACTCAAGAGGTAAATTAAAGAGAGCCACTTTGAGGCATCACAGTATAACATGAAATTTGCTCGATATGTCACCAAAATGGCGTGTCTACACCTAGTAGAGACTACCAATCTCCCACTAGTTCTAAAAAGTAGAATAGATATATGGTTTAATAGAAAATAAAAAAGATAATCTATTCTAGTAACAGAGTAAGTGCAGAAGCGGAAAGTAAACTACACGGCCATTGGTCTAAACACATCGGGACTGAAAACATGTGTAAACATGGCACCGGACCGAACTCCAAGGCTGTAAACACAGA
The DNA here is from genome assembly GCA_014218235.1 of Colocasia esculenta. Classification (NCBI taxonomy): domain Eukaryota; kingdom Viridiplantae; phylum Streptophyta; class Magnoliopsida; order Alismatales; family Araceae; genus Colocasia; species Colocasia esculenta. Next base: position 16,634,824 of record CM024757.1, on the reverse strand, counting down.
CAGAGGAAACTATCTGGACAAAGACACTAGCCACAGAACAACTACCACTAGTCAACCGGTCAAGAGCGCCGTGCACCTTACCTTCGACCACCAGTCCATGTCTACCACCTCCCATTGGAGTGAGACGCGGAACTAAAACTAACCACACAACTTCAGTAGTTTGGCCGAACTATGGTCCCATGCCTAGCCCCTCTAGATGGTACCAGAATCACGTAGAGTGAGGCAGTGAAAAGGACTAGATGATCTGCGTCATAAGAACACCCAAAACCACCTCGGCGTACTAGACTCAGCAAAGAGAGCTCTGTAAAGGACTCTATGCCGCTATCCCCACTGTTTTCCCCTTAGCTCCAGAGTCTGTAACTTGAGCACTCCCACCACCAAGAGCACTTCCTCAACCAGTGCGCGAGGGCGGGGGGTCCCAGGTAACGGTAACAACCTCTAACTGGACAAGCCCTCAAGTGCCAAGCACTAGGCGAATGACTAGTGTAGGACCGTACTACAACACAGGTGCCAAGAAACTAGAGACGCAGTTGAAGAACTTTGAACAGGTCACCAATCACTCTCTATCTGAGAAAGCGACAGGGTCACTGTCACTTTCTCAGAGGAGGCGATGCAAGGGTTGTCGCAACCTGAATGCGACACCTAGCCTGTCGCAACCTGGGTCAGAAGGCAATGGGGGAAGTGTTGTGATCCGGGTCGCGAAAAGGGCTTTGTCGCGACCACAGGCAGAAGCTCGGGTGCCCACCCGAGACCTTACATAGCCCCATTGTAAACCAGGTCTGAAGGCGACGACCACCCTGTTGCCACCAGAACACGACAGGGTGAGTGTCACTACCAGACCAAAAGTCGACAGGGCGACACTTTGCATTCTGGGTCGCGATAAGAACCTTGTCGCGATTACAGATACAGGACTAGGTGCCAACCCGAGGCCTCCAAAAATGCCCCTAAACGACAAATATGGTGTACATAGAGGGAGGGGAGCATGGAGAACCATCAAAACACAGGCTAGGAACACAAACCACCCTCATCCACACTCATGCATGCCAATGTGAGGGATCTACACTCAAGAAACCTCACATGCAAACATGATACCACTCAACCCTCACCCCCAATTCAAGAACAAGAAGAGCCTCAAACATGCATACAAAACCTAGTAGGATTCTACAAGGCTTGGAGAAGGGAAATGGAGACCCTAGCATGCTCTCTAGGGGGAAAGTTGAAGGTCCCTACCTCAAATAGAAGAGCCAACCCATTGGGATCTTCTTGTGTGCATGGCCACCTCCTCCTCGCTCCAAGCGCCACGCTCACGTCGTCCACGAGCAAAGTTCGACCTCCTACACATGAGGAAGATCCACCCCTCGTCAATCTCCACCAAGTCGGAGAAGAAGACCTCCACAGCTAGCGTCGGACAGAAGGGAGAAAGGGAAGAGGAGAGGAAGAAGAAAAGGGGAAGAAGGGAGGAGATCTGATGGCCCAGCCTATATAGGCCATGGACCTGAGAACGCGACAACATGGTGGTCGCGTTCACTAATGAACGCGACGGCCATCATGTCGTGACCTCGAAGTCATGGTCAGACCTGACCATCGGACCTACCGCGTGTCACTCTCGCAGGCCTGACACCATGAACGCGACACTTGACATGTCGCCTTCCTCTAATAGCACCTCAACACATGTCCCAATTGTCCTGACAGCAAGACGACAAAAGTGCATGCTACGGTTAGAGGGTGAATGCGACGGCATGCCTGTCGCATTCCCAACAAGAACGCGACAACCATCCCGTCGCCTTTAGAAGGCGACGGCTCGATACGTCGCTACCTTCAGCAGAAGGTGGCTAACCAAAGAAGGAAGGGATGTTACACCTTTCCTTCGGATTGCTAAACACTTGCCTTATTTACATTTCGTCTAATGTTAAAATACATCAATTGGTGTTATAAGTGATCAGTACTTATATTCTGCATAGATTAATGAACACTTATGTTATAATGTATCAATTGGTGTTTTAATGCTTTCGATTGATGAACAATTTAAGTCAAACACATCGATTGGTTACATCTTGAGTTTGAATATTACCCCATTGACTATCTTGGTGCCCAATAAAATTTCAAATGTACTTCATATCTTTAACTTATTATTTCTCTGACTGAAGCTATCTTTTTGAAGATTTCAAGGTCTCCTTCTTTTCTGCTAAGATAGAAAGGCATCTACCTAGTATAGCAGAGATGTCTAGTTCAGTTGATAGGGTGCATTTCGCGATGAAGTCAACTAGAACCTGCGCCTTGATAGCCGTCTGGGACCTAAAGTAGATGTTGAATTCTTTGAGCTCGATGTCCCACTTAGTAAGTCTTCTTGAAGTCTCTGGTCAATGAAGGATAAGCTTCAGTGGCTAGTCGGTGAGGACTACAATGGTATGAGCCTGGAAGTAAGGTCTTAATTTTCGTTCTACAGTGACTAGTGTCAAAGGTAGCTTCTTTGCCCGAGGGTACCTCTGCTCGGTTTTAGACCCGGCTTCCCGGCTTTCCGTCTGGTGTCTTGGATGACTAGCCACTAACGCATCTGGGCTGGGCGATGCATTAGTGTCATGTCATGGGTGTCCGACGCGACAGTCATCCTTGTCGTGATGAACTTGTCGCGACGAGCTTGTGCGTCGCGTTCTTGTCGCACCCTACTTCTCCGCCGCGTCTTCGTGTTGCGCCCGGTCAATGGGTCATGACAATGTTCCATCGCTTCTATCATCTGATGCTTGTTAGGGTGGCAGACGTGTCAGTACGACCTGTGGCATTGTTGCAGCGTCCCTGGGGGGCGCGTTCTTGTCACGGTGCGTTGACCCGTCACGTTAAGGTCCTTAATGCGACGCGTCATCCCATCGCATCTTGGGTGCCGAAGGCTTAAGGCCTTGGTCGGTGACCCTTCTTCTCTTTCTTCTTCCTCTTCCCTTTCCTCTCCTCCGGCGGTGGTCCGCCTCCCTCTCTCCCCTTTGTGTGTTTCAGGCAAGGAGGAGGGCCATGCTCGTGTCCTTGGCGTTGTGGAGCTTGCGTGGAGTGAGGAGGAGGTGGCCAATCCGACGTGAAGGGCGCCCAATGCGTTCGATTCTTTGGTTAAGGTAGGGATTACTTGTGCTCTTCTCGATCCAGGTGGATTGAGAGCTTCTCATGCTTTCTAGTTACTTTAGATAGCTTCTCCATGCTCCCTTCCCCCGTGTGGTGGTGTTTATGGCTTGTAGGCTGCCCGAGGATGGAGCATCCCGTGGGTCTGCCTCTCTACTGGTGTCACGACTGCGGTGTGCGTCGCGACACCAGAAGAGACATCTGCCCAGTCGCGTGTGACCTTATCGCAACGTGTTTGCCTGTCGCGATAAGGATCACTGTCGCGATGCATTTTCCTGTCAAGACAGAGTTGCTGTCACAACGCTTTACCCCATCGCGACAGGGTTGCTGTTGCGGTGCCCTTCCCCGTCGCGATGGTATCGCGATGGCCTAGGGGGATGCGACAGTACATGTGTTGTCTCAGGTGTTTTTGTGGTTCCGATTGGGGTGTCGGCGTGTGCCCCAGGGCTGGCTTGCCCTTAGGACCTTCAGGTGGGAATGCGACAGGTTACCTGGCTGCGTTCAGTGACTGAAGGTGACACCTTCATGGCATTGTCCTGGCAACGGTGCTAGGAGGGTCGCGTCTGTCTAATAATCGATTGACTGGCGGCCAATCGATGATTAGCAGAGTGACGGGTTTCTCATGCTATTAGTGGTGTTCTGAGGTTCTAGCTTGTTAGTGTGTGCCTTGGTTGGCTGATAGCACCTTTTGAGGGTTCGTGCGTGCCTCTTCCTTGCTGAGCTTGTTGTGGGTTACAAGCCAGCAGTTCGACGTGGTTCTTGTTGTGTTTGCCCCGGTGCTTGGCACTTGAGGGCTTGTCCCATTTAGAGGTTGTCTCAGTTGCCTGGGACCCCCGTCCTTTGGAGCCTGTTGAGGGAGTGCTCTGGGCTACGAGCAAGATCGAGTTGGCAGCCGACTTGGCGGACTCTGGAGCTGAGGGAAAAATGAGGTTTGGACAGCAGCGCTAAGTCGTTTATAGAGCTCTCTTGTCTGGGGAGGGATGTTGAGGTCGTTGAGGTGTTTTCTTCTAGGCACAGCCCAGACAGTCCTTTGTCTCACTGCCCCCCTCTGCATTGGTTCGAGAGCCACGTGGTGGTGCTAGGCGTGGGGCCGCAGCTTGGCCAGGCTGCGGTTGTTGTTGTGTTGTGGTGTTTCTGTGGCGGCTCTGTCTCTCCCATCCGGGGAGGTGGAGGTAGGAGCCAGGCTGGCGAGCAGAGGGAGTGGCTGGTGTGTCATCCTCTTTGCTTCCAGTTGCAGTGGCTTGGTTGTTGTTGTGGCGGCATTTTCTCACGACGTTCCAAGTGTTATCCATTGCCCTAACTTGCACAGTGGTTATAGCCTAGCCGTGCCTAGTTTCCGTAGGCATCATTGTTTTGGCCTTGTTGGCCCGTGCTTCTGGTGGTTTTCTCTTCGATGTCCTCTCAGTTCCATAGTCTCGTTCTTGGGTGCTAGTTCACCATGGCATCGACGTGTGTGGCTTCCCGACCTCGCGGTGTGTTGGGGATCCCGGGTGGTTCTGCTTGTGGGACGTCGACCTTGTGGAGGTCTGAGGTGGTCGTACTTGTGGTGAGACGTCATTCTCACCTGGTTGTTGCGTGGTCTCGGTGGGTGCGCCGATGGTTGTTTCCGCTTGGTGCCCGACTCCGTTGGTTTTTGCGGGAGTCGTGTATGTGTCACAACCTTGGTTAGCTGTCGTGACATTGCATTGTTTTGTTCCGCTGCTTTGTAGTATCCTGCTGTAGGTGTTCCTCGCTTTACAACTTTCTAGTGTAGGTTCGTGTAGGTTCCTATTTTCAGAGTTCCTGCTGCTCTAGTCGGTGAGGGACTGGTAATCCCTACTGGGCCTTGTTCGCGAGGCTCACACCCCTACTTCCTTCAGCTAAAGGCTCATCGTCGTGGGAGCTCGATGTCGGATGGGTTGCGGAGGCGGCTGTGGCGCCGTGTGTTGTCAGCAATAGTGAGAGCGAGTGTTGTGAGCTCTTGTACCTGAGTGAGTTGAGAGTTGTGCTTTGCAAGTTCTTTGGGTATGCCCCTTAAGGACTGCACCTTTCTTCTTGTACCTGTGCTTTTACTTGGGACACATTGTTCATTTTTTATATTGTTATAGTTATTTAAATTCAATACATATCTCACTGGACTATTTCTTCTAACCCTTCTGGATCTTCAGATCTGTGGGTGGCGGCACAAACTTCGGGCTCCCTGGCGGGGGTCCAGGAGGTCGGGTCATTACACTCGGCATCTTGCAAGACCCTACTTTCATAATACACAGGTTGTTGTATTGAGTTCTCATCCTAGACTATCACCGCTAATGGAGTGCTCGGTGACCGAGAGGTGTAGACACGTTAAAAATGACACCATCGTGGGCAAATTTCAAATTATGCCATAATGCCACAAACGGCTCTCTTCTTGCCTTGGGAGAGTAATTTTCCCATTATTCAGGGTCTTTCACCCATTTTCCTTCATTTCCTGGTGCTTCCGCCAATTTTCCTAATTTTGCCAAAGGTGTGGATGAAGAGTGGAAATCGCGACGGGTCAAGTGGTCGCATTTATGATCGGCTGAAGCACAACTTAAATGTGACGGATCAGGTGGTCGCATTTAACATCGATTTCTCTTAAATGCTTCGGGATCTCTCGTCGCAATTCAGATCGATTGTTGATCCGATAATCGATTGGACTGCATCGATTATTCCTTAAACGCGTCGGTTATGTACGTCTTGACCTTGAACTTCCATATTTTCCATCAATTTCATTTAAGGAAATATTTATTTCTTTTTTCTGAAATGCGTCAGGTAACACTGTCGCGTTTCTAATTTCCATATTTAACATTTAGTAAGTTTCCATAAACAAAATATAGAAATTCCTAAACGCATCGTATCGTGCCGTCGTGATTAAGGGTCATAATTTGATCAGAAATGAAATTTCATGAATGCATCCATTAATGTCATCACGATTCAAAGTTAATAGCGACCACTGCCTCCGTCGTGATTTTCACTAGTTGTCCAGCTCGGACTTTGAACCCCCCTCTATATATGCACACACTGCTTCTTCGTCCCTAAGGTTGGATTCCCCAGAGCATACCACATCCAGTGAGTGGGAGAGAGAGATTTTTAAGGCGAAGCCCTGCCGGACTGTCGTCTCTTCATAGCCTCTCCACTCCGCATCGAACCAACAGTTGGAGCAGCACTGTCTTCTCCTCTTCCTCTGCATCATCATCAAGCTCTAGCAGCCACTTGCGCCACCATCATAGGGGAAGCACCTCCTCTCCCTTCTTTCTTTTGTTATTCAACTTTGTTCATATCTCCCTCTTGCTCAATCTCCTCTTATTCACCTTTTAATCAATCAACTCTTATCAATCAACACACACATATATTGCATGCATATACATAACTCACCTAACTCCCTAGGGGTTTAAAAGCCACCACAAGGTGTGTTCATCTCCATGCTCTTCATGTTCTACTACTTGTTTGAGATTTGATACTACCCATCACTTGTCTAATCCTCCTAGTTTTATTTGTGTTTTGCAAGGGTAATCAAACAACAAAAGTGTCTTCTTCCATGACCGGCTGTGCTCGTAGAAAAGGAAGCGGACCCCAATCTCTTCCGCACAATCTCCCCGCTCAAAGGTAATTCTCACGATCATCTCTTTTACACTTGCTGTGTAACACCCTGGAAAATATTATTTGTTAAAAAATATGAATAATATGGTTATTAGACTTGATTATTATTATGAGATTGAAATAATTAAAGTTTGAGATTAATTAGTGTTAATAAACGTTACCCCAGTATTGTACTTAGAGGAGCGTGATCCGAAAGGGCGACACCAAAAAACTGTAATGAAATTGAAATCCAAGCCCACCATAATTTCCAAAAAAATATGGTGATATAAAAAATGTAAATATCTAGATTTGTTGACGTACGGATTTCAAGATTAAGCTAACGCAACTATTTTCCAGGCGATTTTTCACCCAGTGGAAAATAAATTCTAAAAATTAAACTAAAATCACCATAATTTGTAAAACCATTACACTAACCTATGGCTGAAATTTCAACACAGATGGACATCATTTGAATATGTTTACATGAGGATCTTTGGGCCAGTTGAATTATGGGCTATTTACGGTGGTGATTTTTCTGGGAATTAAGCTTGCTTACGTGTGAGGAGCTGGGATAGCCACCTCACCTAACTAGGAGTCTCACACGTTAACCCCTTAGGTGTTAAGCCTTGAGAAGAGCATGTTTAATGTGTCAACAGTAAAAACCAAATGGTTTTTACTGTTACACTTGGGCAAGAGAGCTGTCCTCGTGCATGGGGAGCATGTTGGGCTATAAGAACATCTCCTTATCCTTCGTACGCACCCTTTTCACCCTTTGCTCTTGCCTATCCATGCACACCATAGCTCTTAACCCTGTCCTTGCTGTGCATACTGCTGCTGTTGTCTTGCACCTGGGCTAGTTGCTGAGTGCTGCTGCTCCTCCATTTGCTAAAGATCACACCTCTCTAGTTGCACCTGTCGAAGCTGTCATCTGTGCAAGCTTTTCGTTCCTTCTTCTTGTTTCTAGGAGCTCTACGTTGAGGAGAAACTTACTTTAAACAGTAAGGTAGGATTCAATCTTCTTCTTCTCCCTCTCTTACTCCTACCCTTGAACATGTTACAGAACCTACTGTCTAGGCATTGCAACTCTCTGTTAAGCAACTACCCCTAAGAATTTTAAGAATTGATTTTACTATGACAGAACTCTTAAAATAAACTTTTTTACAAAGAAAATATAGTAATTACATATCACAAAAAACATACAGATATATTATAAGTCTTTATTTCCATCTCAAAAATTTTCTAAGCCCACAGACTCTCCCTATATCCTATTGTATTTGACTGTTGACTTCAACTACCAACAACCCTTTTAGAAGCGAAGTCAAACACCCTTGAAATTTCTCTAATTCCAAAACTTTATATGTGATTCGACTGATGACTCCGACTGGTACAGTCGAATGCCTTACAAAATCCAATACATGATTCGACTGTCATCTTTGACTACCACAGTCGAATGCCTCAGAAATCAATCTCCATGGTATGCGACTAGTAAAGTCGAATTGCCTTATCTTCTCTAAAGTCGAATTGTTTTGTTTTTTTTTAGAAGTCGAATTACTTTGTTATTTCTTACTGGAGTCGAATCACTTCTATTTCTTCAATCGAATCACTTCTATTCCTTCAGTCGAATTGTATGTTCTTATGAATTCGACTTCACTGTTAATTCTGTACTTAACACTCTTATGACCTTCTTAAGGCCTAACACTAAATGTAAGCTTATCTATTGATCTTGTCTTACATCTTTTTAATGAACTTTCAATATTTTATCCATCCTTCAAAAATGTTATTATTTTATTATTTTCTCTGACAGGACAGGTCATATAATACTTCAATTATTCATCTAAATCTTGCGAAGACTATTTCTAAAATATTTTAAGTAAGCCTTGTGTTGTTTAGTATTCTTGCTCCGGATTTTCTTGAACACATGAGATACAATGCATTTATGATTCTTTAGACGCATGCTATCTGACAGGGCTTACCTACCACTGACAGACCCATACTTTACCTTTTCACCTAACTGTCTGTCTCCTCTTTCTATCTGAAAGCATGCCTGTACAAGGTTTCCATACCTTCTTCTGTACTCATCTGACTCACCTACCTCAAAGGTATGGAGATGCTCCTTCTTTTTATTTTGCCTTTATTGCAGGCATTTATTGGAGCACGTTTTTAGCATGTCTCTTTCACAGTCTACTCTAAGAGAGAAAGAGCTTATCTTCTAGCTGTGAAAGACTACACCTCTTCTGAAGACTTTGGAAAGAAGCAAAATTGAAGGACTTCTAGATAATAAGCTCATCAAGATCCAAAGGAAACTAGAGCTCTCTCTAAATAGTTAGATCGCAAATGGCCACAAACCCCAACGGCTATCTTCTAAAACGACTATATTCTAAAGTGTATAAAAGGAGCTCAAGTTTGAAAAGAAACATATAGAGCATACAAGCTTTTACATTTTCCTGTGAGCTTCATTCGAATTCCTTCAAGTCTAGACAAGCCTTTCTGCAAGCAAAAAATCTGAGAGCCCTTCTTCTTTAGAAGACATTCTCTGAAGCTCTCCAAGAAGTCTTGTGTTGGGTGGTAATTGTAATTGCTTATTTTCTTCAAGTCTACCCTTGTATTTCAGATAGGATTCAAATATCATCTCTGATCTATTGAATCCTACTAAAGTCTCTGTTTGCTCTCAGTTCTGAGGGAAACACACAAGTTCATTCTTTTATTCTCTTGTGTACCTTGTGCAGAAGGCTGTTTCTGCACTTTCCCCTATGTGAAGGGAAGGCCTTGTTAAGGCAGTGTTTGTAGCCCTGTTTAGGGAAGACTTGTTTGGGAGCAAGTGCGTTTGTAATTCCTCTCAAGGGTGAGAGAAGGCCAATTTATTGGCAGATAGTGGAAATCTCAAGTGGTTGACTTGAGGATTGGACGTAGGACTTCCATGTGGGAAGGGCCGAACCAGGATAAATTCTTGTGTATTTCTATGTGATTGTTTTCTGCCTAGTTCACACTTGAATCACACACAACACACTAAGTACTAACGTATCTATTTAGTGTTGTGCATTTTAGAAGAAAATTTTTAAAGCTAAGAAGTCCTATTCACCCCCCCCCCCTCTAGGACATCTAGTTTGCCATTTCGATCCAACAAGTGGTATCAGAGCAAGGTTTTCTCAGAAGAATCCAAGAGATTTGAGAAGAAATGGCATCCGAAGCACATAACTATGAAGGCCAATCAGTTGCAAGGCGACAATTCTTTGATGGTGAAGATTACCATTACTGGAAGATGCGAATGGAGTGCTTCATTAGAGGTACTGATTTCGACTTATGGCGGGTAATAGAACAAGGTGACTATCAAATCATTGGAGAAGCTTCTTCCTCTGGTCTTTCCATTACAGATAAAAGAAATATGTCTTTAAATTGCAAGGCAAAAAATTATCTTTGCTGTGCTTTGTCTAAAAGAGAATTTAACAGACTTTCAGCATGTAGAACAGTTAAAGAAATGTGGGATAAGCTTCAAGTAACTTATGAAGGTACAGATAGGGTTAAACAAACAAGGATAGATATACTTGTATCACAATATGAACAGTTTAAAATGCTCCCAAATGAGAACATAACTCAAATGTATAACAGATTTTCAAATATAATTGTAGGATTAAGTGCTTTAGGGAAAGTCCTAACTAATGAAGAAACAATTAGAAAAATATTGAGATCTCTAACAAATGTCTGAACTCCTAAAGTTACAGCCATAGAGGTAGCCCATGATCTTACACAATTGTCTATTGATAAACTAATATGATCCCTTATGGCTCATGAAATCAATATGGAAAGATTTTCTGAAAATTCTTCAAAAAATAAAATATCAAATGCTTTGAAGATTGCAGATTCCTCTTCATCCGAAGACTCCAAAGAAAAATCAGATGACAGTGATGATGAGGCAATGCTCTCAAGAAAGTTGTAAAGAATTTTGGCAAAGAAGAAGTTTGGCTCAAAAAGGTTCTTCAAGAAAGATAAGAAGAAGGAGCCGACTTGATATGAGTGTAATTAGCCAGGGCATTATAAGTCTGAATGTCCCAAGCTTAAGAAGAAAGATCAAATAGAAAGATCAGACAAGAAGAAAGACAAGGAAAAGAAGTTCAGAAAATTTAAGAAGAAGGCTATGGCAGCAACTTGGGACAATGAAGAAGCAACCAGCTCAAAATCCTCCAGTTCAGAATCAGAAGAGGAAGAGAAGGCAAACCTAGCCCTCGTGGCAGGGCTAGAGCAGGTAAATTCAGAAACCTCATTTACTTATTGTTCTGAATCCGATTCTAATAGCCTAGAAGATGCTTTCAATGAACTCAATGAAAAATATAAAATAGTAGTAAAACAAATGAAAATAGTTAAACTAAATCTACTGAACCAAGAAAAGACTAACACCTTTCTTAAAAATGAAGTAGAAATGTTAAACAAAAGTTTAAGTGAAACTAAAAGAACTAATGAACTACTGTGCGAAGACTTGAAAAATAAAAACAGCAAGATTTTGGAAATAGAATCAAATCTTAAGGAACTTAAATATGAAGAAAAATTGCAAGAGGAAAATAACTATCTGAAAGCTACTTTAGAAAAGATATCCAAATGCAAAACTTCATTATTTGTTAACATAAAAGGTTCTAGAACAGGAAAGAAAAAATATGGATTGGGATACACACCTCCACTAAATGAAGAAAACATTATTCATCGTGAAGTGTATCCAACTCCTAAATTTATAGCAGAAAAAGGAGTAAAAATTACCAAAAAGGTAAATCAACATGTGTATAAACAAAAACAAAAATTCAACAATTTTGCACATATAAAGAATGCTTTTGATTTATGGTGTAGTCATTGTAATCAATTAGGACACACAGTGAGCACATGCACTACTAGACACTTGAGATGGATTCCTAAAACTAACCATCAAGGACCCAAGAAAATTTGGGTACCAAAAGTTACAACTTAGCTTTATTTGCAGGGTCGGCTGAGGGCATCCAAATGGTACTTGGATAGTGGATGCTCAAGGCACATGACAGGAGATAGGAAGCTATTCACAACGTTTAGAGATGAAGTTGGTCAAGTAACTTATGACGATAATGGAAAAGGAAAAGTACTAGGATGTGGAACCATTGGTACTAAGGAAAAGAACCTAATTGAAGATGTCATGTATGTAGAAGGTCTGAAGCATAATCTGATAAGCATCAGTCAGCTATGTGATAAAGGGCATTCAGTCAATTTTCAGAATGATAAGTGTGTAATTCAGAAAGATAACAAGATAGTTTTCGAAGCTCAAAGGGTGAAGAACCTACACACCTTGTAGTTGGCAGAATTAAAAGAAGTAAATTTGTGTCTTGCAACCACCAAAAGTGAAGAATCTGAGTTGTGGCACAGAAGACTAGGTCATGCAAGCACTTCAGTTATCAAGAAATTGATAAAACATGATCTGGTTGAAGATCTTCCTAAGATGAAAATCAGGACATCTGGAATTTGTTCAGCTTGTGCAAAAAGAAAACAGACCAAGACCTTATTTCAGTCCAAGACAATTGTTACAACTTCCAAGCTGTTGGAGTTAATTCACATGGATTTATTTGGACCTATGAGGACAGTCATTCTTGGAGGAAAAGTCTATGGCTATGTATTAGTTGATGACTACTCAAGGTACACTTGGGTGTCTTTTGTGGAAGCCAAATCTGAAGCCTTTCAAGTATTTCTGAAATTCAGTAAGGTAGTTCAGAAAAATCAGAAATTTCATATTACAAGCATTAGATCTGATCATGGAGGTGAATTCAAGAATGAAGAATTCATGAAGTTCTGTGAGGAAAATGGGATTGAGCATAACTTCTCAGCACCTAGAACACCTCAACAGAATGGAGTAGTAGAAAGAAAGAACAGAACACTGCTGGATATGACCAGAACAATGCTGAATGAGTATAATTTGCCAAAATATTTCTGGGCAAGGCAGTCAATACAGCCTGCTACATCATCAACAAGTGCATGATCAGACCCATTCTAAAGAAGACCCCATATGAACTCTACAAGGGAAAGAAGCCCAACATTAATCATCTTTGACCTTTTGGCTGTAAGTGTTTTATCTTAAATAATGGTAAAGATAATCTAGGGAAATTAGATGCTAAAAGTGATGAAGGTTTCCTGTTAGGATATATTTCAAAACCTAGAGGTTATAAGGTGTTTAATAGAAAAACTTTAACCATAGAACAATCTGTGTATATATTATTGGATGAAAATAACCCTTCTATCAAAAGAATAGAAGAAGAAGAAGAGTGTATTGAAGATTTGTGCAGGGATATGGAAAGAACCACTCTTGAATAGAAAGAAGAAGAAGAAGAAATGGAAGATCCTCCATTAAAAGATCTTCAACAACAATAAGAACCACAAGAAGGGCTACCTAAGGAACTAAGGTACCACCGGGATCATCCTAGAGAAAACATCATAGGTAATCCTCAAGATAGAGTAAGAACAAGAGGTATGCAAATCCCTTGTGATTTTTCTGCCATAGTTTCTCAAATTGAGCCTAAGACAATCAATGATGCACTGGGTGATGAATCTTGGATCCTTGCTATGCAAGAGGAACTTAACAAGTTCCAACGCAGTGAGGTTTGGACCCTTGTACCTAGACCTACTGATCATCCAGTTATTGGAACCATATAGGTTTTCAGAAACAAGATGGATGAATCAGGGGTAATCACTAGGAACAAAGCCAAACTTGTAGCTCAAGGATATTCCCAAGAGGAAGGCATAGATTTTGATGAAACCTATGCTTTAGTAGCTAGATTAGAGGCAATTAGAATTTTATTGGCATATGCATGTTCTCTCAACATCAACCTATTTCAGATGGATGTTAAAAGTGCATTTCTAAATGGTTTTATTAAAGAAGAAGTGTATGTTGAGCAACCACCTGGTTTTGAAGATACGAAGTATCCTAATCATGTTTTCCATTTAAAGAATACACTGTATGGTCTGAAACAAGCTCCAAGAGCTTGGTATGAAAGATTAAGTGCTTATCTTATATCACATGATTTTATAATAGGTAAAGTAGATAGCACATTATTTATAAAGAAATTTTCAGATGGAATTTTAATTGTACAAATCTATGTTGATGACATTATCTTTGGTTCCACTAATGAATCACTTTGTAAGTTCTTTGAAAATTTGATGCAAAGTGAATTTGAAATGAGCATGATGGGTGAGCTAAATTATTTTCTTGGGTTGCAAGTCAAGCAGACCAAGGAAGGAACTCACATTTGTCAAACCAAATACATTTCAGACTTACTTTCTAAGTATGGTTTTGACAAGTGTAAGCCACTAGGAACACCTATGAGCTCAGACATTAAGTTAGATAGTGATCCTCTTGGTAAAAAGGTAGATCAAAAGATCTATAGAGGAATGATAGGATCACTACTCTATCTTACTGCTAGTAGACCAGATATAATGTTCAGTGTTTGTTTATGTGCAAGATTCCAAGCTGATCCAAAAGAATCTCATGTTCATGCAGTTAAAAGAATCTTTAGGTATCTTATAAATACCAGTAAGCTAGGATTATGGTATCCCAGATGTTCAGATTTCAAGTTAATTTGATATAGTGATGCTGACTATACTGGATGCAAAATAGATAGGAAAAGCACCAGTGGCACTTATCAAATTCTTGCAGGATGCTTGATATCTTGGTCTTCCAGGAAGCAGAACTCAGTGGCTTTATCCACCACAGAAGCTGAATACATTGCAGTTGGAAGTTGCTATACTCAACTCTTGTGGACCAAGCATCAATTGGAAGATTATGGTCATCAACTCCAAGAAATTCCAATGCTATGTGACAACACAAGCACAATAAATTTGACCAAGAATCCTATCCAGCACTCAAGAACCAAGCACATTGAGGTTAGACATCACTTCATCAGGGACTATGTAAGTAATGGCAATATTTCACTTGAATTTGTATCTACTGAAAATCAACTTGCAGATATCTTTACAAAATCTCTTCCTGAGGATAGGTTCACATCTATTAGAAGAGAAATAGGTATGTGTAATCCTGATTAATTTACCAAAGTAAAATGACACTTGAATTGTATGCTAAGATACTGCTGTTTGAACTGTCTTTGAAAACTATCCTGAAAAAACTCTAAGTCCCAGACATTCGACTTATGTAGAAACAATGCATTCGAATCATGTTGTAAATCTTGCATTCAACTGATGCAGTCGAATACATAATTCGACTTATTATGAAATTGTGGAAAGGCCCGTTTAATAAAATCCTGTTTAATATATTCTTTTATATCAACGGTCAAATCATTCAATCATGACCGTTCATCCTGAAATCTCGGGTCAGTTATCTTTTCTCTCCTTATATATAGAAACCCCTTTCTCATTAGGAAACACCCTTTCGAAATCCATTTTTCAACTCTCTTGTCTTCTTCTGCCTCTTCGCGCCCTTACTGTTTTCCGGCGAGGGACTTCTGGGAAACGTTCAAGAACTTCACTCCCTTTGAAGAAAGGTAAGTTCTTTAGACTCTCATTCTCCATTCCTTGACTCCTTTACCAGCTCCCTGAGTCTCTATCTTTTCCTCCTTCTAGATGGACTCATCTAGGGCTCCGGAATCCACCCAGATGGCCCTTGAACAACTTCAGAGACTTGCTAAGATTCCCATCTGTCCAGGGAAGGTTGTAGATTTCTCCCATCGTAGTGGAAACCTATCGTGGGTAGAGGACACCCTAAATGCCATGGGTTGGACCAAGTTGTGCCAGATTTCTGAACCCACAGTTGAGAATGCCGTTAGAGCTTTCTATGTCTCCATGGAAATTTCATCTGGAAACACTGTGTTGGGTTATGTCAAAGGAACCAAGATCACCATTTCGGAGGAATTATTGGTTGAGATTTTGGAATGTCCAAACTCCGGGCATAAGCTTAATGAAGTCATGCCTTTAGAAAAGCAGAAGTTGGGCATTATTGGTAGCATGGCCACTATCAGTAAGAAAGGATTATCAATAAATGAACTGTCAGCCGAGAAGAGACTGATTCATTCTTCTATCACATCTAGAGATGGAAATCTGTTATTTTGGGCCATTCAGAGGCACAAGGTGAATTTGGCTGCAATTATTTTGGAAAGAATGATAGCTGCAAAGAATCTGCAAGAGTCCTTTCCCTATGGATCGTTGCTCACTCTGATATTCAAGAGATTCTTAGTTGATCTATCTGGAGAAATCTCTATTGGAATTAAAGAGAAAATAGGCATCACTACCTTGAGAAGAAGCCATTATTCCTTGGCCAACAAGAAGCAAAATCTTTAGCTAAAAGATTCAGTGCCTGAATATGATCATGAAATTTTTCATGATGAGCCTTACATTCCTTTAGTCTCTCAAGTAATTCAACAAGAAAAAGAATCACAAGAACAAGTTAGATCTGAAGCCCCAGTTCAGATTCAAGAGCAACAAGATCAAATTCATGTTTCCACCTCATTTCCTGAACCAGATGCACCTTAGGAAACTATTAATGAAGTCTTAAGAGACATAAGAGGCAAAGGCATAGCATCCGTGGATATTCCTGTAGAAACTGAATTTGAGGAAAGAGAACATCACTTTTCCCCTTCTCAGTTTGAGACCCGGCCAAGGTCTCAGGGGGAGAGTAGCAACAGCCTCAATACCATTTTAGATTTGTTGAACAAGAAACAAGAGAATCTTTTAGTGCTTCAGATGCAAATTGAATTTATTGATGTCAAGTTTGACAGATTGTTTGATGAGGTTAAGCAGATGAAGGATTTATTGCTTCAGTTGGTGTGCCAACAGGGTACTTCTCGGCCATCAGGGCCCTCTTCCTCTCAGCAGCAAGAAGAACATGTTTTTGTTCAAGAGTATCAAGGACCTAAAGAGCCAGCCCAAGAACCGCAGTCAGTGAAAGATCAATCCCCGCCAGTTGAGCAGCAACCTGAGCAGAAACAGGATCAAAAGCCAGTCTCTCAAGTACTAGGGCATAAAGAGCCAGTACTTGATCAATCCAAGGAGCCTGAAACACAGCCAGAGCAGCAGAAATCAGAGGAACGGCCTCCTAAGCAGCAGAAAGATCTAGAGCATGAGGCACAATTAGCTTTGGTGATGTTTCAACCACAAGTTGAGCAACAGCAAGAGCCCCCAGCAGTAGTAGCAGCAGCAGCAGCAGCTTCCCAGCCAGGGCAGGCTTCCCAGATGGAATCTAAGGCCAAGAGACCCCTTGAGTCCTCCCATAAACTCCAAACCTTCAAGAGGAAACTGAAGCGCAGACTGGTCAAAATTGGTGACCCTATCTTCCCTCATCCTTCTTCTAGGCCAACTCCCCCTACTCCAGCTCCATCTGTTAAGCCTCCTCCAGAGCCTAAAAGGCTAGCACCAGTTATGTCTCAACCTACTGCACCACAGCTCCCACTCTTTCCACTACTGAAACTCTTGCACATTCCACTTCTTCAGATCCTCCTCCACTTGCAGCTATTCCTATGGATCCATTCTACCAAGACATTAAATTCTCCATTTATCCCACCAAGTACCAATTCAAACCTCCCAAAGCAACCTCTCTCAATCTTTCCACTCAACCTCCCCATTACTATTCTTGTCTTCCTACTGCCTCCAGAACAGATTCCAAGAAAACTTTTATTCATCTAGCTGAAATACTTCCAAGTATACATCTCTCATCCTCCAGTGGACCCAAATTAGGAGACAGTCCTTCAAAACTCCTTTCACCATTTTGGTATACTTTCATCAACCACTCTAAACATCACATGAATCTGTTCAGAGAATATCTGGCTATTCGAGCCTTCCTTAAAGTTCATGAGATGCCAGGGCTTACCTTTGAATATTGGCTACCTACTCTTCTCAGGACTACTCAAATTTCTGTAGAGGAACTTCAATTTATCTCTCAGAAAAGTCATTGCTTGACTCCCAAGGAGTTCCTTGATCTCTATCCTGATGAAGCAGCTAGATATCAACAAAACCAGTCTAGAAACCAGTTTTTGACAGTTCTACATCACATCTCTCTCAAGTTTCATGAGATCTTTGGACAATTTCTCCGGGACTTATAGGCCAAATACAACAGAATGAAAACTTTCAATTTTGACAGATTCAAGCTGGGTCTGCCAGATGTCTCTAAGGGCCAATGGGAAAATTTCTTAAGAGGCCAAAGAGACATTGTCCCTTCCATGACTGTGGCTTTACCTTTCGGATTACATCCTCCCCTCATAGGAGCAGTCTCTTACAGAAGAGACTTTGCTGAAGCAGTCTTCAACAGATATATCCAGATTGCCACCAGGTTCAAAATCAAATACAAACTGAAATTGTCTTTCAAAAAATTTATCTTTCTGCAGTCATCAAAGAACCATCATCATCTTCTAGACTTCCAACTGTGTTTTGCTGAATCCGAAAGATTCAATCAAGATCAACGGGCAGCAGCTTATCCTTCATATCACTCAGGCTGTGAAAAGATGAAGCTTTCTCTCCATGATTTTCACTACAAAAGTCTTAAGGACTTAAGGAAGAACATTGGTCATAAATGGGCACAGAGGCTCCTCATCTATTATCAAGCCAAAGATGCAGCTGTGTCCAGAGGTCTACATTGGAACATCACAGCTCATGAATTTCTTCTGCTTGCTGCCTCCAAGAAGTTTGTTCCCCTCAAGTATCGGGTATCCAATGACAAGTATCATGATAAAGTTTCCTGGTTTCGAAGGCGCCACATCAAATCCCATAGGATACTGCCCTCCACCAATCCCCACTACAATATTGATGGTGCTCTTTTTGACAACTTCTTTGATGAGAATGAGTGGAAGATCTGGGATCTCCTTCAACCCTTTCTTGCCAAAATCCCCAGATCTTTGTATTTACCCAACTCTCTGTCTAAGTCTTGAACAACTTCTGTTATTTTAAGAACTCTGTTATGTATTTCTTGTTGTTTATGAATGCAATTTCTGTCTTCATGCAATCTCTTGTGATCTACTATCCTTTCTGTTAATGCCACAAAGGGGGAGAGAAAGAGAGAAGCTTTTTCATACCATTTCACATACATGCTTTTTTCTCTGTCTATTTCAAGTTTTTTGTCATTAACAAAAAGGGGGAGAATTGTTGAGCAACTACCCCTAAGAATTTTAAGAATTGATTTTGCTATGAAAAAACTCTTAAAATAGACTTTTTTACAAAGAAAATATAGTAATTACATATCACAAAAAACATACAGATATATTATAAGTCTTTATCTCCATCTCAGAAATTTTCTAAGTCCATAGACTCTCTCTATATCCTACTGTATTCGACTGTTGACTTCAACTGCCAACAACCCTTTCAGAAGCGAAGTCAAACACCCTTGAAATTTCTCTAAGTCCACAAGTTTATATGTAATTCGACTGATGACTCTGACTGGTACAGTCGAATGCCTTACAGAATCCAATACATGATTCGACTGTCATCTTCGACTACCACAGTCGAATGCCTCAAAAATCAATCTCCATGGTATCCGACTGGTAAAGTCGAATTGCCTTATCTTCTCTAAGGTCGAATTGTTTTGCTTTTTTTTAGAAGTCGAATTACTTTGTTATTTTTTATTGGAGTCGAATCACTTCTATTTCTTCAATCGAATCACTTCTATTCCTTCAGTCGAATTGTATGTTCTTATGAATTCGACTTCACTGTTAATTCTGTACTTAACACTCTTATGACCTTTTTAAGGCCTAACACTGAATGTAAGCTTATCTCTTGATCTTGTCTTACATCTTTTTAGTGAACTTTCAATATTTTATCAGTCCTTCAAAAATGTTATTATTTTCTCTGACAGGACAGGTCATATTATACTTAAATTATTCATCTAAATTATTCATCTAAATCCTGCGGAGACTATTTCTGAAATATTTTAAGTAAGCCTTGTGTTGTTCAGTATTCTTGCTCTGGATTTTCTTGAACACATGAGATACAATGCATTTATGATTCTTCAGACGCATGCTATCTGACAGGGCTTACCTACCACTGACAGACCCATACTTTACCTTTTCACCTAACTGTCTGTCTCCTCTTTCTATCTGAAAGCATGCCTGCACAAGGTTTCCATACCTTCTTCTGTACTCATCTGACTCACCTACCTCAAAGGTATGGAGATGCTCCTTCTTTTTGTTTTGCCTTTGTTGCAGGCATTTATTGGAGCACATTTTTAGCATGTCTCTTTCACAGTCTACTCTAAGAGAGAAAGCGCTTATCTTCTAGCTGTGAAAGACTGCACCTCTTCTGAAGACTTTGGAAAGAAGCAAAATTGAAGGGCTTCTGGATAATAAGCTCATCAAGATCCAAAGGAAACTAGAGCTCTCTCTAAACGGTCAGATCGCAAACGACCACAAACCCCAACGGCTATCTTCTAAAATGGCTATATTCTGAAGTGTATAAAAGGAGCTCAAGTTTGAAAAGAAACATACAAAGCATACAAGCTTTTACATTTTCTTGTGAGCTTCATTCGAATTCCTTCAAGTCTACACAAGCCTTTCTACAAGCAAAAAATCTGAGAGCCCTTCTTCTTTAGAAGACATTCTCTGAAGCTCTCCAAGAAGTCTTGTGTTGGGTGGCAATTGTAATTGTTTATTTTCTTCAAGTCCACCCTTGTATTTCAGATATGATTCAAATCTCATCTCTGATCTATTGAATCCTGCTGAAGTCTATGTTTGCTCTCAGTTCTGAGGGAAACACACAAGTTCTTTCTTTTATTCTCTTGTGTATCTTGTGCAGAATGCTGTTTCTGCACTTTCCCCTCTGTGAAGGGAAGGCCTTGTTAAGGCAGTGTTTGTACCCCTGTTTAGGGAAGACTTGCTCGGGAGCAAGTGGGTTTGTAATTCCTCTCAAGGGTGAGAGAAGACCAATTTATTAGCAGATAGTGGAAATCTCAAGTGGTTGACTTGAGGACTGGATGTAGGACTTCCATGTGGCAAGGGCCTAACCAGGATAAATTCTTTTGGACTTCTGTGTGATTATTTTCTGCCTAGTTCACACTTGAATTACACACAACACACTAAGTACTAACATATCTATTTAGTGTTGTGCATTTCAGAAGAAAATTTTTAAAGCCAAGAAGTCCTATTCACCCCCCTCTAGGACATCTAGTTTGCCATTTCGATCCAACACTCTCAAGTTCTTGTCTTAGTTCCATAAGAACCTTTGGAATTATATGTATCATGTATTACTGTAGAGGTTTCTCTTGGAGTTCAAGTAGTTACTTCTTTGGGGGAGGATAATCTTCCAGTGCCTTGTTGTGTTGGATTCTTAAATCATTTTATAGAGTTTGTCATCCTATGGATCATCGTGTTCAACATATAAATCAGTAGTGAAGGCTGTAAATAAGTCTTTCCATTTGATTTTACTCATACGTTGATCCATAGATTTCATGGTTTAAGCTTTTAGAATGTGTATAGAGTCATTTCTGGAAATAGCACTGGCGTCTGTCGACAGACAGGAAGTACCTGTCAACAGGCCCAGGCTTCCAGAACCTTAGTGTACTGGAAACAGCAGTGGCTGTCGACAGATGGTCCCTGTCTGTCGACAGACACACTACCCTGCCAACAGAGAGACCATGCCTACCGGCAGGCACTGTCCCAGAACCAGAAATTGGCTTCTAGATGCCATCACCTGTCGACAACCACCTTCTGGTTGTCGACAACCACTATTCTGGCCAGTGTTCCAGTACCTTTCCTTGCTCAGTCTCTTGCTAATACTTCATGCCATATGCCTAGTAAGCTACCATCTTCTTTTCCTTGAATATCTACTATTATGTCCCTACAGAAATCACCTTTATTATTTTCTATTCTTTTCTTTGGATTACTCTTTAAGTCTTCATGTTCTAGTGATGTCTAGTTGCTATAACTTCCTGTGTTTAGTAACCTGAGTTCATAGATTTCTATATCATGAGAACTTGAATACTTGAGTACCCCTATTGGTTATGAATAAGTTATGATGACAGTTATTGGGTCCTTGGACCCCACATGATTATTATGCCTGTGTAAATAGGGCTGGTCCAATCCTGGGAGGAGCACCCAAATTCATTTATGGGCCGTACGGAATGATAAAGGACAACTGGATGTTTGGCTTTGCATCAATACTGCTTGATTATGGTCATCATGTTCCCTGTCTTGTATGAATATATATATGAGCCAGAGTATGAGTTTCATTGTGAACTCCTGAGCATGTTTGTATTCCAGTACTACTATTTCAGATTCACTGTCACGATAAGATGTTTAACTGTCCTTCTTTATTGTCCTATCAAGTCTTTACCTTGATCATCATAAAGTTTAGTCCCTTTGATTTGAGGATTTGATTGGGCTAGTTAGCTTACGTATCCTACTCTTTTCAGGTGACCAAGATGGGGGTGAAGTTTAAAGGGACATGTGTGCTGAGTGGACCCTCCTGCATCATGGAGCTACTGTTTTATCTTTTGTAGTATTGAATACCCAAATGTAATATAAACAAGTTACTTTCCTACTCCTCATCTAGACTGTCTAGGGGAGTATTATGTAATAATGTTTCCACTACAGTTGCTATAGATGAATGGATAGACATTAGTTTTATTTTCTTGCCTAATATCTATCATATCCAATAAATAGACTTTTTTTGGGACGTGATAGATAATTTGGTATCAGAACCTTAGGTCGATAAACCTAGGGATAACCAGTGGGTTGGGTTAGAAACTTGGGATTAGCTATAATGGTAATAATGATTTTATAACTACGTAGATACTTAACTTGTGGTCTATTTCAGCATGGACATGAATGCATAGGAAAGATTGGTGGCAGCACTGGAGATGCTCCCCCAGGATATTGAATTGTATGCCCAAGTCTAAAGGGAATCCCATGTGCAAATCAAAGAGGAAGTGCTCAATCTGACGGTGGGCATATTCCTGGCGGGTAATCCACGTGCTTCTCTGGATAACATGACCCAAGTCATGAGCAATCTGGACAACTTGAAGCTGGGGCAGGACATGTTGCTCCATCAAGTCGAGGGTTATTGGGAGGTGTTGACCGAGGTGGCAAGAGAGCTGTACCATGGGGCCGGATGAGAACATCAACCACCGTCTGTGGAATCTGTGGTAGACCTGACCTAAAGAATAATTACGGAATTAGGCAACTCATTTTTGTAAACCTCTCCTTTTGTTTAAGTGATGGTTGTATATATAACTCGCATGTATATGTATGAGTAATGAGAGGTTAGACGGTGTAGATGTCATTGTAAATATGACAGCCCAGTAAGAAGAAAGTTGTAGTGTTTTAGTTTATGGACAAGTGTTGATGTAATAAAATGTACATCTTTTGACTAGTTAATGGAAATGGTGTGTTTTGTGAATTTAAAGTTTGTACATGATGAATGTGAGCATGGTTTGACTATGAAATTAATGTATGTATTATTGGATGTCTCAGATACCCTTTCAATTTAATCATGGACGGAAGTGATGCTAACTGGAAGAAAATGGAAAGTTTGATGCACGATTTGACCCGAGTGATGAGAAGTGTAGCCAGAAACAATAGCCATAATGGAACAAGTTTATTTAAGGATTTCCGAAGTTTGGATCCTCCGAGATTCGCAGGAAGTATGGATCCGGATGAGGCTGAGAATTGGTTGAAAGATATTGAGCAGAGTTTCAGAGTAATTAAATGCACAGAAGAGGAGAAGATTCGTCTGGTGACATTTCAGTTGGATCGGGATGCCCGAGCATGGTGGGAAATAGTAGAATCCACCTTAGATGACCCAAACCAAATTGGTTGGGAAGAATTCATGGAGTTATTTAATGACCAGTACTTTTCCGAGGTAGTTCAGGAAAGGAAGGCAAATGAGTTTGCCAGTTTGAAGCAACTAAGGATGTCAGTGTCGAAACATGAGGCCCGGTTTGCCCGACTATCAAAGTATGCTCTGCATCTTATAGCTACAGAAAAATTGAAGGCCAAGAGGTTTATGAACGGATTATGTCCCAACTTCATTATGCAGCTAACCCCTCATTTGATAACTACATACTCAGAAATGGTTAAAAGAGCTTGGGCATTAGAAGCTGCAAATGACACTGTGGATAAGATTAGAGGAAGGTCAGGAGAAGGATCTTCGGATCGCAAGAGGAAGTATGAGTCGGGGAATGCCCTGAAGGTTCAACAGACTGTTAAGAAGGCAGGAAAAGCTCTAGTTGGAGGTAAAGATATTTGCAAACATTGCCATCTCAACGGACATAAAGCTTAGAACTGTTGGCGTAGGTTGGGTGCCTGTCTCCGTTGTAAGAGTACTCAACACCAAATTCCGGATTGTCCGATGGTCAAGAATGCACCAACAAATCAGAACCCCTGAGTGAAGCAAGGAAGATTGCAAGCCATTCAGGATGTGGAACCTGAATCTCCACAAGAAGGCAGGCTAATAGAAGGTACATTACTAGTAAACTCAAAGCCTACGTATGTGTTGTTTGATTCAGGGGCTACACATTCTTTTATTAGTTATGAGTTTGCTAAATCTTTGAAACTAAAATCAGTTACATTACCTGCACAACTTGAGGTTGCAATCCCTTTGAGTGAGGGTAAGAAACTTAAGGAATATTACCCTGCTAGCCAGATCTTAATCAAAAGACATAACCTACCCAGTGATCTGATCTGCCTTGAAATGGGGGATTATGATGTAATTCTTGGGGTTGATTGGATGTCTAAATATCACGCAAACTTAGATTGCCAACTAAGACAAGTAACATTTCTGGGAGAGGAAGCTTATTCCATGACTTTTGATAAACCCCGTACAAGGAAAATACCTATAATTTCAGCAGTCAAAGCCTGTAAATTGATACAAAAACGTTGTCAGGGGTATTTGGCTTCTGTAACTGTGATAAATTAGAACACTTCTGGATTGGAGGATATTCTGGTGGTAAGGGAATTTCTTGATGTTTTTCCCGAAGAGTTATCTGGTTTACCATCTAGTAGAGAGGTGAATTTTTCAATTGAGTTAGTACCTGGAGCTACACCAATTTCAAGAACACCCTACAGAATGTCAATGAAAGAGTTGAAAGAACTAAAAAGGCAATTAATGGAGTTGATAGAAAAGGGATTCATTAGACCCAGTACCTCACCTTGGGGTGCTCCGGTATTGTTTGTTTAAAAGAATGATGGATCTATGCGGTTATGCATAGATTATCGACAATTGAATCAGTTGAATATAAAGAACAAGTACCCACTTCCAAGAATCGATGATCTATTTGATCAATTGTCTGGAGCTCAGTGTTTCTCCAAGATTGATCTAAGGTTCGGGTATCATCAACTCAGAATTCAGGAACAATATATTCATAAAATGACTTTTCGAATGCGATATGGGCACTATGAATTTGTTGTAATGCCGTTCGGATTGACACAAATGCGCCAGCTGCATTTATGCGTTTGATGAATGATGTGTTCAGACCTTATTTGGATCAATTTGTGGTTGTATTTATAGATGACATACTGATTTACTCTAAGAGCATAGAAGAACATGAAACACATTTACGGATTACTTTGCAATTGTTACGTGATCATAAACTGTATGCAAAGTTCAGTAAATGTGAGTTTTGGTTGAAGAAAGTGATGTTCTTAGGACATATTATCTCCAAGGAAGGATTGTCAGTAGATTCTTCAAAGATTGAAACTATATAGAAATGGGAGCAACCTAAGAACTTCACTAAGATTAGAAGTTTTCTGGGTATGACCAGTTACTACCGGCGGTTTGTTAAAGATTTTTATAGAATTACTTCACCTCTCACACAGTTGACTAGAAAAGGAACTGCATTTGTGTAGAGTGAGAATTGTGAGCAGGCATTTCAATTATTGAAAGAATGTTTATCAACTGCACCAATTTTAGCTTTGCCGGTAGAAGGAAGGACATTTGAGGTTTATACTGATGCGTCAAATATTGGATTGAGATGTGTTTTGAAGCAAGATGGAAGAATCATTGCTTATGCATCTAGACAATTGAAGACTCGCGAGAAAAACTACCCAGTACATGATTTAGAATTGGCCACAGTAGTTTTTGCTCTTAAACTCTGGAGACACTACTTATATGATAATCAATTCATAGTGAACTCCGATCATAACCGCCATAAGCGGGTTGGACATTGGGGAGGGGAGGGAGCGCCCCACCCTGGGGTGGCGTTAGGATTACCCAGTGGCGGATGCCACTGGGCTCCAAAAAAAAAAAGAGCCTCAAGTACTTATTTTCGTAGAAAGAATTGAATTTGAGACAAAGAAGGTGGATGGAGTATATCAAAGATTATGATTTCAAAATTGAGTACCATCCAGGAAAAGGTAATACCGTGGCTGATGCACTCAGCAGGAATCCTATAGCCAAGGTATTCCAATTGCAAGTTAAGGAATGGAAATTGTTGGAAGAATTTTCCACATTAAGTTTGAAGGCCGAACCATAGGGAGAAGGAGTTGTAGTTGATAACTTGATGTTGCGGTCAGACTTGTTAAAACAAATTGGAGAGCAACAGGACAATGATCCTATGGTGATAGAAATTAGAGAAAAATTGGCATCTAGACCTAATTTTAATGAAGATGTGCATGGGAATCTTCGGTTCCGGAACAGGTTATGTGTGCCAAATAATTCTGAGATTAAGAAGTAGATTTTAGAAGAAGCTCATCGGTCATGTTACACTATTCGTCCCGGAGCTGTCAAGATGTATCAGGATTTGAAGAAGCATTTTTGGTGGTGCAATATGAAGAAAGACATCGTGGATTTCATAGATAAATGTTTGACATGTCAGAAAGTTAAGGTCGAACACCAGAAACTGGCAGGAAAGTTAAAACCACTTGAGGTACCAGAGTGGAAATGGGATAGTGTCGGTATGGATTTTATTGTAGGGTTACCCAAAACAAGAAGTGGATCTGATGCAATATGGGTAATCAGTGACCGACTTACAAAATCAGCTCATTTCTTAGCAATTAAAACAAAATGGTCAGTCAGTGTTTTAGCAGCACTGTACATGAAAGAAATTGTTCTGTTGCATGGAATTCTAAAGAACATAATTTCTGACAGAGATGCAAGAATTACCTCACATTTTTTGAGAGAATTACAGGATGCATTGGGAACTAAACTGAAGTTTAGTATTGCATTTCATCCTCAAACTGACAGACAAACAGAACAGGTGAATCAGATTATTGAGGATATGTGCCCTGTTTGTGTATTAGAGTTCGAAAATGACTGGAATGCTCATTTGGCAATCATGGAACTTGCTTATAATAATAGTTACCAGTCTACCATTCAAATGACACCATTTGAAGCTTTGTATGGTCGGCAATGTAGATCACCACTGTGTTGGGTGGAATTAAAAGAATCACATATTCTTGGACCTGAAATGATCCAAGAGACGACAGAAATTATCAAGTTGGTACAAGACCGAATGAAAGCTGCCCAAGACTGACTGAAAAGTTATGCCGATCGACGAAGAAGGGAATTGGAATTTCAGCAAGGAGAACATGTGTTCCTTAAAGTATCACCTCGGAAAGGAATCATGAGATTCGGTATTAAGGGAAATTGAGTCGAAGATATATTGGACCATTTGAAGTACTGAAAAGAGTTGGGGAAATGACTTACCAACTGGCGCTACCACCACAAGTATCTAATGTACATGATATTTTTCATGTGTCAATGTTGAGAAAGTATGTGTATGATCCAAAACATATTATTGAATACCAAGATCTGGAGGTACAAGAAAATTTGGCATATGAAGAAAGTCATGTACAGATCCTTGACCGGAAGATTAAGCAACTTCAGAACAAGGAAGTTTCATTGTTAAAGATTCAGTGGAATAAGCGGGGACAAGAAGAGGCAACATGGGAGCTGGAAGATGCCATCAAGATCAAGTACCCAGAATTATTTACAAGTTAGTAAACATACTCTTTATGTTATTTAAATTTGGAGGACCAAATGTTTTTTAGTGAGGGAGAGTTGTAACACCCTGAAAAATCTTATTTGTTAGAAAACATGAATAATATGGTTATTAGACCTGATTATTATCATGAGATTAAAATAATTAAAATTTTGGATTAATTAGTGTTAATAAACATTACCCCAGTGTCGTACTCAAAGGTGTGCGCTCTGACAGGATGACACTGAAAAACTATAACGAAATTGAAATTCGAGAATACCATAATTTCCAAAAAAATATGATGATATCAAAAATGTAAATATCCAGATTTGTTGACGTACGGATTTCGAGATGAAGCCAATGCAACTATTTTCCGGGTGATTTTTCACCCAGTAGAAAATGAATTCTAAAAATTAAAATAAAATTACCATAATTTGTAAAACCATTACATTAGCCTATGAATAAAATTTCAACACAAATGGACACCATTTGAATATGTTTACATGAGGATCTTTGGGTCAGTTGAATTATGGGCTATTTACGGTGGTGATTTTTCTGGGAATTAAGCTTGCTTACGTGTGAGGAGCTGGGACAGCCACCTCACCTAACTGGGAGTCTTACACGTTAACCCCTTAGGTGTTAAGCCCTAAGAAGAGCATGCTTAACGTGTCAACAGTAAAAACCAAATGGTTTTTACTATTACACCTGGGCAAGAGAGCTGTCCTCGTGCATGGGGAGCATGCTGCGCTATAAAAACCTCTCCTTATCCTTCGTGCGCACCCCTTTCACCCTTTGCTCTTGCCTATCCATGCACACCACAGCTCTTGACCATGTCCTTGCTGCGCATACTGCTGCTGTTGTCTTGCACTTGGGCTAGTTGCTGAGTGCTGCTGTTGCTTTGTTTGCTAAAGATCACACCTCTCCAGTTGCACCTGTCGAAGCTGTAATCCGTGAAAGCTTTTCATTTCTTCTTCTTGTTTCTAGGAGCTCTACGTTGAGGAGAAACTTACTTTAATCAGTAAGGTAGGATTCAATCTTCTTCTTCTCCCTCTCTTACTCCTACCCTTGAACATGTTACAGAACCTACTGTCTAGGCGTTCCAACTCTCAAGTTCTTGTCTTAGTTCCATAAGAACCTTTGGAATTGTATGTGTATCATGTATTACTATAGAGGTTTCTCTTGGAGTTCAAGTAGTTACTACTTTGGGGGAGGATAATCTCCCAGTGCCTTGTTGTGTTTGATTCTTAGATAGTTTTATAGAGTTTGTCATCCTATGGATCATCGTGTTCAACATATAAATCAGTCGTGAAGGCTGTAAATAAGTCTTTCCATTTGATGTTACTCATACATTGATCCATAGATTTCATGGTTTAAGCTTTTAGAATGTGTATAGAGTCATTTTTGGAAGTAGCACTGGCGTCTGTCGATAGACAGGAAGTACCTGTCAACAGGCCCAGGCTTCCAGAACCTCAATGTGCTGGAAACAGCAGTGGCTGTTGCCAGATGGTCCCTGCCTGTCGACAGACACATTGCCCTGTCGACAGACAGACCATGCCTGTCGACAGGCACTGTCCCAGAACCAGAAATTGGCTGCCATCACCTGTCGACAGCCACCATTTGGCTGTCGACAACCACTATTCTGGCCAGTGTTCCAGTACCTTTCCTTGCTCAGTCTCTTGCTAATACTTCATGCCATATGCCTAGTAAGCTACCATCTTCTTTTCCTTGAATATTTACTATTATGTCCCTATAGAAATCACTTATATTATTTTCTATTCTTTTCTTTGGATTACTCTTTAAGTCTTCATGTTCTAGTGATGTCTAGTTGCTATAACTTCCTGTGTTTAGTAACCTGAGTTCATAGATTTCTATATCATGAGAACTTGAATACTTGAGTACCCCTGTTGGTTATGAATAAGTTATGATAACAGTTATTGGGTCCTTAGACCCCACATGATTATTATGCCTGTGCAAATAGAGCTAGTCCAGTCCTGGGAGGAGCACCCGAATTCATTTACGGGCCGTACGGAATAATAAATGACAACTGGATGTTTGGTATTGCATCAATACTTCTTGATTATGGTCATCATGTTACCTGCCTTGTATGAATATATATATGAGCCAGAGTATGAGTTTCATTGTGAACTCCTGAGCATGTTTGTATTCCAGTACTACTATTTCAGATTCACTGTCACGATAAGATGTTTAACTGTCCTTCTTTATTGTCCTATCAAGTCTTTACCTTGATCATCATAAAGTTTAGTCCTTTTGATTTGAGGATTCGAATTCTATTGGGCTAGTTAGCTCACGTATCCTACCCTTTTCAGGTGACCAAGATGGGGGTGAAGTTTAAAGGGACATGTGTGCTGAGTGGACCCTCCTGCATCATGGAGCTACTGTATTATCTTTTTTAGTATTGAATACCCAAAATGTAATAAAAACAAGTTACTTTCCTACTCCTCATCTAGACTGTGTAGAGGAGTATTATGTAATAACGTTTCCGCTACAGTTGCTATAGATGAATGGATAGACATTAGTTTTATTTTCTTGCCTAATATCTGTCATATCCAATAAATAGACTTTTATTAGGATGTGACATGCTGCACCTCCTTCGGTACCCATGCATACCTGGCGATCACGAACATATCAAGGAGTAGTGCTCCATTCTTTATTTCCCATATTTTCTTCATACTTTCTTTGTAGTGCTTTGTAGTTCGAAAGAACGAAAAAGCGTAATCTACAAGAGGTACAGGAGCAATTGTTCCCATTTAATTGGTTTTAAAAGAACTGGAGGGGTTGTAAGGTACCTCTTGATTCTATGAAGGTGCTATCGCATTCTTCAGTCTAGTCTACATGTCCCTTACAGGGCGCAGAGCCCTTTAGATGGTGGGGTAGGCGAAAGAATGGAAGGCACTGCTCTGCGGCTCTAGAGACGAACCTGTTGAGGGCATCTAACGTCCATGTAAGACACTAGACATCGTGGAGGGTCCTCAGACTACCCATTTTTAGGATGGCCTGGATGGGTTAGCTTTGATCCCTCGGTTCAAGACAAGGAACCTGAGAAATTTATTGAAGCGGACTTCGAAGGCGCACTTCGTGGGATTAAGCTTCATGTGGTATCTCCGTAAAGTCGCAAAGTTTCTCGTCAAGTCAGTGATGTGGTCAACACCGGAGCACATTTTGATCAGCATATTGTTGACATAGACCTCTATGTTGCGTCCGATCTACTACTCGAACATCCTATTGACAAGGTGTTGGTATGCTGTGCCAACATTCTTCAGCCCAAATGACATTCAGGTGTAGTAGTAGAGGCCGAGGTTGGTGACAAAGGTCGTGGCGTCTTGATCTGATTGGTGCATGATGATCTATTGATATCTCTAATGTGCATATAGAAAGCTAAGTAACTCATGTCCAAAAGTTGCGTCCACCAGCTGATCTATGTGAGGCAAGGTGAAACTATCCTTCGGGGTCGCCTTTTTGAGGTCCTTGTAGTCAGCGCAGACCCTCCATTTACCATTGGATTTGCAGAAAACGATGACATTGGAGACCCATTTCGGATAGTAGGTGTGCCTAAGAAGACTTGTCCTTAGGTTCTTCATGACGTGATCCCGGATGACCTCCTGCCACTTGCGATTGACCAACCGCCGCCTTTGCTGTACATGTGGTATAGCTAGGTCGAGGTTGAGGCAATGGATGATCACCTCTGATGGGATGCCGGGTAGGTCATCATCCGACCATGCGAAGAAGTTCAAGTTGGAGAGAAGGAATTCCTTGTAGCATGCCTTTTCTCCTTCGAAGAAGAGGGAGACGATGTAGAGAACTTGCTCAAGATCCCTGTCCACCAAAATGGGAGCCAAGTCCTTAGCTAGGGCCCCTCGATTGGCAAAGGGATTCCTGATGTATCCTTGAGGTGTGACAGGTTCCTCGTCGGTGATCGACAACTTTCCTTTCACCGAGATGACGTAGCAATGCCCGGACTCCTACTGGTTCCCGAGAACTTTGTCTATGCAATACGGAGTCGAGAACTTTATCTTCTGGTGAAGGGAAGACATGATGACACTAAATATTCTAATCAGGTGTTGCCCAAGGATGGCGTTGTAACCTAGCATGTTCTTATTTACTAGGAACTTCGCCATCTTGGTCAAATGTCTTAGTACCATGCCCAAGGTGATGAGCAGCTTGATACAACCCCATCGATTGGATAAAAACACTTGAGGACCCATATAGTAAGGCCAAGACTAGCAACAATTGGTAATGAGCTAAACCCATCAAAAGAAAACATTCATATGATAGAACGTCAAGGGCATTCCCATTATCAACTAAAAGTTGGTGAATAGTAAAATGGTTCATGGTGTCCGAAACCACTAGTGCATGAGTATGGGGGATTGTAACCCCTACAAGGTTGTCATCCGAAGGTGATAACCTCCTTGGAATGTTCATAAGTGGATCTGGGTGTATAGGAAGTAGGTCTTGGCGCTGGAGGCTATTCGACCTACTGAACCTGCAGAGTGTAATCTCGTTAGCTCCTATTGCTTTCGCCGCTTGTCATAGGCTTACCGATGATTACATGGATCTCCTGGCCATTCAGTCGTTATCCATGGGCTGCTCTGGGGTCCTTTTGCGGCAGCGAGGGGGTCGTTCTGGTGCACGAAATTCCCGAAGTAGCCACACTCAATCTCATCCTTGAGCTGTTAGAACTCCTTGGTCGTGTGGTCGATGTTGCAGTGGAAGTGGCAATACTTCTTGGAGTTGCATCTCTGAGGGTTCGAGTGCATCTTTGCGAGCCACTGCAAAAACTCCCCATCCTAGATCTCCATGAGGATCTGCTCTAGAGATGCGGTGAGAGTGTAGGCATCATAGGTAGACTGCCTGCATAGCCAGTCGCCATTGTGGTTCCCCTTCTTTCGATCGCAGTCTGGGCCATGATCAGTCAGGGCTGACACTTTCCATCAATAAAATTATCAAGGAAAGCTCTCTTCAGTTGCGCGAAGGAGGTGATGGACCCCGAGGCTAGGGCCTCGAACCAAGCCTTGGTGCTCTCCTTCAACGTCGTCGGGAAGGCACGGTACTTAGCATCATCAAAAGCCCCGTGACAGACTGTAACATCCCAATTTTTGGTTGCCTTAGAGTTG
The DNA here is from genome assembly GCA_014218235.1 of Colocasia esculenta. Classification (NCBI taxonomy): domain Eukaryota; kingdom Viridiplantae; phylum Streptophyta; class Magnoliopsida; order Alismatales; family Araceae; genus Colocasia; species Colocasia esculenta. The sequence continues at coordinate 16,602,169 of CM024757.1, read as the reverse complement.
TTCTTAGGATCGCGACGAATCGAGGTGTCGCATTCTGAACGTGTCGAGGTCTGTGTCACCTTCTGGTTGAGAAGGCGACGGCCCCTCATGTCGCGTTCTTGTCATCTGTGGCTGGTGTGCCACTTGTCCGCACTCATGTGTGTGAAGGCGATGTGCCAGTTGTCACGTTCATCTGAGGCATGTGCATGTGTGACACGTGGCCTGAAGGTTGTCTACTTGTCAGAAGACCTGTCGGAACTTTTGGGAAGGCAACAAGGTGCCTATCGCGTTTGGGTGAGAATGTGACGCTCTTCATGTCACGACCTCAGTCCCGAGACCTTAAGGCATGCAGTCAGCTCTTTCTTCCTCTTCCTCCTTCCTTCTCCCCCTCTCCGCGGTGGAAGAGCTTCCCCTCTCCCTTCTCAGGTGTTTTAGGTGTGGTGGAGGTGCCGGCGTGCTCGTGGCAGAGCGTTGGAGTGGCATGGAGCGAGGAGGAGGCGGCCAATCCAACGTGAAGGGACCCAACGGGTCTAGCTCGTCATTTCTTTGTAGGGATCTCTTGCTCTCTCTTATTGTCTTGAGGAGATGGATCTTGTTTGGAGCTATCCTCCCTGTGCTCCAGGCTTACTTGTGGTTTTGCATGGGAGAAAGCTTGCCGGTGGTGCTCCCTCTTGTGTAGTTTCGTTCCTTGTGGGTTGTCGGCGAGGAGAGGTGGAATTGATGCCCCTCGAGCCATTTTCAGTTGTGCTGTTAGTGTGCTCTTCTTCCTCCCCTCTTTGGTGGTTGTTTTGTCGCTTGGGGGACCGTGGGATGGTCCCATCCCTGGAGTTGGTCTTCTGATTGAGATCGCGATTGGATGGTTGTCGCGATACCGGTTAAAAGGTGACGTGTTTCCTGTCGTGTTATGGTCGCGACAGGATAACCGTCGCATTCTCTGTGCCTTGTTGTCTCCCATTTCTAGTCGTGGTGGAGGATGGCTCGTGTCCAAGTTGGTTAGAAGGAGGTCTCCCCAACTTGGCACGGAGCTTGTCTTCCCGTTTAAAGGTTGTTTATCGTCGCCTAGGATCCCAGTCCGTGCGCCCGTTGAGGGAGTTCTCTAGGTTGCAGGCAAGCTCGAGTTACATACTCTGGTAGCAAAGGGGAAAATGGTAGGGGAGAGCGGCGTAGAGTCATTTGCAGAGTTCTCTTAGCTGAGTCTGGGATGCTGAGGTGGTGGAAGTGTTTCTTCCGATGCAGATCAGCTAGTCCTTTCTCACCGCCTCTCTCGACGTTGGCTCCGGAGCCACGTCGGGATGTCAGGCGTGGGTCCGTAGCTCAGTCGAGCTGCGGTTGTTTCTGTGTGGTGTTCTCTGTGGTGGCTCTCTGGCCTCACCCTTCTGGGGAGGTTGTTAGATTCCGGAATCTCATCTTTTAAGAGACTCGATTCTCTATAAAGAAAATATGAAAGAAAATAAAGCAATGAAACAAAAAAAATAGGCAGAACGGAGCACAACTCCTGAAATAGAAACCGTGATCACCAGACACACGTGGGTGTCGAAGGAGGTGCAACACGTGGGTGCAAAGGAAGACATGATCGCGATAAATACCTTTTGGAGCGAAGGGAGATTGCGCGGGGATGTAGGTTCCTCTTCTTCTACAAGCGCGACCGGCCGTGGTAGAAGGCGCTTTTCACATTAATTACCCTTGCAAAACAACACAAATAAGAAAAAGGGGATTAGCCAAATAATGCATAGTATCAAATCCTTGAATGAATAAATGGCATGAAGTAAAGGAGATGAACTCACCGCATGGTGGTTTTTAAACCCCTAAGAAAGGTAGGTGTGCGTGTGTATGCATGCATGTGTGTATGCTAGAAAGGGAGAAATGAATGAAAAAAGAGCCATGTGGGGATTGGAGGAGATGAATATGGATAAAAGAGAGGGAGATAGATAAGAGGGGGTGCTTCCCCAATGGAGATGGCGTGATAGCCACTGTTGGAATTTGAATGGATGGAGAGGAGGAAGAGCATCCTCCCGCCTCGCTCCGATGCGCGTGAGGAAGACGGAGACCCAAACTCCAAGCGAAGGGTTGAATGGATTGACGTGGAAGACCTCCTTGGCTCGGAGTTGAGTCGCCGATCCGGTAGGGCTTCACCGTAGTAGGTTGAGGATCTCTCTTTAAAACTATGACCTCGGGGGTCTATTTATAGGGACAAAATGCCTGAATCGCGTCGGGGACAGTGGATACGTCTATAATGAATCGCGTCTGACTAAAGTGCCGTGATTAAAAAGATCCGCTTTGATTTGACAACCATAGCCTATAGCTATATTGGGAATCATGTCGGGTAGAACCGCCGCATTTTCAAACCAAATCGATCTTTTGAAAAAATTGATTCTTGATTTGACGGGAGGTTAGAAATGCGGTGACTAAAGTGGACGCGATTCCAATTGTCATGATTCAAAACATGGGAGCTCTTAAGTGCGGGTAATTTAGGTTTAGGCTTTAGGGTTTGATTTTTAATCGCAGCGGCTTAGTCGGACGGGAATAAAAATAGAGCATGTGACAGAAAGCAAGTGTGATGCGCGTCGGCTTTAATCGCGTCCACCTGCCCCGACGCGTCTTTGGGGGAATCGATGCAGACCCAGGAATCGATGTATAATCACGTCCGCCAAGCCGGACGCATTTCAGTTGCCTTCATAAACGCGTCTGCCACACCCGACGTGACTTCAAAATGATGGACACGACCTCCGGAGAGCCTTGAAAATGAAGGGGAAGCACCGGGGAAGAATTGTGTGATCCAGAATGATGGGAAAACTACTCTTTCAAGGCAAAAAGAGGGCCATTTGTGGCATTATGGCGCAATATGAAATTTGCCCGTGGTGGTGTCAAAATCGTGTGTCTACAGCTGTCAGGCCTTGGCGTCTGCTTTGCAGGGGAGCGAAGCGAAAGGACACGAAGTGAAGTGTAATGGAATGAAAAGGAATGAAGGGTGGCGAAGGGGAGCGGAGTGGGAGTGGACTGATAAGTAGACGCCAAGGTGAAAAATAGACACGCATAATAATGGGGTGAACACCACCTGATAAAAGTCTTTAACCAAAACCCAAAGGAATCACCTCCAGGAAGAAGACCACAAGAAGCAAATGTTTGGATGGAGGAAAGGGGGTAAGGGTGCACAAAGGGCATAAATGGAGATGTGTACGTAGTACATGAAGGAAAGGTTCCACGTGGGGCACGAAGGAGAGATCAACTTCCAGCGCAGGGGAAGTACCTAAGGACACAATCCATTAGGTTGCACCATTACGGGCGTCTGCCACTGCCAAGGTGGATTTGTGGGAATAAAGAAGAATGTAGAGGGATAAATCCAAACAAAGGTTCTTTAGGAAATCAGCCCAGAGGCAACAATAAAGGGAGTTGGGTACTTGACCCAGATTTGAATATTTCAAATTGGCTTGGAATTGGAGTGAGAATGGCTCTCAGGTTGCATTGGAAGAGTGATTTTTCCACAGTGATTTCAATATGCATGTATGCTGGGCTAAAAGAAAAATAAGGATAAAAGGAGTAGAAAATAATCAAGGATATTATTGTTACAATGGTGTTGAGTCGGGACCAGATTTTTATGCATGAGTCCGTCGTCCTCATATGCCAAGCGTAACGGCCTATCCGTGCGGCTAAGGACCCTCTGGAATAATCATCATTTTTGATAAAGGGGAACTCAAATTCCAGATTTCTCAGAGCCACAAGGTCCTTGATATGCTCTAAAGGTATACCATATAGTAAAATGCAGATAACTGGATGGTAAGGCAGCGGTTGCAGCTTGACGTTGTAAGGCCCTAGAATTTTACTCTCTTGCATGGGTGTTTGCTTATATAGATGGTTGCATGTGTAGATGTATATGTGTATGTAAATAAGCTAATTGATAGATTGTTGTAAATACAAGTGTGTATGCCTATTGTATATATATATATATATATATATATATATATATATATATATATATATCATTGCATGGATAGTATTATTTCTAAGGTATACATTGTATGGTTTATGTATTAGTATGGTGTAAATATGGTTTCTGTAGGTTTAAAGTTCTGTCTTGACGACCAGTTGGCGTCAACATCAGTAGACGTTAACCCCAAGTCAGCGGCCACATCGATGGACGCCAACCCAAGATTGACGGCCAGTGATGTTGACGTTAATTTTCTAGATTTGTTGCGATTTCAAATCCAGAAACGCCCCCGAAATCTTCGCCCCTTATTTTGGTAACTGTTCCCCAACGGTAACTTGGGATACCCTGAGTGCGTCCCTGAAACCCTATCCTATAAAAACACCCCCATCGACGAAATAAGCCCCTTTTTTCTCTCTTGAGAAAAAAAAATCTAGTTCTCTGTGCGAAACCCCAATTTTTGAGCTCTGGAATCTGGCGATTGGAGGCTTCATCCGGTGTTCTACTGCGACTGGGAGGAAGGTTGGACATCGAGGATCGTCTTCCCAACCCCGGTGGACCCTAAAGACCACCACAGAACCCGGATCGAGGGAGTTTTAAAGGCTCTTTGGCTCAGGCCGAGGAGGGCTTCTTCGACCCTAATCATCGATTGAGGATTGTTCTGAAGGCAAGTAACCCTTTCACATCACCCATACATGCGTCTAGTAGGTCCTAGGTAATTTTTTGGATTTTTATTCGAGTTCTGGGACCCCAATTTCACCAAGTTTCTTGCGTTCAGTCTGTGTTTTGCATAGATAGGAACTTAACGACAACATCTCTTGCCATTAAGATCATGAGTTGGTGGCACCCTTTGTTGCCGTTAACCTGGTAGACGGCCACCTGTGTGCGTCAAGTTCGCCAGACTGCAACAGTGTGCATGTCTGACCTATATGACCTATTTTCTGAGATTTTACGCATGAGGATATATGGTAAACTTATATATTATAAGATATGTCTATTAGAGCATGCTATGTGATTTTGATGAAATTTTGTTCACTGTGATAATTATTAAAATTTCTGAAATCCTATCTTAAGCATGTTTTAATTACTGTTGTATGGTTCTGTGAGGAATCAAGATGTCAAAAATTTCCTGTGGTGTTTACATCGATATCAGAGCATGCTGTGAAAGTTTGACGAATTTATGATGATTGTGTTAATTGTTATATTTTATGGACCATAATACAATGAGCATTTATTGTTGTTTAAAATTTGCAAATAAATTGCACAAAACAGCTGAAATTTCCAGAAAATTTATATGTGGAACCAAGACTATAAGATACATGTTATGAACTGGTTAATGTAGCTTACTACTGTAAACCATGCAAAATTGAGTATTTAAAAATTGTGTATTGGGACTATTTTAATTTTCATAAATAATGTATAATTCAGAAAAATGTGAAACATTGTATGCATGATAATTGGCCTGTAATCATTATGTGGTTAAATTTTCGTGTTGAATGGGTGCTAGTAGATATATATGATGATTTTATGTGAAAAATCGATAAATTAATGCATGTTGATGTGATTGTTATTAAAATTCACGAATGTCAACATGATTAGATTAGTTGTGGATCTGTTAATCGTTGTAAATAGTAATACCATGATAGGTAACCTGAACTATGAACATGTGTGTGAATATGAGACTCATATGTTAAAGGATGTGTAAATTATGTGTGCTTAAAAGTGAAAACTGTGAAATGTGCCAATGGGTGACACTGCTACCTTAGAAGGCTGTGGAACTGTACTGTGGTAAAGTCCCCACGGGAAGATTCATAGTGTGTGATATCCCATGGGCATTGGGATTAAATCCTGGAGGCGGACAAGTACCGCTGTTTTGGGTGGAGAGTGCTTCTCCCGGTTCTGCACAGTAACTAAGGCCTATCATTGTATTGCCTAGATGATAGATATGTATGTGATGTGGCAAGTGTGTGTCCTTCTAGAGGTGGTTTGGACTATGTGTCACGGCATATAATAAAGTGTGAACTTGTGTTTATGTGAAAAGTAAATGTGTAAATGATCATGTGGAAATATGAATTAATGTGATAGCATGTGAAAATTGTAATTCATTATATGAATGTGTAGAATCCATGTAAAACGGCAAGCCAACTATATTAAGAAATGTGTTATGATTATAAAATTGTGCATAGAATCCATGTTAGGATTGTCTCCTCTTTTATGTGTAAATTCCATGTTTAGATTGATATGGTGTTACAACCTGGATGCAATGAATTGTGAATGGAAATAGCATGTTAGAAATTTGTGTAGAAAGCATGTAATAGGTTTAATATTGTTAAGTATCATGTGTCATAAATATTGGTAGAAGCATCATGTTTAGGTTTTTCTTTAAATGAATGACTGATCCATGTTGTTATATATAAATTGTGTTATATAAAAGATGAGATGTCCATGTGATGCATGTATGTTTAATGCAAATGGATTTACTTGCTGAGTCTTTTGGACTCATTCTTGCTTCGGCGTACAGGTGCAGGTGTCTCTACTTCTTCCGAGGAGTTAGTTCGGAGTGACTCGGAGCGAGAGTAGGAGACTATTTGTGGAGATAGTGATACTGTACTTTTCTTTCATAGTATGTAATAAGAGAAAACTTGTACTACATTTGAGATTGTGCAATTTATTTTAGTGGCGAGTTGTGGACAATGTGGACAATGTAATAAATTTAATTTCTCAGTTACTAAGTATTTGATTTCCTTTGTTCTATATAGACTGTGTATAAATGTTGATGATGGAATAAGAGATTTATTTTAGTTCTTTCAATTCCGCTGTTATGTGTTATATTTGTGTACATTTCAGTCTATTGAATGTGTTGGGTAAATGTCCCACTGTAGCAACGCTCATTATATCGATGTGGGTTGGTATAACTGTACCGGTATAAGGAGGGTCGTTACAGAGATTGGTATCATAGCTACATGCTGAAATTGTACATAAATATGCATATGCCATCATCTTCATTGTATGCTAAGTCTGTGTAGATTTTCCACATAGTTGAGTAAATATTTAGGAATTGATAGCATAGATCTAAATTGTGAATTAAATCATTTTGCAGGATATGGCTTCGCGTGGTAGGCGTGGTAGTGTTCCTGCTCGTGAGGGTGAGCAGAGGAGAGATGAGCCTAGGCGTGAGGATCAGGGTGAGCAGCAGGCCCTAGCACCCCAGGGTCCTGTGCTTTCCCCACTGCCACCAGTGGATTATGGAGTGTTCATGCAGGGTCTAGTGCAGGCCATGCAGACGTAGGTTCACACCCAGGCTGCACTCCAGGCTCAGTTGGAGGCTGAGCAGGTTCAGGTTAGAATAATAAATAGAGTAGTCTGTTTTATTTGATTTCATGTTATTATGTTGCCATGTTATATATATATGTGATGCTTATGTTGTTTGCTGTAGTAGGCTCAGGTGCCACTTCTACAGGCTCAGGACCATGGTGGACCCTCCATCATGGAACGGTTCAAGAGGATGTCGCCACCCTCTTTTAAGGGGGAGAGCGATCCGTTGTTGGCTGAGAGCTGGATGAGGGAGATCGAGAAGATCTTCGGGGCTATTAGGTGTGTTGAGGATAATAGAGTCACTTTAGCCACCTATATGCTACAGGTATGTGTTGTTTAATTATGCACTTAATTTTTCTAAGTTTATAGTATATGGTAGGGTCCTTATGAGTGGTTTTGGCAGGAGCGAGCCGACGTGTGGTGGTCCTCATTGCTTCGTACGCGGTTTGAGGATGGTGCTGTAGAGATTGGTAAGGATGAGTTTTCTCATCCATTGCCAAGGAACTTAGCGGGAAAGTTTGTCATCTCTGCCACGAAGGCGATGAGAATGGTGAGCAAGGGTTGTGACACTTTTCTTGCCAGCGTGGTATTAGTACCCAAGGCTGATGAGTCACCTACTCTTGAGGAGATTGATGTAGTGCGAGAGTTTCCAGATGTCTTCCCTGATGATCTATTTGGATTGCCACCGGCTAGAGAGATAGAGTTTACACTAGAGTTGCTTCCAGGCACCTCTCCTATCTCGAAGGCCCCTTATCGGATGGCACCTGCATAATTAGCTGAGCTAAGGAAGCAGTTGCAGGATTTGTTAGATAAGGGATTTATTCGCCCTAGTGTTTCCCCTTGGGGCGCACTTGTCTTATTCGTGAAGAAGAAGGATGGGTCACTTAGGTTATGCATCGATTATAGGAAGCTAGGTGAAGAACAGGTATCCCTTACCTCGGATTGATGATTTGTTTGACCAACTGCAAGATGCATTAGTCTTTTCCAAGATTGATTTGCGGTCTGGCTATCATCAGTTGAGGATTAAGAGTGAGGATGTGTCCAAGATGGCATTTAGAACCCGTTATGGACATTATGAGTTTTTGGTCCATCCTTTTGGTCTGACCAATGCCCCTGCAACGTTCATGGATCTCATGAACAGGGTATTTAGATCTTACCTAGATAGTTTTGTGGTAGTTTTCATCGATGACGTGCTGGTCTATTCCCCAGATGAGGCCACACACCATCAGCATTTGAGGGTTGCATTGGAGGTTCTCCGAGAGCACAAGCTATATGCAAAATTCAGCAAATGCGATTTTTGGTTGCGCGAGGTTCATTTCCTTGGGCATGTTATCTCTGGTGCTGATGTAGCAGTTGATCCAGCGAAGGTCCAAGCTGTTATGGATTGGGAGATTCCCAAGACCCCTTCGGAGATCATGAGTTTTCTTGGTTTGGCGGGTTATTATCGACGATTTATTGAGGGATCTTCATCCATCGCCGCCCCTTTGACTCAGCTAACCAGGAAGGGAGTGAAGTTTGTTTGGTCCGAGGAGTGTGAGAGTAGTTTTCAATTATTGAAGACTAAGCTCACTTCGGCTCCTGTGTTAGTTTTGCCGAGCGGTGTAGAGGGTTTTGCTATCAACACGGATGCATCTCGGATTGGCCTTGGCTGTGTATTGATGCATCAAGGAAGGGTAGTAGCATATGCTTCTCGTCAATTGAAGGAGCATGAGCGAAACTATCCGACTCATGATCTTGAGCTTGCGGCATTGGTTCATGCACTAATGATCTGGAGACACTATCTTTATGGTGTTCACTGACCACAAGAGCTTGAGGTATCTTTTCTCCCAAAAGGAATTAAACCTGAGGCAGAGAAGATGGATTGAGTTCCTGAAGGACTATGACTTCGACCTCTAGTATCATCCTGGAAAGGCGAACGTCGTAGCGGATGCCCTTAGTAGGAAGAGGTCGTCTCTCCAGCAGGATCGGAAGATGTTGGAGGATGCAGCTTGTGCGATGACTGAGTTAGAGCCATCTTTGTGTCAGGCTTTTGTAGCTCAGTTGTCCATTAGGTCTTCGGTGTTGGATGAGGTGATCGAGCAACAGAAAGCCGACCCTAGACTCCAAGAGTTAGTGGGCAAGGTAGGCATTGCTCGTGATGAGGACGGCGTGATTAGATTCCATCACCGTATTTGTGTTCCCGACATGGTGGATGTTCATGAGCATGTGTTAACAGAGGCCCATAGGTCTAGATTCTCTATTCACCTGGGTAACATTAAGATGTACCAGGATTTAAAGAGATCTTTTTGGTGGTCTGGCATGAAGAAGGATGTAGCGGAGTATGTGTCTAGATGTCTTGTATGCCAGCAAGTGAAGGCCGAGCGGCAGCGACTATCTGGTCTTATGCAGAAGATGGAGATCCCAGTATGGAAGTGGGAAGCTGTCACTATGGATTTCGTTACGGGTTTGCCTTGATCTAGACGGGGAAATGACTCGATTTGGGTAGTTGTAGATAGGTTCTCGAAGACTGCGCATTTCTTGCCTATGAAGAAGAAGCAGTCAGTAGAAAGTTTAGCTAGATTGTATGTTAGTAGTATTATTAGATTGCATGGTGTGCCGAAGTTGATCATTTCGGATCGAGATCTGATATTTACTTCGAGATGTTGGAAGGGTCTTCAGGATGCGTTAAGTTCGGAGTTGAAGCTTAGTTTAGAGTTTCATCCCCAAACAGATGGACAGTCCGAGAGGACTATCCAGACACTCGAGGATATGTTGAGGGCGTGTATTTTGGATTGGAAGGATGATTGGGAGCGCCATTTTCCTCTAGTGGAGTTCGCATATAACAACAGTTTTCATGCGAGTATTGGTATGGATCCGTTTGAGGCGTTGTACGGTAGGCCCTGTAGATCTCCCTTATGTTGGGAGGAGATAGGCGATAGGCAGCTGATCGGTCCGGAGTTAGTTCAGAAGACTTCGGATAAGGTCCAACTTATTAGGAAGAGACTTGTTGCGGCACAGGATAGGCAGAAGAGCTATGCCAACAACAGGAGGAAGGATTTGGAGTTCGAGGTAGGTGAACATGTCTTCTTGAAGATTTTGCCTACTCGTGGTGTAATTAGATTTGGCAAGCATAGTAAGTTAAGTCCTAGATTCATTGGCCCGTATGAGATTCTCAGACGATTGGGCAACGTGGCATATGAGCTAGCTTTACCCCCAGCGTTAGCTAGTGTTCATCCTGTATTCCACGTATCTATGCTCAGGAGGTATGTCAGAGATCCATCTCATGTTATTAGCCACGAGCCAGTGGAGATCCAGCCAGATCATTCTTATGTGGAGAACCCAGTAGCTATTCTTGACCGGAAGGTTCAGCATCTCCGGAACAAGAGCATTGCGTCGGTGAATGTTTTATGGCACAACTTCTCGTGAGAGGAGGCTAATTGAGAGCTTGAGGATGCGATGAAGAAGAAGTATCATCAATTATTTGAGTAATGTCGGTCTAACTTTGAGGACGAAGTTTCTTTAAGGGGGAGAGGGTGTAAGGCCCTAGAATTTTACTCTCTTGCATGGGTGTTTGCTTATATAGATGGTTGCATGTGTAGATGTATATGTGTATGTAAATAAGCTAATTGATAGATTGTTGTAAATACAAGTGTGTATGCCTATTGTGTATATATATATATATATATATATAACATATATCCCATTGCATGGATAGTATTTATTCTGAGGTATACATTGTATGGTTTATGTATTAGTATGGTGTAAATATGGTTTCTGCAGGTTTTAAGTTCTGTCTTGACGACCAGTTGGCGTCAACATTAGTAGACGTTAACCCCAAGTCAGCGGCCACATCGATGGACGCCAACCCAAGACTGGCGGCCAGTGATGTTGACGTTAATTTTCCAGATCTGTTGCAATTTCAGATCCAAAAAAGCCCCTGAAATCTTCGCCCCTTGTTTTGGTAACCATTCCCCAACGGTAACATGGGCTACCCTAAGCGCGTCCCTGAAACCCTATCCTATAAAAACACCCCCATTGACGAAATAAGCCCCTTTTTCTCTCTTGGGAAAAAAAAACCTAGTTCTCTGTGCGAAACCCCAATTTTTGAGCTCTGGAATGCGGCGATTTGAGGCTTCATCCGGTGTTCTACTGCGATTGGGAGGAAGGTTGGACATCAAGGATCATCTTCCCAACCTCGGTGGACCCTAAAGACCATCACAGAACCCGGATCGAGGGAGTTTTGAAGGCTCTTTGGCTCAGGCCGAGGAGGGCTTCTTCGACCCTAATCATCGATTGAGGATTTTTCTGAAGGCAAGTAACCCTTTCACATTGCCCATGCATGCGTCTAGTAGGTCCTAGGTAAATTTTCAGATTTTTATTCAAGTCCTGGAACCCCAATTTCACCAAGTTTCTTGCGTTCAGTCTGTGTTTTGCACAGACAGGAACCTAACGGCAGCATCTCTTGCCGTTAAGATCATGAGTTGGCGGCGCCCTTTGTTGCCGTTAACCTGGTAGACGGCCACCTGTGTGCCATCAAGTTCGCCAGACTGCAACAGTGTGCATGTCTGACCTATATGACCTATTTTCTGGGATTTTGCGCATGAGGATATATGGTAAAATTATATGTTATAAGATATGTCTATTAGAGCATGTTGTGTGATTTTGATGAAATTTTGTTCACTGTGATAATTATTAAAATTTCTGAAATCCTGTCTTAAGCATGTTTTAACACTACAAGAAAATGCGCTATTTCCGACGGACCGAATCAGTCGAAAATCCGACGGTATTCCGTCGGAAAAGGCGCTTTCCGACCGCTTTCCGTCCAAAGCTCGTCGGAAACTGTCCGTCGGAAATACTTGGTCAGAAATTTCTGACGGATGACAATTCCGTCGGAATTCGGTCGAAAACACCGACAGATAAATCCGTCGGAAAAGCTGTCAGTATTTACCGACGGTAATTCCATCGGTAAATAAGTCGGTATTTCGGTCTGCAAATACTGACACATTTTCCATCGAAAAATATCCGTCAGTATATTCCGACGGAATTACCGACGGTGTTTTTCCGTCGGTAATTTATCAGTTCCGACGGATACTTATCCGTCGGTAAATCCGTCGGAAAATACACCATATTTTTTTTTAAAATAGGCAAATAAAATGATTTGTCAACATTACTACAATGTCAAACCTGCTACAATATTCATAAATTTAACAAATACTCACAATCAACATAAAATCATAAAATACAATAAATATAAAATCATATAGAATAATGAATACAAAAATCAAGATAGATCTGCTGGATCGTCTGCTGTCCCTGCCTCGTCATCGTCTGGAGCTGGATCCTATATTAAAACAAATTAAAATAAGAACTATTAATAATAAATAAAAGACATACATTATTTTCAAAAATGAAATTTAAAACATGTGATTATTTCTCAAGCTTAATACAATACTATTTTTAGATCCATCATTTTCTTGGGTGTTTTTAGATCCGTCCTTTGAATGCCCAACCCAATCCGGAGATCTAAATTAGATTCCGTCAGTTCCCACACGTCACTTTAACCCACCCGGTCGTGTCGAAGAAAACGGCACATCGATCGGATCCCTATTTGGGATTTTAGACCCCCGGGTTGCGTGTTTTAACCATTTATATATGTTTGGCCGTGTTTTTAGATCCGTCCTTTGAATGCCCAACCCAATCCGGGGATCCAAATTAGATTCCGTCAGTTTCTACAGGCCACTTTAACCCACCCGGTCGTGTCGGAGAAAACGGCACGTCGATCGGATCCCTATTTGGGATTTTGGACTCCCGGGTTGTCTGTTTTAACCTTTTATATATGCTTGCCCGTTTTTAGATCCGTCCTTTGAATGCCCAACCCAATCCGGAGATCCAAATTGGATTCCGTCAGTTTCTACACGTCACTTTAACCCACCCGGTCGTGTCGGTGAAAACGGCACGTCGATCGGATCCATATTTGGGATTTTAGACCCCCGGGTTGCGTGTTTTAACCATTTATATATGCTTGACCGTGTTTTTATATCCGTCCTTTGAATGCCCAACCCAATTCGGGGATCCAAATTAGATTCCGTCAGTTTCTACACGTCACTTTAACCCACTCGGTCGTGTCGGAGAAAACGACACGTCGATCAGATCCCTATTTGGGATTTTGGACCCCGGGTTGTGTGTTTTAACCTTTTATATATACTTGCCCATTTTTAGATCCGTCATTTGAATGCCCAACTCAATCCGGAGATCCAAATTGGATTCTGTCAGTTTCTACACGTCACTTTAACCCACTCGGTCGTGTCGGAGAAAACGGCACGTCGATCGGATCCCTATTTGGGATTTTAGACCCCCGGGTTGCGTGTTTTAACCATTTATATATGCTTGACCGTGTTTTTAGATCCGTCCTTTGAATGCCCAACCCAATTCGGGGATCCAAATTGGATTCCATCAGTTTCTACACGTCACTTTAACCTACCCGGTCGTGTCGGAGAAAACGGCACGTCGATCGGATCCCTATTTGGGATTTTGGACCCCCGGGTTGTGTGTTTTAACCTTTTATATATACTTGCCCGTTTTTAGATCCGTCCATTGAATGCCCAACCCAATCCGGGAATCCAAATTAGATTCCGTCAGTTTCTACACACCACTTTAACCCACCCGGTTGTGTCGGAGAAAACGGCACGTCGATCGGATCCCTATTTGGGATTTTGGACCCCCGGGTTGTGTGTTTTAACCTTTTATATATACTTGCCCATTTTTAGATCCGTCCTTTGAATGCCCAACTCAATCCGGAGATCCAAATTGGATTCCGTCAGTTTCTACACGTCACTTTAACCCACCTGGTCGTGTCGGAGAAAACGGCACGTCGATCGGATCCCTATTTGGGATTTTAGACCCCCGGGTTGCGTGTTTTAACCATTAATATATGCTTGACCGTGTTTTTAGATCCGTCATTTGAATGTCCAACCCAATCCGGGGATCCAAATTGGATTCTGTCAGTTTCTACACGTCACTTTAGCCTACCCGATCGTGTCGGAGAAAACGGCACGTCGATCGGATCCCTATTTGGGATTTTGGACCCCCGGGTTGTGTGTTTTAACCTTTTATATATACTTGCCCATTTTTTGATCCGTCCTTTGAATGCCCAACCCAATCTGGAAATCCAAATTGGATTCCGTCAGTTTCTACACGTCACTTTAACCCAGCCGGTCGTGTCGGAGAAAACGGCACATCGATCGGATCCCTATTTGGGATTTTAGACCCCCGGGTTGCGTGTTTTAACCATTTATATATGCTTGACCGTGTTTTTAGATCCGTCATTTCAATGCCCAACCCAATCAGGAGATCCAAATTGGATTCCGTTAGTTCCTACACGTCAGTTTAACCCACCCGGTCGTGTCGGAGAAAACGGCACGCCGATCCGATCCCTATTTGGGATTTTGGACCCCCGGGTTGTGTGTTTTGACCCTTTATATATACTTGGGTGTTTTTTAGATCTGTCAATTGAACGCCCGACCCAATCCGGAAATCCAAATTCGAATCTGTCAGTTCGCACACGTCACGTTAACCCACCCAGTCGTGTGGGAGAAAACAGCACGCCGATCCGATCCCTATTTGGGATTTTCGACCCCCGGGTTGTGTGTTTTAACCCTTTATATGTAATTTGTTGTTTTTTAGATCCGTCAATTGAACGTCTGTCCCAATCCTAAGTATATGAAATTAATACTAATACTGAACTGAGCTGCTGGCTGTGTGGGGCGTACTCCCTGCATTATTGAGATGAACTGCTGAATCATATCGCTGAACTGCATCTGTAGCGGTACCCGCTGCGTCTCTAGCTCTACCCGCTGCGTCTGTAGCTCTACCCGCTGCGTCTGTAGCTCTGCACGTAGCTCCTCCCGAATGATGCCTCTAATGTCCTCTACACCACTGACGGGCGGCGCAGAAGATGAACTCGCGTGTACCGGGGGAGCGATCGAACTGGCATATGAGGACAACACTCGATGAGTATCCAGGCTGTCCCCAAAGCCGTACACTCGACCCTTCCTCGGCACTCCCGCTGCCTCGACCCATGCGTCTGCATCCAAATCTGGCTGGGGAGTGCCCTCTGTGTAGCGCTCCGCCATCGTCCTGTCGTACATCTCTTGTAAAATAATTTAAAATTAAATTATTGAAAACAAATTACTTTAATATCATAATTGAATTCATAATTTAAAGCTTGACTTACAGCAATCGTGCGGGCACTCTCGGTAACATAGTCATCCGTCCCCTTCCGCTTATGAGTCCGGTCAAATAACTCGCGGAAAGTAGGGGCACGCTCCAGGTCGTGATGCTTAAAATTCAACAAAATTAGTTAGTTTCACAATAATAATCCATATGTATATATGAAGTGAACAATAAAATACTTACCAATTTTTGACTGTGGGTCGCATAAGATACAGATCCACTAGTATGTACATTCTTCTCCGGTTGAGTTGCTCTGTTGCGTATTGCCGCCTGTGACCGTTGCTGCCATGATCCAGTAGCCCAACGCTCGCAAAGGGACTCCCAATAGTCCCTCCGCAGCCAAACAGGGCCGTAATCCACCCAAGCCATAGGATCCCAGTTGCCTGTGGTCTTCATTGTCTTGTCCCGTACCTCCCACATCGACTTTCTTAAATTAGTCTGGGCCGTAATCTCCCACACGGCTTGAGCTCGAGGGAGATCCTCGGGTCTCGTGAACGCGAACCTCTGCTGTAAAAAAATAAAAGTAATCAACGTTCTGCAATAAACCCAAATTAATAATAATTGAATAAATGACTTTAACTCTTCTAAAAAATAAAAATACCGTAAACATCCCAAATAATAAATTCCGGACTGGCACCGGGAAGTCTCTCCATGCATCCACTGGTCTTGGAATATGTGCGTGGACCAGCGTCGTAATATAGCGGGAAGCAGGACTGGGATCTATCTTCCCCCTGCAATTCCACATTAATTTTCTACATGAAATGTATATCCTAAATAACAAATACAGTAACACTGAGATGATGAACTTTACCCTGAGATCCAGCATGGTTGTCGTCCTGGTAGCTGAGGCCCCTCCTCAGCTGCTGGATGCTGGCTCTCCACCTCTGTTGAAAACAATTTAGTACACTATTATTGTATAAATTGCAAGAGACCAAACATACTAATCTATTGAAACATACGTTTACCTTGTGGTGAGGAAGAAGACGAAGGTGGCACTGCTCGGATGGTCGGCAGGGAGGCAAAATTTCATACACATTAGAAATTATGAATTTCAAATAAACAACAATATAGAAATTTACCTGTCGCTGGGATGACGGGCGTGGACGGGGAAGCAGTCCCTGCAAAATTTCATACACATTAGAAATTATGAATTTCAAATAAACAACAATATAGAAATTTACCTGTCGCTGGGACGACGGGCGTGGACGGGGAGGCAGTCCCTGCAAAATTTCATACACATTAGAAATTATGAATTGAAATTATGAATTTCAAATAAACAACAATATAGAAATTTACCTGTCGCTGGGACGACGGGCGTGGACGGGGAGGCAGTCCCTGCAAAATTTCATACACATTAGAAATTATGAATTTCAAATAAACAACAATATAAAAATTTACCTGTCGCTGGGACGACGGGCGTGGACGGGGAGGCAGTCCCTGCAAAATTGTATGTACGTTAGTTCTCGTGAAATCAATATAAACAATAATACCCATATGGTTTTTTGTGTACATATGCATATACCTGTCGCGGACCTGGAGGCAGACGTGGACGGGGAGGCAGTCCCTGCTTTCTTGTATGTACGTTAGTTCTCATGCATTTAATATGAACAATAAATTCTAGAATATTGTGTTTACACATACGTATACCTGTCGTGGACGGGGTCGCGGACCCTCTGCCAACGGACGTGGCAACCGTCCGACTGCGTCCTCCACGTACCATATCTCTATTGATACAAATAAAGATATAGCAAGTCATCAGCACTCAATTTGAAGTAGCAATTTATTATGAACATGTAATTAACAACAACACCAATTTCTTACAAAATATGCAGTATATTATCTATATTCATCATCAGATGCTGAAGACATGTTTAATTCAGCATCATCTTCATCATCATCCTGGAATTCATCCTCATCATCTTGGGAGTCTTCCTCCACATCAGACTCCACCTCCCGCTCAACGACATTTGGGTCAACTTCTTCTTGTTCGTTATCCTTATGTAAGCAAATGGTTTCATTTATATCATGAACATTGTACTGCGTAAAAGCTGCCAACTCTCGTGCATCACTCCGATCTGATTGGAAAAAGTTGTCATTAACACCTTCGAGCTCATCATCAGTCGGGAGAAGCTCATACTCAGGGAATAGTCTTGATTTCACTCTACATGCATCCCACCAATCTCTTAATTTGAGGGATGTATAATTTGAATAATAAACTTGTTGGGCTTGTGCCGCCAGGATGAATGGCTCATATGTACTCAATTTGGACTTATGCTTCACATCGATTAATCCATATGTTGTGTCATGACAAATAGATGTCAGATCAAACCAATGACACTTGAACATAAATACATTGTTGTCTTGTCCCAAAAATTACAGTTCAATGACTTCCTCGAGAATGCCATAATAGTCAATTTCATTTTCATTATAGGCACTTCCCTTCACACATACGCCGCTGTTCATCGTAGACTTATTCCGTCCATAATCTCTCGTGTGAAATCTGTATCCATTCACAATGTAGCCTGGATAGACATGTACAATCTTCGAGGGGCCAAAACTGATCTGTTGTACTCTTGAATCGGGAATGAAGCCTTGTTCAACCTATTATGAGATAAATAGACAAACATTGAATAAATGACTTCAACTCAGTCTGCATAAAAACATAACACTTATGTTTCAAAATAATTAGACACATACTCGAGATCTTAACCAAGTAGGAAAAGACTTCTCCCGTTCCTTTTCAAACTGCACGTCAGTTAGACGTGGATTCTGTCGCAATATGACCGAGTCAAACTCTCTGCAATGTAAATGTCACACAACCGTTAGGTTCTGCAGCAATGCACACAAATGATGATGAATAAGCGTGGAGAGCTTACTGAATGTAAGGGTCTAGTTCTTCGCAATTCATGAACACGTAGATCTCCGTAGCTACCAACTCTCTGTCTTGGAGTGCGCGAGTAGATGAAGATCCGAACGCCCGTCCGGGACACTTGAATACAGAGAGTCGGTCTGACACCTCGAAATCTCCACCATCATCATTACGTGGAGGTTGAGTGCGTCGGGTTCGTATTTCCGTGTCAAAGTACATCAAACAGAAGTTCGATATCTCCTCAATGAGGTACGCCTGAGTAATGGAGCCCTCAACTTGTGCTTTGTTACGGACTTTCATCTTAAGATCGTGCATGCACCTACGGCAATAATTCAAATGCATACATAAGTAATATAAAAGATCGTCGTAATGGCAATAAATTGAGATGTAGAAATATACCTCTCAAACGGATACATCCTTCAAAATTGTACTGGTCCTCCAACCCTTGCCTCATATGGTAAATGGATGATCAGGTGCTCCATTGAATCAAAGAATGCTGGAGGAAATATCTTCTCTAATTTGCAGACTGTCTGAATTATATTTTGCTCCATATTTTGCAAGTCATGAATTTTGAGTTCTGATGCAGATAAAATCCTGAAGAATTGACTCAGCTCAGTCATTGCTCCCCATATTTGTTTCGGCAACAACTCACGAAAAGCAAGAGGCATCAGTCTTTGCATGAAAACATGGCAGTCATGACTCTTCATTCCGTATATTTTTCCCTCGTTGACATTTACACAACGCGCAATATTCGAGACATATCCATCCGAAAATCTCAATTGCTTTAACCATTGCAACACTTCCTTAATCTGTCTGGCCCCAAGCACATATGCAGCTTTAGGTTGCACCACTTTTCCTTGAACATGCTGTAGCTCTAGTTCTGGACGTTTGCAAAGTACTTTCAAATCGAAACGTGCCTTGACGTTATCCTTCGTTTTACCTTTGACGTCCATAACTGTGTTGAACACGTTATCAAAAACATTCTTCTCTATATGCATGACGTCTAGGTTATGACGTATCAAAAGTGTTGACCAATAAGACAATTCCCAAAAAATGCTTTGCTTCACCAAATTGTGATCCTTCCCAAAGCCAGGGATTTGTCGGGTACTACCAGCCAGTTGTGTTACAGTCGGTAAGTTCTGGACCCGCCTCGCCATGTTTCCACTAGACACCCGTTCCATATCTACCTCCTCCATCACAGTTGTATTTTTCATAAAAGAATCCTTTTGCTTTCGGAAAGGATGGTCACTGGGTAGAAACCTCCGATGACAATCGAACCAACAGGATTTTCCCCTAGATTTCATCACAAATGATTTAGAATCCTCCATGCAATAAGGACATGCCAACCTCCCATGTGTGCTCCAGCTAGATAACATGCCGTAGGCTGGAAAGTCACTTATTGTCCACTTTAATGCAGCCTTTAGATTGAAATTCTATTTTCTGGATGCATCATAAGACTGCACACCATCTGACCATAACAATTTCATCTCATCAATCAACGGTCTGAGATATATGTCTATATTCTTTCCTGGACTTTTTGGACCCGGAATCAGCAATGAAAGGAACAGATTCTCACGCTTCATGCACATGCCTGGCGGAAGGTTATACGGTGTTAGGAATACTGGCCAACATGAGTAAGATGCCACCGAGCCTCCGAAAGAATTGAAACCATCTGTGCATAAACCAAGCCATACGTTGCGTGGATCCCTTGAGAAGTAAGGATGAGTACGGCTAAAATGAGCCCAAGCTTCACCATCGGCAGGATGACTCATTTCACCTTCGTCGCGACGGACTCTTTCCGCATGCCAAGTCATATGTCCAGCTGTCCTCGAAGACATGAACAATCGCTGCAATCTGGGTGTGATAGGAAAGTACCGCAATGACTTATACGGAACATCCTTCTGCTTTGACTTGTCCCCTCTCTTGGGCTTGAACCTATCATGCTTACAAATACAACATGATGTCTTATCTGCATCCTCTTTGTAGTACATCATACAGTGATTCGGACATGCATCAATTTTCATAAAACCAAGCCCCAAATCATTCACCATCTTCTTCGTACGGTAAAAGTCAGCAGGTAACCTCTCTGATTGAGGAAGCATGCTCTTGACCAGTAAGAGAAGCCGATCAAAACAACTCTCGCTCATATGAAATTCAGATTTCAAATTCAATAGCTGCGACACTGCAGACAACCGTGTATGCTTCTCACAACCATCCCATAATGGCTCATCAGCATCTCGAAGTAACTGATAAAATCTCTGAGCTGTATCATTCGGCACTTCTTCATTTGTTTGATCTTCATGAATATTGAACTCCGGACCAGCAGCATCGACAACCATGTCTACGTACGTACTTGTGGAGGCAAAGTAATTAGCTGGTGCAGACGACTGAATATTCAACTCACCATGACATGACCATAACTCATAATGGCCAACAAATCCTCTCCTATACAGATGATGCTGCACATCCCATGTCGATATCCACTTTCTGTTCTTACAAGCCAAACATGGACATCGGATGTTACCCATCGGATCAACTGCTACTGATGAATTACTCAATGCAAACTCAATAAAACTGTCAACTCCGTCTTTAAACTCCTCGGTCACAACTCCATTCACTATTCCACGGTACATCCATGACCAATTCTCATAAGACATTTTTCCTACAGATTAAATGTCATGTTCCGAGTTAAAATCCAACACACCCTCACATCATTCAAGTACCATACATATGATACATACGTTATATGGAGAGTCCCAGAGCTAATGGGTGAAATAAAGCGTTGACGTAAAGATAAATGAAGAGTCAACATACATGAATATCAAATAAATTTGAGCACTATATAAATACTTAATGGTATTGAACATTAAAAACAACACAAACCGTGATGTCTTCATATTAGGCCACCACCACTTGATCGGCTCTTTATTCACCAGCTTCTCAGTAGATTTCCTAGGGAGTGAACTAACCACTGATATCCCTAAATATAGTTTGCCAAATACATCTCTTCGTACATAATGGGAAGACATAATTGTGAGAATGTCAAGTTCTTTGACACAATTATTTTTTACAAATTTTGACCAGTCTTTTCCAATAAACATGTACATACTACCACACCAACTGCGTCGTAAGATTACAGAATATCGCACTCCTTTTTCATCTTAAACAATAACAGATAATCCACTTTTGTTTTCTAAACTTTGTCTTTCTTCTTTCCGAATAATCTTTATGATTTTCTTCATCTTCTCTTTCACCAAAAGTAAACCATCATGCAATCTTCGAATATCGAGCAGAAATATTTTACGTTCAAACAAACAAGTACTTTGATACGTTGCACATTTGTTCTTCTTTGAGTCTAATTTCCAATCGCGAACTCTCATCACTAATTAGAAAAAAAATATAACATTTTATTCATGAGTAATTTAAAATATGAAATTAAATCATAATATGGTAAATATGAAAAAATCAATCAAATGGCTACAAATAAACATACGAATGTTGAATGATTAACTTGCAGTGTGAAATTTGTGAAAGTAAACAATATGTTTAACAAAGAAAGTCATTGCATTGTTTATTTTCATGTCAAGCGTAAAAAAATAACAGCGAGCAAGATAAATAAAAAATAACTTAATTTACCAAAAGCTTTGAATATAAGCAATTAGGAGAAGGAACTTGTAGGTCCGGATCTAATTTTTAGGAATTTTAACAATACACACACACCAAACATCAAGGTGTTAGCTTATGTGATATCCACAATAAGAGAAGTACTCTAAACAATTTCAAATGAGCAATTTCAAATCCAAACAAATACTATCTTTTAATCTCTCATCCAAATTGACTTTTCATACACTTTTATATTTATATGGAGCTTTCATATTGATTTATTGATTGCGCAACTACTTTGAAAACTCCATTAGACTAACACATATAACTTAGGAAGATGAGTTTACTAGATCTCCTTTGGGCAATCTGGAGGTTACTGTCTATATGGTTTATGTTATATTTTTTATATTTAATGTATAGTTTGTGAATTTAGGTTTTCTCCTTTTTAGATTTTCACTGGTAGAAGAAGAAGATTGTTCTGAAGCCATAGGTCTACAAAGACGATACAAGATGCAGGCCAGCCAAAAAGTTGAAGGGGAAGGGGGGCGCCAGGATGGGGAGGGGGTGCTGGGACGGGGAGGGGGAGGGGGGCATTTGTACTCGACGAATTGTACTCGACGAATTTTCATATTTTAAAACACTTCAATAATAGATTCATTGCTTACATTCTCAAACAAATATTTCTCAAGTAGTCAAATCAAGTTCATCAACAGAAGTAGATTCTTGATGACTTGGGAGTGGAGTTCTACAACTACTAGAACTTCCTGCAGTGCTTTGTCCCAGTGGCGGATCCTGAAACTTAGTTCAGTGGGGTCACTTGGACCAATTTTCAAGATTTCTTGATAATTTATTATATTTTATTAAAAAATTTAAAAAATATTTCAATCATACACAAATATGCTCTTTCACTTCATCTTGCAAATTTGGATGATAATCTGATATCTTTTTCAACAAATATGCTCTTCTCACTTCATCTTGCAAATTTGGATGATAATTTGATATCTTTTTCCTTAATCCTGGATCTGATTCTAAAGAAGTCAAGTCCAAATGTTCCTCTAATTGTGCTACATTTTGTTGTTGCACTTCATTAGTGGAAGAAGATCCTTGCAATGGAATTCTAGAACTACTAGAACTTGATGCATTACCTTGTCCTTCACTTAATTTCACCAAATAACGTCTCATCCTAACAAAAAAAATATTAATTGAATGATTATAAATTAAAAGCATAGATGCTTAAATAAAAACATAAATGAGCCACCACCCAGGCTCGCTGGATCACACAGAATAAATATTAAAACACAATCATCAAAATATAACATAAAATAAATGAGCCACCACCCAGGCTCCCTGGATCACACAGAATAAATATTAAAACACAATCATCTAAATATAACATAAAATAAATGAGCCACCACCCAAGCTCCCTGGATCACACAGAATAAATATTAAAGTACAATCATCAAAATATAACATAAAATAAATGAGCCACCACCCAGTCTCCCTGGATCACACAGAATAAATATTAAAGCACAATCATCAAAATATAAATAAAATAAATGAGCCACCACCCTGGCTCTCTGGATCACACAGAATAAATATTAAAGCACAATCATCAAAATATTATAGAAAATAAATGAGCCACCACCCAGGCTCGCTGGATCACACAGAATAAACATTAAGATAAAACATAAGCAACTAATACCTGCTGAGCAACTCACTTGTTGTGCAATGTGTGCCGAGAGAGGGGACGACTTGACAATTGGCACGACACAAATATCCTGTCAATAATTGTATGAGTTAAAATAATCACTATTATTATCAATTATCAACAATGAAGAACAGTGTAAAGTTGTAAACCAAAAAAATACCTAGAAATGGTCGCGTTGTGGGGGCCGGGGCCGGGATTGGAAACGTTTAGCAAACCGTTTTGCACAAAGTATAAGCCGTTCTGCACAAAGTATAATTGGCTGATATTTAGAATTTATGTGTCTCAATGGCACATAAATGGATCTAAATGTCCGAGAAACTAATCAGTTAGAAAAATCAGAATACAATATTAGAAGGCTAAGCATCAAGAACCCGGAGACCAAATATATGAAAATTTCAACAAGTTCCCTGCTGCAGGAGGGCCGGAGCCGGAGGAGGAGAGGGGGAAGCAAGGTGGGGCCGGCCGACCGGGGAATCGGGGATGGGAGCTGGAGGCTCCTCCGGCACGGCGGCTCTGGCAGGGAGAGAAAGAGATACAAAGAGGCAGAGGGAGGGTCGGGCTGCCGGAGGGGGAAGCTAGGTGGGGCCGGTCGAGCGGGGAATCAGGGATGGGAGCCGGAGGCTCCTCCGGCACGGCGGCTCTGGCTGCCTGGCAGGGAGAGAAAGAGATACAGAGAGGCAGAGGGAGGGCCGGGCCGCCGGAGGGGGAAGTAGCCAAGCAGGTGGCGTGGTGGGAACTGGGGATGGGGGGGACTGGGGAGGCCGGGCCGCCGGAGCCGGAGTCCGGAGGGCCAGTGGGGGAGAGAGAGAAAGACAGAGAGACAGAGTCACAGAGGGATGGGGGAGGACAGCCGAAGCCGGAGAGAGAGAGATGGTGTGAGGGAGGGAGGGCCGGAGGCCCGGAGGGGAACCAGGAAGACTCACCACCGACGCCGATTCGCCGAAGCTGCCGCGCAGAGACGACAAATCGTCGGAGCCTGGAGCTGCTGCCGCCTGCCAGCCACCGCGCGAGGCCGTCGGGGCCCGAGGATCGGCGGCCGATGGCGAGAGAGAGAGAGAGAGAGAGAGAGAGAGAGAGAGAGAGAGAGAGAGAGAGAGAGAGAGAGAGAGAGAGAGAGAGAGAGAGAGAGAGAGCGCGGGAGAGGAAAAGGGGGTGGGGGTTTCGGCGGAGGAAGTAAAGGTATTTTACCGACGGCATTTCCGACTACAAATATCCGTCTGAACTTCCGACGGATATCCGACGGTAATATGTCCGTCGGAAGATCCGTCGGTATTATTTCATTACCGACGGATATTGCCGACGGAAATATTTCCGTCGAAACTTCCGACTTATTGTCCGACGGACATATAGCCGTCGGAATATCCGTCGGAATTACCGACGGAAATAAATCCGTCGGAAATATCCGTCGGTAATCCCGCTTTCTCTTGTAGTGTAATTACTGTTGTATGGTTCTGTGAGAAATCAAGATGTCAGAAATTTCCTATGGCGTTTACATTAATATCAGAGCATGCTGTGAAAATTTGACGAATTTATGATGACTATGTTAATTATTATATTTTCTGGACCATAATACAGTGAGCATGTATTGTTGTTTAGAATTTGCAACTAAATTGCACAAAATAGCTGAAATTTCCAGAAAAATTATATGTGGAACCAGGACTATAAGACACATGTTATGAACTGGTTAGTGTAGCTTACTACTGTAAACCATGCAGAATTGAGTATTTACAAATTGTGTATTGGGACTATTTTAATTTTCATAAATAATGTGTAATTCAGAAAAATGTGAAACGTTGTATGCATGATAACTGGCCTTTAATCATTTTGTGGTTAAATTTTTGTGTTGAATGGGTGACAGTAGATATATATGATGATTTTATGTGAAAAATCAATAAATTAATGCTTGTTGATGTGATTGTTATTAAAATTCATGAATGTCAGCATGATTAGATTAGTTGTGGATCTGTTAAATGTTGTAAATAGTAGTACCATGATAGGTAACCTGAACTATGAACATGTGTGTGAATATGAGACTCATATGTTAAAGGATGTGTAAATTATGTGTGCTTAAAAGTGAAAACTGTGAAATGTGCCAATGGGTGACACTGCTACCTTAGAGGGCTGTGGAACTGTACCGTGGTAAAGTCCCCACGGGAAGGTTCATAGTGTGTGATATCCCATGGGCATTGAGATTAAATCCTGGAGGCGGACAAGTACCGCTGGTTAGGGTGGAGAGTGCTTCTCCCGGTTCTACGCAGTAACTAAGGTCTATCATTGTATTGCCTAGATGATAGATATGTGTGTGATGTGGCAAGTGTGTGTCCTTCTAGAGGTGGTTTGGACTATGTGTCACGGCATATAATAAAGTGTGAACTTGTGTTTATGTGAAAAGTAAATGTGTAAATGATCATGTGGAAATATGAATTAATGTGATAGCATGTGAAAATTGTAATTCATTATATGAATGTGTAGAATCCATGTAAAACGGCAAGCCAACTATATTAAGAAATGTGTTATGATTATAAAATTGTGCATAGAATCCATGTTAGGATTGTCTCCTCTTTTATGTGTAAATTCCATGTTTAGATTGATATGGTGTTACAACTTGGATGCAATGAATTATGAATGGAAATAGCATGTTAGAAATTTGTGTAGAAAGCATGTAATAGGTTTAATATTGTTAAGTAAACATAAACCATGTATCATGTGTCATAAATATTGGTAGAAGCATCATGTTTAGGTTTTTCTTTAAATGAATGACTGATCCCTGTTGTTATGTATAAATTGTGTTATATAAAAGATGAGATGTCCATGTGATGCATGTATGTTTAATGCGAATGGATTTACTTGCTGAGTCTTTTGGACTCATTCTTGCTTTGGCGTATAGGTACAGGTGTCTCTACTTCTTCCGAGGAGTTAGTTCGGAGTGACTCGGAGCGAGAGTAGGAGACTATTTGTGGAGATAGTGATACTGAACTTTTCTTTCATAGTATGTAATAAGAGAAAACTTGTACTACATTTGAGATTGTGTAATTTATTTTAGTGGCGAGTTGTGGACAATGTAATAAGTTTAATTTCTCAGTTATGAAGTATTTGATTTCCTTTGTTCTATATAGACTGTGTATAAATGTTGATGATGGAATAAGAGATTTATTTTAGTTCTTTCAATTTTGCTGTTATGTGTTATATTTGTGTACATTTCAGTCTATTGAATGTGTTGGGTAAATGTCCCACTGTAGCGACGCTCATTATATTGATGTGGGTTGGTATAACCGTATCGGTATAAGGAGGGTTGTTACAGACGTAGCGCTAGATGAGGTAACTCGAATCCTGCACTCCAAAATTCATTAGCCAAGAGCATGGATAAAACTTTCAATCATAGACATAGCTCATTCAATTTGTTTGGTTAAACCATGAGGATAAGCGTACTTGGCCAAAATTAAGATTGGAGTTCGAGATAGGAGGAACTAATGATTGGAAGGATTGAATTGATCTAGCACAATGAGAGATGCGACGTGCTTGCCTTGCAGTACTATCATGATTTTTTTTATTTTACAGATATTCAAATTTTTATGGAGATATTTGAAGATATTTGAAAATTTGGATTTTTGAAATATTTGAATTTTTGTGGGGTTTTGAAAATATTAAAAAAATTATTTATTTTTCAGAATTTTGTTTTTTTGTTTTTAGATTTTGGAGACATTGCCATGCCATGGCAGTATTAAGGTTGCGAGAACTGACTGGCGAGGGGTCCTTGTTACCTCCCGTTTCATTAAAGGATGCCCAGAGTGGAGCGTGTATTTAAAGTGGTGCCCAAAGGCTGACCGCACTTGGTTAACGGTGCCACTATCAAAGCAATGCCTGAAAAGGCGACTAAGTTTGCAGGGAGATGGGAGGAAAATTTGGAGATAAGCTTTATATGGGTATTGAAGAGTTGGGTTTGACTTCCTTCCTTAGCACAACCGTCAGAAGATTCAGTCTCACTTGATTATTGGGGCTTTTGGAATTAATTTGATGACCATTTATTTGTAGGGACATACGTACGACCGGGTCCATTTAGATCTCCGCGGGGACTTTGCCACTCTTTGCCATGCCCTATTATCCATACGGCTAGGTCCATTTGGATCTTTGCGGGGACTTTGTCACTCTTGACATACATTTGACTTTAATTAATTTTTTTTCTTCATTGGTCATTTGATTGATTGCCCTTTTTGAGACCTCCTCTCATCAGGGAGTGTTTTAGGTTGGTTGCCTTGCCCAGATTACCTCTATTAACCATACTTCAGCCGAATAAGGGGAGAAACAGACATTTGTGCCTTTCAGGCATGGCTGTGACAATAACGGTGTCTTCCGAAGCAATTGGCTTAGGGCGCCGTGAAGTGTCTGAAGTGCCCATGCCAAGGGCAAACCTTAATGACTTGGGAGTGAATGTTGGACTCCTGGCTCGGAACCCTCATAACGAAAGTGTTGCAATAGCATGTCAATATTGAGATATTCATCTTTTTTTTTTACACTAATAATATAATAAGAGTTCGGAGGGCAAAAGAAGGACTAATGCCCTGCAATGGGGCGAGACTCATAGACTTTGAAGAATGTACAAAATTACTCGAAAATTAAAAAGATACATGGGGACTAAAACCCCGAAAACAGTGGGAGAAAGGTCGGATGACCTAATTGAAAATGGAAATGAGAGAATGGCGGAAAGACTTTGGAGACTCCGATGGTTCCGGAGGGAGTAGAAGAAGAAGGGTGCCGTGCCTAGAAAGAGGAAAAGAATCTGGATGGTCCGGAGGAAAGAAGGAAGAAGTGGCCGCAAGGGGCCAAAAAGGAGGGTGCGCTGCGTGGGGCATGAGAGGGAAAGATGCCGCGTAGGGCACAAGAGGGAGATGTGCCACGTGGGGCACTGGATGGAGATGTGCCACGTGGGGCACTGAAAGGAGATGTGCCACGTGGGGCACGATGAGGAGTGTGAAAACAATGGGTTGTGCCACGTGGGGCACGGAGGGGAGAATGGCGGGAATATAACGATGTGCCACGAGGGGCACGAGGTGGAGAAGGAGTACAAAAGGGGACGCGATGCCCAGTACAAGAGAATGGATCATAAAAAAGGTGGAAATAAAATGTCTCCCATGGGGAGGAAATGTGGAGAACCTACGGAAAGGTGCTAAGTAGCACAAAAGAGGATGTGAATGATGAGGGAGGAGATGGAGGTCCCCTAGACTTTTGCCTTGCCCAACATTTAAGCTTTTGCTTGGGAATCGGCATTCTGACCCTCAGGTATTTCCTCACATATTTTGCCCATCGTGCAGATGGTCTTGCCCTTCTTGGAGAATTTGAGTGGCTCTTAATGATTGGATTGTTGACTTTCGTTGGAGTTTCAAGCAACAGTGTCAACCCCCTTGGAATATAGTTCAATGAAAAGGTGGGGAGTTCCACTGGTGGAGTTGGAAGCAACAATAAGGGGACCATACCCAAAGATTATATAGCATGTGATATGGAAAGGGGCACGTCTCCTTGAGTAATTGATTGTGCCAAGGATTTGGCTTTAGAATGAGTGGACATAATTTGAATAATTGACCTTTTCACTAGAGTGGGGAGGTTCACAACAACAGTGTGAGGGGTCATGAGAGCTTGGAAAGAGAGATTCTCTATGAGTATTTTGAAATGTGATTTGTTGGCAATATTGAAGATTGGCATATGATTAAAAGGCCTCTTGACGGCCATGATTGGAGGGGAGGACTCCCGCTCGATGAATATGCCCGGTATGGAAACAATGACCGGCATGCGAGGAATATAATCGTGAAGTTTGAATAGCATGCCCAGTCCCGGGGCTTCCTTCTTTTGCTGACACTTGCGGCTCTTCAAAGGAATGCACCTGCTCCGTTGGATGGGGATAGATATATATAGTGGGTGTAATGGAAGGCTGTATGGCCGGTGGAGGTGTAATAGGTATGATAGAGAGGCTTTGCTCAGATTGAGTTTCCAGTGGTGTTGGCATAATGGGAGGTGTAATGATTGGTTCAATGGTTGGTGTAATGGTTGGTGGGGGTTTAATAATGGAAGGTTTGGTGATAATGGATGGCAATGTAGAAGGGGTAGGTAAATGGCGTACGAACATGACTTCAGAAGGTTCATCGTCGTAACACCAGGTGGTTTCATGGATGGGTTGGCTATTGGCAACTTCGGCCCGAGCAACAGGCTGTGATGGGGGTGGAGGCTATTGTGGAGGTGGTGGTTGTTGTGGTGGAGGTATGGGGGCTGGCATGGGTGCCGGAGCAGGTGCAATGTAGGGCACGGGAGCTTCTTCATGTGTGGGAGCATTGTATGGCCCAGTTGGAGGTAGCTGTATCCGAGAATGACGAATTAACGGACGCCTAGGTGGAGGCATGTCATGGTAAATGGGAGATGTATGGGTAGGGGTGTATGAAGTGGATGGTGTAAGGTGGCGAGGTGGATGGTGGATGGCATTCACTGACCCGTTGTACCTCGAATCAACTTGATTGAATAAATCCACGATTGGGGAGTCCATTAAGTGCGTTTGGATGTAACGTCCCCGCTCGTATCAAGTTTATTCATGGCCAGGATGTGCTTGTACCTCGGAGTAGAGTTAGAAATAATGATTTTGATTTGCTCTGACTCCGAGAGCACATGTTGCAGGTGGGTGGCCATCGACCTCCAATGGTCAGCAAATTGTACAAATCCCTCGTTAGCCCTCATCTTTTCGGATGCTAGATCCGTGATAGAGAGATATGGACTAACGTGGTCTTTGTACCTTTGAAGGAATTTCTTGTGAAGAATGCGGAAATCCCCTGCCTCTCTTAGCTCTAAGGAGTAGAACGATTCAAGTGCAGGGCCATTAAGAGACCTTCTAAATAAATATGCCAGAGTTAAGGGATCTTGTTGCCAATGTGAAGACTCATAGAGGAATTCTTTGACATGAATGTAGGGGTTGAACGTGCCATTGTACAGTTGGTACGATGACATGTCCGAAGGATGGATGTAGATTTGAGAGAGAGCCGGCATGGTGGCAACGGGGTCACCCGTGGGATTAGAGAGTTGATTGATCTGACTCTCCATTTGATTCAACTTTTGGAAAAGAGCATGTTGGAGTGGAGTAGGTTGCCGCTGGGCATGTGAGGGAGTACATGGGGGTGACCTTGAATGAATGGGCCTTCCCAAGGGTTGGTTCGTACGGACCGGAGCACAGGGGTGCAATTGGCCAGAGGGCTGAGGTGATGAAGAATGTACAAGAGGATGTGGCGAAGTCGCCGGAATGTACAAAGATGGGTGGCTGGGAGAGGGAGAGGGAGGAGGAGTCACACCCTTAACCAAAGATTGAATCAAATTTAATTGTTGAGGGGTGAGTTGATCTATGGCATGTAGGACATTTTGTACAGTGGGATCTTGGTGGGGGGAAGGTTCTCGCCAGGTTTTGATTGGAGTGATGTGTGAAGGGGCATCGAACATGACCATATAATGTGGAGGGTTGTCCCTCACGGTGGTGAGATGGAAGGACATGGGACTGAAAAGATTGGCCATCTAAACTATCCTCACAGCCCACATAATTAAATTCAGCATGATGATATTGGTCCATTTTAACAAAGCAAGTAAACAAACAAGTTGAACAAAGATATAAGTCAATCAAGATGGTTCAATCAAGTTATGATGCTTACGTTGATTTACGGACTTTCATAATTAATTAATAGATTTAAAGGGTAGTGTGTCACTCCAGATGAGACCCTAGTTGGGTTGAAGATGGACACTTCGGAGTATAACTAGGAACTCATTCTCACCACGCAATGGGATGTCTAAACCCGGGTCAACAGAAGGTACAACCAGCTCGGTCTGCCATGAGGGAATCCATGGGGTACGGAGACTAATGGAGGTTCTGGGAGAAGGTTCGCTAGTCCAAAGGGGCGGAGTGCCCAATGGAGAGCTTGCCTTCAGAAGAAGGGTGTGCGGAGCCTAAGGGATGAGGGAAGGGGGTCCCCCGACCAATGCAAGATGCCATGTATGCACAAGATATAGCAAAGATGGCCAAGGGGCGCGTTCTGTCAACAATCTGAATCGTGTCGGGTACAGTCACTGCAATTAAGACTGAATCGCGTCCAGTCACCTGGTCGCGGTTCTGAAAGCCCAGTAGGCTGCCAGCCCCGCGCCTGGTCCCTGTGGACAGACTGTCAGATAAAGATGCGTCGGCTTTTGCCACTGCGACACAAATAGAAACACGTCCGGATAACTGGACGCATTCTCAGACACTGAATCGCATCCACTATATCGGACGCGATTCCAAGTGCAACCCGAAAATAGAAAACAAAAGCAATAAACAGAAGATATGTACAAGAATCAACACACATGCATGGATTTGCAGGGTATAAGCATGGAACAAATACAATCTCACATTAACATGGATCAACTTATCATTTTTTTTTTCAAATTTGTTTGGAAATCTTTAAATCAGCTAATCACTTGGGAATAGAAAAGGAGGAAAAGAAGGAGGGGCACGCGAGGGTGCCAAGGAGAGTGCCACGTGGGGCACGAAGGAGCAGGGTAATCAAATGAAAAGGGCGGAAAGAGGTCCCATCGTGATCGCTAATTTGTAGATTCTAGAATCTTGTCTTTTAAGTGACTCGATTCTCTACAAAGAAAATATGAAAGAAAATAAAGCAATGAAAAAAAAAACAGGCGGAACGGAGCACAATTCCTGAAAAAGAAACCGTGATCGCCAGACACACGTGGGTGTCGAAGGAGGTGCAACACATGGGTGCAAAGGAAGAGTTGATCGGGATAAATACCTTTTGGAGAGAAGGGAGATTACGCGGGGATGTAGGTTCCTCTTCTTCTACCAGCAGGACCAGCCGTGGTAGAAGGCGCTTTTCACTTTGATTACACTTGCAAAACAACACAAATAAGAAAAGGGGATTAGCCAAATAATGCGTAGTATCAAATCCTTGAATGAATAAATGGCATGAAGTAAAGGATATGAACTCACCGCGTGGTGGTTTTTAAACCCCTAAGAAAGGTAGGTGTGTGTGTGTATGCTAGAAAGGGAGAAATGAATGAAAAAAGAGCCACGTGGGGATTGGAGGAGATGAATATGGATAAAAGAGAGGGAGATAGATAAGAGGGGGTGCTTCCCCAATGGAGATGGCGTGATAGCCACTGCTGGAATTTGAATGGATGGAGAGGAGGAAGAGCGTCCTCCCGCCTTGCTCCGATGTGCGTGAGGAAGATGGAGACCCGAACTCCAAGCGAAGGGTTGAATGGATTGACGTGGAAGACCTCCTTGGCTCGGAGTTGAGTCGTCGATCCGGCAGGGCTTTGCCGTAGTGGGTTGAGGATCTCTCTTTGAAACTATGGCCTCGGGGGTCTATTTATAGGGACAAAATGCCTAAATCACGTCGGGGATAATGGACCATCTATAATGAATTGCGTCCAACTAAAGTGCCGCGATTAAAAAGATCTGCTTTGATTTGACAACCATAACCTATAGCTATATTGGGAATTGCGTCGGGTAGAACCGCCGTATTTTCAAACCAAATCGATCTTTTGACAAAATCGATTCTTGATTTGACGGGAGGTTAGAAATGCGACGACTAAAACAGACGCAATTCTAATTGTCATGATTCGAAACATGGGAGATCTTAAATGCGGCTACTTTTGGTTTAGGTATTAGGGTTTGACTTTTAATCGCGGCGGCTTAGTCGGACGCGAATCAAAATAGAGCATGTGACATAAAGCGAGTATGATGTGTGTCGGCTTTCCCGGCCGTGTATCATACACCATAAAAACTTAATCGCGTCCACCTACCCCGACGCGTCTTTGGGGGAATCGATGTAGACCCAGGAATCAATGTATAATCGCATCCGCCATGTCGGACGCGTTTCAGTTGCCTTCATAAACGTGTCCGCCACACCCGATGCGACTTGAAAATGATGGACACAACCTCCGGCGAACCTTGGAAATGAAGGGGAAGCACCGGGGAAGAATTGAGTGATCCAAAATGATGGGAAAACTACTCTTGAAGGGCAAAAAGAGGGCAATTTGTGGCATTATGGAGCAATATGAAATTTGCCCGCGGTGGTGTCAAAATCGCATGTCTACAATGTCGGTCTAGCCTCGTTGGCCGTGCTTGGTGGTTTCCACACTCCATGTTTCTCTGGGTGCCTTATGTAGGCACCCTACTGCTATTCCATAGTCTGTTCCTTGGTGCCAGTACGTGTGGCACCGGCATGTGTGTTTCCCTGACCTCGTGGCGTGTCTGGGGTCCAGGGTGGTTTTGCTTGTGGGCCCTCGACCTTGTGTAGGTCTGTGGTGGCCGTGCTTGTGATGAGACGTCCTTCTTATATGGCTGCTCGGTGTCATTCGTGGTGACACCTGTCTATGTATCTTTTGGACCGCGTGGAGGTCTGGGATGGCTGTGCTTGCGTGGTGAGACTTGGGCCTCACGTGGTCATTCTGGTGTTTCGTGAGCTCTTTGCCTCGGTGAATGCGTGTCGAGGGTTGCTTCCGCATCGTGTCCGACTCTGCTGGTTTTGCGGGAGTCGTGTCTGGCCCGACTTGGTTGTTGGTCATGGCGTTACTCTATTTCCGCTGCTTTGTAGTACCCTATTGTAGGTGTTCCTTCACTTTACAGCTTTCTAGAGTAGTTGCTTCTACTTTTCTTTGGAGTTCCTGCTGCTCTGGCTAGTAAGGGACTGGTTATCCCTACTGGGCCTTTTTCGCAAGGCTCACCCTCTACTTTCTTCAGGCAGGCCGGGATTCGTTGTCACAAGAGTTTGTTGTCGGACGGTTGAGGTGGCAGTTGGTTCCACCGTGCATTTCCAGTAGTGCGAGTTGTGAGCGTGAGAGCTTTTGTACTAGTGTGAGTTGAGAGTTGCTTTTTTGCAAGTCCTCAAGGTATGCCCCTTAAGGATTGCACTTTTCTTTATGTACCTGTACTTTTATTTGGGACATGTTGTACATAATTTCTTTATTAATGTACGAACATTTTTGTTATAGTTATTTGAATTCATTGCTTATCTTACTGGATTAAATTCTAACCCTTCCGGTTCTTCGGATCTGTGGATGGCGGTGCGATCTACGGGGTCCCTCGCAGGAGTCCAGGAGGTCGGGTCGTTACACAGACCATATATGACTCGAAGCTATGCAAGTGGTCTGCGGGGTCCGTCGTCTGGTTATAGGGCGAGATGGATGGGTGTGGCATCTTAGGAGGCACAAGTGCCTCCAATATCTCCGGAGAGAAGGGGAGCTAACGTCGAGGTCATTTCCGACTTCTTCCTTACCCTTGTCCTGTTTCACCAAGTCGTCCATTTGGCACGCTCGGTCCTCCTGGCGCTGCTCTAGGTCTCCGAACCGATGGAATCGTCGTGCTAGCTCTGGCTTGGAGTCGGCAGAGTTTGCTTGTTGCCAGGCGCAGGGGTTATCTCGCCTAGACTACAGAGGGGATGCAATTGAGCTCTAAATGGATTTAGCCTACTGCTCCTACTCGTAGGCTACTGGCACTTGTTGGCCCTGTAGCCCTCAACATACCTCCATGAGGCCCTAGAGTTTCCCTTGGAGCTCTGCCACCTCCTGGGCATTGGCCAATGTGATGGTGGCCAATTGCTCGAAGGTTCTTGTTAAGTGACTCCCCTTGTGTGCATTGACAGTGAGTATGGCGGCTTCCTACATTCCAATACGATCCACATCCATAAGCGGTATCCATTGTCCTTCCCACGGACGACACGACACCAAAAAGTGTAGCGATCAAAAAGTGGTCGAGAGGTACTACACCTTGAGAGATGGAAAAAAACTCAGCCGATGAACGTGTAGGGCCTGCAAAGATGAAAGAAGACATCAAAAGTCTCCGATTTGAGAACCCTTCGATGTTAAAGTCAATGTCGGACTTGACCAAAAGGTCTTAAGGGGTTTTTTGTAGCGGAATTCGCATACCTGGTGTTGGAGGTTCAGATCCCATTATATAGCCGATGCTTTGGCAGTTCATCTGTCAACAAGCTGTAACAGTTCATTAAGGGCAGCAATTAAGGCCCCAATAGAGAGGCACTGAAGAGGTCGTACGTGGAGTGGAAAATGCTCAGATTGGAGAGAGTGACTTCACCACACTTCCATTATGAGAAGTTACACACCTTCACATGGTGCATATACTGGCATGATAGGGGCGGTTACAATACCCTCTAATGTGATCAACGAGTGCTCAGTGAAAAGAGCTCAGAGGTCTGGAGACAGCTGACAAGGCCCGTTCCTATGCGTCCGAACAGGCACGGGCTCAGGGCCCTAGGGACAGTCGACTAGACTCGCGGTCATCCACTTGGACATGTTTCTGTTCGAAGGCCTTCGAAGTGTCCATGG
The DNA here is from genome assembly GCA_014218235.1 of Colocasia esculenta. Taxonomy (NCBI): domain Eukaryota; kingdom Viridiplantae; phylum Streptophyta; class Magnoliopsida; order Alismatales; family Araceae; genus Colocasia; species Colocasia esculenta. Next base: position 16,566,211 of record CM024757.1, on the reverse strand, counting down.
ACACATAGAGCATGAGTAAATGGACAAGATGCCGTGATGAGCCGCATTGGGCCTATGGATCTGGGATTTGGAAACCACCTCCTTATCCATCATTAAAAAAAAAATTGAATCAGATTCGTAAAACTGAATCTTATCATTTTCTCATAAATTAAATGATCTCGGATACCGCGCATAAACCGTGCCTACATGTAGAGAGGTAGCTCTTGAGGAGGGAAATGGTTTTTTTCCTTGATAACGGAGACTCAATATATATATTAAAACATCTTGGTGTTTCATCCTCGTTTCACACGATCATATTTATCAGGTTAGTGTCACCCTTCTTACCAAGCAAGGAGCATAGTTAGAGGATTAAACATGAAAAGTAATTGTACATAACAATCAATTCGTCTTTCCTAGCAAATCACTTCGCTAAACCAACCTAGCTAATCTTTGAGCAAAAACTAATGAGAATAAAACCAATAAGAAAATCATCGATGGACTAAATTAAATTCGTTCACGAGATGTTGCATAAGTTCGTAGAAGTGGGAAAAAGGGTTCCATGCTTCACGGACAAGTTACAAGATATAGATCATAGTTAATTTAAGAAGGCCTTTAGCTTCACATTATATATCTTAGCTAGTGTTGTTCATTTCTGGAAGAGTCAATCTCCAGCGTGGTCCTTATCAGCGACAACAAAGGGGGAATTCTTCCACAGCGAAGGCGAAGTCCATGAAGGTACGACGAGCAAGTCGGTGACGGCCGTCATGATGCAACCCGTTGCCGGCTCTCTGCAGATGCATGCTGGTTAATTATCTCACACGATCTTCTGCCACCGACAAGGATGACTTACGAGTAATATGCAAGTTAAAATAAATGGAACAAAGATTACCTCGGTTGGACGATATATATACTTTTTCGTTCACCTTACCACGTGTTGGACGTCCCTCTCAAATCAAACGTATCACTTCAGTGCGGATGGGTCTAAAGAGCTAACCCATAAAACAAGTAACTTTACCGGTCGAGCTAGGATTCTTCCCCGGACACCGTAGCCTGCATGGTCGTGCTCAAGCAATCACTAATGATCACTTTAACTTTTACTTCAATTTTCTCTCCACTTTTGCTCCAATTATTTGTTATTCTCTTTGCTCAGAGACACGTTTACACCATAAATATTGACAGACTCATCTATCCGATTCTGCAGCTCGGGCGTGATTCATAACAAAGTTTATGTTGCCGCTAAGTTGTTGGCAACCGAGAAAGGCGAAGTCATGCATCTGATATCCTAGCTTTAGTACCGCTTTTCTTTCCTGCATTCTCAGGTACGAAGGAATTTGGAGTTTCTAAATTAAGAGCTCACGAGCTAGCTAGCACATCAAACTATGCTTTGTGCATAAGACCTTGTCGAGCTTTTTGGAGATAGGAAGAGTCGGAAGGGAGCAACAGCTAGCGTAGTATCCACTGCATTTTAAGAGAGGAATCAATTAATGGCGGATTGGTAAAATGAGCTTCTGCAAACATAAGACGGTATCGTCTTTAATTAGTTGGACAGGAAATGTTTCATGATGTGATCTGTCGACAGTCATTGAAGGGTGTAAATCTAATGCTTTTTCCTAAAGATCAACAAAGCATATATCAAAGCACATTAGCATTATTGGCATCTCTACATTTGAAGGTGGGTTATCATACCACGTCCAGTGGCTGGGCCTGGCCCCACAATATATATATATATATTCTTTGGATTTATGCGCCTAGGACATTGATGGCAGGGCATCGACTAACTTTAGCTTCATCCCAAGTTCCTCTCCTGTTCGATGGATCTAATTATGCCCTACCTGACTTTCCTCTTGTAACAGTTCGCAAATGTCCCCCATATTCGTCCAAAGTTAACACCGGTGGGCTACTATTATGGACGCGCTTTGGACAGTGCGCAGGCATATAGATCTTGTTCAATCCTTGTCTACTTCTGAATAACCCTAATCCAGGGATTCCTCTACTGAATATCTGTCTGTGTATTCCTAGCTATATATTTCTCTGCATCTGCGTGTGTGTCTGGGAGTGGGCGTACATATAGTGCCTGTGGCTGAAACATATGTAGAGCACATAAACTTGCACTAAATGCTTCTCCTTTGGAGCCCAAAGCCAGCGTATGGAAATAAGGCCCTTACTCCCTCATATAGAAGATATATATATTAATCAGGGCTCGTAGCACGTTCACATCACTGAGGCAGAAAATGTACATTATAATAGGTGTTTATCAAATAAAGCATTCCCGACGTCGCTATAGCGTGTGCAAATTCTAGAAAGTGTTATCCAACCAGCACACTTTAAATATAATAATCATTTTGATTATAATGTGGTGGTTACGTAGTTTTATATATATGTAGTACGGCACTCTCGCCGGCCGGTGCTCATATTGTTGTCAAGTATATTTCTGGGCATTGCATGCGTAATTGGTTGTAGCTTTATAAACAGTGACATCATTGCTTATAAACAATTAGTTTTGCGCATTTGATTGAGTCCTAAAGTAGATATAGAAAGAGTCTGCTGCAGGTTGAAAAATTAATATGCGCGAGTAACCACTGATCACTTCAAACGTACGACGTGTTTCGTAGAACTTTACCCTTTTTCGGTGCTTTGAGTTTTGTCTCCAACATAAAATGTTCTGGCAGTCATAATTCTCCTTTGAAAACCCTCCGCAGCAGTCCAATTTTACTGACCACGTTTCTTAGATTCTATCTGGAAATGAAACTGGTTAAACGAGAGAGGAACAGCTTCCCACGTGTTGAACAACTGAGCCAAAACTTTGAACCAAGTACATATAGAATTAAGGGGTTCCATGTTAAAAAAGGGTGGGAAGTATAGACCCCAACTTGGATATTTTTCAGGCCACTGGATAGAAATTGCACATGGAGATCGAACAGAAGAATGAAAGTACATCACCATGGAAACACATATATGATCACATGAGCTTATATTAATGCTATGAACACGGCCGTGTGTTTTCTCACATTGGAAATTTTTTCTTGGACCTCGTTTTGGGTCACCAATTCTTCTTTCATTCCACTTGCCTGCGCCTAAAGTTTTAACTCCGAAGTAAATTAATTTTCGCATAAATGCCTGCATTTTCAGCCGTCTGGTTGATTGACCATCTTTTCTCAGAGATAATTAAAGGGCAGTTCATCCTTCAGTCTGATCTCATGCCTGCACATCCAGATGCAAGAACTCTCCCCAAACTTATAAATCATGTGAATGCTGGAGGAAGACTTATCAGTCCTCTTGATCCAAGAAACAAGCTATAGTCGGATGAAAATAACAGCAAAATATGTAACCTTCCTTGTGTGGGAAACGTTATTCTTTTACACTTCGACTTTCTGTAGCAGACTTTACCTAAATAGACGGCCAAAACGCAATATAATACATGTGGGAAGTCTGATACATGATAGTGCACTCTCATTTGGATTAACCTTTCCACAGGAGACTCTACATAAATAAACGGCCAAAACACAATATAATAAATGTGGGAAGCCTGATACATGATACGTGCACTCTAATTTGGATTAATGCGCGCGCGTCTCGTAATTGGAGAAGTGAAGGGGACAAAAATAGAGATATATATATACCCTTTTCCAAGTGTTGGTTGAACGTTATCAATAATCGAAAGAAGGCAAAGAAAGTTTTATTTTTTTTGCAGCGTTCATCTGATCACCTCACATTCCCTATTCGACGGTGATGCTGCGAACAAGTAGTCCTTGTGGTTCTTTTTTCCTACACAGAGGGGAATATGGAAGATCTTAACAAAAGACTCAACGGGTCACCGTACGCGGAGGTAGGCAGAGGTCTGGCTTGTTGTTTGAATGCCGGCCAGGAAATGTTGGGAAGGAAATAGAAAACAAAGTACAAAGTACACAGCAATATAACACCTAAATGTCCTTCTCAACTGTGTATGTGTTATCTGCACACAAGGAAAATAATGCAGCAACGTCCCTTCACAACTGTGTATGTGTATGTGTACATTAAACAACACTTTCTGTTCATCTGCTGGCTATAAATTTTCGTGCTCCCTCAGAGGTCAATAGATTAGGGAGACCTAAACTGCGATGAGGAATGGATTTTGTACTTGCTTCTAGTACTTGAAGAAAACATGAAAACCCATGAGAGATGGTGGCAAGTTAGACATAAAACTTACTGGTGAGGCAAATTGTAGAGCACACATGGCTTTCCATTTCAATGGGCTGGCCACTTTACAGAGAGCAGGAGATTTTACTAAGAGTACACGATCAACTGTGAAATTGGGTAGCATATACAACTATAGCCTATTAGAGTATGTATCAGCTACGTACCAGCTACACAGATGGGAAAAAAAAAACTATGTGATAAACGACAGCAATATTTAAAGGGACAACTTACAGTGGGATTAGTAGTCGCGGCTTCAGCATCATCCCCTCTCCTTTTCCGTCCCAATACATGCATATACGTGGAACTTTCAGCAAAAAGGAGAAAGAGCAGGACGCAGATGCAAGAAATCAAGTGGAGAAGATCAATTGTTGATGCGTAATTTTCCTTTTGATGAAATCATAAGTTCGAATGCGTCACTGAGGGGACGAATAATAGTATATATAATCGAATTGCCGACCATATGATGCGCTCCATCCTGGACGTATAATCGTATGCTGGATCCTTACTTAATTACCACCAGATAAAACAACAGATCAGCTAGTAGAAGAGTAAAAAGGGCAAAAAATTGGGGTCCGGCAGGGAGGGAGGGAGAGAGGAGGAAAAGGAAGTGGAGAGCTCAGGAGGTTGAGGAGCCCCCAGGCGGAGCACGCGTCAGTCCCTCGGTGGCAGCGCTGGAGCTGGCTGCGGCGCCGCCGGTACCGTCGGCCAGGGGCTTGGCGCCGGCGGTAGTGTCAGCAGGAGCTCCCGGCGTGGAAGTGCCGGCGGAAGAGGAAGGAGGGGTGGGGTCGCTGCCGCTGGCGGCGCCGGCTTGTGCTGAGGGGCCAGCGGTGCCGGCGCCGGGACGCTTCCGCTTCTTCTTCTCGTAGGGGATGCCACGGGCCTTGGCCTGGCTGGCGCGAACCTCGCGGAGGTAGATGCCGACGGCGCGAGCGCCGAAGGGGTTGGACTCGGGGCGGCCGCCGTTCTCCTCGTAGGCAGCCCGGAGGCGACCGATGAGGGCGTCGAGGCTGCCCCAGGCCTGCTTGAGGGGGCAAGCACAGGAGGCCGGGGGGTTGGGGTGGCCGAAGTAGGCGCAGCCGGCCACGTGGACCTTGGTCTTGCCGAACTGGTCCAGGTACTTGAGGAATTCGATCACGTGGGCCCCGCTGCACCGGGACAGGGACAGCGGCGGCTTGTGGTTCCTAAGGTACTGCAGGAACGTATTCCAGTCCCTCCGCTTCTGCGACTCGTACCTGCTCAAGGGCTGTTGCTGCTGCTGTGAGGGCGCCCCCGCCGCCGCCGGAAGAGGAGGAGCGGGGGGCGGCGGTTGGTCGGAGGAGGACGCGGCGCCGGCCGCGGAGGCCGCCGACGGCGAGGAGGATGGGCCTTCCCCCGACCCGGAGGCGTCGGGGTTTGCTTCCATATGTGTTCTTCCAGGTCGTGGGTGGGCTAGCTAGCTAGGTACCAGCTGCTCCCCCCGCGCTGTGGGCTGGGTTTTGGCCTGGGGGATGGGGCGATGAGGAGGGCGCTCTCTATTCCTACGTCTCCTTCATACGCTGCCGAGAACCTGTGTAAGAACTAGCTAGCCTTCAAGGGGCCGGGGGAGGTGATGTCGCGGTGGGGTTGGGAGGGGAGTGGAGATGAAAGAGGCGCCGGGGATGTGTTTACTTGCTGAGGTTTCACCTCCGATTTTCCCCGGTGTGTTTCTTGTGCTCGTTTGGATCGCCTACGGGATCGCTACACCCGGACAAGCCAACGATCGAAGGGGCGCGAGCGGAAGGGGAAGGGGAAGACGGGACGAAAGGACGAGGTAAGGTTTGAGCCGGATGGGACGTTTAGAGGAAGAGATATGAGAGCGAGAGAGGAAGAGGAAAAAGAAAGGAATGAATGCATGTGGGGTAGTATTCACGTGGTGGGCCCCGACGCCAAGAGATGGGATCCACATTTTCCCCCCAAGTATTATTAATTGGGTCGAAGGTATATATAGTCTGGGGCATGAGTAAGGTAATTAAGGAGGAGGTGGTGTAATATTTTCATGTTTTTTGGACTCACCTCCATCCTTGCACTACTAATTACCAGTCATAGTTTGGTTAGAAAAAGGAGCCAGTCATATATACTAGCGATAATTAATAGCGCTACAGGACTTGCTTGGTCCATCGACAGAATTGTGCGTAGGGAAATCCTTAACGCCTCGATCAGCCGTAGATCCCTGTTAACAGGAAAAAAAAGATTAGTAAAGGAAAGGCAAGACCCTCCTGTATTGGTCTGTTTGAAGTACGAAAAGAGAACTACTAGGTAAAGAATCAAAAAAAGAGGGAGAGGGGGGGGGGCATCTCTTTTTTCCAACATTACTTCTCACAGAACAGTCATTAACTCAGCGCCTAAACATAATTATATATATATATATATATATACACGTACGTGTGTGTGATAAACCTTGTATAAAAAAAAAAGTGTGTGTGCTTGTGATAAAGAGACAGACAGAAATACCACAGTGCAGCCAGGCCGGCCAGGGCAGTTGATAGAGGCCTGGCTTCATTGTAGCTCAAGCCCTTAGAACTTGGTCTAAAAGTTAAAAAAAACAAAAAACAAAAAACAAAAGAAAGAAAACCAGGGCAGGACAGCCCGAGCTCAGACACACTACGCAACAGGTAAGAGTGAGCGTTATCTTCATCCTTATGTTAAGATCAAACGGCGTAAGCTACAATGCAAGTATCAACTGCCCTGGTCACATTTTAACATTAATATATATGTATATATGTTTGTGTACAATGGAGAAAACTCCATCAAATCTCATATAAGAATATACAAACCAAATAATGGTCAGGTTTAACCGCATGAATTTTTCTTGGGCTGGCCATCAGGTCCGGGGGAGGGGAGGTGTATGACAGAATAAAGAGAGACCTCCCATCCTTTGCCTACCTGCCTGCCGCAAACAAGACCACCTGGCAAGACTTTTTAGACCAAATTGCTTAATGCTGAGCCAGTTTCGGATGGCCACACTCATCACATCTAGAGCCTGTTCCTATTCTTTCGTTTTCCAACCCCACATCCCCCCACTTTTGTCTCCCCGGAAGAAAGAGAGAACCCCTTGATTTAACCCACATCTGATCACCAGACGGCTGTTATCCAACGCCACTACGCAGAGGACCGGGGAGAGACTCCTGCCACTGTGACGTGGCTCCAAAATGTCGAGCTCAATCAAGGCCGTGAGAGAGATCTAGCGCAGTGCAGAAGCGTCGATTACGGTCAAAACGTCCGTAGATCTATCATGATGGAGGACGGTTTCCTACGCTACGTTCCGATAGATGCCGATTGATACATCTTTATTTCCCTCCTTGTGTACCGTCTCCTTTGCCCACGTGAAGCCCCCTCCCGCCATTGGGTCCGTACCCGCGCGTCTCTCTTAATAATTATTCACATTCTGTCGCCTCTAAGCACCTCTCTTGGCCGCTAATCGAGCTCAGCAATGGCGCCCCTCGGTCGGGATCGACGGGCAGCATGTCTAATCGTCCCCACTACTAATTGCACCATTTGTTTCTGTAAGTACCTCAGTGTCAGCTGTTCCACGGCTCCCTCGCCCTTCACATTTCCCTCCGACCCATTTGCCTCAGGAAGCTTCTGTTGGATCTATACAAAAAACGATACTACCAGCAGTTTCGTTGAAGAGAGAAATAAACAAATTAAGAGAAAGTGGGAAGGCTCCACCCAAAGAAAGAGGGATGGTCCCAGACGGCAAGTAATCCTAATGGCGAAGGACGACGCACCCATGAATGTTATGGCGCATCAGATGTACTAGTGTTTCCTCCCCCTGTCACATGAATTTGTAAGCCTTTATAATTAGATACGTATAGGAGTACATATACTTGCAGGCAGTGGATGAGCCTTGGTAATTAATGCAACCGCAGCTGCATGGTGAAGTGAACAATATTTTTACAGGATGTCCTGTTGGCCGATTTTTTCGGTCCGAGATATTAATGAAGTAAGAGATTTTATTAACGTTCGCGTGTTATAACATGGTCACAAATCAGGTAAGTGCTAATATCTTGCTTCCTCGGGGCACACCTTCCGTTCACACTGTTTGTTCTCTATACATTATTTGATCTTCACCGGATGTACCTAGTTCAATTATCATGTGAAGAGCATCTTAAGATATTGGTACACCGGATTGTTGTTCATCAGAGGATTTGAATGGGCAGCAGCTAGCATGCTGGTTGGCAAGGATTGCATATACATTAATATAAGTAGGAAATATCACTAGATTAGTGCGTGTTTCCGAGTGCCCGAACCCTGCCAATTACGTAAAGCTGTACAGTTAGTTAATTTTATACTCAAGCGTGACACACCAGCATTAGCTTGCTTCGCGCGAAGAAATAAGATTTTACCCGACATCTTTACAAACCACAAAATGTAACTATATATGCCAGCAATCTCCATATCATGATAAAAATTAAGGATGATGAATGGCGAGGGGTACCAACGAATAGGTTAAACTTTCTCGATAGGCAGAAATTTTTTTAACCAATTTATCGACATTAATTTATCTTCACGGTGCAGCTCGTACTTGACCAAGGGTCATTTAATTAGCCCCAAGTCAAAAGATGATTATTCTGATAAGGGTAAAACAATCTAATCAGCCGTCTTCCTTTGAATATTTTTAAATAAAATGGATAGAAGATCTATCAATCTTTTTAGAGGAAAAATAAAATAAAATAAAAACTTCCGCCTGACGTACGAGAAAAGATCAATAGGGAAGACGAAGAAGAAGATAGAAACGTATAACGCCATATCTCTAAGGCGTCATCTAATCCTCAGTCATCATAAGCTCTAGTGTTAAGCCCCTTTGGGCTTTGAGTGGAATTTAAATTGACGGCAATCTGCATATGAACATGACGACTCCTTCTGACTTCGAGGAGGAAGATAAGGTGGGGAGCAGCGGATCAGAGACCCGTCGTTGGTGAAGTAGGTTGCATTTGCACGTTATGTGACCTGACGACAAGGGACTCCGAAGAGAGAAGAGTTGGATAGGGGGGAAGGGCCGTTGATGACAAGCCAGCGTCTACTCCTATCATGATGCCCTCCCCTTCCCGGATCATAACTGGCTCTGCGATCTCTTCTGTTCCTATGCACGTACGGTGGTGCAGCCGTGTGGGACCTGCTGTTCGATCCCACACTGCTAAAGTTAAGTAGGAGGAGGTCAGCAACCCTTCCCTCAGGAACACCGCCATTTGACACCCACGTCTGGAGATATTAAATCGCCACTCTGTTCATCCTATACTCCCCCAGAGCTGGCATATTTTTCTTGTCCCATGAAAGCGTGAGGGGCATTTAAGTGCACTTTCTGTACAGAATTTAAGTGCACAGCACCCAGGGAATTCCATTTGTCACAGACTGCTCTCGTCTCTCGTCCAGTCTTAATTAATTTGCTACCTAACTAGCATGCTTGACAACATTAATTAATACGGTAATTAGAAATAAAGAAATACTTTTTTTTTTTTTTTTGCTAACGAGGAAACCCCAAATAAAGAAATACTTAATATACTTATATGTAAATATATTTACTGTATTTGTGCAATAACAAAGTAATACACATTGCGCTACATAAAATACAACATGAGTTGACAGATAAGGTGGACGACGTTGGCTCTCGGTAATTGACAGCAACGAGCGATTAGCAGTTGGCAATAACAGTCAATGGTGGTGGACCAATAATAAGTTATGATAGACCAACAATAAGTTACAGTGGATTTAGAAATTAAAATTTAATTAAACTCAGACCTATGAATTTTAATTTTTAAAATAATATCCTAAAGATTTAAAATGTCGACAACATTTTTAATAGTAATTAAGATTCATAAATACAAATTTTAGACTAAAAAATATAACTACTTGAAATTTAAAATTTATTAACTTGACTTTTTATAGTAAGAAATTTAGGTTCATAAATGCTATCATTAGATTCATATATTTTCTTTGCCATTTAAATATGTTGATTGGACTTTTAATAATTATTTTAGACTCATAAATTTGTTGGATCAAGATGGAACTAATGATGTTCTAGAGGGGGGGTGAATAAGACTTCTAGCGCTTTTAAAAAATTATCTGAAAATAGATAACATTAAATGAAGTTGTTAGTATTTAGTGTAGTGTGTGTGAAACAAGTGAAAACTTGGCGGAAACAATCACACAAATACACAAAAGATTTTATCCTGGTTCGGCCCTTCCCACATGGAAGTCCTATATCCAGTCTCCAAGCAACCTCTTGGAATTTCACTAAACTGCCAAGAGAACTTAATTGGCCTTCTTTCAACCTGAGAGGTATTACAATCTCACTTGCTCCCAAGTAAGTATTCCCTTCAAAGGGGTACAAAGACTACCTACACCAGTAAATCTTTCCTTCACAAGAGGGGCACTGTAGGGAACAAACCCCCTGCAGGTTATCTGATCACAGAAGTGAAGAAAAATTTGAGTGCCTGCTCATAAAAATGAGCAGACACAGAGAAACAGAAAGGAATACAAACACTACAAGAGAATGCGTTATTTCCGACAGACTGAATCTGTCGGAAATCCGTCGGTATTCCGTCGGAAAAGGAGCCTTCCGACCGCTTTCCGTCCAAAGCTCGTCGGAAACTTTCCGTCGGAAATACTTGGTCAGAAATTTCCGACGGATCACAATTCCGTCGGAATTCGGTCGAAACCTCCGACAGATATAATCCGTCGGTAAAGCCGTCAGTATTTTCCGACGGAATTGCCGACGGTATTTAGGCGTCGGTAATTTATCAGTTCCGACGGACACTTATCTGTAGGCCAATCCGTCACTATTTTCCGACAGAATTGCCGACGGTGGTTCGCCGTCGGTAATTTATCATTTCCGACGGATACATATCCGTCGGCCAATTCGTCAGTATTTTCCGACGGTATTACCGACGGTTTTTTTCCGTCGGTAATTTATAAGTTCCGACGGAAGTATCCGTCGGAAAATCCGTCGGAAAATACACATATTTTTTTTAAATAGGCAAATAAAATTGATTTGTCAACATTGCTACAATGTCAAACCTGCTACAATATTCATAAATTTAACAAATACTAACAATCAACATAAAATCATAAAATACAATAAATATAAAATCATATAGAATAATGAATACAAAAATCAACATAGATCTATTGGATCGTCTGCTGTCCTTGCCTCGTCATCGTCTGGAGCTGGATCCTATATTAAAACAAATTAAAATGAGAAACATTAATAATAAATAAAAGACATACAGTATTTTCAAAAATGAAATTTAAAACATGTGATTATTTCTCAAGCTTAATACAATACTATTTTTAGATCCATCATTTTCTTGGGTGTTTTTAGATCCGTCCTTTGAATGCCCAACCCAATCCGGAGATCCAAATTGGATTCCGTCAGTTCCCACACGTCACTTTAACCCACCCGGTCGTGTCGGAGAAAACGGCACGTCGATCGGATCCCTATTTGGGATTTTAGACCCCCGGGTTGCGTCTTTTAACCATTTATATATGTTTGGCCGTGTTTTTAAAACCGTCCTTTGAATGCCCAACCCAATCCGGGGATCCAAATTAGATTCTGTCAGTTTCTACACGTCACTTTAACCCACCCGGTCGTGTCGGAGAAAACGGCACGTCGATCGGATCCCTATTTGGGATTTTGGACCCCCGGGTTGTGTGTTTTAACCTTTTATATATACTTGCCCGTTTTTACATCCGTCCTTTGAATGCCCAACCCAATCCGGAGATCCAAATTGGATTCTGTCAGTTTGTACATGTCACTTTAACCCACCCGGTCGTGTCGGAAAAAATGGCACGTCGATTGGATCCCTATTTGGGATTTTGGACCCCCGGGTTGCGTGTTTTAACCATTTATATATGGTTGACCGTGTTTTTAGATCCGTCCTTTGAATGTCCAACCCAATCAGGGGATCCAAATTTGATTCCGTTAGTTTCTACACGTCACTTTAACCCACTCGGTCGTGTCGGAGAAAACGGCACGTCGATTGGATCCCTATTTGGGATTTTGGACCCCCGGGTTACGTGTTTTAACCATTTATATATGGTTGACCGTGTTTTTAGATCCGTCCTTTGAATGTCCAACCCAATGCGGGGATCCAAATTGGATTCCGTCAGTTTCTACACGTCATTTTAACCCACCCGGTCGTGTCGGAGAAAACGGCACGTCGATCCGATCTCTATTTGGGATTTTGCACCCCTGGGTTGTGTGTTTTAACCTTTTATATATACTTGCATGTTTTTAGATCCGTCAATTGAATGCCCAACCCAATCCGGGGATCCAAATTGGATTCCGTCAGTTTCTACACGTCACTTTAACCCACCCGGTCGTGTCGAGGAAAACGGCACGTCGATCGGATCCATATTTGGGATTTTGGACCCCCGGGTTGCGTGTTTTAACCATTTATATCTGTTTGACCGTGTTTTTAGATCCGTCCTTTGAATGCCCAACCCCATCCGGAGATCCAAATTAGATTCCGTTAGTTTCTACACGTCACTTTAACCCACCCGGTCGTGTCGGAGAAAACGGCACGTCGATCGGATCTCTATTTGGGATTTTGGACCCCCGGGTTGTGTGTTTTGACCATTTATATATACTTGGGTCTTTTTTAGATCCGTCATTTGAATGCCCAACCCAATCCGGAGATCCAAATTGGATTCCGTCAGTTCCCACACGTCACTTTAACCCACCTGGTCGTGTCGGAGAAAACGGCACGCCGATCCGATCCCTAGTTGGGATTTTGGACCCCCGGGTTGTGTGTTTTAACCATTTATATATGGTTGACCGTGTTTTTACATCCGTCCTTTGAATGTCCAACCCAATCCGGGGATCGAAATTGGATTCCGTCAGTTCCCACACGTCACTTTAACCCACCCGGTCGTGTCGGAGAAAACGGCATGCCGATCCGATCCCTAATTGGGATTTTGGACCCCCGGGTTGTGTGTTTTGACGCTTTATATATACTTGGGTGTTTTTTAGATCCGTCAATTGAACGCCCGACCCAATCCTAAGTATATGAAATTAATACTAATACTGACCTGAGCTGCTGGCTGTATGGGGCGTACTCCCTGCATTATTGAGATGAACTGCTGAACCATATCGCTGAACTGCGTCTGTAGCTGTACCCGTTGCGTCTCTATCTCTACCCGCTGCCCCTGTAGCTCTACCCGCTGCGTCTGTAGCTCTTCCCGCTGCGTCTGTAGCTCTGTACGTAGCTCCTCCCGAATGATGCCTCTAATGTCCTCTACACCACTGACGGGCGGCGCAGAAGATGAACTCGCGTGTGCCGGAGGAGCGATCGAACTGGCATATGAGGACAACACTCGATGAGTATCCAAGCTGTCCCCAAAGCCGTACAGTCGACCGTTCCTCGGCACTCCCGCTGCCTCGACCCAAGCGTCCGCATCCAAATCTGGCTAGGGAGTGCCCTCTGTGTAGCGCTCCGCCATCGTCCTGTCGTACGTCTCCTGTAAAATAATTTAAAATTAAGTTATTGAAAACAAATTACTTTAATATCATAATTGAATTCATAATTTAAAGCTTGACTTACAGCAATCGTGCGGGCACTCTCGGTAATATAGTCATCCGTCCCCTTCCGCTTATGAGTCTGGTCAAATAACTCGCGGAAAGTAGGGGCACGCTCCAGGTCGTGATGCTTAAAATTCAACAAAATTAGTTACTTTCACAATAATAATCCATATGTATATATGAATCGAACAATAAAATACTTACCAATTTTTTACTGTGGGTTGCATAAGATACGGATCCACTAGTATGCACATTCTTCTCTGGTTGAGTTGCTCTGTTGCGTATTGCCGCCTGTGACCGCTGCTGCCATGGTCCAGCAGCCCAACGCGCGCAAAGGGACTCCCAATAGTCCCTCCGCAGCCAAACAGGGCCGTAATCCACCCAAGCCATAGGATCCCGGTTGCCTGTGGTCTTCATTGCCTTGTCCCATACCTCCCACATCGACTTTCTTAAATTAGTCTGGGCCGTAATCTCCCAGACGGCTCGAGCCCGAGGGAGATCCTCGGGTCTCGTGAACGCGAACCTCCGCTGTAAAGAAATAAAATTAATCAACGTTCTGCAATAAACCCAAATTAATAATAATTGAATAAATGACTTCAACTCTTCTAAAAAATAAAATACCGTAAACATGTCAAATAATAAATCTCGGACTGGCACCGGGAAGTCTCTCCATGCATCCACTGGTCCTGGAATATGTGCGTGGACCAGCGTCGTAATATAGCGGGAAGCAGGACTGGGATCTATCTTCCCCCTGCAATTCCACATTAATTTTCTACATGAAATGTATATCCTAAATAACAAATACAGTAACACTGAGATGATGAACTTTACCCTGAGATCCAGCATGGTTGTCGTCCTGGTAGCTGAGGCCCCTCCTCAGCTGCTGGATGCTGGCTCTCCACCTCTGTTGAAAACAATTTAGTACACTTTTATTGTATAAATTGCAAGAGACCAAACATACTAATCTATTGAAACATATGTTTACCTTGTGGTGAGGAAGAAGACGAAGGTGGCACTGCTCGGATGGTCGACAGGGAGGCAAAATTTCATACACATTAGAAAATATGAATTTCAAATAAACAACAATATAGAAATTTACCTGTCGCTGGGACGACGGGCGTGGACGGGGAGGCAGTCCCTGCAAAATTTCATACACATTAGAAATTATGAATTTCAAATAAACAAGATATAGAAATTTACCTGTCGCTGGGACGACGGGCGTGGACGGAGAGGCAGTCCCTGCAAAATTTCATACACATTAGAAATTATGAATTTCAAATAAACAACAATTGTAGAAAATTACCTGTCGCTGGGACGACGGCGTGGACGGGGAGGCAGTCCCTGTAAAATTTCATACACATTAGAAATTATGAATTTCAAATAAACAACAATATAGAAATTTACCTGTCGCTGGGAAGACGAGCGTGGACGGGGAGGCAGTCCCTGTAAAATTGTATGTACGTTAGTTCTCGTGAAATCAATATAAACAATAATACCCATATGGTTTTTTGTGTACATATGCATATACCTGTCGCGGACCCGGAGGCAGACGTGGACGGGGAGGCAGTCCCTCTGCCAACGGACGTGGCAACCGTCCGACTGCGTCCTCCACGTACCATATCTCTATTGATACAAATAAAGATATAGCAAGTCATCAGCACTCAATTTGAAGTAGCAATTTATTATGAACATGTAATTAACAACAACACCAATTTCTTACAAAATATGCAGTATATTATCTATATTCATCATCAGATGCTGAAGACATGTTTAATTCAGCATCATCTTCATCATCATCCTGGAATTCATCCTCATCATCTTGGGAGTCTTCCTCCACATCAGACTCCACCTCCCGCTCAGCGACATTTGGGTCAACTTCTTCTTGTTCGTTATCCTTATGTAAGCAAATTGTTTCATTTATATCATGAACATTGTACTGCGTAGAAGCTGCCAACTCTCGTGCGTCACTCCGATCTGATTGGAAAAAGTTGTCATTAACACCTTCGAGCTCATCATCAGTCGGGAGAAGCTCATACTCAGGGAATAGTCTTGATTTCACTCTACATGCAGCCCACCAATCTCTTAATTTGAGGGATGTATAATTTGAATAATAAACTTGTTGGGCTTGTGCCGCCAGGATGAATGGCTCATATGTACTCAATTTGGACTTATGCTTCACATCGATTAATCCATATGTTGTGTCATGACGAATAGATGTCGGGTCAAACCAATGACACTTGAACAGAAATACATTGTTGTCTTGTCCCAAAAATTGCAGTTCAATGACTTCTTCGAGAATGCCATAATAGTCAATTTCATTTTCATTGTAGGCACTTCCCTTCACACATACGCCGCTGTTCATCGTAGACTTATTCCGTCCATAATCTCTCGTGTGAAATCTGTATCCATTCACAATGTAGCCTGGATAGACACGTACAATCTTCGAGGGGCCAAAACTAATCTGTTGTACTCTTGAATCGGGAATGAAGCCTTGTTCAACCTATTATGAGATAAATAGACAAACATTGAATAAATGACTTCAACTCAGTCTGCATAAAAACATAACACTTATGTTTCAAAATAATTAGACACATACTCGAGATCTTAACCAAGTAGGAAAAGACTTCTCCCGTTCCTTTTCAACCTGCACGTCAGTTAGACGTGGATTCCGTCGCAATATGACCGATTCAAACTCTCTGCAATGTAAATGTCACACAACCGTTAGGTTCTGCAGCAATGCACGCAAATGATGACGAATAAGCGTGGAGAGCTTACTGAATGTAGGGTTCTAGTTCTTCGCAATTCATGAACACGTAGATCTCCGCAGCTACCAACTCTCTGTCTTGGAGTGTGCGAGTAGATGAAGATCCGAACGCCCGTCCGGGACACTTGAATACAGAGAGTCGGTCTGACACCTCGGAATCTCCACCATCATCATTACGTGGAGGTTGAGTGCGTCGGGTTCGTATTTCCGTGTCAAAGTACATCGAACAGAAGTTCGATATCTCCTCAATGAGGTACGCCTGAGTAATGGAGCCCTCAACTTGTGCTTTGTTGCGGACTTTCATCTTAAGATCGTGCATGCACCTACGACAATAATTCAAATGCATACATAAGTAATATAAAAGATCGTCGTAATGGCAATAAATTGAGATGTAGAAATATACCTCTCAAACGGATACATCCATCGAAATTGTACTGGTCCTCCGACCCTTGCCTCATATGGTAAATGGATGATCAGGTGCTCCATTGAATCAAAGAATGCTGGAGGAAATATCTTCTCTAATTTGCAGACTGTCTGAATTATATTTTGCTCTATATTTTGCAAGTCATGAATTTTGAGTTCTGATGCAGATAAAATCCTGAAGAATTGACTCAGCTCAGTCATTGCTCCCCATATTTGTTTCGGCAACAACTCACGAAAAGCAAGAGGCATCAGTCTTTGCATGAAAACATGGCAGTCATGACTCTTCATTCCGTATATTTTTCCCTCGTTGACATTTACACAACGCGCAATATTCGAGACATATCCATCCGAAATCTCAATTGCTTTAACCATTGCAACACTTCCTTAATCTGTCTGGCCCCAAGCACATATGCAGCTTTAGGTTGCACCACTTTTCCTTGAACATGCTGTAGCTCTAGTTCTGGACGTTTGCAAAGTACTTTCAAATCGAAACGTGCCTTGACGTTATCCTTCGTTTTACCTTTGACGTCCATAACTGTGTTGAACACATTATCAAAAACATTCTTCTCTATATGCATGACGTCTAGGTTATGACGTATCAAAAGTGTTGACCAATAAGGCAATTCCCAAAAAATGCTTTGCTTCACCCAATTGTGATCCTTCCCAAAGCCAGGGATTTTTCGGGTACTACCAGCCAGTTGTGTTACAGTCGGTAAGTTCTGGACCCGCCTCGCCATGTTTCCACCAGACACCCGTTCCATATCTACCTCCTCCATCACAGTTGTATTTTTCATAAAAGAATCCTTTTGCTTTCGGAAAGGATGGTCACTGGGTAGAAACCGCGATGACAATCGAACCAACAAGATTTTCCCCCAGATTTCAACACAAATGATTTAGAATCCTCCATGCAATAAGGACATGCCAACCTCCCATGTGTGCTCCAGCCAGATAACATGCCGTAGGCTGGAAAGTCACTTATTGTCCACATTAATGCAGCCTTCAGATTGAAATTCTGTTTTCTGGATGCATCATAAGACTGCACACCATCTGACCATAACAATTTCATCTCATCAATCAACGGTCTGAGATATATGTCTATATTCTTTCCTGGACTTTTTGGACCCGGAATCAGCAATGAAAGGAACAGATTCTCACGCTTCATGCACATGCCTGGCGGAAGGTTATACGGTGTTAGGAATACTGGCCAACATGAGTAAGATGCCACCGAGCCTCCGAAAGGATTGAAACCATCTGTGCATAAACCAAGCCGTACGTTGCGTGGATCCCTTGAGAAGTAAGGATGAGTACGGCTAAAATGAGCCCAAGCTTCACCATCGGCAGGATGACTCATTTCACCTTCGTCGCGACGGACTCTTTCCGCATGCCATGTCATATGTCCAGCTGTCCTCGAGGACATGAACAATCGCTGCAATCTGGGTGTGATAGGAAAGTACCGCAATGACTTATACGGAACATCCTTCTGCTTTGACTTGTCCCCTCTCTTGGGCTTGAACCTATCATGCTTACAAATACAGCATGATGTCTTATCTGCATCCTCTTTGTAGTACAGCATACAGTGATTCGGACATGCATCAATTTTCATAAAACCAAGCCCCAAATCATTCACCATCTTCTTCGCACGGTAAAAGTCAGCAGGTAACCTCTCTGATTGAAGAAGCATGCTCTTGACCAGTAAGAGAAGCCGGTCAAAACAACTCTCGCTCATATGAAATTCAGATTTCAAATTCAATAGCTGCGACACTGCAGACAACCGTGTATGCTTCTCACAACCATCCCATAATGGCTCATCAGCATCTCGAAGTAACTGATAAAATCTCTGAGCTGTATCATTCGGCACTTCTTCATTTGTTTGATCTTCATGAATATTGAACTCCGGACCAGCAGCATCGACAACCATGTCTAC
The DNA here is from genome assembly GCA_014218235.1 of Colocasia esculenta. Classification (NCBI taxonomy): domain Eukaryota; kingdom Viridiplantae; phylum Streptophyta; class Magnoliopsida; order Alismatales; family Araceae; genus Colocasia; species Colocasia esculenta. Next base: position 16,547,407 of record CM024757.1, on the reverse strand, counting down.
GTACGTACTTGTGGAGGCAAAGTAATTAGCTGGTGCAGACGACTGAATATTCAACTCACCATGACACGACCATAACTCATAATGGCCAACAAATCCTCTCGTATACAGATGATGCTGCACATCCCATGTCGATATCCACTTTCTGTTCTTACAAGCCGAACACGGACATCGGATGTTACCCATCGGATCAACTGCTACTGATGAATTACTCAATGCAAACTCAATAAAACTGTCAACTCCGTCTTTAAACTCCTCGGTCACAACTCCATTCACTATTCCACGGTACATCCATGACCGATTCTCATAAGACATTTTTCCTACAGATTAAATGTCATGTCCCGAGTTAAAATCCAACACACCCTCACATCATTCAAGTACCATACATATGATACATACGTTATATGGAGAGTCCCAGAGCTAATGGGTGAAATAAAGCGTTGACGTAAAGATAAATGAAGAGTAAACATACATGAATATCAAATAAATTTGAGCACTATATAAATACTTAATGGTATTGAACATTAAAAACAACACAAACCGTGATGTCTTCATATTAGGCCACCACCACTTGATCGGCTCTTTATTCACCAGCTTCTCAGTAGATTTCCTAGGGAGTAACTAACCACTGATATCCCTAAATATAATTTGCCAAATACATCTCTTCGTACATAATGGGAAGACATAACTTTGAGAATGTCAAGTTCTTTGACACAATTATTTTTCACAAATTTACACCAGTCTTTTCCAATAAACATGTACATACTACCACACCAACTCGTCGTAAGATTACAGAATATCGCACTCCTTTTTCATCTTGAACAATAACAGATAATCCACTTTTATTTTCTAAACTTTGTCTTTCTTCTTTCCGAATAATCTTTATGATTTTCGTCATCTTCTCTTTCACCAAAAGTAAACCATCATGCAATCTTCGAATATCGAGCGGAAATATTTTACGTTCAAACAAACAAGTACTTTGATACGTTGGACATTTGTTCTTCTTTGAGTCTAATTTCCAATCGCGAACTCTCATCACTAATTACAAAAAAAAAATTATAACATTTTATTCATGAGTAATTTAAAATATGAAATTAAATCATAATATGGTAAATATGAAAAAATCTCTCAAATGGCTACAAATAAACATACAAATGTTGAATGATTAACTTGCAGTGTGAAATTTGTGAAAGTAAACAATATGTTTAACAAAGAAAGTCATTGCATTGTTTATTTTCATGTCAAGCGTAAAAAAATAACAGCGAGCAAGATAAATAAAAAATAACTTAATTTACCAAAAATTTTGAATATAAGCAATTAGGAGAAGGAACTTGTAGGGGAAGGGGGGTGCCAGGATGGGAAGGGGGTGCTGGGACGGGGAGGGGGAGGGGAGGCATTTGTACTCGACGAATTGTACTCGACGAATTTTCATATTTTAAAACACTTCTGATTGCGTGGGCAGTCATGTTATCAAAAAAGAACCATCAGAGCAAGTTCTATGTAGCAAGCTATCAGTCACTACCCACGCAATCAGTACACAGATATAACTAACCTTCTTACCTTACTTTTGTCTGGAAGTTTTTTAGTTTAAATTTACGGACTCTGTTGTTCTGTAACACGGGGTGCAGAAGCGGGACTGGCAGCCTCAGTCAAGGACACCACCACCACCAGCAGAGGCAACAGCAACTATCAACATCTGTAATGATTTCTAAATAGTTGATGACATGGTTACGCTAACAGCGAAGTCTTCCCAGATATCACAATATCACATATTTGCCATATCTATCCAATCCTTTCTAAACTCATCCCTCTAGAATTCAATTGTTTGTCAGGAAAAGTTTAAAATCTCCTAAGATTCTACCCCACTGTCCTTGCCTACACTTCTCATCATCGATTTTTTTTTTGTCACTGCCCAGTGGAACACTATCCTTTTTCTTGTGGTAGGTAACAGGGTATTGTTCACCACTTGTAATGGTGATATCTTAAGTGATATAGATGGGGGAATACCAATTGTTAAACTGGAGAGGGAAATATGTGGTTATTTATTGAGAATCTTGAGTGTTGATGATGAGATGCTATGGAATATGGATAGAACTATAGTTCATGTGAGTTTAATATAAGCACAAATATCAAATATGGATAGAACCAGGTATATAGAAGAGAACACAACTTATAATATAGCAGTTTAGATAGTGGTCCCCCCAAAAGCATCAATTAAGACAATGATCATAAATGGAATTGTGGATGAGTGGGCACACTTTCAATGGTGTGAGAGTGTACTGCATGTCTCTGTAATCAATCAGACAAAATGGTATATAATTTTGTTTGGTGAAACATATTGATCCAGTGGTCTAACTAATTTTTATTTATCATGACATGTGGTTTGCCAAACATTTTCTGCATCCAGATATAGTTGCTGAATATAGTTACATTTTTCTTTGGGATGAGGATCTTGGGCTTCAACATTTTGATCCTAAACGTGGTGTCTGAATGCAATACCTTTTTTTTGTACCTTTTTATGAGGACCGGCCATGTCATATGCAATGCTAATCTTATCATTAGGTATTGAAGGTTGTGTGGATATATGACAGAAAACAATTCAAAGTATGAAATAGAGATTGATATTGCAAAGACAGATATATATGGGGGGATTCAAATAATAAAAATTTAAAGTAAAAAAAATGAAGAGAAAGAGGAATGCATACAATTAACTTATATTAAGTTATATAAACTAAACAGAAATGTTTCTTGCTTTAAAGCACACACACTTAACCTGTAAAAATAAATTTTCTGTTAAACTGATAAGGCATATGTTGAAAATAAATGAGTAAAGAAGATGACATCCTAGAAAGTCAATCCTATGAAGGAATTAGGGTGACCAAAAATAGATGACTCCAAGAAAATAACTGTTTGAGGAGATGATCAATCTAGAGGTCACTGGAGGTACAAACATATTCCTGTGTTCCTGCACATATAGCTTTATCATTTCAGCTGCTTCTTTTTTTACGTCAAGATGACTTTTCTTAGTAGCCCAGCACTCTGCTCCATACAATGTGGTAAGTTTGGCTATCATTTTATATGATCAATTTTAATAATGGGAACAATTTCCAATGTGCAAACATATCTACATTAAAATGAAATGCACCAACTTAGAATAGGGATAAAATGGGAGGGTGCACTAATGGTTCTTGCACTGTGTACCCTCCCATTTTCTATATTCCCCCGGTGGGAAGGGGAGGGGGGCCGGGTGCAGGGGGGAGGGGGGCATCACGCAGGGGGGAGGGGGGGGGTGGGAAGGGGAGGGGGGTGTGTGCAGGGGAGGGGGGCGGGTGGGGGGGGGCATCTCGCAGGGGGGAGGGGGCCAGGTGGGAAGGGGAGGGGGGGCCGGGTGCAGGGGGAGGGGGGCCGAGTGCAGGAGGGAGGGGGGCGGGGTGGGGGGGGGGGGGGCATCCCGCATGGGGGAGGGGGCCAGGTGGGAAGGGAGGGGGCCGGGTGCAGGGGGGAGGGGGGCCGGGTGCAGGAGGGAGGGGTGGCCGGGTGCAAGAGGGAGGGGGGCCGGGTGCAGGGGGGAGGGGGGCCGGGTGGGAAGGGGAGGGGGGTGTGTGCAGGCAGGGCCGGGTGGGAGGGAAGGGGGGCCGGGTGGGGCATCCCGTAGGGGGGAGGGGGCCAGGTGGGAAGGGGAGGGGGGTCGGGTGCAGGAGGTAGGGGGGCCGGGTGCAGAGGGGAGGGGGGCATCGCGCAGGGGGGAGGGGGGCGGGTGGGACTCACCGGGGAGAGGGGCGCCGGCGGCGAGCGGCGCAGGAGCGGCGGCGAGCGGCGCAGGGGCGGCGGCGAAGGCGCAGCGGCGTCCGGCGGCGAGAGAGAGAGAGAGAGAGAGAGAGAGAGAGAGAGAGAGAGAGAGAGAGAGAGAGAGAGAGAGAGAGAGGAGAGAGAGAGAGAGAGAGAGAGAGAGAGAGAGAGAGAGAGAGAGGAGAGGGAAAGAGGGGGGTTTCGCGGGACAAGGTATAGGAACTTTACCGACGGATATTCCGACGGAAAGATGTCTGTCGGAATATCCGTCGGTATGTTTTCATTACTGACGGTCATGTCTGACGGAAATATTGCCGTCGGAACGGCCGACAGATATTCCGACGGACATATTGCCGTCGGAATATCCGTCGAAATTACCGACGGCAAATAATCCGTTGGAAATGTCCGTCGGTAATCCCGCTTTTTCTTGTAGTGAAATGAGAATTGAAGCTCTAATACTTTCTGAATCTAAGTGGGTGGACTGAGAAAGATCCATAGTCACAAGATGCCACCCAACAGAAAAAGAGACTTCTAAAAGAACTGGAGAGCTTGAAGGTCGTGGACTGAAGAAGCAGCTCCTTTTCTTTTCACTTCAGTAGAAGGCTTCTGAAAACTTTTGCTTGCAAAAACAGATGGGAGTTGTGAGCATTGCTGGGTTTGTCTGAGTGTGTTTTTCTGTCTCTGTGTGTATGTGTTGTTCTAAACGTCCAACTTCTATATATGAACTTCAGAGCCCTTAAGATTCCGTTTGAAATAGTGCATTAGAAAACTAGTCGTTCTGTTGATCCTTTTGGATGCAGACCCGTTGAGACTTCTGTTATATTCATCAGTCCTTCATCTTTTGGAGTTCCAACGTCTTTAGGCTATATTGGTAGCTTCATGGCTCGAAAGACAGTCTTCATTAATGCTCTGAAAAGCCTCTATGCTCAAGACTGAATGCTAAGTCATGCTTCATAAATGTTCTGCAAGAAAGGACAAGACAAAAAAAGGATACCTCCATACTTTCAGAGATAGGTGAGATGGAAATATATATAAAGTATAAAGAATCTCGGATGGACAGATGTTCAGTGCAATAAAGAATAGACAAACAGTTGCATCCTAAAGGTAAGGGGAGGTTCTGACAGTGGTAGGTGAGCTCTGACAAATACCTTATGCAGCTTATACCTACCATTGTATTTTTCTGTAAAGCAACAGTCAAATGGAGAAGAACTGAATTTCTGACAAAAAGTAAGAGACCAATTTGTATAATTATTTTAGATCTTATCAAGGATAATTTATGTGATCATTTTGAGTATAATTTTTCCTACCTAACAGAATATTTAAATGATGGTACCAAGAAGAGCATTATTCTGTAAGATATGTAAGTGTTATTCATTCTGTAACGAATCCTATGGGGATAACAATCATTTTGAAATACATAAGATTGAAATTACATGGATTCTGAGAAATAACACATTCATACGAGAAGAAATGATAAGTACCAAGTACACAGGAGTTGATGTAGGATACTTTGACTTCTCTGAAGTCAGAGTCAGAGATAAGAGATCATATCAATCGATGTCATACTTCGACTTCTGGGAAGTCGGAGTGCAAACAAAAGTAGACTTTGACTTCCAAAGAGTTGCAGTAAGATACAACAGACTTCGACTTCTTATGAGTCAGAGTGAGAGGACTTCGACTTCTCAGAAGTCGGAGTGAAGGATCATGTGATAGCGTCATACTTCGACTTCTTAGGAGTCAGAGTCTAGACAGACTTCGACTTTTCAATAGTCGGAATCTTGTCAGACTTTGACTTTTCCGAAGTTGGAGTAGAACCTATTCATCAAATGATACACATGAGTGATGTAGGATATTTCGACTTCTCTGAAGTCGGAGTCAGAGATAAGAGATCATCAATCGATGTCATACTTCGACTTCTGGGAAGTCGGAGTGCAAACAAAAGTAGACTTTGACTTTCAAAGAGTTGGAGTAAGATACAACAGACTTCGGCTTCTTAGGAGTCAGAGTGAGAGGACTTCGACTTCTCAGAAGTAGGAGTGAAGGATCATGTGATAGCGTCATACTTCGACTTCTTAGGAGTCGGAGTCTAGACAGACTTCGACTTTTCAAGAGTCGGAGTCTTGTCAGACTTTGACTTTTCCGAAATATGAGTACAAGCTGTTCATCAAATGATACAACACTTCGACTCTTCAGGAGTCGGAGTCTGAAGTCGAAGTTAGTATGGTACATAGTATACGCTGTGGACTTAGAGAAATTTTTCGTAAGACAGTGCTGATAGATAATATTATTCATGTCATATTTCTTGTGGTATATTCTAATAGATTTATTTGTAGAAAGTCTTAAAAAAATTTGTCATAGTAAAAATACAATGCTTAAAACTTTCACAATATTTTAAAGAAATAGTTGCTCAATAAAATAGAGATTTTGAATTCAAAATTAGTGATTTTAGATTAAGGATAGTTATTTACCGTTATCTGTTGTCGTCTACTATCGGCACCAACCTTCTCCCTGCCCACCTTACCCACCAACCCTCGTGGCACCTTGCGTGTTGTTAGGTCGTCACTACATAAATTCAGCAAATTCTTATTTAAAAAATAATAATAAAATGATGCGAGTTAGAAGTTAGAGAAGAAATTTTACATTTTTTTGCTGTTTTAATCGCCAGCCAAAATCTGAGTGGTGGTGATCAAATGTATAATAAAAGCCCTATGAGCTGAGACACTAGACAGATTTAAAGATCCATCTTGCCCTGAGACCCTAGGTACGTCCCGCATGTTTGCATATAATATATCTCAGAGAGTAACATGCCCATGGATAATATTTACATGCACCTTAACTTTTCCTTGCGGAAGATATATGTGGTTATCCCCAACATTTAGATCATTTGTACTCTATATATTAAGCTGTCAGAGACCCTTCACATGTCTTCGTTCTTTGCACTTTTGTCGAGGTTTGCCTGCAGCACTTCATGAAACTTCAGCATCAGCAGGCCTTCGCGGACCTTGTTTGTTTTGTAGCCTTCCAACACGGGCCTACGAAGAAAAGGGGAGAGATTTTATCAGTGTCTTATGTTCTCTGATCCATGGGACGACGGGATGACGCATATGCTGTTTGGTCAATCCATGAGGCACGACATGAATCATCCAGCCATGGGTAGGTCCCTTGGGAATCTCCATTGCGTCAAGCAAAAGCAATTGCGGATGGACTGGTCGATGAGGATAACATTTGTGATAGTAGCAGTAGTCAAAGCAAACAATTAAGGCGCTCAGCCCCTACACACGCTCAAGTACAGGGAGTAAATTGGATGTTAATAAATTTTTTTAGTCTTTTAAACAAATCACGAACACAAAGAGGTAAGAGAGAAAGGGTTAATCCCGCGAAAAGATAGTACAACTTTTACAAAAATTTCCCCCAACAAAGTGTTGTCTTAAGTCTTTTTTCTTAAAACACTTGGATCTAACTATTAAAAACTTACACATGCTAGATATCAAGATGTTGATTCACTTTCTGCTCATATACACACATCACATGTGTCAAAGCACAAATATTCTCGGAGTGAGTACAACTCACATTCAAATTCTCAACTAAATAACAAAAAATAACAAATTTATATATATATATATAAAATGTAAATCTGAAGAAGTTGTACACGTGTTCTCCAAGATGATCTTAATATTTAACATGAAGAAGAAACTTAATTTAGATCATTGCAAGATGTAGTAGTTCACGAACTTTTCTACAGTAATGTACACAGATTTTTTTAGTCGTCTTCTATCTTTTAACCTTTAGAATGATATTTTTATACATTAGGGCCACCCTAGAACTTTCCAATCTTGATATGACTCAATTTCTCAAATCTAAAAGTTGAGATTTTTCTAAGAATCCACCTTTGATATATTAAAATATCTTCTCAATTTTTCTTTTTTCACAAGTGTAACACAAGAGTGTCGACAGGTTTGTTATACAATTGCACTGTGAATCTATCAATTTCATGATGTTATAATTTTCATCACACATAATTATAATTTTAGATCTTAAACTCGTTGAGAAGAATAAGATAAATGTTTTTAAAAATTCCAAATAAACAACTTCAAATTAAAAAAAAAGCTCTATTCAATCATTCATCTAAAATTAACTTTGTATGCACATTCATATATTAACAGAACTTTTAAATTGATCTATTGACTATAGAAATACTTAGAAACTTGATTAGACCAACCCACCTAAAAATTTAGAAAGACCACAACACCTTGAATACCTCATAAAAAATCTTTTATTTTGTCGGGACTATATTACTATGCACAACCCTCCGCGCTACCAATATTGCTTCTACTATTTATATGCTCTATGGTCATGATGATAGACCTGTGTAGAACTCCCTGTAATTATATGTGTGACTGTTAGCCGCCAGGGCACCATCATCATTCATTCCCTTCCAGCTTTTAACTTCTTGTGTATTGACTAGTCCACAGGGCTTTCATTCACTTCGAAGAAGGGGCTATTCAAATATCAAAAACAAGGCTTGTTTACATTCAAGATGACATGGTCATGGAGTATACATACATAATTTATGTGTGTATAAGCTATTCGGAACTGACTGTTTTATATTATTTCAGGAAGATGCTCACTTAGACCATTTTAGAGAGGTATGCTTATAAAATTTGTGAACGTTCGTGCTGCATGGAGCTGGAAAAAGAACCAGGGAGCGCAACCAAGTGAGACAGAGACACTAGTATGTAGTCTAACTGGAGCTCACTGTTAACCCGGCACTAATGCATGAAGCAGAAGCCCGAGCACCTAAACAAAGGCTTGGTTAATTAATTATCGCTACATCTAAGATCCAGCTGGTAAAAAGAGAGTGCAGCTGCCATCAGGGTATCCAAGTTCCTCCACGCATTACTAATATGATTATGTCGCACGTCATATTAACAACACCCGTGCTTTGCTCCATGCCTGCCTCATTATCTCTCATCTGTCCATTGCTTTTAAGAAGTAGAACAACAACCAGAGGAAGAAGAAATATGTACGGCGCCGTGAGACCACGGCAGGTGGTCCACCAGACAGAAGAAAAGACTGATCACCAGTGAAAATCTTTCCCACAAACATATGCTTCCCACAAACAAACGCTGGTGGAGGAGCGGGGGGAAGGTAGAATAAATTAAGGCCAAAATAACCACAAGTATATATGGTGGTGGTGCCCTTCCGTTGGCATCTCTTTTCGTGGGAGGGCGTGGCCTTTGTGGCCCCTTGCCTCTCCACTCTTTTTATCATAAGTTTTATGCGAGGGGGGCCAAAATGATTAGCCCACTAAGAGTCGCGTAGGCCAAACTAATGGTTACATCGTACGGACCATGCACCGAATCGATTAAAAATATAACAATGTAAGATATATAATGCACTGTGGTACATGTAGGAGAAAAACTATTTGACATTTTTTCAAGGACGGGGCAACAGGAATCCAATGCCAGCACCCTATCACTAAGAGACAATTCTTCCCTCCAGTGCACTCTCGAAACACGAAAATCTTTGGAGGAAACAAGCTGATGGAGGACATCAATCTCCACTACCTCAACCCACCCCCCACTCATTCCCCTGACCCAACACTTTGTTGTTGGTCTCTTCTCTTTTTATTTTGTGCTATTTCGATCGTGTGAGCTAGTACATAGGGCCTACCAGAACGATTCCCTTCAATCATTCAGGCGCCATGCAATCAAAGCTAGGCAATAGCTAAATGAATGCCCAATAAATAGGTCAATCATATCATACACACACACACAGAGAGACGGCTAGGTAATAATAAAAGATCAGATAAATGGAAGCATTAGTTAGTGAATTGTCCTCTTGACCTTTGTGGCAAATCACTCTTGGCCGTTTAGCAAACATATTTCTTTTCTTTTTTACTCTTTTAAGTGTGCCACTAGCTAGCTTATCAATTAATTTTTTTATTTGGAAATTGCCGATAGCTAATGAGCTATAGTCGTAATATTCTAACCTCACGTCACTCTCATCCCCTAGACTAATATAAGCCGGTTGGGCCCAGGAGAAATACCAGTTGTCTCATTCCTTTCTCTTTACAATCTAACTTTATTGTTCGTCGGCCAAAGTGATTCCAAGGAAAGGAAGCTGCTTGATCGCTCAGTTTTGGCGCTCTACAGCCATTGGAAAGCCATAATTGCAACCTACCGGTGGTGCTTTGACCCAGACAGTGAAACCCAATTGTGCATTTATTTTAACATCATTGTGTGGCAGTTAATGGAGGAAAATTATAACCAAATCTCAGGTGATTATCTCCTGTCTATTGTGGGTTTTTAGTTATTACTAGTCATATATCAAGAATGTGATTGCCTGCTGTAACAATCTCGGAAATCTGACATTCTCGGCTCCCACCGAAAATTCAATTTTTGATGCCGCCACCCAAGGATCTGAAGACCTAGAAAAATTGAAAGATCAGTTTAACAAGATATGTAAAGAAAATAAATAACAACTACAACACTCGAAATGTACGTACAAGTGAAAGTAAATACAAAGTATGAAGTACAAGTGTCAAACGTAAGAGTACATATAGAAAAGAGAAATACATAACCCTTAAGGGGGTATAGCTCAAGAGTGAAGTACTAAGGTACAAAGGGGACACTGCTAAGGATGACACCGGATACTATAAGGCCCCATCTCCTCCGCCTGCTGCACAACTTACTATTGTTGTGAAGTCTCACCTGGGAAAAGGGAGGGAGTGGGCCTCATGAAGAAGTCCAATAGAAACTACCAATCACCCACTGCTATGACAAGCAGAATATATATATATATATATATATATAATTAAACGAATAGCAATAATAACAATCCATTCTGCCAAAAGAAAATGCGGAAGGAAATGGCTACTACACAATTACCGATCTAGAAATGAAACACGGCCGACAAGCTCGTGCAAACAACTCACTGTGACTACCTCAAGACTGCGAATATAGACAGAGGTAAGTCTGTCTGGACAACAATACTAGCGATGAAGACCGACTACCACTAGTCAACTGTTCAAGAGTGTCACTGGTGTCTTACCCTCTACCACACATCCGAGCCAGCCGTCCTCCCCTCGAGTGAGGCCGCGGAACTCAAAGAACTACAACAACTATCGTAGTCTGGATGGATTACGGTCCCAAGCCGAACCCATCTAAATGGTTTTGTACCATGTTGAGTGAGGCAATGAGAAAGGACTAATTGATCTGCGCTTGAAGAACAACCCTAAGACCACCTCGGCATCCCAGACCAACCACGAGAGCTCTGCAAATGCCTCAATGTCATTGTCTACACTGTTTTCTCCTCATTTTAAAGACTCGAACTTGAGCACACTCGTAGGCTGAAGTACTCCCTCCATAGACTCACGAGGATGGGGGTTCCGGGAAATAGTAACAACCCATGCAACGGAACAAGCCTACAAGTGTCGAGCACCAATGTAGTACCGTACTAGGAGCAGCACAGGTGTTGCAGGAACACAGAAACTCAAAACTCGACGGAAGCACGGATCTGAACAAAAAATGACCATCTCTTTATCTGAGAACGTGACAATCACACTATCGCAACCACAAAGAAGACAACACATGGGCAGCCGCAACTAGAAGGCGACAAGAAGCCTAGCGAGTTCTAGAGTAGGAGGTAGCACCCACATTATCGCTACCAAAACGTGACAGTGTGGCCGACGCCACCAGAAGAAGAAGAAGGCCACAGGGGAAACGTCACGACCACCAACTGGTCGCGACCTCAGTCTGAGGACTGGCTGCCATGGCCGAGCCCTCAAAACTTTCCCCAAAAACACAAATACGCTACAAACCGAGGGAGGGGAGCATGGAGAATGGTAGAACTAGGTGCTAGACCACCTTCATTCACACCTATGCATGGCAATGGAAGCTATCTACTCTCATGAGAAAAATTAAGCAACGGTCAGGAAACTAGATTGTGACAGTCAATGAGTCACATTTCAAAAATGAATGTGACACTTGTAACATCCTCCTTTCTTTGGTCAGCCACCTTCTTATGAAGGTAGCGACGTATCAGGCCGTCGCTTTCTAAAGGCGACGGGATGGCTGTCATGTTCTGGTTGGGAATGAGACAGGCATGTCATCGCGTTCACCCTTCTGAGAGCAGCATGTAGTTTTGTAATTTTGCTGTCGGGACAGTACATGTGTCAAGCGCTGACAGATGAAGGCGACATGTCAGGTGTCACGTTCTTGGTGTCAGGGTTGCGAGAATGACACGTGGCAGACCCGTTGGTTGGGTCTGACCATTACCTTGAGGTCGCAACAGGTTAGCCGTCGCATTCAGTAAGTGAATGCGATAGGTTGGCTGTCGCGTTCTCAGATCCGAGGCCTATATATGCAAGGCCTCCAGCCCTGTATTCTTCTTCCTCTCTTCTGGCGATTTCTCACTTCCTCCGACCCCTGTGTGCTAGCTTCTCCGTAAGGAGACTGTGAGGGCTTTGGTGGTGAGGATTATGGGTTTTCTTCCCGGCATGGTGTTCTTCTCTGGCGTGGCTTCCTCTCCTTCATGGTGGTGACTCTTCTCCAGCTTGTAGGAGGATGTTCGTTGCTCGTGGACGGCGTGATCATGGTGCTTGGAGTGATAAGGAGGTGGCCATTCACACGAGAAGACCCTAACGAGTTGGCTCTTCATTTTGAGATAGAGATCTTTGCCTTTCCCCAAGTTCTACCATCCTAGGACTCCCAACCCCCCTTTCTCCAAGCCAGTAGAAGCATGCTAGGACTGTGGTTTGCATGTTTGGCTTAGTTGTGTTTGAATTGAGGGTTGGGTTTAAGTGCTCCATCATGCATGCATGTGAGGTTTAGAGTGTAGATACATATCCATGACAAGTATGGGTGTGGATGAGGGTGGTTTGAGCTTAAACCATGTGTTTATATCATTCTACATGCTCCCCTCCCTTTGTACTCACCGGACTTCTGGTTTGTAGCATGTTTTGGAGGTCTCGGGTGTCTCTGTCTATGGTCGCGACAAGGTTCTTGTCGCGACATAGATCATGACATGTCGACTCGTCACCTTCTGGTGTGAACGTGACACCACACCCTATCACGTTCTGGTAGCGACAGGGTGGCCGTCGCCTTCGTGCCTGGTTTTCCCTGTGGGTTGTGGGAGGTCTCAGGTGGTCACCCGGACCTCTGACTGTGGTCGCGACAATGCCCTTGTTGTGACCCAACCCGCGACAGTTTCTATGTTGCCTTCAGACCCAGGTCGCGATAGACTGGGCGTCGCCTTCAGGTGGCGACAGACCTTGTGTCACCTTCTATGAGAAAGTGACAGTAAGATTATCGCCTTCTCAGATAGAGGGTGACTGGCGACCTATTCGGAGTTTCGTTCTGCTGTGACTTTATTTTCTTGGCATATGTACTGTTACTAGCATGGTCCTACACTAGTTATTCGCTCGGTGCTTGGCACTTGTGGGCTTGTCCGTTGAGAGGTTGTTACTATTACCTGGACCCCAGTCCCCGCGCATCTATTGAGAGAGTTCTCCATGCGGCGGGCGAGCTCAAGTTACAGACTCTGGTAGCAGAGGGGAAAACGGTGGGGATAGTGGCATAGACTCGTTTATAGAGCTCTCTTAGCTGAGTCTGGAACGCCGAGGTGGTTTTGATGTTCTTCCAGCACAGATCAGCTAGTCCTTCTCACTGTCTCACTCTATGTGATTCTGGTACCATCTAGAGGGGCCAAGCGTGAGACTGTAGTCTGGCTAGACTACGGCAGTTGTGTATTACTTTAGTTCTACGTCTCACTCTGACGGGAAGTGCTAGACATGGACTGGTGGTCGAGGATAAGACGTGTGGCGCACTTGACCGGTTGACTAGTGGTAGTTGCCTTCCGTGGCTAGTGTCTTTGTCCAGGCAGTTGTTCACAGTCTGTGTTTGTAGCCTTGGGTTCTTCCCAGTGTCGTGGTTTACAAGGGTTTTCGGTCCCGACTTTTGGTTTAGACTGATGGCCGTGTAGTTACTTTCTGCTTTCGCACTTACTTTGTTAGTAGAATAGATTTACTTGCTTAATTTCATTTATAAACATATATCTAGTCTACTTGTTAGAAGTAGTGGGAGATTGGTAGTCCCTACTGGGCTTATTCGTGAAGCTCATTCCCTTCTTTACAGATGAGACTTCACAGTAGTACCCTCTGCGGCGGGCTGAGAAGATGGTGCTGTAGTAGACGACGTTCCGTGAGGAGTGTTCCCTTCGTACTTGTTTCATCACCCTCGGGATATGCCCCTAAGGGATATGTTATTCCCTTTTTCTTTTGTACTTGTACTTTGTTACTTTAGGACTGTACTAGACTCGTACTTTGTGTTAGACAATTTTCCTTCACTTGTTAGTACATTTTAGTGCTTGTTATCGTTACTTACTTCTGTTACATATCTTGTTAGACTGGTCCGTTAGCCCTTCCGCGTCTTCGGGCCCATGGGCGGCGGTGCCAACAGTCGAATTCTCAGTGAGTACCGAGGGTCCGGGCGTCAGGGCCGTTACAACACCCATCCTTTCATGTTATGATCACGCTAGGTCTATACATCGCAACACCAAAAACTACAAGGAAACGATCAAGAAACCGCAGGATGTTACATCCTAACCAACTAAAAAAAAATTCATCCTCAAAATTAGGAAAAAAAATAGTTGTGGAAAGCAAAGCAAGGCATACCAATCACTCATACAAGTATGGAAACTACTTCTGCATCTCGTCCTCACACTCCCAAATGGCCTCGCCACTGATGCGGTTCTCCCAAACAACCTTGACAAGTGGAATCTGCCTCTTGCACAACTGTTGCACCCTTCAGTCCGCAACTCTTATTGGGTACTCTGGCATTGACAAGTCTAGCGCAACCTCTAACTATGTTTAGTCTAGTACATGATATGGATCTATCATGTATCTCCTCAACTGTGAAACATGGAACACGTCATGTACACCTGACAACTCTGGCAAAAGAGCTAATCGAGAGGCAACCTCACCAACCCGCTCCAAGATGAGAAAGGGACCAATGTACCTTGGGGAGCTTGCCCCTCTTCCCAAACCTCGGTTGGTGAGATCTATAAGAACACAAATTCACATGTCTCAAACTGTAACAGCCTCCTATGGACATCTGCCTAGCTCTTCTGTCTACTCTGTGTTGTCTGTAACCTCTGTCTAATCAGTCTAACAGTCTTTGCATACTGCTACACTAACTCTAGATAGAAAAACTGTCTCTCTCCAACATCGTGCCAATGTAATAGTGTCCATCATGATCTACCATACAGTGCCTCGTACGACGTCATCCCAATGCTGGACTGATAGCTATTATTGTATGCAACCTCCACCATGGGAAGGTGCATCTCCCACATGCCACCCCAGTCTAGGCAGCACGCTTTCAACATGTCCTCCAATGTCTGTATTGTTCGATCTGATTGTCCATCTGTCTAAGGAAGGTAAGCATAGCTCATCCCCAACTCGGTGCCAAGTGCCCTCTAGAAGCTCTGCCAAAAGCCTGAAGTGAACCTCAGATCTTTGTCTGAAACAATGAAAGTTGGAACTCCGTGCAACGAAACTTCTCTATCCACAAATATATAGTCTAGCAAGCATGTTCACTGACCAAGCCGATCTAACTAGCAAGAAGCAAGCCGTTTTTATAAACCATTCCACAATCGCCTAAATACTATCCTACTATTATAGGGTACAAGGTAGGCCAGCTACAAAGTCTATGGTGATGTCATCCCACTTCCACTCTGAAATGCGCAATGACTAGAGGTCACCCTCAGGACATTGATGCTCTTCCTTCACATGTTGACAATTAAGGCAATGAACAACAAACTGTGTGATGTCCCTCTCCATCCCATGCCACCAAATTAAAGAGTCTTCTCAAGTAATGGTACATCTTGGTGGACCCAAGATGAACAACATACCTCAATCGGTGTGCTTCTGCTAACGGCTCCGGCCGCGAGTCTCCAGGTATGTATAGTCTGTCTCTGAACCTGACCTCGTCGTCCTCATCTATCACTACCTCTGGCATCTGCAAGAGATCTGCCAACTCTGGATCTGCATGCTGAGCCTCTATCACCTGACGATACACTACTGGACAAACTGACAAGGTGGCTATCACTGCATGATCTCGGTGTCTCGAAGGGCAGAAAACTCTCTGAGCAATGTCCTCCAACAACCTCTGTAACGCCCTGACGTGGAATATCGGAGTGATAATACAGTTATATAAATAGTATCGAGTGATAAATAACATCAATCCATTGCACAATTTGGAATAACGTCAAATGAAATCCAACTTCATTAATAATTCCTCAAACCACTATTACATTGTAACGTCCCGACGCAGAATATCGGAGTAAATTTACAGTGATTAAATAGTACAGATCGATAAATAAATGACAAACCATTGCACAAGTGGAATAATATCAAATAAACTCCAAATTCATTAATAATTCATCAACTCCATGAGCTAACTATTACAACCACTAATTAGAGCCAAAACTAGGGCCTTGAGTACTTTATTCAAAATCCAACTATTACATATGGACTAACTGACTCATAACTATACCAACTAACTACTAAAGCAGAGGTTGTTGAACTGGTCACTCCTGAGCAACATCCTCATTCTCATCCTCGTGAGTGTGGTACTCGCTATCCGACTCACCTGAACACATGGATTATATACGCAGGATGAGCGAATAACGCCCAGTAGGACTTAATATCTCATGAGAACAAGCATGTTTTAAATAATTAATGTCTTAAAGGCAAGTTAACTAGAGAGAATAGTCAAGTAACGATGGCAAGACAATAACAGCACTTGTACACGGAAATAGCACAACGAGAATGATAATGGAACGGCCATGTAACGATAATAGCATGTAACGATAGCACTTGTATAGCACTTGAACATATTGCACTTGTATTGATAGCACTTTGATTGTCATAGATTAATCTTGATAGTATAATGGCACTGGATGCATGCCGTACACATCCTTGATCATTTTACCTCCCATAGGCACTAGCACTTTTCGGGCACTCTCCCCAGGACTAGATCGGGCCCTATTGCACTAGCATAAGTCATTTTCTTATCTTAGACAATCACACAAATGGACAAGAGAGTACCAAGAAAAAATGAGAGTAGTAGACGAATAGATTGGAGTGTAGAGAGAACGTGAACAGATGAGAGTACAGAGACTGTAGACGAGATAGGGACAATATTGTAAAACAACGTTAAGCAACGACAGTCACAGTTGCACAACACATGGTTGTGTGCCGGCAGTCTGGTAGAAGTCACTACTGCCCACTAGTCATGCTATGGACACAGGCTAGATGGCTCAGCGTGATCACAAGGTAAGAGAGAACTCAGTAAGGCCGTTTGGATCGTACTGATCCCTAAGATGTAACAGGTTTTAAGGGTACAACCAGCTCGTCGGCTAAGGACGTGCGCCAAAGCCAAGAAGACTTACGGAGGCCTTAACAAGGAGTCCCTAGTCCAGTGAGGAGTATTACCGATGGAGAGGTGGTCCATGCCAAGAGAGTGTGTATAAAACAAGTATCCGTCGTGCCTTGAGTGCTCGAAGGCCGAGGGAAGCGGTAACGATGTACAAAGCACGTAAATGAAACGAAAACAAGTGTTATTAATTAAACAAGGGAATTTAGTAATTAATTTCACTTAATTACCAGATATATTATTGAGTAATTGATTAAGGTTTAATGGCAAACATGAATATTTAGTGTGTGCAAGTGTAAGAAATCAAGATAGCATAAATGATTGTGCACATAGCTTTAGATTAATTAATTTCATATAATGTTGCTCATTAATAATTAACAAGTCATTACTAATCATGACAGTACTTGGTTAGGGTTGAACAGGGTTTAAATAACATAATTAGCAGGTTCTGGCCGCTCTGTTGGTGTCGCAACATCGGGTGCTGTCACGTTCAGGTTGCGACAAGGGTGGCCGACGCGTTGACTACAGGTGACGATGCATCTAACCGACGCGTTATGGTCACGACGTACGGTCCGGTCGCTTTCTGCTGAACCGGCTGTCGGGGCTGAACCGGGGGAAGGTCGCGACATGTCGTGTGACGGAACGCCTCGTTCAAGCCCGTTAAACCACTAACGAACTTGATCCGAGACCACCTCCCATGAACGGGCCGAAGCCTCGCAAGGGATATCATACACACGTCCGTGAAAGCACAAAGGAACACACCAATATGCATATATATTTTTTTACAAGTTTACATAGCCATATTTCACAGGAGTGAAAAGAAGTACAAGAGCCTGGGATATACCCCGAGGTACAACAGAAAGAAAACTAACTACACTGCTGGAGGTGCTGGTCCAACACCGTTGCGACGCGGCTCCTAACTGGACGACGGTAACAAAACGTCTTCCTCGCCCTCACCTGTGGGGGGTAGGGGTGAGCCTCTCTAGTCACTGGCTCAGTAGGGAACTCCACCAACACCGAGCAAACCAAAACACAGGTACGGAAGCAGTAAACTGCGCTAGCAATTTATAGAACAACTAAGCAGGATATTAAACCTGCAAATGTACTCACCGTTTGCCGACTACGTAAAGCAACTGTAATAAATAAATGGCAAACCCAAACATGCGTACGAGCTACAGTAGAGACCATCACAAAAGAGCCACGTGAACTGGTTAGCGACACCAGTAACTAACTCGGACAAACTAAGACAGGTCTACCTCTAAGTCTCGCAGCCACGAACGAAAGGTCCAGCTGCTGCTCCACGTGGAAAAGTCAAACAACTGTAGAGACCAACTAAACACCACTCCTGCGGACACACAACCGCAGGCCCATGCCTGGCACCTCTAGGGTCTCTGGCCGGAGCACCCTAGAGTGAGGCACTGGAAAAGGACTAGTCGGGGACCAGTGTCGACAATCGGTGGCCGTACCCCCAACTAAGAGCACGCTACAAATGACTAAAAACAAACTCAAGAGTCACTGTCCCACTGTCGTCTTTCCCTCAGCCGGACGTACAACTTAAACAAAGGACTGAGGGTGTCCAGGATAGACGACACAGACCTCGACGGTACAACACAAGTACTGGGACAAAGCCCCGAGCGAACAGCTTGGCTCACAGAGAACCTGGGGCACCCAACTAGAGAGGTAACCACGTTAGGTTTCGTACTACTTGCGACGCACACAGAACCACATGCACGTCATACACAAACCACGTGAAACGTCACGTAAACCTCAAGTAACAACTGTCCACAACACGTGAACACAACACTGCTTGCATGAACACCGTGCAACTACGCAAAGAACCAGCTAGCTACACAACTGAAATGCTAGCTTCAAGAACCATGCACTCTCGGAGTGCCACAAGTGCCAATGCACCACTCGTTATCGGTAAACACATCACATAACGATATTTGGATAACCCAATCGCATGAGCCATGCATGCATAGACCTCTCGGCTGAAGTCACGACAGGGTCTTGCATCGCCTTCAGATAGCGACAGCCCGATAGGTCGCCTTCAGCACCTTAACGTGACATACAAACAAGTTGCATTCACAACCTAAACGCGACGGGTCGGCCCATCGCCACCTGATCGCGACAGGGGTTCCGTCGCCTTAACAGTCGGAAACCCTAATCCGGGATCCCCTCCACGGATTATCAACCCACACCATGCAAACCACCCTTAATTAGTGTTTTTCACGCTTTAATGGGTTCCTAGGCATGATATCTATTGTGTAGAAAGATTAAACTGATCAAACCCTGCATTCCACGCGATTCTCACCCCAAAAATGGGAGGAGTCACCCTACCTCGCGAAGAACACGCGATACGACGCTCCCCCGGTGTTTCACTCGCTCCATGTGAGCCTCCCACGGCACGATCACGCCGAAATCACGAATTCCCACAAGAATCGCCGCAGCTCCCCTTCCCCTGGCCGAGCAGAACTCGCTACAGTTCTGTCCGGCTGGGGTTTCTTAAAAACACCCAGCGGTTGGGAACGCGACGTATCGTCGCGTCGCGACCTGATCGCGACGGACCTAAGCGTCGCTTTCCTGCCTGCTGCTCTGCGCGCTACACGTGGCGCACATGCAGATGATCAACGCCCCAAGGCAGTCACCAGAACGCGACGGCCACCTCTGTCACGTTCAGAACGCGACACTCCTCCCTATCGCGATGATAGGCTGAGGACACTGGGGTGCTGCAGGCCCAGACTATCAGCCCAATAAGCCCTTGAAACATGCACACGTACCACACACAAACCACATTGGCCTCACGATAGCCATCACAACCACTAAACACAGGATCCACGAGAATCCGAAAAACACGCGACATTACATTACTATCATCTAAAAAGAAATTTCGACCTCGAAATTCATAACTTAAATACAAGAAGTTTCATCACACATATTTACAAGTACTATCATCTAAAAAGAAATGCAGAACCTTACTCAAATAAGTAAGGATACCCTTTAGCCATTTCCTTGGCTAATTCCCAGGTATCCTCACCACCCAACCTATTCTCCCATCTCACCTTAACTAATTCAATTTCTTTATTTCTCAGCTTCTTTGTCTTACAGCCAGTAATCTGCACCGGATACTCTGGCATAGTCATATCTGGCCTCAAGTCACCACCTTGGTAACTGATTATCTGCGCTGGATTTTCAATGTACTTTCTTAACATAGAAACATGGAAAATATCATGAACATCTGCAAAGTCAGCTGGCAAATCAAGTCTATAAGCTGTTTCCCCAATTCTTTCTAACACCTGAAAGGGTCCCACATATCTCGGGCTCAATTTTCCGGTCTTGCCAAACCTCATAATACCCTTACTGGGGGAAACTCTTAGAAAAACAAAGTCTCCCACTTCAAACTGAAGTGGTCTTCTCCGATTATCGGCATAACTCTTCTGCCTGCTTTGAGCTGCCTGCAACTTTTCTTTAATGAGCTTCTCTATTTCCGTGGTTTGCTGAATTAATTCAGGACCCACCATCTGCCTTTCCCCCACTTCATGCCAGTTCAATGGGGTTCTACATGGCCTCCCATATAGAGCTTTATATGGTGCCATCCTAAGACTGGTATGATAACTATTATTATCGGCAAACTCAACCATACCTAAATGATGCTCCCAGCTACCTCCCCAAACTAAACAACAAGCTCGTAACATGTCTTCAATTGTCTGAATAGTCCTCTCTGTTTGTCCATCCGTTTGGGGGTGGTAAGCTGAGCTATATCTCAACTCGGTGTCAACCACTCTCTGCAAGCTCCTCCAAAAACCAAAAGTAAACCTGGGATCCCTATCAGAAACAATAGATTTCGGGATACCATGCAGTGGAACAATCTTATCAACATAAACCTTCGCTAATCTGTCCACTGTCCAAGACATACTTACTGCCACCAACCTGCACATTTTGGTTAGTCTATCAACAAATACCCATATTCCATTATGTCCTGCTGCTGACCTTGGCAAACCTGCTACAAAGTCCATAGCAATGTCATCCCATTTCCATTGTGGAATGGGTAACGGTTGCAATAAACCTCCAGACTTCTGATGCTTTACTTTAATTTATTGACAAATTGCACATCTTGAGACAAATTCTGCTATTTCCTTTTTCATATGAGGCCACCAGAAATGCTTCTTCATATCCTGGTACATTTTGGTACTACCGGGGTGAATAGTGTACCGGGATTTATGGGCCTCCTCTAATACTCTCTGCTTTACTTTCCTTTCTGCTGGCACAAATAACCTGCCTCTGAGCCTGACCACACAGTTATCATCAATAGTAACTTCTTCCATTCTCACTATTTCAGCTAAATTCACATCTGCTTTTTGGGCCTCAACAATTTGCCAATATAGTGACGGCTCTACAACACTACTAGCTAATATTGCCCGTCGCTGACTACTTGGCGCATATAAGGAGTTTTCTACTATCTCCTCATACAATTTCCATTCCTTAATCATCATTTGACTTAATTATGCTTTTCTGCTTAGGGCATCAGCCACCACATTGGCCTTACCCAGATTGTAGGCCAAACTAAAATCATAATCTTTTAAATACTCCACCCATCTACGCTGACGGAGATTCAAATCTTTCTGGGAAAAGATATATTTTAAACTTTTATGATCTGTAAAAATTTCAAATCTCTCACCATAAAGATAATGCCTCCACATTTTTAAGTCAAACACAACTGCTGCTAGCTCTCAATCATAAGTGGGGTAATTCTCTTCTGTTGGTTTCAATTGCCTGGACGCATAAGCTATTACCTTGCTATGCTGCATTAGCACTGCGCCAAGACCTCTTCTAGATGCATTTGTATATACAACAAAACCACCATTACCTGTTGGTAATGTCAACACAGGTGCTGCTGTAAACCTCTTCTTTAATTCCATGAAACTTCTTTGACATTCACCAGACCATACAAATGGTACATCCTTTATAGTCAGTCTAGTCATGGGTTCCGCAATCCTAGAAAAATCTTGAATGAAACGCCTATAATAGCCTGCTAACCCCAAAAAGCTTCTAATTTTAGTAATTGTCTTAGGCACTTCCCATATCATCACTACTTCCACTTTACTTGGGTCAATTGCCACCCCCTCAGCTGATATGACATGGCCCAAGAACTGAATTTCCTTTAACCAAAATTCACACTTACTGAATTTGGCGAACAATTGATTATCTCTTAATAACTGCAAGGCAAATCTCAAATGTGTTGAATGCTCCTCTTCAGATGCTGAGTAAATCAGAATATCATCTATAAAGACCATAATAAATTGGTCTAAATACGGATGAAAAATCCTATTCATCAGATCCATAAAAGCTGCAGGAGCATTGGTTAGCCCAAATGGCATAACCACAAATTCATAATGACCATATCTGGTTCTAAATGTTGTTTTATCTATATCTTCCTCCTTAATCCTTAACTGATGGTACCCAGATCCCAAATCAATTTTAGAAAATACCTTTGCTGACTGCAACTGATCAAATAGATCATCTATTCTCGGTAATGGGTACTTATTTTTAATGGTCACATCATTCAACTTCCTGTAATCTATGTACATGTGAAAACTGCCATCTTTCTTTTTCACGAACAACACCGGTGCTCCCCACGGGGAATGACTCGGTCTAATAAACCCTTTCTGCAATAACTCCTCTAATTACTTTTTCAACTCTTTAAGCTCTGCTGGTGCCATCCGATATGGTGCTTTAGAGATTGGCATGGTACCTGGCAGCAACTCAATAGTAAAGTCCACCTCTCTGTGTGGAGCTAAACCAGGCAAATCTTCTAGAAAAACATCGGCAAATTCCCTAACCACGGGAACTGCCTCCACTGACTGACTAGCCTCTATCAGACTCACTGAAGCTAAATAAGCCACACACCCTGCATTTATCAACTTTCTAGCTCTAGTTGCAGAAATTATAAACTTAGGAGTACAAAAGGCATACCTTGATATTCAAACACTGCACCGTTAGGGTGACAAAACCTGATTCTTTTCTTTCTGCAATCTAACATGGCTCTATAAGCTCCTAACCAATTCATACCCAAAAAGATATCATAATCAGACAACTGAAGAGCATACAACAGGCCCGGCATCTGATTCCCTTGAACCACAACAGGAGCTTCATCTATGTAGCTCGAAGTGAGCATAAACTCACCAGAAGGAACCTCCACTATCAACTCACAAGACTTTTCTTCCAAAGGATGAGCCATACAATTCAGGAATTCTTCGGAAATAAAAGAATGAGAGGCACCCGAATCAAATAAAACTCTTGCTGAATAATCATAAATGGGTATAATACCTTCTATCATATTCTATGCCTCTGCCTGGGCACGAGTGATAGCCATAACTCGGCCTCTATCTCGTTGCTGTGGTACACCTCCACCACGACCTGCTAAAGGCTGTTGGGGCTGCTGCTGCTACTGAACACCTCTACCATACCCATATTCTCTTGGATAAGGGCAATTGCGGATCAAATGCCCTGGCCGATTGCAATTATAACATCTGTAACCTGGTGGAATAGTGGGCTACCTGGCAATACTCTGCTATGATTCTTCTACCTCTGGCGTGTAACCACACCCCTGCTGAAACTGCTGACGACCCCCTCTTCCTCTTCCTTTGCCCTTAAATACTTGCTTTAATTTCTGACCCCACTTACCAAAACCTGAAGAAGAAGGTCTTGCTGGAGCCTTTCCCCCACTAACTCCTGTTTCTTGCTGAGGTAGCCGAAAACTACCCGAACCTGACCCACTTGCCTGGCGGGCCCGAATAGACCTCTCAAGAGTAGCTGCTCTCTAGACTGCCTCCTCAACTGTTCTACACATCAACGGTATCACCGCATTCTGAAAATCTTCTCTCAAACCCCGAATAAAATATTCAACTATCATAGCATTATCTGATACTACATAAGGTGCATATCGGCTAAGTGCTATAAATCACATTTGATATTCTAAAACTGAGGTATTACCTTGCTGAAGTGTCCAAAATTGCTCTCTTTTCGCCTGCTGCACTTGAAGTGGAAAGAATGTGTCATTAAATGTCTCGAGAAATTCCGGCCAGGTAATAACCTCCTCTGTCCTGCCTGCAAAGGTGGTCTGCATCTTCAGACGCCACCACTGCTGCGCAAAGCCTCTCAACTGGTATGTGGCTAACACAACTTTATCCGCTGCTAGACACCTCATGGTCGTAAAGACCCTTTCAACCTCATGAATCTAGTGCTCTGTTGTATCTGGATTCGGCCCTCCTGTATAAGTGGGCGACTGCAATCTCAAAAACTTTTCAACTTGCATCACTGACTCTTCTGCTGCCATTACTGGTGGTGGTACAGGTGCCACATAGGGTACCTCCACCCTTGGCGGTGGTGCAACAGGGGCCACAAGTAGGGCTGTACAGAATATGGTCCAAACCAAACCGAATCGACCGGTTCGGTTCGGTTCGGTTTCATGGGCTGGGCGGTTCGGTTCGGTTTCAGGCTGGGAAATTGAAATGAACCGAATAGCTATATATAATTATATAAATAATAGAAATATACAAAAAAAGGGTAGCGCAACGGAGGGCGGCGTCGCGCGCCCTCCGCGCGCGTGGTGGTCGCGAGTTCGATACTCGCGACCATCACAAAATGCCCCTTTTTACATGGTTTTTGCTGGTCATTTCCAGAAATGCCAGAAAAAATGCCCAAAAATGCCAGAATTCGGTTTGAACCGAACCGAACCGGTTCGGTTCGGTTCAAACAATGACTTCGGTTCGGTTCGGTTTTCTCCAAAAATGGAGAAAACCGAACCGAACCGTGAACACCCCTAGCCACAGGTATCCCAGCAACTGGTGATATTGCTGCTGGAGGTGCCAGTGCCTGCTGATCCATTCTCATCCTAATATCGGTGAGGCTTTCCCAAATCCTCTCAATCATACGCTGAGTGGACTCTTTAGGGTCCTCTCCTCCACCACCCCAATCCCTTCTATCAGCCATCTCAACTTTCTGCACAAATAACATATTAATTACGAACAAAACTCATCATTACGAAACCAGAGTCAGCTACCAGCAGTGTACAAATGTAGAAATATGGCTATATAATTTCCCAGTTCCTTTATAATTACACGGACCTCGCTCTGCTACCAACTGTGATGGAACGCCTCGTTCAAGCCCGTTAAACCACTAACGAACTTGATCCGAGTCCGTCTCCCGCGAACGGGCCAAAGCCTCGCAAGGGATATCATACACACGTCCGTGAAAGCACAAAGGAACACACCAATATGCATATATTTTTTTTTACAAGTTTACATAGCAATATTTCATAAGAGTGAAAAGAAGTACAAGAGCCTGGGATATACCCTGAGGTACAACAGAAAGAAAACTAACTAACTACACTGCTGGAGGTGCTGGTCCAACACCGCTGCGACGCGGCTCTGAATTGGACGACGGTAACAAAACGTCCTCCTCGCCCTCACCTGTGGGGGGTAGGGGTGAGTCTCTCTAGTCACTGACTCAGTAGGGAACTCCCCCAACACCGAGCAAACCAAAACACAGGTACGGAAGCAGTAAATTGCTCTAGCAATTTATAGAACAACTAAGCATGATATTAAAGATGTAAATGTACTCACCGTTTGCTGACTACGTAAAGCAACTGTAATAAACAAATGGCAAACCCAAACAGGTGTACGCGCTACAGTAGAGACCACCACACATGAGCCACGTGAACTGGTTCGCGACACCAGTGACTGACTCGGACAAACTAACACAGGTCTACCTCTCAGTCTCGTAGCCACGGACGAAAGGTCCAGCTGCTGCTCCACCTGGAAAAGTCAAACAACTGTGGAGGCCAACTAAACACCACTCCTACGGACACACAACCGCATGCCCATGCCTGGCACCTCTAGGGTCTCTGGCCGGAGCACCCTAGAGTGAGGCACTGGAAAAGGACTAGTCGGGGACCAGTGTCGACAATCGGTGTCCGTACCCCCAACTAAGAGCGCGCTACAAGTGACTAAAAATAAACTCAAGAGTCACTGTCCCACTGTCGTCTTTCCCTCAGCCGGACGAACAACTCAAATAAAGGAGTGAGGGTGTCCAGGACAGACGACACAGACCTCAACGGTACAACACAAGTACTGGGACAAAGCCTCGAGCTAACAGCCTGGCTCACAGAGAACATGGGGCACCCAACTATAGAGGTAACCACGGTAGGCGTCGTACTACTTGCCACGCACATAGAACCACGTGCACGTCACACACAAACCATGTGAAACGTCACGTAAACCTCAAGTAACAGCTGTCCACAACACGTGAACACAACACTGCTTGCGTGAACACCGCGCAACTACGCAAAGAACCAACTAGCTACACAACCGAAATGCTAGCTTCAAGAACCATGCACTCTCATAGTGCCACAAGTGCCAATGCACCGCTCGTTATCGGTAAACACATCACATAACGATATTCGGATAACCCAATCGCATGAGCCATACATGCATAGACCACTCGGCTGAAGTCACGATAGGGTCTTGCGTCGCCTTCAGATAGCGACAGCCCGATAGGTGGCCTTCAACACCTTAACGTGACATACAAACAAGTCACATTCACAACCTGAACGCGACGGGTCGACCCGTCACCACCCGATCGCGACAGGGGGTTCCATCGCCTTAACAGTTGGAAACCCTAATCTGGGATCCCCTCCACGGATTACCAACCCACACCATGTAAGCCACCTTTAATTAGGGTTTTTCATGCTTTAATGGGTTCCTAGGCGTGATATCTATTGTGTAGAAAGCATTAAACTGATCAAACCCTGCATTCTACGCGATTCTCGCCCCGGAAACGGGAGGAGTCACCCTACCTCGTGAAGAACACGTGATACGACGCTCCCCCGGTGTTTCACTCGCTCCACGTGAGCCTCCCACGGCACGATCACGCCGAAATCACGAATTCCTGCAAGAATCGCCGCAGCTCCCCTTCCCCTGACCGAGTAGAACTCACTGCAGTTCTGTCCGGCTGGGGTTTCTTAAAAACACCCAGCGGTTGGGAACGCGATGTATCGTCACGTCGCGACCTGATCGGGACGGACCTAAGCGTCGCCTTCCTGCCTGCCGCTCTATGCGCTACACGTGGCGCACATGCAGACGATCAACGCCCCAAGGTAGTCACCAGAACGCGACGGCCACCTCTGTCGCGTTCAGAACACGACACTCCTCCCTGTCGCGATGATAGGCTGAGGACACTGGGCTACTGTAGGCCCAGACTATCGGCCCAATAAGCCCTTGAAACACGCACACGTACCACACACAAACCACATTGGCCTCACGATAGCCATCACAACCACTAAACACAGGATCCACGAGGATCCGAAAAATGTGCGACGTTACATGTCGACCCGTCGCGTTCAGAACGCGATGGACCCCCGTGTCGCGACCCCTTCTGAGATTGCGACTGGTCAGGCCGTCGCGACTTCAGAAGGTGGCCCGAGCCCAGAAAAAGAGGCTTTCCCCTTCTTGGGTGGGTTCAATCCCTCCAATGCATGATACAGAGCACTTCTAAAATCGGTATAAAACTACACGATGATCCAAAAATCATGAAACTAATTTTATACGAAAGTAGACATGGAGATCTATCACTGGGCACGATTAATTAGGAAACTGACAAGGTTTGTGCATGCTTTAACAAGGTTACTTTACAGTGACCTAAACATGCACAGTTCATAGAAAACAAATTAATTCACAAAAGATACATAATGGAATTTAGGGAAACTAGAGGCGTTTGAAAGCTAATAGGATGTAGTATTTACGAGAATTTTTTCATGGTAGGAGATCAAGTACATGCGGGGATTTAAAACAATCATGAAGGTTCGGGTGCATGGTAAGGACAGTACTTAGAGCATTTAATACTCCTTCATGGAGCAACGAAAAATCACAAAATCAGAGGGCTTTTGAAGAGGATCATGTGGGCTACCTAGGATTAAATTTACACGATTTGTACTTGAGAGATTGCCTACCTTTCATGCATTTAAGAAATCCTAGGGTTTTGTGAGGTG
Organism: Colocasia esculenta; assembly: GCA_014218235.1. NCBI lineage: Eukaryota > Viridiplantae > Streptophyta > Magnoliopsida > Alismatales > Araceae > Colocasia > Colocasia esculenta. The sequence goes on along the minus strand of CM024757.1, from coordinate 16,519,138 downwards.
GATAAGATGAAATCCCTTGCTCCTATTCCTTCTCCTCCTTGCTCCTTCATCCTCAGCCCTTCTCCTTCGTCTCCTAGAGCTCCAGCAATGCACTAGGGGGTGATAGGGCTGAGATTTGGGTGTTTTGTTTGCTTATTAGAGTCCTACCCATTCTAAGTCTCCTTCCTTCCATAAAATTCGATTTTCCTCATTTATCACCTTCTTCCCAAGCATTTATCTCCTAATTAGAATTGAGGAGAGGTCTAAATTAGTGGGTAAAGAGTTGGGGTAAGTGTAGGATTCTTTTTAGGATAGATTTGAGCTTTTTACTAATTATTTAACCCCTTTTCTTATTTATTAATTATTTAGGTGTGAAATTCACTTAATTAAATCTCATCCCATGATGGGCTCTTCATATTTGGGCCCAACAATTCATGTTAGGACCAATAGTAAAACCCATTAGTAATTTAGCTTAATGGGTATTGATTTAATCCCTTTTATTTCACTTATTCTTCATTTATTCCAATTTAATTCTATTTCTCACATTTATAAATTTAAAAAATATATATTTGGGAGTTAGAAATCAAGGTTGCTACATCCTCCCCCTCTTAAAAAGAATTTAGTCACCAAATTCATATGATCGTAAGAGGAAGAGAGACTTACTGAATAATTCTGGATAGTTTTGTCGCATTGTTGCTTCGGGTTCCCACGTGGCTTCTTCAATTTCGTGATTTCTCCACAATATTTTTACCACGGGTATTGATCGATTCCAAAGTTGTTGCATCTTCTTGTCCAATATTCTCATTGGTCTTTCTTCATATGTCATATCTTTATTCAAAATGATATCATTATAGCTGATTACGTGTGAGGGGTCATACATGTACTTCCTCAGCATTGACACATGAAAAACATTGTGTACGGTGGAGAACTTGGGAGGTAGTGCCAGTCGATACGCCACCTCGCCAACTCTGTCCAATACCTCAAATGGACATATGAATCTTGGTCTTAGCTTGCCTTTCATCCCAAACCTTTGAAATCCTCTGGTCGGGGATACCTTCAGCATCACATGATCTTCGATCTGAAATTCTAAATCTCTTCTTCTTTTATCAGCATAGCTTGTCTGCCTAGACTGAGCTATCTTAATACTGTCTCTGATAATATGTATATCTCTACTGGTGTTCTGTACTATGTCTGGTCCCAGCCATTGCTGTTCACCTACTTCATTCCAACACACTGGCGATCTGCAACTTCTGTCGTACAGTGCTTCGAATGGTGCCATCTTAATGCTGGCTTGATAACTGTTGTTTTAGGCGAATTCAATCAGGGATAGTTGCTCATTCCAATACCCCTCAAAATCTATACTGCAAGCTGGCAGCATATCTTCCACTATCTTATTTGTTCTTTCTGTCTGCCCATCAATCTATGGGTGGAATGTTGTGCTATAGTTGAGTTTAGTTCCTAATGCAGTCTGAAGTCCCTTCCAGAATCTAGAAGTGAACCTAGGGTCACGATCTGAGACAATGGTCACGGGGACTCCATGTAATCTCACTATCTCCTTCACATACAATACTGCAAGCACATCCACACTCCAGGTACTTTAAATTGCTAGAAAATGTGAGGACTTAGTTAAACGGTCCACTATGACCTAAATAACATCGAGTCCACCACGAGTTCGGGGTAAACCCATGATGAAATCCATTCCGATGCTTTCCCATTTCCATTCAGGTACGTCCAGGGAAGTACACCCGCAGGACGACGATGTTCAACTTTTACCTGTTGACATGTGAGGCAGTGCCAGCATGCTCAGCCACCTCACGCTTCATGTTGGGCCACCAAAATGACTTTTTCATGTCCTGGTACATCTTGGTTGTGCCTGGGTGAATTGTGTACTTTGTCATATGGGCTTCATCCACCAGCTTTCTCTTCAGCTCTTCATGGTCAGGCACACATGTCCTGGCATGGAATAATATTCTTCCATCCTCAGAGATGGAGAAATCAGGTTTGTCTGCTATGGTCTCCCTGACTCGGATCAAGAATGGTTCGTTATCCTGCTGCTCCCTGATCTCGGCAAAGATGTCGGGTTGTGCCCTAAAGTTGGCAACTAACATCTTATCACTTCTCTACTCAATGTTCAGATCCAGACTGGCGAATTTCTCAAGTAATTGCATTTCGCCCATGACTAAACAAGATAAGGATGCTACTGGCTTTCTACTAAGTGCATCAGCTACTGCATTACCTTTGCCTGGGTGATATTGAATATTGAAATCAAAATCCTTCAAGTACTCCAACCATATTCGTTGTCGCATATTAAGTTCCTTTTGGGAAAATAAGTACTTCAGATTTTTGTGGTCGGAGTAGACAATGAATTACTCTCCATACAGGTAATGCCTCCAGATCTTGAGCGCAAATAGCACCGCGGATAGTTCTAAGTCATGGACAGGATAATTAACTTCATGTGGCTTCAACTGCCTTGAAGAATAAGCTATCACCTTCTCACTCTGCATTAACACGCAGCCTAGACCGATTCCAGATGCATCAGTGTAGGCTGAGAATCCTTCGCCCTCGACTGGTAACGCGAGGACAGGTGTAGAGGTCAAACATTGCTTTAGTGTCTAAAAGCTCTTCTCGCACTCCTTGCTCCAGACATAGGGGTTCTCTTTTCGCGTAAGGCGAGTAAGAGGTACAGCTATCTTGGAGAAGTCTTTTATGAACCGTCTGTAGTAACCAGCCAGTCCAAGAAAGCTTCTAATCTCAGCGACATTGGTCAGTCTTTCCCAGTTGAGTACAACTTCTACTTTGGAAGGATCGATAGCGATACCGTCCTTTGATATTGCATGCCTTAGCAATGACACCTCCTCGAGCCATAATTCACACTTGCTCAATTTGGCGTAGAGTTTGTTGTCCCGCAAGATCTGTAGAGCGATCCTCAGATGCTCCTCATGCTCTTCTTTGGTCTTGGAGTATATGAGAAAATCATCAATAATTACCACGATGAATTTGTCAAGGTAGGGCTGATAAATGTTATTCATCAATTGCATAAAAGCTGCAGGAGCATTGGTTAGTCCAAAAGGCATGACTACAAATTCATAATGACTGTACCTGCTCCTGAAGGCTGTCTTGTAAATATCTACATCTTAAATCCTCATCTGATGATATCCCGATCTAAGGTCAATCTTAGAGAAATATTCAGCTCCTGATATTTGATCAAACAACTCGTCGACACGAGGCAGAGGATATTTGTTCTTAATAGTGAGGTGATTCAACTACCTGTAGTCGATACATAACCTCATGGATCCGTCCTTCTTCTTGACAAATAACACCGGTGCTCCCCAAGGAGAAGTACTTGGTCGGATAAAACCCTTCTCCAGCAGTTCCATCAATTGCTCCTTCAACTCTTTCAGTTCAGCGGGGGACATTCTATAGGGTCGGCGTGATACTGGCGCAGCTCCAGGTATGAGATCAATTGAGAAATTTACATCCCTTTCAGGTGGAATGCCTGGCAGCTCATCAGGAAACACGTCGGGGTATTCTTGCACTATATGGATGTCTGATATATTATTTACTTTCTTCTTAACTACTATTGCGGTAAGAAATGTCACACAACCCTTTCTTATCATGTTCTGCGCCTTTGTAGCAGAGACGAGAGACAAGTGCCTCTTGTGTCTATGTCCTGTGAAGGTCATTTTAAAGAATTCACTAAAGGAGATCTTCCCTCTTCTACAATCCACGATAGCCTCCATGGGCATACAGATCAAGTTAGCTCTAAGGTTGAGTTCACCAATCTTAACATCAGCTAATGGAAAATATTTATTCAATTGAGTTTAGTGGTGTGGCGACAGGTAATTCAAATTCCATAGATGCATGTTTTTTAGTTAATATGTCAGCAAATGCTTGTGATATGCACGAATGTGTTGTGCCAGTATCAAACAAAACAAATGCTGACTGGGAAAAGACAGGTAGTGTACCTTCCACAACTCCACCTTCCTCAATGGTCTCTACCTCTTGCAGGGCTTGAAGTCTGCCTGGCTTCTTTTGGCCAGCTGGACGCTTCTCATTTTCTTTGAGCAGGGGGCATTCGAGAATACGATGATCTCGACTCCCACAACGTAGGCATGCATCTGCCTTCCTCCAGCACTCTTCTACTGTGTGACCTAGCTTGTCACAGTGCTTGCTTCTTGGTTTGTTGTTTGGGGTAGTAGGGGCGAAGACTTTGGGATTCCTCTCCAGGCTTGTTCCATCGGTGATACTTAACGGCCTTTTCTCGCCGTTGGTGGGCTTGCTTGGTGCTCCTGAGATCTGTTCCTTCTTTACCATTCTACCCTTGATGCGATCAGTGAGATCGGTCGCATCCTCCAGTAACTGTGCCTTCCTGACCATCTCTGGATAAGTCTGGATGTCCATAGGTGCAAGTTGAGTGATGTATGCAGGTCTGAGCCCATTTAGAAAGTGCTTTCCCTTCATTCGTTCAGTGTTGACCAGATGATTGGCATAGCGCGCCAACCGGGAGAACTAAGCTTCATACTCAGCTACAGTGAGATTCCTCTACTTGAGTGCAGCAAATTTAGAGGCTTTCTTTTCTTGAACTCTCTCAGAGAAGTACTTGGAGTTAAAGTTTTCCTTGAACTCCTCCCATGTAAACTGTGCATCAGCCCTGGTTGCCTCTACAGACTCCCACCACGTACGGGCGTCTCGTTCCAGCTGGAAAGTCGATAACATAAGTTTGTCACCATCCACGCATTGCATAATGCGGAAGATACGCTCAATCTCCTTAAGTTAATTTTCTGCCTCGTCAGGATCAAAGGTCCCACTGAAACGAGGCGGATTCAGATTGTGGAAATTTCTGTGTAATTCTTCGGCTCCTCGATTATTGTTATTATTAGCTCCAGCAGTCTGAAGTAATGCTTAAGTAAGCTGTTGAATGGTCTACTGCATATCACGGAGTTGTGCACGCTCTGCTGCCATTTATGGTGTTTAAGTTCCTTCAAAAGAGAATTTTAAATGTAAGATATTGAGTTTGCACTAAGTTTGTGCGTATGTGAGTTTATTTTATCATAATTACCCTTGGTTCTACCCATCTCTCACATAGGTATGGAATTAGACTATAAGTCAAGGTCAAACCTAGATCATCTTATACTTAAGAATAACCTAGGCTCTGATATCACAAAACTGTAACGCCCCGACGTGGAATATCGGAGCGGATTTACAATTATTAAATAGTACAGAGCGATAAATAAATGACAAACCATTGCACAAGTAGATTAATATCAAATAAACTACAAATTCATTGATAATTCATCAACTCCATGAGCTAACTATTACAACCACTAATCAGAGCCAAAACTAGGGCCCAAAGTACTTTATTCAAAATCCAACTATTACATATAGACTAACTAACTACTAAAGCAGTGGTTGTTGAACTGGTCACTCCTGAGCAACATCCTCATTCCCATCCTCGTGAGTGTGGTACTCACCATCTGACTCACCTGAACACATGAATTAAATATGCAGGATGAGCGAATAACGCCCAGTAAGACTTAATATCTCATGAGAACAAGCATGCTCTAGATAATTAATCTCTTAAAGGTATGTTAACTAGAGAGAATAGTCAAGTAACGATGGCAAGACAATAATAACACTTGTACAAGGAAATAGCACAACGAGAATCATAATGGAATGGCTATGTAACGATAATAGCATGTAACGATAGCACTTATATAGCACTTGAACAAATTGCACTTGTATTGATAGTACTTTGATTGTCATAGATTAATCTTGATAGTATAATGGCACTGGATGCATGCCGTACACATCCTTGATCATTTTAACTCCCATGGGCACTGGCACTTTTCGGGCGTTGTCCCCAGGACCAGATCGGGCCCTATTGCGTTGTCATAAGTCATTTTCTTATCTTAGATAATCACACAAATGGCCAAGAAAAGATGAGAGTAGTAGACGAATAGATGAGAGTGTAGAGAGAATGAGAACAGATGAGAGTACAGAGACTGTAGACCAGATAGGGACAATATCGTAAAACAACGTTAAACAACGGCAGTCACAGTTGCACAACACACGGTCGTGTGTCAGCAGTCTGGTAGAAGTCACTACATCCCAATAGTCGTGCTATGGACACAGGCTAGATGGCTCGGCGTGATCACAAGGTAAGAGAGAACTCACTAAGGCCATTTGCATCGTACTGATCCCTAGGATGTAACGGGTTTTAAGGGTACAATTAGCTCGTTGGCTAAGGACGTACGCCAAAGCCAAGAAGACTTACGGAGGCCTTGACAAGGAGTCCCTGGTCCAGTCAGGAGTATTCCCGATGGAGAGGTGGTCCATGCCAAGAGAGTGTGTATAAAACAAGTATCCATCGTGCCTCGAGTGCTCGAAGGCCAAGGGAAGCGGTAACGGTGTACAAAGCACGCGAATGAAACGAAAACAAGTGTTATTAATTAAACAAGGGAATTTAGTAATTAATTTCACTTAATTACCAGATACATTATTGAGTAATTGATTAACGTTTAGTGGCAAACATGAATGTTTAGTGTGTGCAAGTGTAAGAAATCAAGATAGCCTAAATGATTGTTCACATAGCTTTTAGATTAATTAATTTCATATAATATTGCTCATTAATAATTAACAAGTCATTACTAATCATGACAGTACTTGGTTAGGGTTAAACAGGGTTTAAATAACATAATTAGCAGGTTCTGGACGCTCTGTTGGAGTAGCGACGTCGGGTGCTGTCGCGTTCAGGTCGCGACATGGGTGGCCGATGCCTTGACTGACAGGTGGCGACGGATCTAACCGATGTGTTATGGTGACGACGTACGGTCCGGTTGCGTTCTGCTGAACCGGCTACCGGGGCTGAACCCGGGGAAGGTCACAACATGTCGACCTGTCGCGTTCAGAACACGACGAACCCCCATGTTGTGACCCCTTCTGAGATCGCAACGGGTCGGGCCTTCGCGACTTCAGAAGGTGGCCCGAGCCCAGAAAAGGAGACTTTCCCCTTCTTGGGTGGGTTCCATCCCTCCAATGCAAGATATAGAGCACTTCTAAAATCCGTATAAAATCGCACGATGATCCAAAAATCATGAAACTATTTTTATACGAAAATAGACATGGAGATCTATCACTGGGCACGATTAATTAGGAAACGAACAAGGTTTGTGCATGCTTTAACAAGGTTACTTTACAGTGACCTAAACATGCACAGTTCATAGAAAACAAATTAATTCGCAAAAGATACATAATGGGATTTAGGGAAACTAGAGGCGTTGGAAAGCTAATAGGGTGAGGTATTTACGAGAATTTTTGCATGGTAGGAGATCAAGTACATGCGGGGATTTAAAACAATCATGAAGGTTCGGGTGCATGGTAAGGACAATACTTGGAACATTTAATACTCCTTCATGGAGCAACGAAAAATCACGAAATCAGAAGGCTTTTGAAAAGGATCATGTGGGCTACCTAGGGTTAAATTTACACGATTTGTACTTGAGAGATTGCCTACATTTCACGTCTTTAAGAAATCCTAGGGTTTTGTGAGGTGGAGAAGATGAAATCCCTTGCTCCAGCTCCTTCTCCTCCTTGCTCCTTCGTCCTCGGCCCTTCTCCTTCGTCTCCTAGAGCTCCAGCAATGCATTAGGGGGCGATAGGGCCGAGATTTGGGTGTTTTGTTTGCTTATTAGAGTCCTAACCATTCTAAGACTCCTTCCTTCCATAAAATTCGATTTTCCTCATTTATCACCTTCTTCCCAAGCATTTATCTCCTAATTAGGATTGAGGAGAGGTCTAAATTCGTGGGTAAAGAGTTGGGGTAAGTGTAGGATTCTTTTTAGGATAGATTTGAGCTATTTACTATTTATTTAACCCCTTTTCTTATTTATTAATTATTTAGGTGCGAAATTCACTTAATTAAATCTCATCCCATGATGGGCTCTTCATATTTGGGCCCAACAATTCATGTTAGGACCATTAGTAAAACCCATTACTAATTTAGCTTAATGGATATTGATTTAATCCTTTTTATTTCACTTATTCTTCATTTATTCCAATTTAATTCTATTTCTCATAATTATAAATTTAAAATTTTTTATTTATTTGAGATTTAAAAATCAAGGTTGCTACATACATTCACTAATCAGAGCCAAAACTGGGGCCCAAAGTACTTTATTCAAATCCAAACTATTACATATTGACTAACTAACTACTAAAAAACATGGGTTGTCAAAAAGGTGGTCACTCTTGAACATCCTCATCCCCTTCTGTCCCCATTAGACTCACCTGAAACACATGAAATAAATAGCGCAGGATGAGCCATAAACGTCCAGCAAGACTTAATACCTCATATAAACAAGTTTGCTTTAAGTGATTAATGTCTTGTCAAGCAGGCTAATTAGCACTACAAGAAAATGCGCTATTTTCGACGGACTGAATCTGTCGAAAATCCGTCGGTATTCTGTCGGAAAAGGGGCCTTCCGACCACTTTCCGTCCAAAGCTCGTCGGAAACTTTCCGTCGGAAATACTTGGTCAGAAATTTCCGACGAATGACAATTCCGTCGGAATTCGGTCGAAACCTCCGACAGATATAATCCGTCGGTAAAGCCGTCAGTATTTTCTGACGGAATTGCCGACGGTGTTTAGCCGTCGGTAATTTATCAGTTCCGACGGATACTTATCTGTCGGCCAATCTGTCAGTATTTTCCGACGGGATTACCGACGGTCTTTTTCCGTCGGTAATTTATAAGTTCCGACGGATACTTATCCGTCGGAAAATCCATCGGAAAATACACATATATTTTTTTAAAAAATAGGCAAATAAAAACGATTTGTCAACAATGCTACAATGTCAAACCTGCTACAATATTCATAAATTTAACAAATACTAATAATCAACATAAAATCATAAAATACAATAAATATAAAATCATATAGAATAATGAATACAAAAATCAACATAGATCTGCTGGATCGTCTGCTGTCCCTGCCTCGTCATCGTCTGGAGCTGGATCCTATATTAAAATAAATTAAAATGAGAAACATTAATAATAAATAAAAGACATATAGTATTTTCAAAAATGAAATTTAAAACATGTGATTATTTCTCAAGCTTAATACAATACTATTTTTAGATCCATCATTTTCTTGGGTGTTTTTAGATCCGTCCTTTGAATGCCCAACCCAATCCGGAGATCCAAATTGGATTCCGTCAGTTCCCACACGTCACTTTGACCCACCCGGTCGTGTCGGAGAAAACGGCACGTCGATCGGATCCCTATTTGGGATTTTAGACCCTCGGGTTGCGTCTTTTAACCATTTATATATGCTTGGCCGTATTTTTAGATCCGTCCTTTGAATGCCCAACCCAATCCGGGGATCCAAATTGGATTCCGTCAGTTTCTACACGTCACTTTAACCCACCCGGTCGTGTCAGCGAAAACAGCACGTCGATCGGATCCCTATTTGGGATTTTGGACCCCCGGGTTGTGTGTTTTAACCTTTTATATATACTTACCCCTTTTTACATCCGTCCTTTGAATGCCCAACCCAATCCGAAGATCCAAATTGGATTCCGTCAGTTCCCACACGTCACTTTAACCCACCCGGTCATGTCGGAGAAAACAGCACGTCGATCGGATCCCTATTTGGGATTTTAGACCCCCGGGTTGCGTCTTTTAACCATTTATATATGCTTGGCCGTGTTTTTAGATCCGTCCTTTGAATGCCGAACCCAATCCGGGGATCCAAATTGGATTCCGTCAGTTTCTACACGTCACTTTAACCCACCCGGTCGTGTCGGAGAAAACGGCACGTCGATTGGATCCCTATTTGGGATTTTGGACCCCCGGGTTGTGTGTTTTAACCTTTTATATAAACTTGCCCGTTTTTACATCCGTCCTTTGAATGCCCAACCCAATCCGAAGATCCAAATTGGATTCTGTCAGTTTGTACACGTCACTTTAACCCACCCGGCCGTGTTGGAGAAAACGGCACGTCGATTGGATCCCTATTTGGGATTTTGGACCCCCGGGTTGCGTGTTTTAACCATTTATATATGGTTGACCGTGTTTTTAGATCCGTCCTTTGAATGTCCAACCCAATCCGGGGATCCAAATTAGATTCCGTCAGTTTCTACACGTCACTTTAACCCACCCGGTCGTGTCGGAGAAAACGGCACGTCGATCGGATCTCTATTTGGGATTTTGGACCCCCGGGTTGTGTGTTTTAACCTTTTATATATACTTGCCTGTTTTTAGATCCGTCAATTGAATGCCCAACCCAATCCGGAGATCTAAATTGGATTCCGTCAGTTTCTACACGTCACTTTAACCCACCCGGTCGTGTCGGAGAAAACGGCACGTCGATCGGATCCCTATTTGGGATTTTGGACCCCCGGGTTGCGTGTTTTAACCATTTATATCTGTTTGACCGTGTTTTTAGATCCGTCCTTTGAATGCCCAACCCAATCTGGAGATCCAAATTAGATTCCGTTAGTTTCTACACGTCAGTTTAACCCACCCGGTCGTGTCGGAGAAAACGGCACGTCGATCGGATCCCTATTTAGCATTTTAGACCCCCGGGTTGTGTGTTTTGACCCTTTATATATACTTGGGTGTTTTTTAGATCTGTCATTTGAATGCCCAACCCAATCCGGAGATCCAAATTGGATTCCGTCAGTTCCCACATGTCACTTTAACCCACCCGGTCGTGTCGGAGAAAACGGCATGCCGATCCGATCCCTATTTGGGATTTTGGACCCCCGGGTTGTGTGTTTTGACCCTTTATATATATACTTGGGTGTTTTTTAGATCCGTCAAATGAACGCCCGACCCAATCCGGAGATCCAAATTGGATTCCGTCAGTTCCCACACGTCACTTTAACCCACCTGGTCGTGTCGGAGAAAATGGCACGCCGATCCGATCCCTATTTGGGATTTTGGACCCCCGGGTTGCGTATTTTAACCATTTATATATGGTTTACCGTGTTTTTAGATCCGTCCTTTGAATGCCCAACCCAATCCGGGGATCCAAATTGGATCCGTCAGTTTCTACACGTCACTTTAACCCACCCGGTCGTGTCGGAGAAAACGGCACGTCGATTGGATCCCTATTTGGGATTTTTGACCCCCAGGTTGTGTGTTTTAACCTTTTATATATACTTGCCCGTTTTTACATCCGTCCTTTGAATGCCCAACCCAATCTTGAGATCCAAATTCGATTCTGTCAGTTTGTACACGTCACTTTAACCCACCCGGTCGTGTCGGAGAAAACGACACGTCGATTGGATCCCTATTTGGGATTTTGGACCCCCGGGTTGCGTGTTTTAACCATTTATATATGGTTGACCGTGTTTTTAGATCCGTCCTTTGAATGCCCAACCCAATCCAGAGATCCAAATTGGATTCTGTCAGTTTGTACACGTCACTTTAACCCACCCGGTCGTGTCGGAGAAAACGGCACGTCGATTGGATCCCTATTTGGTATTTTGGACCCCCGGGTTGCGTGTTTTAACCATTTATATATGGTTGACCGTGTTTTTATATCCGTACTTTGAATGTCCAACCCAATCCGGGGATCCAAATTGGATTCCGTCAGTTTCTACACGTCACTTTAACCCACCCGGTCGTGTCGGAGAAAACGGCACGTCGATCGGATCTCTATTTGGGATTTTGGACCCCCGGGTTGTGTGTTTTAACCATTTATATATGGTTGACCGTGTTTTTAGATCCGTCCTTTGAATTCCCAACCCAATCTGGAGATCCAAATTGGATTCCGTCAGTTTCTACACGTCACTTTAACCCACCCGGTCGTGTCGGAGAAAACGGCACGTCGATTGGATCCCTATTTGGGATTTTAGACCCCCGGGTTGCGTGTTTTAACCATTTATATCTGTTTGACCGTGTTTTTAGATCCGTCCTTTGAATGCCCAACCCAATCCGGAGATCCAAATTGGATTCCGTCAGTTCCCACACGTCACTTTAACCCTCCCGGTCGTGTCGGAGAAAACGGCACGCCGATCCGATCCCTATTTGGGATTTTGGACCTCCGGGTTGTGTGTTTTGACGCTTTATATATACTTGGGTGTTTTTTAGATCCGTCAATTGAACGCCCGACCCAATCCTAAGTATATGAAATTAATACTAATACTGACCTGAGCTGCTGGCTGTGTGGGGCGTACTCCCTACATTATTGAGATGAACTGCTGAACCATATCGCTGAACTGCGTCTGTAGCTGTACCTGCTGCGTCTCTATCTCTACCCGCTACGCCTATAGCTCTACCCGCTGTGTCTGTAGCTCTTTCCGCTGCGTCTGTAGCTCTGTACGTAGCTCCTCCCGAATGATGCCTCTAATGTCCTCTACACCACTGACGGGCGGCGCAGAAGATGAACTCGCGTGTGCCGGAGGAGCGATCGAACTGGCATATGAGGACAACACTCGATGAGTATCCAGGCTGTCCCCAAAGCCGTACACTCGACCCTTCCTCGGCACTCCCGCTGCCTCGACCCAAGCGTCCGCATCCAAATCTGGCTGGGGAGTGCCCTCTGTGTAGCGCTCCGCTATCGTCCTGTCGTACGTCTCCTGTAAAATAATTTAAAATTAAATTATTGAAAACAAATTACTTTAATATCATAATTGAATTCATAATTTAAAGCTTGACTTACAGCAATCGTGCGGGCACTCTCGGTAACATAGTCATCCGTCCCCTTCCGCTTATGAGTCCGGTCAAATAACTCGCGGAAAGTAGGGGCACGCTCGAGGTCGTGATGCTTAAAATTCAACAAAATTAGTTAGTTTCACAATAATAATCCATATGTATATATGAAACGAACAATAAAATACTTACCAATTTTTTACTGTGGGTCGCATAAGATACAAATCCACTAGTATGCACATTCTTCTCCGGTTGACTTGCTCTGTTGCGTATTGCCGCCTGTGACCGCTGCTGCCATGGTCCAGCAGCCCAACGCGCGCAAAGGGACTCCCAATAGTCCCTCCGCAGCCAAACAGGGCCGTAATCCACCCAAGCCATAGGATCCCGGTTGCCTGTGGTCTTCAATGCCTTGTCCCGTACCTCCCACATCGACTTTCTTAAATTAGTCTGGGCCGTAATCACCCAGACGGCTCTAGCCCGAGGGAGATCCTCGGGTCTCGTGAACGCGAACCTCCGCTGTAAAGAAATAAAATTAATCAACGTTCTGCAATAAACCCAAATTAATAATAATTGAATAAATGACTTCAACTCTTCTAAAAAATAAAATACCGTAAACATGTCAAATAATAAATCCCGGACTGGCACCGGGAAGTCTCTCCATGCATCCACTGGTCCTGGAATATGTGCGTGGACCAGCGTCGTAATATAGCGGGAAGCAGGACTGGGATCTATCTTCCCCCTGCAATTCCACATTAATTTTTTACATGAAATGTATATCCTAAATAACAAATACAGTAACACTGAGATGATGAACTTTACCCTGAGATCCAGCATGGTTGTCGTCCTGGTAGCTGAGGCCCCTCCTCAGCTGCTGGATGCTGGCTCTCCACCTCTGTTGAAAACAATTTAGTACACTTTTATTGTATAAATTGCAAGAGACCAAACATACTAATCTATTGAAACATATGTTTACCTTGTGGTGAGGAAGAAGACGAAGGTGGCACTGCTCGGATGGTCGACAGGGAGGCAAAATTTCATACACATTAGAAAATATGAATTTCAAATAAACAACAATATAGAAATTTACCTGTCGCTGGGACGACGGGAGTGGACGGGGAGGCAGTCCCTGCAAAATTTCATACACATTAGAAATTATGATCTTCAAATAAACAAGAATATAGAAATTTACCTGTCGCTGGGATGACGGGCGTGGACGGAGAGGCAGTCCCTGCAAAATTTCATACACATTAGAAATTATGAATTTCAAATAAACAACAATGTAGAAAATTACCTGTCGCTGGGAATACGGGTGTGGACGGGGAGGCAGTCCCTGTAAAATTGTATGTACGTTAGTTCTCGTGAAATCAATATAAGCAATAATACCCATATGGTTTTTTGTGTACATATGCATATACCGGTCGCGGACCTGGAGGCAGACGTGGACGGGGAGGCAGTCCCTCTGCCAACGGACGTGGCAACCGTCCGAATGCGTCCTCCACGTACCATATCTCTATTGATACAAATAAAGATATAGCAAGTCATCAGCACTCAATTTAAAGTAGCAATTTATTATGAACATGTAATTAACAACAACACCAATTTCTTACAAAATATGCAGTATATTATCTATATTCATCATCAGATGCAGAAGACATGTTTAATTCAGCATCATCTTCATCATCATCCTGGAATTCATCCTCATCATCTTGGGAGTCTTCCTCCACATCAGACTCCACCTCTCGCTCAGCGACATTTGGGTCAACTTCTTCTTGTTCGTTATCCTTATGTAAGCAAGTGCAATACTTCATTTGTTTGATCTTCATGAATATTGAACTCCGGACCAGCAGCATCGACAACCATGTCTACGTACGTACTTGTGGAGGCAAAGTAATTAGCTGGTGCAGACGACTGAATATTCAACTCACCATGACACGACCATAACTCATAATGGCCAACAAATCCTCTCGTATACAGATGATGTTGCACATCCCATGTCGATATCCACTTTCTGTTCTTACAAGCCAAACACGGACATCGGATGCTACCCATCGGATCAACTGCTACTGAGGAATTACTCAATGCAAATTGAATAAAACTGTCAACTCCATCTTTAAACTCCTCGGTCACAAATCCATTCACTAATCCACGATACATCCATGACCGATTCTCAAAAGACATTTTTCCTACACAGATTAAATGTCATGTCACGAGTTAAAATCCAACAGACCCTCACATCGTTCGAGTAAGTCAAAATGAATAGGTAGGATATATTATTAAGATTATCACTTTTTACCCATTTGTGAATATTTGATCGCACTCAGATGACCATTTATTATGTGCTTGTATTATTTGCTGAAAATTTCGGCAGCATCTCCCCACACCTCTCCGATATACCAAAAATATTTATTGATTGAGATATTTTCTTAAACACTTACTAATAAGTGGTTAAGAAAATATTCTAAATCAATAAAAGTATATCAGAGAGGAGTGAGTAGAAGCACCCGAAATTTTAAGCAAATAATACAATCACATAATAAATGACCACCTAACTCCGATCAAACATTCACAGACTGTCCAAAACGGGACAATTCAAGACTTTGAGTTAGATATACACGTTCTCATTATTGAAAATAAGACTCGTACACATCAATCCCAAAGTCTTGAACGGGAATGTTCATTGACACGGGCTGAACACGCTCTCGTGATGTGTGTGCAGTGAAAAATTACTATACATGCATAGATCAAATTTCAAACGCACATGAATATGAAATCAAAATCATGCATGTGAACAAGTGCAATAATAAACCAAATTCATACATACATGTACATGAATTACATATAAACAAGTGCAATACTAAACTAATACATTATAATAAGATGTGGAGGGGGGTGGGGGCCGGGTGTTTGGAAGATCAGTAGAATCTTCGCGTGTTGACTGCATTGGATGACCGGGACCATCTCCCAGTCGGCCGGTCGGCAAGAACTTTATTTTAATTGGAGATTGCAGTATAAGTATCAAGCAATCGAGCGTAGTTTATCAATTGTGAACTTTCAATATTCTAAGATCAATATTCTTTGGCTTTAATCATGGCAGGAGAAAGCTACAGGGTTATGAAAAGGAGAGATCAGTAGCAATGGTAGAACATGTTTGTGGGGTTATTGCATCTCTGAGATAATTCTGATAAGGTTACTGATGCGCGCCATCGGATCAGATCCTTACACTAGACAACGATAGAAATCCAAATGCTAATTATCTGAACAGACGGACTCCCTGATCAAGAAATGGCCCATAGTTCATAAATTCTCATTAAACAGGAAGCGCCACTTAATTCAATAATTAACTCGGCTAGGGCAAAAAATTAACTCAATTAGGTTTAGTATTCAATGGAGCACAAACCTTGCACAATATTAAGAACTTGAGAGAATTAAAATCTGCTACCAGGGAAGTGTAAGGGCAAGACATATGCTGAAATTATAAGGAAGCCTCCTAATTAGATTAACATGTTCAATTCAAGTTTCGTAAGAAAGGTTAATTTTTGTGCAAGCTTATATTTATAAGTTAGATGTTTAATGGGATAAGAGTACTCTATGATGATATAAACTAGTGGTTGTTTTCCCGAACTATATATTTAGTTGAAAGTACCCCCAACAACTTTCAGAATATTTATTTAATATCTGATTTAAAACTAATTAATTAGGTTGCAATAAATAATTAATAGATGTGCTCTTGCCTGTTACAATAAAGTCTTTTGAGGTGGGTTAGGGGAGAGGGTGAGGGGCCGGGTTAGGGGAGGGGGTGGGGGCCGGGTGGGTTAGGGGGGGGGGCTTCATAGGTGGAGGGGGGTGGGGGCCAGGTGGGTTAGGGGAGAGGGTGGGGGGCCGGGTGGGTTAGGGGAGGGGGGCCTTCATAGGGGAGGGGGTGGGGGCCGGGTGGGTTAGGGGAGGGGGGCCTTCACAGGTGGAGGGGGGTGGGGGCCGGGTGGGTTAGGGGAGAGGGTGGGGGCCGCAGGAGGGGGAAGGGGGCCGCATTTAGGGGAGGGGGCTTGGCATGGGGAGGGGGAAGGAAATGGAGGGGGAGGGGGGCGCGACAGGGAGGTGGAGGGGACGGGGAGGGGGACTGGGACTGGGACGAGGAGGGGGACTGGGACGGGGAGGGGGAGGGGGACTGGGATGGGGAGGGGGAAGGAAATGGAGGGGGAGGGGGGCGCAATAGGGGAGGGGGGCGCAACAGGGAGGTGGAGGGGACGGGGAGGGGGACTGGGACTGGGATGGGGAGACGAGGAGGGGGACTGGGACGGGGAGGGGGGGAGTGACAGGAAAGGGAAGGGGGGCGCTGGGACGTGGAGGAGGGGAATGGAGGGGGGCTGGGACGGGGAGGTGGAGGGGAATGGAGGGGGAGGGGGGGCGACAGGAAAGGGAGGGGGGGCTCGGACGGGGAGTGGGAGGGGAAAAGAGGGGGAGGGGGGGTGCGACGGGGTACCTGCGCCGGCGGCGGCGGTGGCGGGACCTCGGGGCGACGGCGGGCCGGCGTCTCGACGGCGGCGCGAGGGAGCGGCGGTGGCGGGAGCTTGGGGCGACGGCGGCGTCTCCACGGCGGCGGGCTGCAGGCGGCGAGAGAGAGAGAGAGAGAGAGAGAGAGAGAGAGAGAGAGAGAGAGAGAGAGAGAGAGAGAGGGGAGTGGGAAAGAGGGGGAGGGGGAAGAAGGGGGGTTTCGCGTTCGCAGGATTGGGAATAGCGGTATTACCGATGGATATTCCGACGGTATTATTTCCGTCAGAATATCTGTCGGTATTATCTTAGTTCCGACTGATATTTCCGACGGATTAATTTCCGTCGGAATATTCCGACGGATTTTCCGATCGATATGTTTTAGTCGGTAATTCCGACGGAATTACCGACGGACAATAATCCGTCGGAAATATCCGTCGGTAATCCCACAAATTCTTGTGGTGTAGAGAGAACTATCAAGTATAGTCAAGAGAGCAATGTAGTATGATAACGAGAAATAATAGCACTTTTCATGAGAGTATAGCACAACAAGCATGATAACGGATTGGCCATATAACGAGATAGCACGTAAAGTTGCACAACAATGCACTAGTCATGATAGTATGTAAAGTTGATCTTTTTGTCAATATAGCACGTGTATTGATTGTCATAGATTAATCTAGATTGTCTAGCACTCGGATGTTATGCCATACATCCTGATCATTAAACTCCCATGGGCACTAGCACTTTCGGGTGTACCTCCCAGGACCAGATCGGGCCCTTTAAAATATTGCTTGGCATAGATCATGTTTTTATCTTAGACAATCAAAGGATGGCCAAATAGAGTACCAAGAATAGATGATAGTAATTGACGAGTAGATGTGAGTATAGAGAGAACGTGAACAGATGAGAGAATAGAGGTAGTAGATGAGAACAGGCACATATTCGTTAAACAACGATAAATAGACGATAGGAACAGTTGCACAGCACATGGTTGTGCGCCAACAGTCCGGTAGAAGTCACAACCGTCCAATAGCCATGCTATAAACACAGGCCAGAGGTCCGGTGTGATCTCAAGATAAGAGAGAACACACTAAGGCCGTCAGATCATGCTGATCCCTAAGGGTATAATAGGTCTTGATGGTGCAACCCGCTCGTCGGCAATGGACGTCTGCCAAAGCCAAGGAGACTTATGGAGGTCTTGACAAGGAATTCCTGGTCCTGTCAGGAGTATTCCCAACGGAGAGGTCGTCCAAGCCAAGATAGAAGTGTGTGTAACACAATTGTCTGTTATGCCTTGAGTGCTCGAAGGCATAGGGATGCAATAATGGTATACAAAAACACGCAAATAAAATGAAGATAAGTTCATTAAAATAAATAGGGAATTTATATGAATAATTGCACTTATTTACCATATATATTATTGAGTAAATTGACAAGGTTTCACGGCAACCACATTAATGTACAGGGTGCGCTTGTGTGAGGTAATCATGAGAGCAAGAGAAAGTTGTGCATATGGCTTTTAATTAATGAGAAATCATGATAATATTACCCATTATTATTACACAGGTCGTTACTGTTCATAATAGTACAATTTAAGGGTTAAATAGTGGTTAAATGGCATGATTAACAAGGGTTTACATGAAAATTAGGGTTTTGGTTGCAATAGTGAAATCGCGACGGGGGTACCTGTCGCGATTCAGATCGTGATGGGATGATCGGTTGCATTCCTTGAAATTAGAATAGGCCAATTGACAGACGCTCTAAACGCGACAGGGTGAACGGTCGCAATTAGCGCAATCGATCCATGAACGCGGCGTCGGGGTCTGTCGCGTTCTGGACAATTGGTGCGGCCTTGAGAACGCGACGAGTCGAGCCATCACATTCATGTCGCGATGCGCTCATCTGTCGCGACCCTCATGAATCGTGACGGGTTGGGCCGTCGCGTTCTCAGAGGGTCTGGCCGAACCCCCAAGGTGATTTGGTTCACTTGGGATTTCGGGCTAGTCCTCCATGGACTTGATATAGGGCCATTCAAAAATGCATATAAAATCATATACATATCCAAAAATTATGAAACTAGTTTTAAACGAAAATAGACATGCAGATGTATCAACGGTAATGAGAAATTAGAAAATAGGCATGGGATGGACATGCAGTAATTAGGTTAAATCTCATTAACCTAAAATCATACACAGAGATAGAATTTGATTTAATTCGCATAGGGTACATGATAGAAGTTCAGAAAAATAGGATCATTCAAACCCTAACAACATGGAGCATGTATGATAAAATTTGCAAGGCACGAGATCAAGTGTATACATGGATTGAAGGTAAACAAGTGGCTTCGGGTACATGTTCATGACAGTGATTGGAGCATGAAATACTCCTAAATGGCACGATGATAATTGGAAAAAATATAGGGCTTTGCAAGAGGGGATCATGCTCTACCTAGGGATGAATTTAATTAGGTTTTGCTTGAGAGATTGCCTACCTTTTCACGCTTTAAAATCCTAGGGTTGAAAAGTCGAAGGTGGCGACATCCCCTTACTCCAAGCCTCCTCCTTCTTGCTCTCCTCGTCCAAAGCCTACTATCCTTCGTACTCCAAGCCTCAGAGAATACCTAGGGTTGACTAGAGATGAATTTGGGGAGTTTTACATATCCAATGTCTCCTTACACCCTTAGAACTCTCTCTTCTCATCCAACTCCGAAAATTCAATATTTATCACCTTATTTCTAGTCTTTATCCATCTAATTGGCATAGGGTGGGCTCTAAATCTGTGGGTAAAGGATTAGGATAGGCTTAGGACTCTTTTTAGGATAATTACAAGCTATTTTAGTCATTATCTTGCCCCTTTTTAATTTATTAAAAAATTAGCTCCGAAATTAGGCCTAAATATCTCCCATCCAATTTGGGCTTTTCACATTTGGGCCCATTCATTCATGTTCGGACCATTGTATAATCCATTTTCTAATTTAGCTTAATGGGTTCTAATTTATTCACATTTTATTCTAATCTATTCTTATTTTATTCTGATTTAATATCATTTATTGAAATTTAAAAATTCAGAGTTGCTTCAACCTCCACTCCCTAACCAACAAGGAACGCAAGTGGACTCATCTTCTCAATGCATCTGCTATGACATTAGCATTTCTTGGATGATAGGAAAGAGTAAAGTCATAGTCCTTTAGGTACTCAAGCCACCTACACTGCCTCAATTTAGATCTCTCTGGGTGAATACATACTTCTATGATCTATGAAAACCTTAAAGACCTCACCATACAAGTAGCATCTCTATAGCTCAAAGCAAACACGACAGCAACAAGCTCTAAGTCATGGGTAGGATAGTTCCCCTCATGCTTCTTTAGCTATCCAGAAACATAGGCAACCAAGCAAAAAAAAAGACGAGAATACGATGGAAGAAAGAAAGTGTGCGTGTGTGCACGATATGGAGTGTGTGTGATCGCCAGGTGCTCATTGGCACCGAAGGAGACGGGGGAAGGGAAAGACGTGGGGTACTTACCTTTCACCAGAAGAGCGCGGGAGTGTGAATGTGGGTCCTACTTCCTCCTTCCACCGGCCGGCCGATGAAGGAGATTCAGCTCCGGTTACCTTGCAAAAGCATAAACAAGAAACAAATGAAGAGAAATTAGACTGTGAAGTGTAGTGGGAAGTCCAATGGAATGCAATAGAAAGACATTAAAGGGGGGATTGACACACCTCGTGGGGGTGGTGTCAAACCCCTAAAAGAAGTGGGAGTGGAGTAAATGCTATGTGGGTGTGTGATAGGTGTGATGAATGCAATATGCTAAGAAGACTAAAACTGAAAAGGGAATGGAAGGAAGAAAAGACGGCGGTGTAGTCCGCTGCCCGGATGGATGGACCAAGGAACAAGGCTCCTCCCGCTTTGCGCCGATCGGACGAAGAGGATGACGATTCCGCACTCCGCGACGTGGCTCGGGGCGAGATGGCTCCTCCTCGGCTCCGGAACGTGCTTTTGACCCGACAGAACCTTGCCTTGGGAGTTGGGAAGTGTGGGCTCGAAGGTCGAGGTGGCAGTTTGGCAGGGCTTCACCGTAGCAGGGGAAAGTTATACAAATGGCTACCCTCGGGTCTGTATTTATAGACAAAACTTTCCAAAATTGTGTCGGGTACAGCGGACACCTATATCTGTTGAAACACGTCTGCCTAAGGCGCCGCGATTTAAAATCCCTTGATTCTCGCTTGATTTGACAGTCACATGATGATTGTAGCCTGCGGCCACTTTCAGAATTGCGTCGGGTGATGTCGTCGTGTTTTCCATCGAATCGATCTTTGACCAAATCGATTCTTGATTTGACAGGAGATCTTTGAAAATGTGGCGAGCATGGTGGACGCGGTTCTAAAAACATCATGATTTCGAGGCATGGGCTCTTAAATGCTACCTTAATGGCTACGACTTCAGGGTTTGACTTTAAATCGCGGCGGATATAGCAGACGCGAATCCAAATAGACATGTGCCAAATAACAAGTGTGATTTGCATCTACTGCACCAACCGCGGATCAAGACCCAAAATGGCGTCCACTGTACTGGAAGCGAATCTTTTAAATTTAACAGATAGAAAATTTTCTAAAAATCCTAAGAAATTCAGAAAAATAGGAAAGTCACTCAAGAGGTTAATTGAATAGAGCCACTTTGAGACATTGCAGTGTAACATGAAATCTGCTCAGTATGTTGTCGAAATGGCGTGTCTACAGCTGCCTCGCATTAGTGTCTGCTTTGCAGGGGAGCGAAGTGGAGAGACACGGAGTGGAGTGTAATGGAGTGAAATGTAGCGAAGTGGAGTGTAGTGGGAGCAGACTGAAAAGTAGGCACCAAAGTGTGATGAGACACGCCTCAACAACACATGATAGGAGCTGTTCGTCAATATAGAATGAAATTGTTTGTGGAAAATCTTAAGAAAACACTCGTTGCTTTGGGAAGGAAAAAGAAGGTGTGCGCGTGGGCACGAAAAGGAGAAAGATCAACTTCCAACGTCGGGGAAGTACCTAAGGACACAATCCGTTAGGTTTCACCATTGGGGGCATCTACCACGGTCGCAGGTGGATCTTGGGGAGAGTAACTGAAATAAAGTAGGAATCCAAAGCAACTGAGTTTCTCAAAAGACGATCGCCAAACAACGTCATAGTGAATTGAGTACTTGGCTCGGAATGAAATATTTCATGTTAACTGTAATTTAAGGGTAAGTGGCTCTTTTCAGTTAAGAACGAGAGTGACTTTTCATAATTATGCTCAAGGTCCTACATGATGCATGCTGGGTTAAAAGAAAAATATAAAGCAAAAGAAAATATAAGATAATCAAGGATAATATTGTTACAATGCGGAAGTCAGGATATCGGACGGAACCGTCGTCCTTCTGCAGCGTAATGGCCTATCCTCAAGTCATAATACTCTTCTCGAATTATCATTATTTTTGGTGGAGGAGGGGAACTCAAGTTCCAGATTTGTCAGAGCCTCGAGGTCCTTGATGTGCTCTAATAAAGTATACCATATAGTAAGATGCAATACATACAATACCACGGGGTGGCAGCCACCGAGGGTGATCGTTCATTATGCGACAGAAAGGCGTCCAGACCCTACGCTCAAAGACTGATCAGCACTGACAAGCAACAAATAATGAGGTGAAATCATAAAAAATAGTGTCGCATGTAAATCGTGGCGGGGAGGTCGGACGCCTTTCAATCATGAATCGCGTCCGCTGCAGTGGATGCGATTCAAGCTGTCAATCCAAATTTGACAGTTTTGGCTCATTCTCCTCTCTTACTGTGTGCATGAGAGCCACCTCCGGGTCAAGAGGTCACAAGACACCCTCTCACACTTCTTTTCATGCACACGCCATAATTCGATCAATGCCTTGAGAACCGCCCAGTCGAGGTGGATCTCATGATATCTTTTGGCATGGATAGCGAGGTTATTGATCCCCCATGCTTTGAGAATGTTGGTTATGTCTAGGGTAATGGTGGAAGTGAGTTGTTGGAGCCATGGGAGACGCATGTAGCGTCGGTTACTCGGGAAGAGTGGGTAGTCCTATGAGCATGGATGGGTTATGGTATTGCATGAGGATTTTGTGTATGGCCGGGAATGTAGGGATCGGTCACTGGAAGAGGTCAAGGGAAAGAAAAGAAAAGAAGAACAAGAAAGGAAGAGCACCAAAGAAATGTTAGAAACATGTCTCAACCAAAACTAAAACCAAAATCTACTTACCATTTTGGCTTGGACAAGCTTACAAATGTGTCCTTCCACTTGACTTAATCTTTGGAACTCCTCTCATCTTGACCCCTTGGAGGAAGAAGATCCATCAAAATCCATCCCTTACAAAGCTTCTCCTCCTTTCCTCTCCTCCAAAGCCTTCTCCTCCTTATTTTCCTCTCCTTGCCTCAAGAGATCTTTTGCACCTTTGGGAGAGAAGAGAGTGCATGAAAAAACCCATACATTCCTCTTCAAGACATTTGAAGCAACTATTTTATTGGAAGAGGTTGAGATCTTGCTACGTCTAAAGCTGATGAAGCGGGGTGCGGAAGACAAGGTGGCGGTCATGCCAAGGGGCTACATGAGCCGAGGAGTGTTGGAGAGCTTCATGGACGCGAGGGATGCTCAAAGCGTCTGGACCGATAAAGGGATCAACTTGCAAAAAATGACGGACTGGACGATGAGGGAGCTACCACGAGTGGGGAATGGCGAGAGATCAGAACAGGTAATGAGGGGATTTGCTATTTGTGTGGCGGGCGCACTCCTCTTCCCCTCGATTGACAACACTTTGGAGGAAGATCAACTAGGCGCGGTGTGCGCCATATGGGAGGACGAGAGGTTGGGACCGACGGTGCTAGCCTTTCTATACAGTGGTCTCACGGCGGCAAGCTTGGGTAGGCCCCCTTACGGATCAATGCTTTTATTTACTTGCTGGGCTGACCTACACTTCAAATTTGATTTGAGCAACGAGATTTCTAGCTCATCTCGTATCTTCTCCAAGAGTCCGCTCAAGCACCTGGATCACGTAGTGGGCCAAGAAGGGCGCATGGTGAACCGGGCGCCACAACTTAAGATGTGGGCGGATTGGCACAACTACTTCCGAGACATGCTCGAGAGCGCCTTTACTTGCATTCCGGCGCCTCTTCTTACCCGAGATATGTGGACCCGGCTAGCACCCGGCGTAGATTTGAGATTGATCGGAGCGTCCAAATTTGTCCTTTACAATCCACACTGTTGCCTCCCTCAACTTGGGCTTCCACGGTGTGTCTTCGAAGGGCCATCTCACCTTCCGCCAATCAAGAGGTGAGATATCGAGACCAACAACGACGGCGAGGAGGCCAACACCATTAAAGCATTGTGGAAGGTTTGTTCCTTTAGGAGGCCGTTCCTAAATGTAGAGGAGGTTGAAAACGACTTGATGACTTATGTAAGGGAACTTAGGAAATTGTGGTCTAAAGTGGCCATCTGTAAGCGACGTGATTGAATCCTTAATGAAAATGCAATTGCTTCCTTAACACGGCCAAAAGTCCCTTCATATGCGATTGTCTCATCCAAACTGCTTGAGTTTTCTCCTCAAAATGAAGCCTAGGGTGGACACCTTAAAACGCAACCAATGCAGACACCACGGATAGCTCCTTAATCTGCGTCTACTAAAGCCGCAGCCTTTCTCTTGAATCGCGTTCTCTGGCACCAGCGTGTTTCCAATTGTACTTCAAATTTTCAAAAATCACGCGCCTTTGAGTCCGCGTCGAGTAATCATGAGTCTCTGAATCGCGGTGGCTCTCTCGGACGCCATTTACATTGGCAGCTCAGATTCGCGTCCACAGTGATGGACGCCTTTAAAATTTCAAAATAAACACCTAAAAGATTGTGCCGACGGCAATGATGGCTATTCTAAATCGCGGAGGCTCCATCGGACGCAATTAAAGAGGCCTGTTCAAATTCGCATCCGCTGAACTAGACGCGATTTCTAACTTCGCCAAAGGCAATAAAACGCCCGAGGGCGTCGGCTGGCCATCCTTTTGGCCTCCAGCGACCCGAGACCCCTATCTCCCCCGACTCCGACCTCTCTTCCTCTTGCTTTCTCGATTCTCTCTCTCTCTCACTTGCTTTCTCATCCTACTCCGGCCAGCCATGATGAAGGCGGCGGCGATGAAGCGGCGGCGCAGTGAGGGGTCGTCAGCCACGGAGGAGGCGACACCAGCAATGGCTGGAACGTTGGGCACAGATACCAGTGCGATGGTGGCGGAGATGCTCGCCGCCCCTGGCGAGTTTGCCCTCATTCCAGTGGAGGAGGAGGCGCCGGCGGAAGAAGGTGACGATGCGGCAATGGAGGAGGAGGACCCAGAGGTCGCTTGGGCGGCACGGAGGCGGGGGCGCCTCAGCCGGGAGATCCCCCCGTGGCCGGAGACGGTAAGCGCTTCTAACCCTATCCCCTTTGATTTCGCGGTGAAAGGAGGAGGGGGGTGCCGGCGTCGAGAAGAAGAGGGAGGGCGAATTGCGTCAGTTGCAACTGACGCGGTTCGGGGCTTTGAAATGCGGCGGCCAAGGCTGCCGTATTTCAGAATGAAAATGTGGCCACTAAAGTGGACGCTTCTCAAAAGTTGTACCGCGTCCACTATTTTAGACGTGATTCAAAGAGCTGCCCGAGGGTCAGAGTTCTTGCCCGATTTTGCACCTATTTTTAATTTGTTCTAACTTGTGTTTGATTGTTTGTGCATTGGAGGGTATAATGAAGCCGAGGACCATGTGGCCCTTCATCTTGGCAGCCTATCAGGGACTTCCAGACTTTTAGAGAGAGAGAGAGTCCGGGAGATGGGCTTTGGGCTGATCTTGGAGATCGAGCCCTTCTTTGTAGACTCCCCCCTGATCCAGACATTGAGGGAGAGATGGGACCGAGTGAGCAGAGCGTTCCTGTTCACGTAGGGGCACATGGTGCCTAGCTTGGAGGATGTGGCCCGGATCACCGGGCTACGGGTAGATGGGGCGGCGGTGACGGGTCACCTATGCAGATTACACCGAGCACGCACAGGACCTGCTGGGTTTGGACCCCCAGGGAGAGGACGACCTCGGAGACCGGAGGATGGTCGGCCGGGTGGCGCTTTTGGAGAGTCTGGGACTTCGAGGGGTTAGGAAGAGGGCGGACGAGACACTGCACGAGTTCATGCAGCGGGCGGCGGGGCTGGCCCGAGCAGTTTACTGCCAGGACCATGAGGATGAGGAGAGAGCGGACAGAGATCTTCGGCGGTTCCTGGTCTTCTTACTCGGAAAGATGCTGCTCACCACGAAGGGTGATGGCATCCACTGCTGGTTTTTTGAGCTATTGGAGGAACTAGAGAGGGTCGGACAGTACGCGTGGGTTGCGGCCTTCTTGGCCCACACCTTCGCTGACCTCTCCAACAGGACCGGGAGGGATACCACCATGGGCAGATTTGTGCCCTTTCTTTAGGTACGGCCTTTGATTTCTAAACTCCATTATAAATTCTGCATTTTAAATTGTTTAGCCAAGACTAATCAGTGTGTGTATGTGTATGCATGTGTGGAGTTACTATTACATCCCCCTAGGCAGGGCGACCCAGGTGAGGCCTGACCCAGTGCCCCTTTCCCGGAGGTGGCTCCTGGTGATGACGACAGCCACCTACTCCTTCCAGCTTGATGTCCTCCGTCGAGACCTCCGGGACTTCCCAGCACTCCTAGTATGCTTTTACTTTTATTCCTTCATGCATTTAAATATGAATTACATGTGACTAACTCATGCATGTGCAAGTTGTGTGGCAGCCCTACGCGGGCATGGGGGACGAGGGTCAGCCGTGGGTAGAGAGTGGCCGACCTCGGTTTGGGCAGGATATGTGGGTCCACTGCCTAAACGAGATCGAGCCGCTCTACCTTCGGCTGGCTGCCCGTACCCTTGGCCTGCACTAGAAGTGGCAGGAGGAGACCGAGCCCCGAGGAGTTGGGAGGAAGACGCGGGGGAAGGCGAAGACGGTGGACTGGCGTCTCCGCTTCCCCGAGTAGTTTGCCTACTGGCAGCGCAGTAGACAGATCATGGAGTCGGATGCCACTGACAGCCTTACCTACCTCTAGTGCTTCCAGGAGGAGTACGGGGGCCGCGATTTCATGAAGCCGGACAGGGTATGCACCTTTAAATTTTAACCTTACATGCTTCCAATATGATATACATGATGTCCTAATTAATGTGTGCATGTGCAAGATGCGCGGGACGACCTCATCGACACCCTCCGTGCCCAGCTGGCGGGTACGGAGGCACAGCTGGTTGAGGCACGGACAGCCCTAGATGCACTGGTAAGTGTACACAGTCATACCTTTGCTTTTACCTTACCGTGTGCTGACTTGGCTTTTAATTTGTGCAGCGCGCCACGCAGGCGACCGTGGAGTGCACTGATGCAGTAGGTGCCTCCACAAGCCGGAGTGTTCCCGACCCGGAGATGGCCTCTCTCTGGGAGCAACTGGTGAGAGCGGTGGCGAGGGCGGAGGAGGCGGACCACGACCTCTCTGCACAAGCAAGTAAACGAATTAAATTTGTGCATGAATTGAATTGTTTCATACTTATTGGTGGTTATCTTTTGCAGTCGGACGAGCTCTAGAGCGCCCTCACACGGGAGGCGAGTGCCCGTGCTGAGGTGACCAAGCTGTTGCAGCAGCTGTCTGATCTACTGACGCAGGTCACCCAATAGGACTCGGACCTACCGCAGGAGGTTGTGGAGTTGTGCGTCACGCTCTCCTTGGAGCACCGGGACCACGAGCGGCAGTAGGCCCAGTGGGTGGAGGAGCGCAGAGAGGAGCGCCGCCAGTGGGCCGAGGAGCGGGAGCGGCTGAGCCAACAGACGCTGGAGGCTCGTGCGAGTCTGGTCACCTCTGAGCGCTTGCTGAGGGAGGCGGAGGACCACTACCAGCGGGAGCGCGAGCATGCCGTGCGTGAGGGGCGAGCCAGCGCCTACTCCGCGAGCTACATTGCGACTTCCTCTCAATACGAGAGGAACCTTAAGGAGGCACGTGCTGCCCAGGGGTCCACTGGTTCGCGTGCCTCCATGAGGCCTCCTGCTCTGCCCTCGACCGCAAACCTAGGGGAGGCGGAGAGCAGCCATCATGCGAGTGTTAGGCCACCTTTCATGACTTGTACTTTTACCTTTTCTTTTGATGATGTATGACTGGTTGGGCTTTTATGACGATGTACTCGGGGTTGGCCCCCCTTTTGGCCATATATATATACAGATGTGCGTTCGTCTTCTCTCTCGTGCCTGAAAATTACTTGAACAAACAAGTTAAATATCTACTCTGACTCAGCCCCTTGCGTACAAATGGTGTTTGACTTCATGATCTTGTCAAGGGGTTGAGCCTTTATTTAAACAAGGCGAGAATAGAAGAACAACATGCAGGAGATGAATGTACAGAATTTACACATGACATGCAAGCAAGTAGATGACAACGCGATGCAAAAATGTTTTGGATTTTGAAAATAATCACAGGATATTCTATTTTTTTTTCTTTATATGTATTTTTTGTGGTTTTGAAAATATTCGACTTTTTTTGTATTTTGAAGTATTTGATTTTTTTTAGATTTTTAAAATATTCAATTTTTGGGTTTTGACATATTCGATGTTTTTGGATTTTGAAATATTTGATATTTTTGGATTTTTGATATTGTTCAATTTTTTGGATTTTGAAATTGTTCAAATTTTTTTTTGCTTTAGAAAAATATCAATTTTTTGGGATTTCGAAATTGTTCAATTTTTTGGCTTTTGAAAAATACTCACAGGATATTTCATTTTTTTTGGATTTTGAGAATATAGGCCGCGACCCGGCATAGTCCCTTCTAAGAAGATGGGCGGAACGAAGGGAAGCCGCTCTAATTTGGGAGCACATGGTACTTGGACCCCTTAATTACTCGGTTATCATTAAGAATTCATTACATATTCTTGAGTGTGTTAGACAGAGGTTTGGACGTGCTTGAGTGATGCCCTTTCCCAAGGTGACCTTTGGTGACATCTTCCTTAGTCGATCGTTGTCTTGTCTTGACCCCCGGACACACTCGTGGGGGAGGAGGGAAGAAAATTTTTAGGAAGTCTGCCAATATTCTGGGTGACCAGGGAACTGCTCACTTCTCTGTTCTACATTCAACGAGGCTCAATATTTTGGGCCTTTGGGGTATTTGGCACACTTACGACCAGGTCTATTTGGATCCCTGCGGGGACTTTGCCACTCTTGACGTGCTTTGATATTTGATTTGCCTGGTTTTGGATCTTTCGTTTTAGATTTAGCATGCTTACGTCCAGGTCCATTTGGATCCCTGCGGGGACTTTGCCGCTCTTGACGTGCTTTGATATTTGATTTCAGATTATTTTCTTTTCCCCTTATTGGGCCTTGACCTATACCCACTTGAGTTTAGAACATATTCAAGAGGTCGATCCCTCGGATTTCCCTTTCTATTAGCAGACTGAGTAGAAAGAAATGGGTAATGCCCTGGGCCCTTGGCTAGGCATTGATTTCCTTTGGATTCTGCACCTCCGATTTCCAAGGGTAGGCGTGTGAGTGTCATCTTCTCAGGCTAACCCAACAAGAATAGATAATGAATTAGAAATGATGTCTTTTCATTTTAGGGTCCGTGTACCATGTAATTCCAAACTTCTACCTAGGGGTAGTATCTCTTTAGATATAGCCCATTCCAAGGGTGAGAGAGCTCCTCACCCTCCACGTTTACTAGCCTATACGCGTTGCCTAGATAAACCTCTTTGATTATATACGGCCCTTCCTAGTTTGGTTCGAGTTTTGAATGGGGACCATTGGGTTTTATAAAGATTCTTTTAACGACCATTTCACCGACTTTAAACTTTCTCTCAATAACTTTCTTTTTGTGAAAACGTGTGAGTCTATTTTGGTATGCTCTAGTGTGTTCTGCAGCGACTAGACGCTTCTCATCCAGGAGTTCCAGTTGTGCTAGGAGCGATTCTTGCCGCTCGTCGATTGACAAATCCTTGTCAAGCTGGATCCTTAATGAGGGGACAAGAATCTCATATGGTACTACTCCCTCCATTCCGTAAGTGAGGGTGAACGGCGTTTGCCCTATGGGGGTACGGATTGAAGTGCAGTAGGCTCATAGAGCTTCTACAAGATTTTTCTGGCCAATCTGAGAATCTGTTAGCCTCACATGTTTTCTTGACAATTTTGATTAAAGTTTTATTCGTGGCCTCTGCTTGGCCATTGCCTTGCAGATAATACGGAGATGAATGATGCAATGCAATTTTATACCTGTTGCAGAGGTCACGTAGTTCTTGAGAGACAAATTGAGGTCCATTGTCGGTGATGATGGAACTTGGGATGCCGAACCTAGTGATGATGTTTCTCATGATGAACTTGCAGATGGTTGTTGCCTTGATTTCCACATATGCTTCGACTTCCGCCCACTTGGTGAAGTACTCCGTTGATGTGAGGATGTATGACTTTGTCTTGTTCTGGGAGTTGGGATCACTCCAATGATGTCGAAAGCCCACATAGCGAAAGGCCATGGAGAGGATATCGGGTGAAGTGTAGAGGATGGAGAATGAATCTTGTCGGCTTGCAGTTGGCACTTGTCGCATCGATAGACAAAGATAGAGCAATCCTCCTCTAGAGTAGGCCAATAGAAACTCTGCCTAAGGATCTTCTTAGCAAGCATCTGGCTATTCACATGGCCACCACAAACACCCGAATGGGCCTCCTCAACAACCTTTAAAACTTCATCTTCATCTAGGCATATGAGCAAAATTCAGGAAAATCCCCTTCTATATAGAGCATTTCCAACCAAAGTATACTTCTGGGATAATCTCCTTATTGCTTTCTTCTCATCCGTTGTGGCTTCCTCAGGGTACGACTGATCTTTACAATACCTCGCTATCTCATAATACCATGGATTCTCCTCATCTTCTCACTCCTCTTCTAACTCTAATAGCATAACCACGGTTTTATCCTGCCTTTCCAACCTCTTAAACATCTCATCCTTGACCCAGAGAAAGATGTGGTTCTGAACAGCGGGGATGTTGCGGCATGCAATTTGAATGCTGTCAAAATCCCCAGGGTAGCACATATTGAGAGTTGAAATGATGGTAGCAAGGGTGTCAGCTAGGAGATTCTGATGACGAGGGACATGGACAAAACTCAGCTTGGAGAATAGCTTGGCATAAGCTGAGGCAAGTTCTTGGTATGGCTTGAGCTTTGGGTCACGAGTGATGTATTTGGTGAGCACTTGGCGCAAGACCAGCTGACTATCACCTACAATTCGCAGATGGTTGACACCATAGAAGTGAGCGAGCTCTAGACCAGCCAACAAAGCTTCATATTCGGCAATGTTATTGGTGGCAGGAAACTCTAATTTGTAGGCTTGTGGAATGGTGACACCGTTAGGCGATAGTAGAGAAATCCTGATACCCTTTCCTTGAGAATTCAGAGCTCCATCAAAATATAATGTCCACATAGAATCAGATTGGCTAAGGGACATTAATTCTTCATCTGGGAACTCTGAACAAACTGGATCGAATTGGGGAATAGGGTGATGAGCGAGATGTTCTGCTATGGCACAGTCTTTGATAGATTTCTGCTGAATGTAGGTGATTTTAAATTGGGACATGAAGCTTTGCCAACGCGCTAGCCTATCAGTTAGAATAGATTTTTCAAGGAGGAACTTGATAGGATTCATTCGGGCTATGATATGGACTTCGTAAGCAAGAAAGTAGTGCTTCAGTTTCTACACTACCCATACAACTACGGCACATGATTTCTCCATCGTCATGTACCTATTCTCGCAGGGTTGAGAAGCTTAGATAGGTAGTACGCTGCCCTTTCCTTGCCTTCTTCATCCACTTGCATGAAGACAGCTCCTACCGAGTCTTCTAGGATAGATACATAGAGAATAAGAGGTTTGCCTAGAGTCGACGGCCTCAGGATAGGGGGATTAGCCAAATAATCCTTGAGTCCATCAAAAGCCACCTGACACTTCTCATGTAGCGTACCGTTTGGATCGCCTTACTGTAGTTGTGGTGGCCAGTGTGTGGCCTACGTGTTATGTAGCAGGAGTCTACACAGGTGTTTGGTGTGTTGTGGGCCGGATGGTAGGCCCAAACCGCGGGTTTGCTCTCTGTCCTTGGACGCAATAGAATAGGGTGTCGCATTCTGGTCAATGTCGCGACGGGCTTTGTGTCACGTTCTTATCGCGACACAAGTGGATGTCGCATTCATGCCACCGCCGTTTCTGGGTCGACGTCTGCATGCACGCTGCATGTCGCACGTGGGGTGAGAGGCTGACGTCGGCAGGGAGGATCGCGATGGGTATCGTGTCGCGACCTGGTCGCGACACGACAATGCGTCGTGTTCCCAACCGCAAACCGTTTTTAAGAAACCCTGGCAAAGTCGAGCTTCCACAAGCTCAGCTCGGCTAGGGGAGACTTTGTTCATGGGGTTACGGGCGATTTGAGCTCGTGGACCTCGGTTTGGTGCGTTCTCGCCGCGAGGATCGTGCGTGGAGCGGCAAGAATGCCGGATTATCGTTATTCTCGGGTTTTTCGCACAAGGCAGGGAGATTCTTCCTTTTTTCTTCGTGAATTTCGTGGGTAAAGGTTATATAATGTGTTTACAGCTTTCTGAACCTAGATACCATGCTAGGACATCACAAAGAGCATGAAAAATGGGTTGAAACCATGGTTTGATAGGGTTTTTAGGGTTTTCTGGCGAAGGGAACCCGGGTAGGGTTCTTCGCCTGCTAAGGCGACGATCCTGCTGTCGCGATCTTAGTCACGACAGAACGATACATCGCGTTCTTGTTTGTGTGGCGACGAGTCGAGGCGTCGTGACCTGAATAGCGACCCTGGCCCTGTCGCGTTAGCAACCGAGGTGGGTGTTTTTGCATGCTGTTGATAGTGTACGTGTTTGGTTATCGCTTCTCTTCGTGCGATGTGGATATTCGATACCTGTGGAGGTGTTTGGCGGTGCTTGGGCACCCGTTATGCTCCTCGGGTGTACGGTTCACGTGGTGAGCAAGTGTCTCACATAGTAAAGGGTGTGTGTGTGTGGCTTTGGTAACAATGCGTGTTTACGTGGTTTGTTCAGCGTGCACGAGTTTTAGTGTGCGTGGCGGGTAGTGTTACACCTTCCGTGGTTACCTCTTCAGTTGGGAGCCCCATGTTCCGAGGTGAGTCAGGCGCGTGGGTGTGCTCAGGGTTTGTCCCGGTACAGTGGTACCGTCAGGGTCTTGTCGTCTTCCTAGACACCCTCACTCTCGGGGAGAGTTGTCGTTCGACTGAGGGAAAGACAGCAGGGACAGTGACTTGTGAGTTTGTTGTTTAGTCACTTGTAACACGCTCTTAGTTGGGGGGGTGGACACCAGTAGACGTACTGGACCCCAGCTAGTCCTGTTTCCAATGCCTCACTTTAGGGAGCTTAGGCCAGAGTCCCTAAAGGTGCCAGGCATGGGCCTGCAGGGTGTGTGACCCGTAGGTGTGGTGGTTTGGTTGGTCTCCACAGTTCTTGTTTGGTTTAGTGGAGCGGCAGCTGGACCTTTCGTCCGTGGTTGTGAGACTGAGAGGTAGACCTGTGTGTTTATCCGGGTCGGTTGCTGGTGTCGCGAGCCAGGCTACGTGGCCCGAGTTTGGCGTTCACTTACTTTAGCTCGTACACCTGTTTGGGCTTTCCGTTTATTTATTAGAGTTGTTTTCGAGGTTGGCAAGCGGTGAGTAGGTTTACATCTTTAATATCCTGCTTAGACAGCTTTATATACTACTAGCATAGCTTCCTGCTTTAGTTACTTGTGTTGTGGTTTGCTCGATTTTTGGGGGAGTTTCCCTACTGAACCAGTGACTTGCGAGGCTCATCCCCCCCCCCCCTACTCCTTTCAGGTGAGGGAGAGCAGGCGGCTTCCCGACCGTCTTCTAGTTCCGAGCCGCACCGTAGCGGAGCAGGGTCTATGCCACCTCCAGCAGTGTAATTTTCTGGCTTTGTACACCTCGGGGTATGCCCCAGGTTTCTTTTGTACTAGTTCTGGTTGTAGTTGAGAAATTGGCTATGTAAATATTTGTGGAATGGAATGTCTACTTCCTTTTCAGTTGTTCCTTTATGTTTCTACGGACGTGTGTGTGAATGATATCCCTTGCGAGGCTTCGGCCCGATCGCGGGAGGCGGAGTCGTGTCAGGCCCGTTATCAGGTTAGCGGGTTTGAACGATGTGGTCCGTCACATCTCATCCCAATGGAATTTGACCATCGGCTTGGTGAGGTCGTAGAAGGCTCTACACCAATGCAAATGTTGGGAGACAAACCGACGAATAAACTGCAGCCTTCCGTTGAGACCTCGAACTTCCTTCAAATTCTTGGGAGGGGGCATTTCTCTTATTGCCTTCGCCTTGTTGGGATCAATTTCTATACCCCTCTTGCTCACGATAAAACCTAATAGCTTACCTGACGAAACACCAAATACATACTTCTTGGGGTTCATTTTCAACTGATATTCTCTTGACCTTTGCAGGACCTTAGTTAGAACCCCAGGATGCTCAGCCATAGTCTTTGACTTTACTACCAGGTCGTCCACATACTCCTCAATGAAAATGTGGATCATGTCATGAAAGATAGCCATCATAGCTCTTTGATAAGTAGCTCCAGAATTCTTGTGGGAGATCTGGAAATGTAGATGTGCTAAGAGGTTTGACTCTACTCATAAGTCGGTGGGGAAGATCACGGCGGACATCAGATATGCTGTTAGTGTGGCTATTCAAGGCGTCAAGTTTACACAAGAATGTGTTGCCCAGTTGACGAACCCAGAGGGGGGGTGAATGGGACTTTAAAAAAAAATCTTCGGTCAATGAAACCCTGTTCACAAAAACGATTGCATAAACACACTTCGCAGATTGTTAGAGTTAGTACAAGAAGGATAGAAGAAGCAAGGCAATCACACAAAGGACACAACAATATATCTTGGTTCGGACCTCCTTTCCACAGGAGTCTTACGTCTAGTCCCCAAGCAATCTCTTGGGATTTCACTACAAGGGTACAGTCCCCCTTATGGACTAACACCACCCAGCTTAGCTAGTCTTCCTTCACACGAAGGGAATTACACCACCCTGGATACCCCACCAGGTCTTCCTTCACAACCGAAGGGAAACAACACCCTGGATACCACCAGGTCTTCTTCTCTTTCCGAGCAAGAAGGCAGCCCACTTCTTTTATAGGCGCAGAAGTAAATCTCCTGGTACAAACCGCAGTGTGGTTCTACACCCAGCACACAGCTGGTCTTCCTTCTCTAAGAAGGGAACAACACCCTGGCACCCCCAGGTCTTCCTTCACACACGAAGGGAACAACACATACAAATGTGTTCAGGAAACAGACGCCTCTAGATCAAGCTAATAGGACAGGTGCTTGATCTGAAGCAAAGACTGAGAGGATAAAAGATCTACAGGGATGATCTCTCTCAGTGCTAAAGGCTCTCACAAAGATCTACACTGAACTCAGAGAGCTAGGAGCTACACAGAAGAAGGAGTGAGACTTTGCTCTTTCAGATGCTCGCAGAAGAATCTTCAGAAGGAATGGGAGCATTGCTTTTCTTCTCTCTGTTCTCCATTAGTTCTGGAGCTTCAGTCTTCTATAAATATCTTCAACTTGAAAGATAGTCGTTGAAGTGTCCGTTGAAGTAGCCGTTGTCTCCAGGCTCAAGTGTTCGTTAGACTCTATGGTGCAGAGGAGCTTCTAGTTCAACGGTCCTTTGCTTCTCATGCACATAAGGAGAAGATCTTCTGAAATGTCCTTTGGCTTCTATTTTATCCAACGTTGTATTACCAGTGCTGTCAGAGACCTGCACACATTTATGAGCTTAAACAGTAGACAACTAAGCTGTCTCTGGTTGTCAGTCAACGTTAGAAGATATGATCATTAAAGTAGTAAAGTCATTTTGCTGTTCTAAAAAGATGTTCACATGATAAGCATGAGAGTGAAAGATATAGTCTGTATGCATGCAGTGATACGTACAATCTTCATTAATGCACAACAGTCAAAAAAAATATTTAGAAAGATATTTGACTTTTCAACGTAATCAGAAAACAAATCGTTGTCTTCTATGAAATCGTTGTGCAAATCGTTATGATTTTATAAAGAAATCGATGCACAAATCCTTATGAATCAATTAAGAAATCGATGTGCAAATTGATGTGAAGTTCCTAAAGGAATCGTTATGAAATCACTAAGGAAATCGTTATGAAATCAAATCGTTACGAAGACAAAGAAATCGTTACGAGAGCAAATCGTTACGAAGTCTAAATAAATCATTACGAAGGCAAGTCGTTATGATTTCTAAAGAAATCGTTACGAAAGCAAGTCGTTCTGATGACTAACGAAATCGTTATGAGATCAATAAAGAAATCGTTATGAACTTACTAAGGAAATCGTTATGGTGCCGATTTCTTTGCATTCACTTAACAAATCGATCTGAGATCGATTTCTTTAGAATCGATAAAACCCTTAGCGAATCCTTATGAATGTGAATGTAAGGAAATCGTTGCATCTCTACAGAAATCGTTGTTGGCACTTTGTGAACTGAAATCGATGTATTGAATGAACATCGATTTATCTTTCTACTGCAAATCATATAACAATAATTCTATAAATTTATATTTACTGGGAAAACATGATATTAATTATTTTTAATAATAATTAATCAATCATAAATTTTGTTATCATCAAAATACAAGGGTAAAAACATAGGAGTGGTTCAACAGAATGTTCTGCTAATTCACTTGCAATTCTGTGTTCCTTTGGTTTTAAACCTACGGTTAAGCTTAAGGCTCCTAAGATTGTTAGGTGGATTCCTCTGAAACATGGTGTTTGTCTCAACGTGGATGGCGCTTGCAAGGGGAACCCGGGTCCCTATGGTGGTGGGGGCTGTCTTTGCAATCCAACTAGGGAGGTTCTTCTGAGTTTCGCATTTTTCTACGGCCATGGTGATAGTTTGCTTGCTGAAGTTCGTGCGCTTACAGATGGACTGAGATTGGCTGCGTTCCATGGTTTCCATATTACCTCTGTTTACTCAGATTCTCTTGTTTTAGTCCAGTCCTTTATTCATGATAAATGCCCTTCCTGGAAGTGCTCTTGGTGGTGGACGCTGGCTCGGTCATTAATGCATCAGATGCATGTTTGCGTGGAACACTCTTTCAGGGAGGCCAATAGGGTGGCTGACGCCTTGGCTTCCCATGCCTGTCTTACTCAAGAGAGAATGATTTTCTCCTCTTCCACTATACCTATCATCTGTAAAGGTCCAGTTGTTCTAGACAAATCTGCCCTACCTTCTGTTAGATTACATTGATTTCGGTCTCTCAGGGGTATGCCCCGTTGGTACATGTATGTTCTATTCCAGATATATAAAATCTTAGGCGCAGGACAAGGCTAGGGGAGTGAGAACGTTATCCCCTGCTGGGGGATAGCGCACTTAGCTAGCTCTTCGTCCCTGTGTCCCTTTTGTTTAAAAAAAAAAAAAAAAGCTCCATCATTCTTAAGTCCAAATGGCATGACCACATAACAATAGGTTCCCCAAGGTGTAGTGAACGAGGTCTTTTCCTGGTCTTCCTCAACCAACTTGATTTGGTTGTACCCTGAGAAGCCATCCATGAAGGAGAGGGTTTTGTATCCGGTCGTATTGTCTATGAGCACGTCAAGGTGAGGTAGCAGGAAATCATCCTTAGGACATGCGCGGTTGAGGTCCCGAAAATCGATACAAATTCTGACTCTTCCATCTTTCTTCATGACCAAGACAATGTTTGCCACCCAATTCGGATACAGCACGACTCTAATGAATCTGGCTTTGTGGAGCTTATCGACCTCATCTTTCATCTTCAAAGCCATTTGGGGGTGGAAACGTCTCAACCGCTGCTTAATGGCAATGGACCCCGGCTTAAGGGTAAGACGATGTTCAACAAGTGCGGTGTTTAAGCCTGGCATATCCTCGTAGCTCCATGTGAATGTGTCCTTATACTCCTTGAGAACCTCGATGATTGCCTCCTCTTCAGTTGTTGATAAATTGCTGCTTACGAGGACAGTCTTAGGATCTTCCTCGGTTCCCAAATTGATTTTCTTGGTGATTTCTTCTACAGCAGCTGACAGTTCGTCAAATCTCTATAATCCACTTGCGAACGCGTCGGCCTTGTCCTAGAATTCTTCATCACCTTCCTCAATTGGGTCGTCGTCATCCATGATCTCATAGACTCCAAACTCATCATCAATTAAGCACACTGACTGCTCACATTCTACTTCTGGCAACTGCAAGGGTTCTTATACAAACTCTGGAATTGCTAGACATGCCTTGCACCTACGGGCTAGATCTGCTAAGAATCGGTGCGGAACCCTTCTACCCTTGGGTTTCTTCCCTGATACTACCCCTAGTTTGCTACTGCCTTGGCCTAGACTCAAACTACAACTTGTGTGGGGAGAAAAAGCAGTAAATGAGTCCCACGAGGGGGAAGACAGAGAAGGATTTAAAGCAGTAAAGGAATCCCACGAGGGGGGAGATGGAGAAGGATTTACAGTAGGTCCCACGTGAAGGAATTGTTGAATGCGGTAGAAGGATTTCCCTGCGTGGGGGAAGGTGGAGGAGAATTTGCAGTAGTAAAAGTAGTAAAGTCAGAATCCTGTGTGGGGAAACATGGAGAAATATTTATAGTGGAAGGACTTCCCTGCGTGGGGGAAGGAGAGTTATTGAAAGTAGTAAAACCCCCCTGCACGGAGGGAGGAGATTTATTGAAAGTAGTAAAGCCCCCCTGCGTGGAGGGGGAGAATTATTGAAAGCAGTAAAGCCCCCCTGCGTAGAGGGGAAAGGAAGGTTGGTCAA
The DNA here is from genome assembly GCA_014218235.1 of Colocasia esculenta. Taxonomy (NCBI): domain Eukaryota; kingdom Viridiplantae; phylum Streptophyta; class Magnoliopsida; order Alismatales; family Araceae; genus Colocasia; species Colocasia esculenta. Next base: position 16,480,156 of record CM024757.1, on the reverse strand, counting down.
AGGACCGGGGAGGAGTGGCCCGTCGGCTGGGGTGCACTCGAGGGCGAGGAAGGAGGTTTCCTCGAAGGAGATGATGGGGTCAGCCATTGTGAAGCTGAAGCTTCTAGGCCCTTCTCAATGCTTAGCGTGCACAAAGGGAGCGGACGGGGTGAAATTGCCAACTCGAGCAAGCAGGAAATGAGTGCAGGTTCGAAGGAAGGAGGGTTTGAACAGGGAGGTCAGAGAGTGAACGCATGCTCAGTGGAATGGACCGTGATGGCCAAATGGGGCGTCGGAGCCTGGGGAACGCTTAGGGAAAGAAAGGAGGGCCACACGGTGGCTCGTAGGAGAGAGGGCGTGATGCCTGGGGAGAGGAGCTTGGGCTTGTCGCTCGAAGAGGGGGGAAGATGAGCATGTTCTTCGAGGAAAGAACAAGGGAAGTAGGTGTGTTGATTGGAGAGAGAGCTAGGGCGGGCGTAGTGCCCGGAGAAGGGAGGAGGGTGCGCGCATTGCCTGAAGAGAAGAAGGGAATAGGCATGTGGCTTGGAGAAGAGGAAGATGCAGGCGCGTTGCCTGGAGATGAAGCTGAAGTGGGCGCAATGCTCGGGGAAGAAATTGGAGTGGGCGCATTGCCTGGGGAGGAGACTAAGGTGAGCGTGATGCCCGGGACAGTAACCAAAGCGGGCACGATGCCCGAAACTGTAATTAAAGCGGGCGCGATGCCCGAAGTAGAAATTAAAACGGGCACGATGCCCGAAATAGAAATTGAAGTAGGCACGGTGCCCGGAGAGGAATTTAAAGTGGGCGCGATGACCGGAGTGAAAATTAAAATGGGCGCGATGCCCGGGGATGAAGTTGAAGCAGGCGCAACGCCCAAAGAAGAAAGAGAAGTAGGCTCGAGGCCCGAGGTTGAAGTTGAGGTGGGTGCGATGTCCGCATAGATGAGGCCCGCCCTGAGCCTTGTTGTCGTAGAGGCTTCTTTGTCTTGTGTTCCTTGCCCTGCTTCGGCTATCTGCCGTTCTGTTTCTTCGAGAATGAAGAGTTGGTCCAGGGATGCCGCGATATCACTCATGTCAAACCATTTGCTCCATTCTGTCTCTAACTCAGCCCTCTTGACGTGCTTGGACGGCCTGTGACTATCTATAGCTTGATATGCGACCAGGGGTGAACGACGAGTTGGCTCATCGGTGATGGTAGATGTCTGTTCACTCCCTGGTTGTAGCGGTCCTCTCTTGAAGTGTTCGTATAGTGTCCATGTGAGAGGCTGCCCCGATTGTTGTCTGGTCCTACCCGGCTTGTAACCCAACCCTGCTCTGGGTCTCATCTTGCAATCCTTCACAGCCTCTGTCCTTCCTTGCAACTGTGCCCCCAGCCCTTTGCCCGGTTGATATCCCATCTGCATCATAATATGCCAGCCTTTCTTTGTGATAATCTTACTTTTCCTGGTAGCATTGACGGATGAACTGACTAGCCCCGGATACATGCTCGGTGCCTCTAACACTGACATTAATGGCTGATTGTTGGGCCAGATGGAAGGGACTGAATTGTCAGTTATGGCGTCCACTTCCATAATTGCAGGTTTACTGGTAACCTTGACGACCCGCCCCTTGTATGGAAATTTGAGGCATTGATGGATGGTGGAGATGACGGTGCCAAGGGACTGGATAAATGGCCTGCCCAGGATCATGCGGAAACTTGGGTCCATGTCCAGGATGTTAAAATCCATTTCAGTAACAGATGGACATAGTCCTATCTTCAATGTGACAACCCCTTTTGGCGGCCTACTGGTGTTATCATAGGCCGTGACGGTGATGGCAGAGGGTCGGATTGACTATATTGCCACTCCGCAGAAATCTAATGTGTCAGAGGACACAACATTAATTGATGCTCTGGAGTCCACCAAACATCGAGACACGTCCCATTGATATTGACTGTGAGGAATAAGGCATACCGCTGAGACTCGGCCGGGGCTAGCTCATCTTCATGAAAGGTAATAGTCGGATGCAAGCTTGTGGGAGTCCAGACAGCACCAATTTGATTCACTGGCAGGTCCTCATTCACCATGACATTCTGTAAGTACTGCATGAGGGCCTCCTGGTGCACCACTGACCTCTTGATCAATTCCAAGATGGATATCTTGGCCGGGGTCTTGTCCAGGTGTTTTAACAAATCATACTGGGTCCCCAAGATGGACTCATCTTGTTGGGCTTCTTCCTCCTGGGGCACTGGTACATGTTCCTACTGCTGGGGGAATACTCTGTTAAACATGCGCCCACTCCAGAGCACCATGGTTGCCTCCGATTTTTCTCCCACGGTCGATGTCACGACAGGCAAAACGGAAGGTGGTTGTGAGGTAGAGGGTTGAGGGGTGAATATTTGGTGCGGCAGCTAGAGGCTTGCCATACTCGGGGATGTAGCAGTGGTACGGAGAATGGGGGCTTGGGGGTGATAAGGGATATGGTTGATGGCGTGCGAAGGAAAGGTGGGTTAGATGGTGGTGGTTGTGGGTCAGCGGTGGTAGGGGATAGGTAGTTTGGTCGTGGTGGTATGGTGGAGGTGTTGCGTAGGAAAGGTGCTTGCATATTGGTGGGTGGCGACGCTGTGGTGATGCAGAATTGGCGGACGGATAGCGAGTTGGTTGGTTGATGGATAGGGATGCATAGAAAGGAGGGTAGTGGGTTGTCAGGGGTAGGCGTGTGAATGAAAGGCGGTCAGGTGAAGGAGGATTGGGAGGTGGAGGTGGCGGATACTTCCGTAGGCCGGTCGAGCATTCTTTCGATGCTGGGAGACGCCGTGAAGGCATTTACTTGCTGGTTTTGGGGGTGATGCTCAGGGAGGGGGTTCTGGACAATGCCCATGTTGGGTTGCTGCTGGGGTGCCTGAAGTTGTTGCTGTTGTTGTTGCTGCTGCCCGGGTGGCCTCCTTGCTTTCATCTCAACAATATACTTCCTCATTTCTGCCCAATCTATGCCTCCATTGTCATTTAGGTTGTAAATGTAGTCCTTGAAATGGAAACATGCCTCCAGAGTCTGGCCTGGCCCCCGATGGAATTCACAATACCGAGAGGTATCAACATTGCGAGGCCATTGTAGCCTTCCCCTTGGCAAGGCGAGTGCACCGGCGGCCATGAGGGCGTTGAAGATATCTGGGAGGGTTTCTGGCAACGGGGGATAGTGGGTTCTGTGACGGATCGGGGTATTTAAGCCCAATAAGGCTCCATATCCAGATCCGCCTCCCACGAACGGATCGAAGTCTCGCAAGGGATATCTCACACACATGTCCAATAAGAATATAAAAAGACAACCACAACAGTATAAGACATAAGAAAGTACATGTGCTCATATCTGTATTACACAAAGTATAACTGTCCCATTACACAATTACATGTCCAATTAAAAACTACAACTACCTGGGGCATACTCTGAGGGAGCACAAGCTCACACAACACACTAACACTACTGCTGGTGGTACAAGTCTGCCACAAACATCTCTGTAAGTCACACAAACAGCTACACCTGAAAAGACTGTAAGGGAGTGAGCCTCAACAAGGCACCGGCTCAGTAGGGACCTCCCAAAAGCAACACACAAAACTAAAGAGGAGCAACCATGTCCTCAACCCCTAAGGGTCTCACTGGCAACTAAGCCACACCACATTTATACACAACTACAGTTAGACATAAACACACCAACAGAACATAACTTCAGAGAGTAAGAGCAAGCAACAGGACTAGCATCACACCACTAGTCCATCAACCACTGAACGCCTAGGCCATAAGCTTCACAGGCAAAGCACCACAATAACCGGTCGCCTAAGCCATATGCTTCATAGGCAACCCACCTACGCAGGGTAACAGGATTGGCAACCACAAGCCAATCCACCATACAATAAACCATACACGGAAGCTTACTTAAATGGTTAAAACACAACTGGTGGTAGGCCACAACACACGACCTCCATAGAAACATAAGTCCGTCTCAACACCTGAGAAGACTGGTACACAAAGTACCACCACAAAACCAAGAAGCAACCCACGAAGGGTACAAGTACAGGTACCTGCTACCTCAAGGTACCACAACACAAACACCCTCACGAGGGGTACAGGTACCTACCACCACGAGGTACCCCCACAGAACCACAACCTCAACTGTGCCACCACTAAGGCACGCCCCACTGGGGAAAACCTCAACCAACAAGTAACAACACAAAAGCCACAACTGGTGGCAAAGCACGAGTCAGAAAGGAACGACGCCACCATACGGGAACGGACTACTGGCTGATCAAACCAATATCCAACCCGGACAACATAGCACAAGAACTACCTCTCAGTCTCGTAGCCACGGACCCTCAGTCCAGCTACGGCTGCACAAACACACAAGTCAAGCAACTAACTGTGGAGACCAACAAACACCACCACCACCTGCAGCCTCACACACACTGTAGGCCCATGCCTGGCACCTTTAAGGACTCAGGCCCGAGCTCCCTAAAGTGAGGCACTGGTAACAGGACTAGCTGGGGCCCAGTAGGTCTACTGGTGTCCGAACCCCCAACCACGAGCGCACTACAAGTGACCAAACACAAACTCTCACAAGGTGCTGCCCTACTTCCGTCTTTCCCTCAGTCGGATGTACAACTCAAACACAGGAGTGAGGGTGTCCAGGACAGACGACAAGACCTCGATGGTACAACACAAGTATCGGGACAAACCCCGAGCACAACAAACACACGTGCCTGACTCACATAGAACCTGGGGTACTCGATTGAAGAGGTATTCCGGAAAAGGCGCCGGACCACCAACCTCGGCAAGCACACAAACCACACCGATCACTTAGCGTAAACATAACACTTAAACCTCAATACCTGACCACAACTGGCCCGTCACTGGTCACTATATGGCCTCCGGGCAATCACACACTAGAAAGCGCGAAATTCACATTATGACATAGCCAACCATTGGCCACCTCATGGCTTTCAAGCCAACACTCGACCATATTCACATAAATCACATTAATAAAATAAACAGGCCTGTCATTGGTCGTACCATGACCTCCACGGCCACAACCGACTTATCTTATGATAGCTATTTAATGTAATATCCTCACAATTACAATATAAATTCTCAAATAACCACATTAACCTCTGCACATGCTCTACTAATAGTAAGAACCAAAAACCACTTAGTTCCACACTAGGGCTAGGTCCATGCAGGACCCTCACTGCCCGACAATCACAAAACGACCATAAAAGTCAAGATGTGCCGGAGACAGTCGACGCCTTACGAAATGCGTCGCTCCTCCCGGACGCCACAATAAACCTTAACGTGCTACGACCAGGTCGGGTTGGTCCTATACGACGCCACTCAGATCGCGTCCAACTAGTAGGACGCAGCACAAAGAGCTGTCGCGACAGGGCCTAGCACCCCGACCAAGTCGCGTCGGCCCAATATGCCGCCACAAAGACCGATCGGTCGAACCATCGGTCAACAATCAAAATGCGTCCAAAAACTCAGACACGTTCACCAAGAACGTGTCGGGTCGAGGGGCCGCGTCCATGCCACCGCCTCACCCGTCGGACCAATACCCATGTCGCGTCCAAACCAAACGATGCATTCACAAGAATGCGTCGGGGAAGCCCGCCGCGTTTCCAAACGCAGCAGGGGGCCAATACACAGTCTGAACCCCCACCTTCCCCACGGACACACCATGCATAACCCACCGATGCAAACCTCATTTTAAAGCAGTAAACATGGTATTCAACACATAGCAAACCACCCACGCATGCAGCGCCCTCTAAAATAGTAAAAAGAGGAGTAAACCACAAGGGGGAAGTCTCCCTACCACTCGAGCGAGCTCGAGGGATGAAAAACCTCCACGCCGCTGGCGCACCCACTCTCCAAACATCGTTCCCGCGTGGACCCCATGCCGAACCAGCCACCGGAAAGTCGCAAACACCACACGGGCCGCAGAAAATGCCACGAGAGCTCCTCCACAGCTCCTCGCGCCAGACAGGGCATTTACTACTCTGTCTGGCCGAAACGACAGATTTAAACCACATCCGCAAATCACATCGCCTTCAAACGCCGCGTTTAAACTTTAAACACGTCCGCCATGAACGAAGCCACTCAGAAAACGACAAGTCCCATAACACAAAGGCGGTAACTGAAATGTGTCCAGTGAAGCCGCCATGTTTTGAACACGTCATCCTGCCCCGTCGCGTTTCCACCAGAAGACATAATGGGCTAAACGGGCTAAAACTGAAGGCCCACAACGCCCACACAGCACGTGAAGACCCCAACCATAGCTCTATGACCCCACATTGGTCATGAGCACTTCACCAAAACACCAAAACTCAGATCCGAAAAATTCGCAACATTACAGGTTCTTCTCGGACCAGGAGGTCGTCTAGGTTGCTGGGGCTCATAGGTGCCTGGGGGAGGGACCTAGTTGTATTGGAAAGATGCGGGAGCAGGCTGTTGTTGGTACTGGGGAGGGGCAGGTTGTCGGTATTGGGGCTGCTAAGGTTGATGATATTGTGGCTGCTGGGGTTGGTGGTAGTACTGGTTGGCATGAGGCTATTGGGATTGGGGCTGCTGAGGATGTCGATAGTGTGGGGGCGGTTGGGGTTGCTGAGGTGGTTGTGGAGGCTGTTGGGGTGCCCTAAACATAGGAGAGTTGTTTGGCCTGGGGGCTAGTTGTTGGGATTGTTTGGGTCTGGGGTTGGTATTGGGGCGGTAGGTGGAAGGACTGGGGTTGCCCATTACACTCACCTGCTCATTATGCATGACCCCCTCGGTTGTAGGACCACCAGTAGGGGGACCACCAGTTTTCTTGAATGTCCAGGCCTTTGGCTCAAACATGGCCATAATCGGAGAGTCCTTCAGCTGGGTCTGGATATATCAGGCCCTCTCATACAGTTCTTCCATGGTTGTCAGTTTGTTCATGGCCAGAATATGCCTGAATTGCGGCGTGGCATTCATCGTGATCATCTTTGCTTGTTCTGCCTCGGACAAGGATCCCTCAGCGTCTCGGCCATAGCTCTCCAGCGGTCGGCATAGTGTGTGAACTCTTCGTCTACCTTCATTCTCTCAGCCATCAAATCAGTTATAGACAGTGTAACGCCCCAGAAATTTTAAAATAATGAGAAAATAGAAGTAATTGAGTTAAAATACCTTAGGGTTATTATTAAAATGTGATAATTAAATGATAGACATAATTAGCGGTAATGAACATTATCCCTGTGTCGCACCTCGAAATGTGTGCCTCCACAGAGCGATACTGGAAAACAACATCGAAATAAAAATCCGAGAACATCATAATTTCCAGAAAAATGTGGAGAAATTTAATATGCAATTATCTGAATTTTTCGACGTACGGATTTTAGGGTATAGTCGATGCGACCATTTTTTGGGTGATTTTTCACCTATTACAAAATAAAATCTAAAAATTTATTAAAAATCACCACAATTAGTAAAACAACCATATTAGTCTATGGTTAAAATTTCAAAGCAATCAGACATGGTTTGGGTAAGTTTCTTTAAGGAACAAGTGGCTAGTTGAATTATGGGGGAATTACGCAATGGGTTTTCTAGGAAATTTCAATGGGTTACGTGGAGGTGTCTGGTGAGGCCAGCACCTAAATTGGAGATGGTAACACCTCAATTACCAGGTGTAACTTGCAAAACATGCATGGGTTAGGTGGCTAAGGATGGTTAAACGGGGTTTTTACCCCAACACCTGTAACATTGCGTGGCTCTGTGCATGGTAATGGCTGAGCCTATAAAAAGCCTCCCACAACCTTCGTATACACCTTTCTCCACTCTAGCTTGTGTATATGTGTTGCAGCAGAGGATACTCCACTGTTAGTCTATTGAGTTGAGTGCCAACTCTACTTGGAAGGGCCTCCACGACAGTTCTGGTTTCATTCCCTCAGAAGGATTGCTGTGGAGTTTGTTCTACGTGCAAGTGTGCAATTGCCTTTCTTTTATTTCTGAGGATTTCTAAGTTAAGGATCTCACCCTCACTTCAATCAGGTAGGATTCTTCTCTTGACTTTTCCAAGTTCTCCTACTACTTTCCTTGGATCCTCTGGTTGGTGGTATGAAGAACTCTAAGCATACCATTCTTCCAGACCATTGTGAAATCTGAAAAGTTGATATTGAACATATTGTTGTCAAGGTTTAGGAAATATGTACATGATAAGAAATCAACCTTACATCATGTCTTACTTGATTCTTAAGTCAATAGTAACCACATGATACTAGCTCTGATTCGTTTGAATGAATTTAGAAGTGTTGAATCTATTGTGTAGATTAGATAGAACCTCAACGGTTTTCTATGTTTAGCTAACTTTAGGTGTTGAGAGGTGGTAAGACTCTTAAGTTAGTTCAATTCATATAAGATCAACGTAGAAGGATGAGGAGAAAAGAGTTCAAAGAAGAAAAACTCCTTATTATCCACGTTGAGTTCACCTTTAGCTAGAACACCCTTGTAAATTAAGTTCCATGATCTTCAGTTTTCAGATCATGTTTCCATGAGTTTTATATTTGAAACCACACTTGTATAGGGTCCAAATCATGTTAGGAACATTAGAGTAACTTTATAGATCCATTGGAGGTTAAATGGAATGGCTTTTATACAGATTTCATAGCCCCTGTCGACAGACGAAGGTCTGCCTGTCGACAGGAACCCCTGGCCAGAACCCAGGACTTTCAGCCTGAGTGTACCTGTCGACAAGCCCAGGCTTGCTGTCGACAGGTACACACAGAGCTGAAAACCCAGCTCTGGCAGTGCAGCCCCTGTCGACAGCAGACCAAGGCCTGTCGACAGATCTTGACTGAACCTTGTTTCTAGCCTTGTTTTGACTCCGTTCTTTCATGAAAATTATACTCCTTTGTCCTACTTGTTATTCTACCTTTAGATTATGTATTTTACTACCAAAACACCCATTTAAACCAGTCAAGTTAACCTTCTTGTCACCTTGAGTTATTACTACAAGTTCCGAACATAATTGCCTTCGTGAGATTGTCATTTCGAGAAATCAATGTCGAAATCAAGTTCCTTCTTCCTTGTATGTAAACCTTGAGTGATTATGAGTAAAACCTTTGTATTTTCTTGATTCATTACAAAGGTAAGAGTGTGGTGATGACAAATTGAGAGTCTTGGACTCAATTTAAGAGTTTATGCTTGGCAAATAAGGGCTAGTCCAATCCCGGGAGGAGCACCCAAATTCGTTTAAGTGGCCGCGCGGAACGATAAAGGATTAGTGGATGTTTGGCATAGCATCATTAAGTGTTTGATTGGTCATCATTTCATTTTATTGTGTGTTCATATGAGTTCAATACAATTCGTGAATGTTACTATGAATCCTTGAATCTTGAGTTCATTATTCCATAACTTTGCTATCTAGTGTCAGATAGCAATCTCAGTTTAGTTTGCAAAAGCATGATTACATGTATAACTTCTTGTCACTTACCTTGTATCTTGATCTCCTTGATTATAGACTTGAATCCTACTGAGCTAGTTAGCTCACAGAATTCTATTTTTCAGGTAATCCCGATGGAACAAATGATTAAGGGGGAAAGAGTGCTGAGTGAACCACGAATCTACGAGGAGCTATCTACGTTACTTTTCTGTAGTGTTGTAATTAGTAAATGTAATGTAATAAGTTTCTTTTGACTTATTCCTCATGAGATCTGAATGAGGAAACTTTTGTAATAAGACACTTATGAGGCTATCTTTTATGAATAGATATCGTGTCTTTTCCGTGTGTGTGTTATTTTCTGTCACTCCCGATAAATAGATGATTTTATTAGGACGTGACAGATTAATTGGTATCAAAGCCTTAGTTCGATAAACCTAGGGAAATCAGTGAGTTGGGGTAGAAACATGGGATTAGTTAGCATGATTTTGCTAATCATGTAAATGCTTAACCTATTAATTATTTCAGAATGGACATGAGTGCTCAGCAAAGGTTGGTAGCAGCCTTGGAGATGCTCCGTCAGGATATAGAGCTACATGCTCAAGCCCAACGTGAATCCCATGTCCAGATCAAGGAAGAGGTGCTTAACTTGACCGCGGGTGCATTCCTTGCTGGAAATCCTAGTGCCGCACTAGATGTAATGACCCAAGTCATGTATAGGTTGGACAATCTCCAGCTGGGGCAAGACATGTTGCTCCACCAGTTTGAGGGATATTAGGAGGCCATGACGGATGCGGCAAGGGAGCTATACCACGGAACTGATGAAGTTCAGCAGCCGCAACCTGCTGAAGTTGTCATAGATCTGACCCGAAACTAGGAGAAGACTTAAACCACTCATCTTTTGTATACCTCTCTTTTGGTGTAAACACTGATTGTATATATGTAACTCCCAAGTGTATGGGGAGTGAGAGGCTTAAGGAGTATGTTTTTGTAATGTGGAAAGGTGGGAAGTAGAAGACGGTATTAGTTTTAGTTGCTAATCATGAATGTACATTTTGATGTAAATATTGAATCAATGAATGAAGTGGTGCATTCTATGGATTTGCAACATGTATATGTGATGAATGCTAGTGGATGGATTGTGAAATTAATGTATGTTCTATTGGATGTTTCAGATTTTTATCAAATCTTGTCATGGATGGTGGGGATGCCAACTGGAAAAGAATGGAGAATTCAATGCATGATTTGACGCGAGTAATGAGAAATGTAGCTAAGAGTAATAGTCATAATGGAGCAAGTCTCTTTAAGGATTTTCGAAGCTTGGACCCTCCGAGATTTGTGGGAAGTACTGATCCGGACGAGGCGGAAAATTGGTTGAAGGGTATGGAAAGAATCTTTAATGTAATTCGATGTACTGAAGAAGAGAAGATACGTTTAGCAACATTTCAGTTAGATCGTGATGCACGAGTGTGGTGGGAAACTGTGGAGTCTACTTTGGAAGATCCAAATCAAGTTGATTGGGAAGAATTTGTCGAGTTATTTAACGATCGATATTTTTCTGAGGTAGTTCAAGAAAGGAAAGCTAATGAGTTCGCTAATTTAAAACAACTCAGAATGTCTGTATCGGAATATGAAGCTCAGTTTGCCCGATTGTAAAAATATGCCCCTCGTCTAATATCGACAGAGAAATTGAAAGCCAAAAGGTTTATGAATGGATTGCGTCCCATTTTCATTATGCAGCTAACTCCTCATTTGATTACCTCATATTCAGAGATGGTTAAAAGGGCCTTAGCACTAGAAGCTGCTAATGATACTATGGATAAGATCAGGGGAAAGTCTGGGGAAGGATCCTCGGACCGTAAGAGGAAGTTCGAGTCGGGGAATGCCCCAAAAGTTCAGCAAGCAAATAAGAAGGCAGGGAAGGCTCCGGTTGCAAACAAAGATATATGTAAGCATTGTCACCGTAGTGGTCATAAGACTGAAAACTGTTGGCGTAGATTGGGTGCATGTCTGAAATGTGGGAGTACTCAACATCGAATTTTGGATTGTCCTATGATTAAGAATGCGCCAGCAAATTCAAATGTTCGAGCAAAGCAAGGTAGATTGCAAGCCATGCAGGAAGTGGAATCCGAATCTCCACCAGAAGGCGGACTGATAGAAGGTACATTACTAGTAAACTCAAGACCCGCATATGTATTATTTGATTCAGGAGCAACACATTCTTTTAGCAGTTATGAGTTTGCTAAGTCTTTGGAAGTGCAATCAGTTCCACTTCTCACGCAACTTGAGGTTGCAACACCTTTAAGTGAGGGTAAGAAACTTAAGGAATATTACCCTAATAGTCAAATCTTAGTCAAGGACCATAATTTGCCTGGTGATCTAATATGTCTTGAAATGTGGGATTATGATGTGATTCTTGGGATTGATTGGCTATCTAAGTATCATGCAAATTTGGATTGTCAATTAAAACAAGTAACCTTTCTAGGAAAGGAAATCACTCCCATAATTTTTGATGAACCTCGCACAAGGAAAATACCTATAATATCAGCGGTGAAAGCATGTAAATTGGTACAAAAAGGTTGTCAAGGATATTTAGTTTCTGTAACCGTGATAAATCAGAATATCTCAGGATTGGAAAATATTCCAGTGGTAAAGGAATTTCCTAATGTATTTCCCGAAGAACTTGTTGGTTTACCACCTAGCAGAGAAGTAAATTTCTCAATTGAATTGGTACCGGGAGCTACACCAATTTCGAGAACACCATATAGAATGTCCATGGAAGAGTTGAAAGAGTTAAAGAGACAATTATTAGAATTGATAGAAAAAGGGTTTATTAGACCAAGTACTTCACCTTGGGGTGCTCCAGTATTATTTGTGAAGAAGAAGGATGGATCTATGAGATTATGCATAGATTACCGACAGTTGAATCAATTGACTATAAAGAACAAGTATCCACTTCCAAGAATTGATGATCTATTCGATCAACTGTCTGGAGCACATTATTTCTCCAAGATTGATTTAAGATCTAGATACCATCAACTAAGAATTCAGGAGCAGGATATTCATAAAACGGCTTTTAGAACTCGGTATGGACACTATGAATTTGTGGTAATGCCATTCGGATTGACAAATGCACCTGCTGCATTTATGCGCTTGATGAATGACGTGTTCAGATCTTATTTAGATCAATTTGTAGTTGTGTTTATAGATGATATATTGATCTACTCTAAGAGTATAGAAGAGCATGAGGAACATTTGCGAATTACTTTGCAATTGCTACGAGATCACAAATTATATGCGAAGTTCAGTAAATGTGAGTTTTGGTTGAAACAAGTAATGTTCCTAGGGCATATCATTTCTGAAGAAGGATTATCGGTGGACTCATCAAAAGTAGAAACTATACAGAAATGGGAGCAGCCTAAGAATCTTACGGAAGTACGAAGCTTTTTAGGCATGGCCAGTTACTACCGGCGATTTGTCAAGGATTTTTCTAGAATTGCTTCACCACTTACACAGTTAACTAGAAAAGGAACTGCATTTATATGGAATGAAAGTTTTGAACAAGTCTTTCAGCTGTTAAAGGAATGTTTATCCACCGCACCAATTTTAGCCTTGCCGGTAGAAGGAAAAATATTTGAAGTCTACACTGATGCCTCGGGTATTGGACTGGGATGTGTGTTGATGCAGGAAGGAAGGGTTATTGCTTATGCCTCTAGGCAATTGAAAACTCATGAGAAGAATTACCCAGTACATGATTTGGAATTAGCTGCAGTAGTTTTTGCTCTTAAACTCTGGAGACACTATTTGTATGACAACCAATTTATAGTGTACTCCGATCACAAGAGTCTCAAATATTTGTTCTCTCAGAAAGAATTGAATATGAGACAAAGAAGATGGATGGAGTATATCAAAGATTATGACTTCAAAATAGAATATCATACAGGGAAAGGTAACACTGTGGCCGATGCACTCAGTAGAAATCCTGTAACCAAGGTATGTCAATTACAAGTAAAGGAATGGAAGTTGTTAGAAGAGTTTTCTACATTGAGCTTAAAGACTAAACTGCAGGAAGCAAGAGTTGTAATTGATAACATGATGGTGCAATCAGATTTGCTAAAGCAAATTAGAGAACAACAGAACAATGATCCTATGTTGACAGAAACTAGAGAAAAATTGGCTTTCAGATCTGATTTTAATGAAGATGAGCATGGAAATCTTCGGTTTCGAAATAGATTATGTGTACTAGATAATTCTGAAATCAAGAAGCAAATCTTGGAAGAAGCTCATCGATCACATTATACGATTCACCCAGGAGTTGTCAAGATGTATCAAGATCTGAAAAAGCATTTTTGGTGGTGTAACATGAAAAAGGATATTGTGGATTTTGTAGCAAGATGTTTGACCTGTCAGAAAGTTAAAGCCGAACACCAGAAACCGGCAGGAAAGTTAAAACCACTTGAAGTACCGGAATGGAAATGGGATAGCATTGGTATGGATTTCATTGTCGGACTGCCCAGGACACGAAGTGGATTCGATGCAATTTGGGTAATTATTGATCGCCTTACTAAATCAGCCCATTTCTTGGCAATTAAAACAAGATGGTCCGTCAATATTCTAGCAGCCTTGTACATGAAAGAAATTGTCCGATTGCATGGGATTCCAAAAGACATAATTTCTGACAGAGATGCAAGATTTACTTCACATTTTTGGAGAGAATTACAAGATGCATTGGGGACTAAGTTAAAGTTTAGTACTGCTTTTCATCCTCAAACTGACGGACAGACAGAACGAGTAAATCATATCATTGAAGATATGTGTCGTGCTTGCATATTGGAGTTTGGAAACGACTGGAATACTCATTTAGCAATAATGGAGATTGCCTACAATAATAGCTACCAGTCAACTATTCAAATGGCACCATTTGAAGCCTTGTATGGCAGGCAATGTAGATCACCATTGTGTTGGGTGGAACTGAAGGAATCATATATTCTTGGACCCGAAATGATTCAAGAAACAACATAAATTATTAAGTTGGTACGAGATCGAATGAAAGCTGCTCAAGATAGACAGAAAAGCTATGCTGATCAAAGAAGAAGAGAGCTAGAATTCCAAGCAGGAGAACATGTGTTTCTTAAAGTATCACCATGGAGAGGAATCAAAAGATTTGGTATTCAGGGAAAATTAAGTCCAAGATATATTGGACCGTTTGAAATACTGAAAAGAGTTGGGGAAATGACGTACCAACTGGCACTTCCACCACAATTATCTAACATACATGATGTTTTTCATGTGTCAATGTTGAGGAAATATGTGTATGATCCGGAACATATAATTGAATACCAAAATCTGGGGATACAAGAAAATCTGGCATATGAGGAAAGACCGGTGCAGATCCTTGATCGAAAAATCAAACAACTTCGAAACAAGGAAGCTCCCTTATTGAAGATTCAATGGAGCAGGCGAGGTCAAGAGGAGGCCACATAGGAACTAGAAGATGCCATCAAGACAAAATATCCAGAATTATTTTCAGGTTAGTATAATTGCCTTTATATTATTAAATTTGGAGGACCAAATTTTTTTTTAGTAGGGGAGAGTTGTAACGCCCTAGAAATTTTAAAATAATGAGAAAATAGAAGTAATTGAGTTAAAATACCTTAGGGTTATTATTAAAATGTGATAATTAAATGATAGACATAATTAGTGGTAATGAGCATTATCCCTGTGTCGCACCTCGAAATGTGTGCCTCCACAGAGCGATACCGGAAAACAACATCGAAATAAAAATCCGAGAACATCATAATTTCCAGAAAAATGTGGAGAAATTTAATATGCAATTATCTGAATTTTTCGACGTACGTATTTTAGGGTACAGTCGATGCGACCATTTTTCGGGTGATTTTTCACCTATTAAAACATAAAATCTAAAAATTTATTAAAAATCACCACAATTAGTAAAACAACCATATTAGTCTATGGTTAAAATTTCAAAGCAATCAGACATGGTTTGGGTAAGTTTCTTTAAGGAACAAGTGGCTAGTTGAATTATGGGGGAATTACGCAATGGGTTTTCTGGGAAATTTCAGTGGGTTACATGGAGGTGTCTGGTGAGGCCAGCACCTAAATTGGAGATGGTAACACCTCAATTACCAGGTGTAACTTGCAAAACATGCATGGGTTAGGTGGCTAAGGATGGTTAAACGGGGTTTTTACCCCAACACCTGTAACATTGTGTGGCTCTGTGCATGGTAATGGCTGAGCCTATAAAAAGCCTCCAACAACCTTCGTATACACCTTTCTCCACTCTAGCTTATGTATATGTGTTGCAGCAGAGGATACTCCACTGTTAGGCTGTTGAGTTGAGTGCCAACTCTACTTGGAAGGGCCTCCACGACAGTTCTGGTTTCATTCCCTCAGAAGGATTGCTGTGGAGTTTGTTCTACGTGCAAGTGTGCAATTGCCTTTCTTTTATTTCTGAGGATTTCTAAGTTAAGGATCTCACCCTCACTTCAATCAGGTAGGATTCTTCTCTCGACTTTTCCAAGTTCTCCTACTACTTTCCTTGGATCCTCTGGTTGGTGGTATGAAGAACTCTAAGCATGCCATTCTTCCAGACCATTGTGAAATCTGAAAAGTTGATATTGAACATATTGTTGTCAAGGTTTAGGAAATATGTACATGATAAGAAATCAACCTTACATCATGTCTTACTTGATTCTTAAGTCAATAGTAACCACATGATACTAGCTCTGATTCGTTTGAATGAATTTAGAAGTGTTGAATCTATTGTGTAGATTAGATAGAACCTCAACGGTTTTCTATGTTTAGCTAACTTTAGGTGTTGAGAGGTGGTAAGACTCTTAAGTTAGTTCAATTCATATAAGATCAACGTAGAAGGATGAGGAGAAAAGAGTTCAAAGAAGAAAAACTCCTTATTATCCACGTTGAGTTCACCTTTAGCTAGAACACCCTTGTAAATTAAGTTCCATGATCTTCAGTTTTCAGATCATGTTTCCATGAGTTTTATATTTGAAACCACACTTGTATAGGGTCCAAATCATGTTAGGAACATTAGAGTAACTTTATAGATCCATTGGAGGTTAAATGGAATGGCTTTTATACAGATTTCATAGCCCCTGTCGACAGACGAAGGTCTGCCTGTCGACAGGAACCCCTGGCCAGAACCCAGGACTTTCAGCCTGAGTGTACCTGTCGACAAGCCCAGGCTTGCTGTCGACAGGTACACACAGAGCTGAAAACCCAGCTCTGGCAGTGCAGCCCCTGTCGACAGCAGACCAAGGCCTGTCGACAGATCTTGACTGAACCTTGTTTCTAGCCTTGTTTTGACTCCGTTCTTTCATGAAAATTATACTCCTTTGTTCTACTAGTTATTCTACCTTTAGATTATGTATTTTACTACCAAAACACCCATTTAAACCAGTCAAGTTAACCTTCTTGTCACCTTGAGTTATTACTACAAGTTCCGAACATAATTGCCTTCGTGAGATTGTCATTTCGAGAAATCAATGTCGAAATCAAGTTCCTTCTTCCTTGTATGTAAACCTTGAGTGATTATGAGTAAAACCTTTGTATTTTCTTGATTCATTACAAAGGTAAGAGTGTGGTGATGACAAATTGAGAGTCTTGGACTCAATTTAAGAGTTTATGCTTGGCAAATAAGGGCTAGTCCAGTCCCGGGAGGAGCACCCAAATTCATTTAAGTGGCCGCGCGGAACGATAAAGGATTAGTGGATGTTTGGCATAGCATCATTAAGTGTTTGATTGGTCATCATTTCATTTTATTGTGTGTTCATATGAGTTCAATACAATTCGTGAATGTTACTATGAATCCTTGAATCTTGAGTTCATTATTCCATAACTTTGCTATCTAGTGTCAGATAGCAATCTCAGTTTAGTTTGCAAAAGCATGATTACATGTATAACTTCTTGTCACTTACCTTGTATCTTGATCTCCTTGATTATAGACTTGAATCCTACTGAGCTAGTTAGCTCACAGAATTCTATTTTTCAGGTAATCCCGATGGAACAAATGATTAAGGGGGAAAGAGTGCTGAGTGAACCACGAATCTACGAGGAGCTATCTACGTTACTTTTCTGTAGTGTTGTAATTAGTAAATGTGATGTAATAAGTTTCTTTTGACTTATTCCTCATGAGATCTGAATGAGGAAACTTTTGTAATAAGACACTTATGAGGCTATCTTTTATGAATAGATATTGTGTCTTTTCCGTGTGTGTGTTATTTTCTGTCACTCCCGATAAATAGACGATTTTATTAGGACGTGACAGACAGTGTAGAACCAAGTCTATCTCTATACCTCTACAGGAACTTCCTTTGCATTGGTTCAAAGTCCTCGGCATCTGCAGGCTCCAACGAATAGAACCATTCGAGGGCGGGCCCATCCAGAGATCGGCGGAAGAGGAAGGCAAGGGCACGGTTATCATCTTCCCAGAATGAAGATTCGTACATGAATTCTTTGATATGCACGAATGGATTATCGGTGCCATTGTAGCGACAGTAGATCTGAAGTTCGAAAGGGGGGAGATGGAAGACTGGCATAGAAGGAAGCGCCAGTTCAAAGGAATCTTTGGGTGCGGACACCCTTTTCAGATCTTGCTCCAGATGACTCACCTTTGCCAGGAGGGCTTGGGTGAGTTGGCTGGAGGATGGTTGATGAGCTGCCCCAGAAGGAGGGCGGTGGGGGACATCCACCTGGGTAGGATAGGTGGGGGGAGGAGTGCCAGCGTGTACAGGAATGTAGGCTGGGGTCCGAGGATGATAAGTAGGCCTCGCCATGTCGGGGCTTAGCTGGACATGAGAGGGCCTCCCGACAGGGCTGTGGGGGTGAGAATGGATGACAGAGTGAGCCCACGAGGGGGCAGGAGAGGCTCGGACCGTTGGGTTGTGAGCAGATTGGATGTGAATACCCATTTCTGGGTGAGCGGTTTGAAAGGGGTCGGGGACGGATTTCCCCTTTAGAGCAGCTTGAACCTCCTAAAGTTGGGGAGCTTGGAGGCTTTGCAGAATGTCCACAAGCTGGGACAGATCGATAGAGGCGGAGGGATTTGCAGTGTCACGCCTTGGGGAGAGTTGGGGGAGTTGAGTATCCATCGCATTAACGTGTAAATTAGAGGGATCAAGGTGGGGTTGATTACGGAGTTGGGGGAGTTGTTGATTAACATCATAATCCTCATTATACATATCATCATAGACCATGTCTTCGTACTCGGCCATTAGGAGGGATCGGCCTGAAGGAAGCTGCATGTAAAAACTTGAAACACACCATATGATTTAACAAGCAACTAGCAGACAACTACTCAAACAAGTTTGAGAGAAGAAGTTAGTGGTTTTTAAATCACACACTTGAGGATGATTACGTCCACTTAAATGTTCGATGTGGATTTTAACTGTAGTGCATCTCTCCAAGTGGGTATGGGCTTAAATGGGCAAGATGACAACTCTGGGTTCACTAAGCAACTCCCTGTCACACAATGGGCGCTCTAACTCGGGTCTCTAGGATAGTACAACCGGCTCGATCCACCGTGAGAGAATCCATGGGGTACGGAGACTTATGGAGGTCCCGATGAGGATTCTCTAGCCCAATGAGATGGAATGCCCAAAGGGCCCTCACCGAGAAGGTGTGTGGATCCTAGGAGAGGAGGGAAGGAGGTCCTTGTTGGTTAACTGCCATCGATTCCCTTAGGGAATCGCTGCCACTATGGTGTTATGGGGCAGCATAGTGACATCGGGGTCGGCAACCCAACCCGCCGCAGGGGTAAAACCCTGTGCGAAGCCCCTCATGCCGACCACAGCGTTGACGTGGTGCTTTGCGCTTCTGCCTTAAAGATTTGGCTACCGCCTTCACTACCAGCTCGAGCTTTTGGTGCAACGGTAAGGGGCTCGGTCCAACAAGTGGTATCAGAGCGAGGTTGCGGGTTCGATTCCCCCGGGTGCCGCTGGGGGGGAGTTTGTTGGTTAACTGCCATCGACTCCCTTAGGGAATCGCTGCCACTATGCTGTTATGGGGCAGCATAGTGATATCGGGGCCGGCAACCCAACCCGCCGTAGGGGTAAAACCCTGTGTGAAGCCCCTCATGCCGACCACAGCGTTGACGTGGTGCTTTGCGCTTCCGCCTTAAAGATTTGGCTACCGCCTTCACTACCAGCTCGAGCTTTTGGTGCAATGGTAAGGGGCTCGGTCCAACAGTCCTCAGCCGAAAATGCCTTGCAAAATGCAAAAATGCAATGAAATAGCAAAAACAGCGCTCTGTGACAGGTTGAATCGCGTATAGTACAGTGGACGCGCTTCAATGAATCGCGCCCGTTCAGTCGGCCGCGGATCTGACAACTCCCAGAAGCTGTAAGAGCCGAGGCAACTCCCTTGGGACTCTGTCAAAAATTGTGTCGGGAATACCCGCCGCACAACACAAGAAGCAAAAGCGCATCCTCTGTTGTCACGTCCTAGTAAAATTCTATTTACTGGAAATGACAGATATTAAACATGAGAATTAACACAAGCGTTTATTGATACATCACTCTCTTAGTGGAAGCCTTTTACATGATACTCGTAATATATATTAATAATCAAATCGTTGTAGGGACAAATCGTTATGACTTTATAAGCAAATCGTTATGAGTAAGTCGTTAGAATCAAATCGTTGTAACCTCTTAAGAAATCATTGCAGAACAAATCGTTATAATCACTTAAGGAATCGTTGCGAAAGTAAATCGTTGCGATCACTTAACGAATCGTTATGAGGGCAAATCGTTGTGATCACTTAACGAATCGTTGCGAAAGCAAATTGTTGCGATCACTTAATGAATTGTTATGAGGGCAAATCGTTGCGATCACTTAACGAATCGTTGTGAGGACAAATCGTTGTGATCACTTAACGAATCGTTATGAGGGCAAATCGTTGCGACCACTTAACAAATCGTTGTGAGGGTAAATCAATGTGATCACTTAATGAATCGTTATGAGGGTAAATCGTTGCGATCACTTAACGAATTGTTGTGAGGGCAAATCATTGCGATCACTTAACGAATCATTATGAGAACCAAATCGATGTAGCGCTTATGAAATCGATGATGTGAGACCAAATCGATGTAGCACAAAGAAAGTCGATGTGGACTTAGATAGATTTCATGCTTTGGTACCACCAAATCTGTCACGTCCTAATAAATTTTCATTTATTGACCATGACAGATGATGAACACGAGATATAACATAAACGCAAACACTTGTTTAGCGGAAGCTTATTACATAATACTCCTCATTTTAGTCTAAAAGAGGAATACACAAAACAAAAATGTAACATTATTACATTCCAATTATTCTAAAAGAAATAAAAGTTGATAACTCGTAGGATGACGGACGGTCCCCTCAGCACCCACACCCCTTAACCTTCATTCTTATTTGGACAACCTGAAAAAGGTAGGATGAGTGACCTAACTAGCCCAGTAGAATTCAACTCTTTAGAACGGAAGAACTCAAGAACATAATTTCAGAATGAGAGTTTGAACATGGCTAACGATGGCATTACAGGAAGGGACAAACGTGTCCACTTAGTAACACATGTAGAATAGTGGAAGCATAATCATGCAATCAGGATAACACTTGAGTTCTGATTCAGAAACAAATTCACACACATAAATATGACATGATGACAAATCAAGCACGAATCGATGTATGCCAACATCCACTTGTCCTCATCATTCCCATGCGGCCACAAACGAATTTGGGTGCTCCTCCCAGGACTGAACCAGCCCCATTGCACAGGCATAGTAATCAAATGGGATCCAAAGATCTAATAACAGTCATCATTACTTATTTATAATCCACTGGTATGCAGTAATCTACTGCTGAAAATTATAGTTCTGACAGAAAAACACAAGTCTAGAAGTTAGACTATAGGAGTTGAAGTCTTGCCTACATGAACAGAAGTTCTATCTACATGAGCTGAAGTTCTGTCCACATAAGTCGAATCATATGTAAACTAGAAGTCGAATGTATAAGTCGAATCATATATGAACAGTCATGAGTTGGAGTTGGTCTACATAAATTGAATTATATAGAAACTACAGTCTGACACTCCAACTGCCTAACAGAGGGTTTGAACTCTTGCAGTATTCGGTATGACCATGTATGGGGACAGTGAGGTGCATTCTAGGGTTGTAGAGATGATCTAACCATATTAAGCTAGAAACCAACTACAATATGACACTAGAAAAGTTTCTATTTCTACAGCAGTGACTTCCAGTCGTGCTATAAGACACATAAAATACCCTGAACAGTCCAACAGTAATTCGAAACCAGTTCAAGGGTTAGGTAAGAGAATGAAAAGAAGTTGAATCCTACCTATCTCAAAGAAGATGGAGTCTTTCTTCGGTGAACTCCCAACTAGAAGATAGAAGGTGATGCCAAGTGGTCACAGCATCCACCCACAGCTGCTACTTGTAGCACCAACAACACACGCAGTGGAAGTAGCACCTCCCGCAGCAGCAGCAACAACTTCCTCACAGCAACAAAAACTAGACAACACCCACAACTTGATGCTAACAAGTGTAACTGCAGTGGAAGTGGGAAAAGCTCACAGGACGGCTGCTGGGGATTTTATAGATCTCGTGGCTTCTCATGCATAACGACATGTTAGCTGTCCAGGTGTAGCAGTAAAACTCTTCGATTTTTTTACTGCTTACACATTTAACATGCAAGTTACCAGGCTTACACCTAAGGGGTTTACGTGTGAAGCTTTACTTAAATAAGGTGGTGTTTCCAGCGCCTGACACGTGAGTACACCAAAATTCTCAAAAATCATTCCCGTAATTGACCCATAATTCGGCTGGTTCGATAATTCACATGTAAACAAGTTCAAATGGTGTCCATTTGTATTGAAATTTTATCCATAAGCTAATATAATGGTTTTACCAATTATGGTGATTTTTTTAATTTTTAGAATTTATTTTACACATGGTGAAAAATCGCCCGGAAAATAGTTGCAACACTTTTAATCTCGAAATCTGTACATCAATAATTCCGGATATTTATATTTCTGATATCACCATATTTTTCTGAGAATTATGATGTTCTCAGATTTTAGTTTCGTTACCGTTTTTCGATGTCGCCCTGGCGGAGCGCACACTTCAGAGTACGACACTGGGTATCGTTTATTAACACTAACTAATCTCAGGTATTAATTATCTCAAATTAATAATAATAATCAGGTCTAATAATAACCTTATTCATGAATTTCAACAATCAAAATTTTTCGGGGTGTTACAACTCTCCCCCACTAAAAGAAAGTTGGTCCTCCAAATTAATAATACAAGAGGATGCTTACTAACCTGAAAACAATTCTGGCTATTTAATTTTGATGGCATCTTCCAGCTCCCAGGTTGCTTCTTCTTGTCCTCGCTTGTTCCACTGAATCTTTAACAATGGGACTTCCTTATTCCGAAGTTGTTTAATTTTTCGGTCAAGGATCTGTACAGGTCTTTCTTCATATGCCAAATTCTTTTGTACTTCTATATCTTGGTAGTCAATAATGTGTTCCGGATCATGCACATATTTTCTCAACATTGACACATGAAAGATGTCATGTACATTGGATAACTGCGGTGGAAGTGCAAGTTGATAGGTCATTTCACCAACTCTCTTCAATATTTCAAATGGTCCAATATACCTTGGACTCAATTTCCCTTTGATACCAAATCTCTTGATCCCACGCCGGGGAGATACTTTAAGGAATACATGCTCTGCTTGTTGAAATTCTAGCTCCCTTCTTCGTCGATCAGCATAGCTTTTCTGTAGATCTTGGGCGGCTTTCATTCGGTCTTGAACCAATTTGATAACTTCTGTTGTCTCTTGGATCATTTCAGGTCCAAGTATATATGTTTCTTTCAATTCCACCCAACATAATGGCGATCTGCATTGCCGACCATATAAAGCTTCGAATGGGGCCATTTGGATAGTAGACTGATAACTATTATTGTAAGCAAACTCCATG
Source organism: Colocasia esculenta (assembly GCA_014218235.1). Lineage (NCBI taxonomy): Eukaryota > Viridiplantae > Streptophyta > Magnoliopsida > Alismatales > Araceae > Colocasia > Colocasia esculenta. The sequence continues at coordinate 16,456,740 of CM024757.1, read as the reverse complement.
ATGGCTAAATGAGTATTACAGTCATTTCCAAATTCTAATACACAAGCACGACACATATCCTCAATAATCTGATTCACTCGTTCAGTCTGTCCGTCGGTTTGAGGATGAAATGTTGTACTAAACTTCAATTTAGTCCCCAATGCCCCTTGCAGTTCTTTCCAAAAATGTGAAGTAAATCTTACATCTCTGTCGGAGACAATATCTTTCGAAATTCCATGCAACCGGACAATCTCTTTCATGTACAGAGCTGCTAAAACACTCACAGACCATATTGTCTTAATTGTTAAGAAATGAGCTAACTTAGTAAGTCGGTCATTAATTACCCATATAGCATCGAATCCACTTCGTGTTTTGGGTAGTCCTATCGATACCGACACTGTCCCATTTCCATTCTGGTACCTCAAGTGGCTTTAACTTTCCTGCTGGTTTCTGATGTTCGGACTTGACTTTTTGACATGTCAAGTATTTAGCTATGAAATCCACGATGTCTTTCTTCATATTGCACCACCAGAAATGTTTCATCAAATCTTGATACATCTTAACAGCTCCCGGATGAATAGTATAATATGCTCGATGAGCTTCTTCTAGAATTTGGTTCTTGATTTTGGAATTATCCGGTACACATAACCTATCTCGGAATCGAAGATTTCCATGTATTTCTTCATTAAAATCAATTTTAGAAGCTAGCTTTCCTTTAATTTCTGTCAACATAGGGTCATTGTCCTGTTGCTCTCTAATTTGCTTTAGCAAATCTGATTGCACTGCCAAATTATTAATTACAATCTTTTCCTCTTGTGGATCAGCCTTCAAATTAAGTGTGGAAAATTCTTCCAACAACTTCTATTCATTTACTTGCGATTGAAATATCTTGGCTATAGGATTCCTGCTAAGTGCATCAGCCACAGTGTTACCGCATGTTCAATTCTTTTTGCGAAAATAAGTACTTGAGGCTCTTATGATTGGAGTACATTATGAACTGATTATCATACAGATAGTGTCTCCAAAGCTTGAGAGCAAAAACTACTGCTGCCAACTCCAAATCATGTACTGGGTAATTTTTCTCATGAGTCTTCAACTATCTAGAGGCATAAGCAATGACTCTGCCTTCTTGCATCAATACACAACCCAGTCCAATGCTTGAGGCTTCAGTATACACTTCAAATATTTTTCCTTCTATCGGCAAAGCTAAAATTGGTGCCGTGGATAAACATTCCTTCAATAATTGGAATGCTTGCTCACAATTCTAATTCCACACAAACGCAATTCCTTTTTTAGTCAGCTGTGTGAGAGGTGAGGCAATTCTAGAAAAATCCTTGACAAACTGCCGGTAATAACTGGCCATGCCCAGAAAGCTTCTAATCTCAGTGAGATTCTTAGGTTGTTCCCATTTCTGTATAGTTTCAATCTTTGAAGAATCTACTGACAAACCTTCCTTAGAAATAATGTGTCCTAAGAACATCACTTGCTTCAACCAAAATTCACATTTACTGAATTTTGCATACAATTTATGATTTCGTAACAGTTGCAAAGTAATCTGTAAATGTGTTTCATGCTCTTCTATACTTTTAGAATAGATCAGTATATCATCAATGAATACAACCACAAACTGATCCAAATAAGATCTGAACACGTCGTTCATCAATCGCATAAATGCAGCAGGTGCATTAGTCAATCCAAACGGTATTACTACAAACTCATAGTGCCCATACCTTGTTCGAAAAGCGGTTTTATGAATGTCTTGCTCTTGAATCTTGAGTTGATGATAACCAGATCTTAGATCAATTTTGGAGAAACACTGAGCTCCAGACAATTGATCAAATAAATCATCAATTCTTGGAAGTAGGTACTTATTCTTTATAGTTAATTGATTTAACTGTCGATAGTCTATACATAATCACATAGACTCATCCTTCTTCTTCACAAACAATACAGAAGCACCCCAAGGTGAGGTACTAGGTCTAATAAATCCATTTTCTATAAATTCCAACAATTGCCTTTTTAGCTCTTTCAATTCTTCCATCGACATTCTATAAGGTGTTCTTGATACTGGTGTGGCTCCTAGTACTAGTTCAATTGAAAATTTTACCTCTCTACTAGGTGGCAAACTAGGTGTGGAAATGGATTTTGTGGATCCATTAAAAATCTATTTGAATTTACAATTATTTATCATGTTCTTGTGTGTGAACTCGCATATTACGAATTCAAGTCCCATTTAGTGCTGAGCAAGGCACTATAACGAAAGATGAATCAGTAATTGCGGAGCGCAGGCGTGCTAGTCACCGAAGTGACAACATGTTCTACCTCCGAGAGTCGAAGGACTTTAGGTCTGTTGTACGCGCCACTTGACTTCGTCAAACGAAAATGGAGATCGGGTCGGGACCAAGATCCCGTCGTTGCCTAAGCGCAACGACGTTAATTACATCTCTCTGAGAGGGAAAACCCTTGATTAATCGTCAGAATAAAGTCTCATGGCCTTAAGCGGAAACATCCGATAAAAGGTATGCGAAGATGTAAATTTAATTGCGCCTAACGCGAGACGGCCAAAATATAATACTAGACGCACTTTCTTTGTCATTTCAAAATTATTAACGGGGTATGAGTATGCTTCAAAATTGTTTGGTTTTATTTTTTTTTTAATTTTTTTGCATGTTGATTTTTAATTGGGGTTCATTATTTGATTTGATGTGGGCCTTTTATTTGATTTCAAATATCTTTTCATTTAGATTTATTTCTCATGATTTATTTGGATTTGAAATTTATTTGGGCTTTTGTTCCAGATTAAAATGCTTAACTCGAAGTTATTTAATTTGGTTTCATTTGTTCGAGATTATTTTATTTGACTCTTTTTACAATTGAGACTATTTTGAAGTTATTTCTTTTTGTTGCATCTAATTCATGTTGTTAGATTAAGCTTAAGGTTGTTTTTATCCTCTTATTATTTGATTTAAAATTTCTTATCCTTTTCCCTCTCTATTCATTTATTCGTAAACATGGTATTTAAGTTTATTTTAGATGACGTTGATTTATTTATCTGTTTTTTTATTGTTTCTTTTACCCCTTTTTTTATACCTTATCATCCTGTTTTTCTTTTTAATGGCTTATTAAAGGGAGAAAATAAAGATGTGTGCGTTTGTGCATGGTAGATGTGGGTTTGAAATGGTGAGGGTTTTATGTAGTTTCTTTTGTATGGCAGAGGAATGGGTAGTGGATAGAAAGAGAGCACATGGGAGTTTGTTCGGTGGAGGGTGAACCGGTGTGTATAGGGATGGCTAAACGGTGGAGGGTGGACCGGTGCATGTGTGAGATAAGGTGGTTGAACAGTGGGGGGTGTTGCCCACACCGATCAAACTGAACGGTGGCCCTTTGTGAGCTAAGCGGCGGCCTTGGTGGAGGCATGTATGCATAGAGAGGGGACTGGACGGTGGCCTGGTGTTACGTGACGGTTATTTTAATTTTTAAAGTGAGTCTGGGTTTGAACGGTGGCTCCCAGACCCTCCACCGATGAAGCTAAACGGCAGCCATGTGAATGCGGAATGCTGATGGCCAATTGAAAATTGTTCATTTCTTTTGATATTTCATCTATTTTCTCCTCTGTTGTCATTATGACTATTATTATTATTATTATCATTTGTTATTATTATTATTATTATTTCTTGTTTGTCTTCACATTTGATTTGTTGATCAGATGACGTGTACTGCGCCAACATTTAAATTAGCAGAAACCCGATTATACGGTATAATCCGATTTGATGATGATCACCCCTGCCCACCATATGTCGGGGTAGTACCTAAGGACGCTCGCCTATAAACACGAGGTAGCGCCCACGGGGCAATGTTCGCCAAACAATGGCGACATAATATTTGCCAGATTCGGATTGCAACATAAATTGCCCAGTGATTATATCGGCACAAACGGATTCGAAAATCATCACAAAAAAATCCTGCAGCACCTCCCCTTATTCTGCACCTTGAGGGGGGGTGTCTGTGACATCCGTCCACCATGATGGAGATGGTGCCAACAACAGTGTTGATGCCGGGGCAACAACAACACAGCATACGGCACCGATTCCCGAGGTGTACCCAAGAGATCGGCATATGACGAGACCGTAAACTGGGGAAAGACCGATGGAAAATCATTCCGGAATTAAATACCATTTCGATCTAACATTTTTAATAAAGTACATCCATAAATTGGCAACTTTGGGGGCGCTCGGGTTTCAAACGTGCTGAAGGAAAGGTGCATCATTAACGGAGGAGGGTGGACGGTGGCATTGGCAGGGGCCACCGTTCAGGACTCTTGGAATAAATAAGGCAGATTAGAGGCTCACAATGGGTGCAGCAGGGTGGACGGTGGCATTGACAGGGCCACCGTTCAGGATTTTTAGATAGAAGAGGGAAGCGGCAGTGGAGAAGAATGATGAACAGTGGTGTTGATGAGGGCCACCGTTCAACATTTCAACATCCATCAGGGGAGGTGGTAATTGGTGGTTCATGTATACGAGAATGGTTAGGCAGAGCTTGAACGGTGGGAAGGGAGAGGGCCACCGTTCAGGAGGTTTTTTGTTGGTGACTGCGAGGGGTGAAGCCTCAACGGTGGGAAAGGAGAGGGCCACCGTTCAGGAGGGTTTTTTTTGCTACTATCTGCACAGGATTTATGGCTCAGCGGTGGCCTTGGGAAAGCCACCGTTCAAGGGTTTACTCAATATGGAGAAGGAGAATGGACAGTGGCACTGCACAAGCACAGTGCAGAGTCACTGTTCAAGACTCCATCATCCAGAAAAAGGGGGAATCACCAAGGGGATTCACTGGTCTTCCTTTGAGCAAAGAAAATTGTGTACTGTAGAAGAAATCTGGGGGGGCACAGACCAACATTTTGAGGAAGATTTCAATAGATAAAACAGAGCTCAATTGAGTGGTGACTGATGCACATCATATGGAAGATGAGAGATCAGCCATGGGGGGCTCCAATTGGGCAACTGGTCACTACTTCGGTATAGACAATGGGGAAATGCCTGGCTATTGAGTGACCGATGACCATCACATGAGGGGTGAAGGTACCGGCGGCAACAACCAGAAAATTGGCAGTCGTGGGCTGCTGTAGCATATTCCCTTATGCCCAGAACGCCATGAACATTTCTTTACTGCATCAAGCTTCTGATTAACCCATAATAAAAGTGGCCTAAGCAAATTGTTATGCGAACCTCCATAAACCAAGATAAGCATGAGACGGGGCTCAACTTGATGCATGGGGAAAGAAATGATCACTATCTGGCAGTAGCAAATCGCAATACAAAGAACAAACAGGTGCCGAAAGGGATGTTCGGCCACAATGTAAAAAAACTATTCAGATGAAACCTATCATGCGCCTGGCCATGGTTTGTCATGGCTGTGCTCATAAGCATGCGGTAGTAAGAAATTTAAGCAACGGTGGAAAGAAAAGAGAAGCACAGTGAAATGACATATTAGATGGAGGTGAGATCATCATATGGAGTGAACAACTCTGGGCTTTCAGAAACGGGAAGAACCGGATTACATAAAGATGGCGAAAACGCCAAGATCTTTCAAATAAATAAAAAAACTGGTAACCCATTCCCCCCTCTCTTTCTTTCTCTGCTCACTTTTTCTTCTTCCTTGGAGAGAGCTCCCAGCCTTTGTTGGAAGACTCCCCGTAGCAGCCTTCTTCCCTTCTTGGATTTCTTCTGCCGCCAGGAGAACTCCTGCCCGCCGCTGAAACTTCTTCTGCCCTACCCCAAATGCTGGTTCCGATCTGATCTCTTTGCATGGGAAAATAGGGCTTTAAAGCCCACCTTTTGAGGGCTATGGTGGCAAAGGCACCCATCCCAGAATAGCCATACTCTTCTCAGATATTACACTGCATGCCATTTTTTATGTTGCAACCGTTGCTACCCATCTCCTTTGGGCCGCTGGCCCATTTACGGCCCGATGGTCACAAAAGTGGGTGCAAACAAATTCCCCCCACCTAGGGACGGTGCAAGCGAGGACCGAGTGGAGCAGCGTCCGCAGGTGTACCCCTCCTGACCTCATTTAAACACATCTTGTATTATGTTGTCATTCAGTCTCATTGCTGTCGATTTCTTGTCGTCCCGTTGTCTCGTTGCGTCTAGTGGCCTATTGTTTCATGGTCTGATGGCGGTCCTTGGACATATTGCCATACCAGTGGTTTCATCAGAAATGGCATCATCATCTTGAGGTCGACAGTCAATAAGAATTGTTGTGACAACATCTTGTGAAGCTTGTGAGTTCACTGGATTAACAGCCATTGAAATAGTGAGGATTGCTGGATTGGGGCCTTTTCCAACTGGCGAAAGCATTGGGCCGAAAGCTTCTTGTATTGGTGAGCACACTGAACTTGCGGCCTCCTTGAAATGGCAACAACGCTGAACTGGCAGCCCCTAGTTTCGGTGGAAGCCTTGGACCAGCAACTTCTTTGAGATTGCTAAGATTTCTGACCCGGTGGGACGTCTTGAAGATAGGATTTTTGCATTGGCGGTCTCCCTGAATTGACAAGAGCCCTAAATCGATGGCCTCTTTCATGTGAGCTGGTGGCCTTCATGGGTAAGTCACCCATTATGTTATGTTGGCCTGTTGAACGAGTTGATGGGGGGGCATGCTCGCTTGCTTTATGAGCTGGTAGCTCCTTCTAGATTCAATAAGTAACCATGCTACTTTTTCTTCCTGAATTGTCTTGTTGATGGGTCGCCTTCGAAACATAATAATCTTAGCACATAGTAATGTCGAGGCCTTTGCAAGGGGGAAGTAGACTACTTCCACATCATCGTTGCTGACTGTGATGACTAAATCGCCAGGTTGGAGATTTTGTAGCCCATCTCTCATAGTAATGACAATCATCAGTGTTGCTTTGTCTACTAATGGATTAATGAGCCTTTGTCTTCCCTTTTTAACCTTCGTTCTATTCGAGTGTTGCAGATTCTATCAGAATTCTTCTCTCTGGAGCTTAAAATATGCCATTATAAAACATATGTCGACACCTGCAATTTAGTCATTTGTCGACACCATCATGTACTGACACCTACTTTTCTGGGTATCTACCAACTTTTGGCTGGTATGGAGATGAGCTTCGACTGGCATGATGACAAGCTTCGACTGGCATGAAGATAAGATTCAACTGGCCCGAAGACAACTTTTGATTGGCATTGAGATAAACTTCGGCTGGCCAGAAGATAAGCTCTCACTAGCACGAAGACAAGCTTTGATTGGCATGTAGATGAGCTTTGGCTGGCGCTGGCAAGCACAACTTCTGTCGGGATTTCCTTTCTGGAGACTTGAAATCTGTCTATCTTTGGCATCTGTCTTTAATTTTATTTTCTCCTTATCTAATTGAGCACCCTTTCGGGTTTTCACCCAACTTGACCCCCTCTTGCTTTTACCTATGCGCCTTTTGGGTTTTCACCTAGCGGGGTACCCAATTTTGCCCATGGCGCCCTTTCGGGTTTTCGCCATGACCGGGTTCTAGCTCTTTTTACCCTTGTCCAGGGGAAACCTAGGCAAGTCCAGCGAGGTACCTCTATTTTAAGCCTCTTTTTTATTTTTTTTTGCATACATATATATTATAAAGAGAGATTCATGAGTGGAATAGAACTCAACCACCCATCATACCATGATGTTGGTAGATGGTGTGAGGTTATTTGGGTCGATTGCAAAACGGCAACCCGGAAAACCTATGTGCTGGTTTCAACAGGGCTTATAAAGGTAAACCTCTACTGGCCAGCCAAGGCAAGAAGTCAAGGCTGGACTTTATTTGGAAGTTTAAAAAAGTGGTGGTTATCTAAACCTAGGGTTCTAGAGAGGCATAAACGACAAAAGATAGCCTGACAAGAGAGTGCCTTTCTAGATTTAGGGAAAGCATAACAAAAAAAGGTTCACTTGGGGAGCAGAGATAGAACTCTCCCTTCTTGCAACTTTTGACCCACATTTTTTTTTAACCACATTACTGACCCAAGCGCCCTTTCGGGTTTTCGCCGGAGTCAGCCCCTTCTTGCTTTTGCCCACACGCCCTCTAAGGTTTTCACGTGGCAGGGTTCCCAATTTTTCCCATGACTCCCTCCCGGGTTTTCATCGTGGCCGAGCTTTTCTTGTTCTTTTTACCCCTACTCGGCAGTGAAATCCGAGTAGGTCCGACGGACATTTCTATTTTTAGCCCTTTCATTCATCATCATTTTTTTTTTTTACCTTTGACACAAGTGTCAAAGTTGTTAACACTTGCTTCATGACCTGCGGATTACTCCATTGGCCTGCTTTTATCTTCAAATGACGTCAGTTGTGTTGACGCCATCAGCTTCAAGACTCACGAATTACTCCGTTGACCTGGTTCCATATTCAGGTGACGCCAGTTGTGTTGACGTTATCAGCTTCAAGACCTATGGGAAACTCCATAGGCCTAGTTTCATATTCAGGTGACGTCAGTTGTGTTGATGTCATCAACTTCAAGGCCTACGAACAACTCCGCCGGCCTGCTTTCATATTCAAGTGACGCCAGTTGTGTTGACGCCATCAGCTTCAAGACCCACGAATAACTTCATTGGCCTGGTTTCATATTCAGGTGACGCCAGTTGTGCTGACGCCAGCAGCTTCAAGACCCACGAATAACTCCGTTGGCCTGGTTTCATATTCAGGTGACGCCAGTTGTGTTGACATCATCAGCTTCAAGACCTACAGGCAACTCCGTTGGCCTGGTTTCATCTTCTGGAGACATCAGTTGTGTTGACGCCATCAGCTTCAAGACCTCATCGGCCTGGTTTCATCTTCAGGTGACGCCAGTTGTGTTGACGCCATCAGCTTCAAGACCTACGGACAACTCCGTTGGCCTGGTTTCATATTCAGGTGACGCCAGTTGTGTTGACGCCATCAGCTTCAAGACCTACGAACGACTTCATTAGCCTGTTTTCATCTTCTGGAGACGTCAGTTGTATTGACGTCATCAGCTTCAAGACCTATAGACAACTCCGTTGGCCTGGTTTCATCTTCTGGAGACGTCAGTTGTATTGACGTCATCAGCTTCAAGACCTCGTCGGCCTGGTTTTATCTTCTGGAGACGTCAGTTGTATTGACGTCATCAGCTTCAAGACCTACAGACAACTCCGTTGGCCTAGTTTCATCTTCTGGAGACGTCAGTTGTATTGACGTCATCAGCTTCAAGACCTCGTCAGCGTGGTTTCATCTTCAGGTGACGCCAGTTGTGTTGACACCATCAACTTCAAGACCTACGGACAACTCCGTTGGCCTGGTTTCATATTCAGGTGACACCAGTTGTGTTGACGTCATCAGCTTCAAGACCTACGAATGACTTCGTTGGCCTGGTTTCATCTTCTGGAGACGTCAGTTGTATTGATGTCATCAGCTTCAAGACCTACAGACAACTCTGTTGGCCTGGTTTCATCTTCTGGAGACGTCAGTTGTATTGACATCATCATCTTCAAGACCTCGTTGGCCTAGTTTCATCTTCAGGTGACGCCAGTTGTGTTGACGCCATCAGCTTCAAGACCTATGAACAACTCTGTTGGCCTGGTTTCATATTCAGGTGACGCCAGTTGTGTCGACGCCATCAGCTTCAAGACCTACAGACAACTCCGTTGGCCTGGTTTCATATTCAGGTGATGCCAGTTGTGTTGACGCCAGCAGTTTCAAGGCCCACGAATAACTCTGTTGGCCTGGTTTCATATTCAGGTGACGCCAGTTGTGTTGACGCCAACAGCTTCAAGACCCACGAATAACTCTGTCGGCCTGGTTTCATATTCAGGTGACGCCAGTTGTGTTGACGCCATCGGCTTCAAGACCTACGAATGACTTCGTTGGCCTGGTTTCATCTTCTGGAGACGTCAGTTGCATTGACGTCATTAGCTTCAAGACCTACAGACAACTCCGTTGGCCTGGTTTCATCTTCTGGAGACGTCAATTGTATTGACGTCATTAGCTTCAAGACCTACAGACAACTCTGTTGGCCTGGTTTCATCTTCTGGAGACGTCAGTTGTGTTGACGCCATCAGCTTCAAGACCTCGTCGGCCTGGTTTCATCTTCAGGTGACGCCAGTTGCGTTGATGCCATCAGCTTCAAGACCTACGGACAACTCCGTTGGCTTGGTTTCATATTTAGGTGACGCCAATTGTGTTGACGCCATCAGCTTCAAGACCTAGGAATGACTTCGTTGGCCTGGTTTCATCTTCAGGTGACGCCAGTTGTGTTGCGCCATCAGCTTCAAGACCTATGAATAACTCTGCTGGCCTGGTTTCATATTCAGGTGACGCTAGTTGTGTTGACATCATCAGCTTCAAGACCCACGAATAACTCCGTTGGTCTGGTTTCATATTCTGGTGACGCCAGTTGTGTTGACGCCATCAGCTTTAAGACCCATGAATAACTCTGTTGGCCTGGTTTCATATTCAGGTGACGCCAGTTGTGTTGACGCCATCAGCTTTAAGACCTACGGGAAACTCTGTCGGCCTGGTTCCATATTCAGGTGAATCCAGTTGTGTTGACGCCATCAACTTCAAGACCCACGAATAACTCTGTTGGCCTGGTTTCATATTCATGTGACGCCAGTTGTGTTGACGCCATCAGCTTCAAGACCTACGAAAAACTCCGTCGACCTGGTTTCATCTTCTGGGGACGCCAATTATGTCGACGCCATCAGCTTCAAGACCTTCGGGAAACTCCGTCGGCCTGGTTTCATCTCTTGGTGTTGGAATTGGTAACCTGCAATGAATTGGAGTGGCCAACAATCAGGGGCAATCTATTTAGAGGTATAAGGTCAGAAACCTTTTCTATTTTAATGGTTGGCAAATGCCGATTTGAAAATTGAGTTTGAAATCATGAAGGCATGGAAGCCCGATTTGAAATTATGAGGACGTGAAAGTCCGATTTGAAGTCATGAGGGCGTGGAAGCCCGATTTTGAAAGATGTGGGCATAAAGGCCCAATTTGAAATCATGGGGGCAGAGAAGCCCGATTTGAAATTGTGAGGACGTGAAAGTCCAATTTGAAATCATGAGGGCGTAGCAGCCTGATTTTGAAATACGTGGGTCCGAAGACCCAGTTTTGAAATATGTGAGGACGTGAAAGTCTGACTTGAGATCATAAAGGCGTAGAAGCCTAATGTTGAAACATGTGGGCACAAAGGCCCAATTTGAAAATATGAAGGCGTGAAAGCCTGATTTTGAATTTGGGAGGACACGAATGTCTAATTTGAAAGCACGAGTTGGAATTTTGAAACATGGGCTTCAACACGTGGCTGACAAATATGAATTTTAAGATATGATTGGAAAATTGTCAATTTTGAAATATGACTTTTGAAACATGATTGAAAAATTGTCACTTTTGAAATATGGCTTTTGAAACATGATTGATAAATTGCCACTTTTGAAATATGACTTTTGAAACATAATCGACAAGATGCCATTTTTTTGAAGTATGAGTTCTTTTAAAATTTTGTACGGCAAGTTTGCCAATTTTCAAAATATGATTTTTTTTTTTTTTTGAAAACATGATTGGCGAGTCGCCACTTTTGAAACATGAGTTCTCTTAAAATCATGAATGACAAACTTGCCGATTTTCAAAATATGAGTTTTTAAAACATGATTGGTGAGACGCCACTTTTGAAATATGATTTTTTTTTTGAAATTATGAGTGGCAAGTTTTTCAAGTTTAAAATATGAGTTTTGAAAACATGATCGACGCGTTGCCACTTTTCAAAACATGAGTCTTTTGAAATCATGGAAGACAAGCTTGCCAATTTTAAAATATGAGTTTTTTTTTAAAACATGATTGGCGAGATGCCATTTTTGAAATATGAATTCTTTTGAAATCATGAATGACAAGCTTGCCAATTTTAAAATATGGTTTTTAACAACATGATTGACAATTTGCCAGTTTTTTTTATGCAAGTGACGCCTGAATAAAGATAAATCCTTTGGCAGTTTTATTAAAGATCCAAAAAAAGAATGTGCACTCAAAATCCGGTAAGAAAACCCATGTGTGAATATGGACATAAGCGGTGAAAGCTCGGTGCGATATGATCATGCTGGCTCATATCATCGCCCTGCAGTAAACACGCAATTTTGTTGAGGTATTATTTGTCTCAGAACCATAGTTCGATTAGCGGTATGACTGGCCTCTTTATTTTTTTTTTTTTTTTACTGCTCGTCATCGACAATAATACCTCAGATGGCCCTAAAAGAGCCAGTCGAGACCACTTCAATGATCAGGTCTCATGCTGGGTGGTCGGTGTGACTACCCCAGCCAGAAGCTTCCTTTATTTTTTTTGTCATTTTTTACTCATTTTTGTAACTATTTTTTTTTTGTCAATCTTTCTTTTCTCTCTTTTTTGTATGAACATTTACATCCATAGACGTTACATACGTGATCAACACATGTCCCTAGAGTAACTCATTTTTGGTGAGCTGGTTCTTGCTTGCTTGCTTGTGATGGGCCGAAGCTCTTGAAATTCTCCCAGGGTGCACGAGCTTCATCTGTGCATCGAGCATCTTGAATTTCTTATGCTTTCCTAGCTCGTATATCATAGCGTGCATCTGCCCCCACATTGGCTGGTGCAAGTTGTCATATGCTTTCCTTTCCTATTGCATTGGAGCCCCATGAGATTGCGGTGGGTACACCCTGTACTCACCCACTTGCAGCTCTCCTTTTCTTATCAAGGACTCAATTTGATCTTTGAGGATATAGCAGTCCTCTGTAACATGCCCTGGCAGCTGATGATATAAGTAGAACTGAGGGTCATCTTTCTTCTTGATATCTTTCGGCTTTTTGGGCTCTAGTCGGACGATTTTGTTGTGTCGATGCGCCCATTCAAAAAGAACCAGTGTCTTATCTTTTTGGAAGGAGTAAGGCTTTTGCATCTTCTCTTTTAGTGGAATTATTTTCCTTCACCTCGACAATTTGTCAAGTGAGGAACTGGCTTCCCCTTCAGCAGCTTCTAGAATCTGGACATGCCTCTTCCTTTGGCCAACAGTATCAGGAGAAGAGTACTTGGTGAGGAATGCCTCAATATCAGTGGCAACATTGTTTAGCCGATCGAACGTTCTGATATCGATGCCGCCCATTCTATCTAGAATCTCTTTTTGCAAGTTGTTCTTGCATATATTGACAGCATCTTCTTCACATAGTGGTTGTTTGCATTTCCTGCAGAAGTTCATCCACCGTCAGATGTAGTCTCGGGTTGGCTCCCCACCTCCCTGAGAAATGGCATGTAGTTTAGTCGCCGAGATTGCTTCCTCAGCCATATAGGGGCCCGCTTCAAGTACTCCCTGTCTGCCTAGTCTTTCTGCCATGGGCTTGACAGGGCGATTTGAATATGTGCACCTACTTGATAAGGACCTACAAACTGTCGGCCCACGGGTCACATTTCTCATTGCCTCGGTATAGTGCAGATCATGAACCCCAGGACATGGAGCTAGACGACCATGAAGTGTAGCAGTAATGCTATCACTCATCCCTGTCAACTTCATCAAGCTGTTCATCAGTGCTGGATCTGCCAAACTTGGGCGGATATGGGCCGGTTGCATGGACACCCTCTCCACTTGTGGCTCTAGGGCAAACTCTTGGCCTATTGTTGAATGGACCTCTAGCTGTTCTGGAGTCATTTGACATAGATGTGTGATCGAGATGCCCCCAGTGTGGGCTGGCATCGACTGCGACACTGTTGGCAGAGTTTGGGATGGATTGATGTCACTTTGCAATGCATCGACCAAGCCTTCCATTTCTTTTGATGCCAAGATATATGACTCTTTTTCTTGAATATGCTTTCTCAGCATTTCAATCTCCAGTTGATATTTTTGTGACTGAGCTACCATGGCAGGATTATTGATGGGATTGCTTGGATCAGGGTCAATCCTTTCTTGTGCCATTTGAGGTGCATGGGATGACTTAGACTGCTCCCTTAATGCCAGGAACTCAACAAAAGATGGTATTTTGCCCCCAGCTTCTTGATTCTCGTACACCTTCAGTGGAGACGGAGCCTGCATACCTTGGATTTCTGGCTCCGAGATCTTATGAGATGCTTCTCCTCTGAGAATAATGGTGTGATTTATCAGAGGTAGTTTCTCCCACCTTCTTCTGGATCTTGTTATAGACTCAGGGTTTGATGATTCAGTCTGATTTACCCCATTGGAATTATAGTTGATCTCTTCCCCCTCACCATGCTTGGTCATATCTGGCAGGGATGATATAGTGTTGCAGGAAAGAGTGGCAACCATTTTCCCTTCCTTCCTCTTGGATCTTCTCTTCTTCGTCTCATGCTCTGTTGGTACTTGCCCCCAGAACAATTCTTCTTGGGGTTGAGATATTTCTTGTCCAACTGCTTCTTCTAGCTTCAACATTTCTAGCTCCTCCCATGGTACATATTCTTGTAGCTGGACAGGATGCCTTTCAGGTTGCTCATATTTATCTGACTCATCTATTAATTCTTGCAACTGTTCGAGTGATGGGCTGCCCCCTCTGTACAATGGTAGAAGTGTCTGCCGCCTTCTATCGCTAGTATTTCTCATGGATATCACTCGGGGCTTCTCCAGATGCCATACTGGAGTGACAGTTGGCAGAGATGGCTGAGGTATCATCCCTCGAATGTGCATCTGTGGAGTAGGCTGTTTGGATGGCTCCCTCATCCCCTTCTGAGGCACCTTCTTCCCGCTCTCTTGATTTCTAGTAGGGGCTAGAATGCAATGTTCATAACTCATCTGCGTACTAGCTTCAGAAATTTCTTGTGGCAGTTGTTGGTATAGTGATACCATATTAGCAGTTGGCTTCCGAACAGGGGCTTCATGTGGTTGAGGTGGACTCACTTTATATTCACCCATCTGCAGCTCCCCCTTCTTGATCAAAGACTCCATGATGTCTTTGAACACATAACAATCCTCTATGCTATGTCCCAAGACTTGGTGGTATGAACAGAATAGAGGATCATCTTTCTTTCCCGCTTCCTCAGGTCTTTTGGGTGTTGGAAATGTAATTCTATTGTAATGGGTGGCCCATTCGAACAATGTTTTTGTTTTGTCCTTGGGTAAAGAGTATGGCTTCCTAACTTTGTCTTGGAGAAGCCTTTTTCTCCTTGGAGTCTTAGGGTTAGTGCCGGAAGACCCAACTACAGCTTTGCCCCCATCCCTCTGATGTTCAAAGGTCTTTAGATCGGCATTGTTCACCTCCTTTCCAATAAGCTTTTTATTGGCTAGCTTGTCCTTTTGTTCCATGGATGTATTGCTGGAATACCTTGTCATGAAGGCTTCAATTTCTGCTACCACATTGTTCAGCCTATCGAATGACCGAATTTCCATCCCGATCATTCTTTCCAATAATTCTCTCTTCAGATTCTGTTTGCAAATTTGGACTGCATCTTCTTGGTGAGGAGGGCGCTTGCATCTCATGCTAAGGTTCCTCCACCGTTGGATGTAGTCTAGTGCAGACTCGCCGCTCCTCTGTCTAGTTGCATAGAGCTCAGCCACTGTAACCTCCCTCTCTGCTATGTAGAACCTCTCTCTAAATTTTTTCTACATGTCTGCCCAGTCGGGTATAGATCCTGCAGACAAATTGGAATACCATTCAAAGGCTAGTCCAGTCAGAGAAGAGCCGAAGAATTTGAACAGATAGGACTTGTCTGAAGCCAAGTCCCCCATCACATTGATATAGTATGCAATGTGCTCTTTTGAGGATCCCTGTCCATTGAACTTGTCAAATTTTGGGGGTTTGGTGATGCCTGGAGGCAATCTCTTTGCGGCGTGGTGTGCAGGGTAAGGCACCCTATACGCGTCAAAGGCAACGTGCTCTCCATCACCCCGCTCTGTAAGCTTCATTTCAATCATTTGTTCCACAATCAACTTGCTGACGGCGGTGGGGTCTACTTGATGAGGGTAAAAGTGGGCTCGTTGATTATTTGGGATGTTTATGACGGCCATTGGTGACAGCGGCGGTGGCATTTGACTTTCCACCTGGTGCTCAGGGGCCTGAGCAGGTAATGATTATTGCTGGTGTTGGAGATGGTCTTATTGTGGTTGATATTGCTGTTGTTGCTACTGGAAGAACTGCGGCTGTAGTAGTTGATATTGGGCTTGTGGGTGCTACTGCTGAACTACAGCCACATGCGACTGTTGAGGCTGTTCATTCACTGGTTGTGCAATGGTGCGCTATGCAGAAACCCCCACTGACCCTGAGGTCCCTTGAGAAGTTTCCCCTGAGCCTTCAACTTCTCGGGTTATATGCCCTTCAGCTTCTTTGCCCCTGATTTGCCGCTTGAGCGCTTCAATTTCAGCTTGATATCGCTGAAGCAACTCTAGGATGGCCAGGTCCAAGTGTTGGATAACCGAGGTTTCTTGCTCTGTGCCCCCCGTTACTTCTGGTGGTGGCGGTGGGAGCTCATTGCTGCCCCCACTACCTTGGGTAGTGATCACATTGGCGGTGACTGTCGTCATTTGCATTGCAGGTGCATTTGGAGCCCTGTATGCAGCTGCTAGGGCTGCTGCTACTGCTCTTCTCCTGGTGACAGCACCAGGCCTTTCTGCCAGCTTAATAACCTCTTCATTATCAGTGGGTAGAGCCCCATATCGGCTCCACACACGGGCCATATGACATGCAAAGATTTTAAGTTTCTCACCCCGGTCTCTCTCGACCCTTCGAGAAGTCTGAGAAGAAAAGGATAACCTTTCAAAGACTGATACCCGGGGTTTGGCTCTCCTGGGTTGTTCATGGAAATGTTCGCACAGAACATCATTTTCATTGGAACTGCTCTCAGCTCCATCCTAAGGTGTTCCCATGGCTCGAAGCATTCTCGCTCTCCGCAGCGGGGAATTTGAAAGGTGGAGGATATGGTCACGCACGACCCTTGCTGCCCCCTGTTGATCATGAGGGGTTGAAACCATTAATGCGGGAGAATTCTCCCAGACAGGTGGGAGGTAAGCAGACCTCCGCAATTCTGCTCTCTTGTTGTGGAAGGGGGCATACGCACATGCCCCTCCCTGCTGAACCCTGGCCTTGAAGCCTCTGGGTGGCCTTTGATAATTGGGGACCTTCACGTCCCTTGCTTCTCTTAGTGCCTCCTGTTCACAATTTCCTCCAATCTGGGCTGCTGCACTTTATTGGGTCGCCAGACCTGCTTGAATTTAATGGGTTTCGGGGGCAGCTTGCCCCTAAGGGTGTCATACATCACTTTCTTTCCAGTCAAGGCCTGGAAAGAGTTCTTTACACTCACTGCCGGTATCACCTGTTCTGGCTCGATTTTGTTGTGTCCATTGTGCAGATTAATCCTCACCTTTCCCACTAGCACGCTCTTCCCAGAGTTGTAAAGGTGAGCGTCACGGAAAATGATCTTCTTGTCTGTCGCTGCTCGCTGGCGGCCTCCCTTAGCTCTTTTGTCCTTGTTCTTTTTGCCGTGGTCCACATGGTGAACCTGGCAACTTAGCTCCTTTGGAGTCTCTTCGACCTTAGCTTCGGCTTCCGGGTGCAGGACATCCACGAAAGCAACCCCCAAGAAATTGGGGAACTCGACCACTGGAGGAAAACTCGCGAAGCGGGTCAGCACGGCGAGATAACCGTACCGTGCATGGTCTTGAACGACCAGGGGTCCGAAACGCACCTCTGCCATCAGTCTGTTAGTACATGTCAGTCAATTAAAGATGATAGTTAGTATCGAGTATAGAGGCCACAAGGCTTTCTATTCTGGAGAAAAGATGAAGGGAAGTAAGGTCCCACCGGGCGTGCCACGCTGTGGAAATGGATTTTGTGGATCCATTAAAAATCTATTTGAATTTACAATTATTTATCATATTCTCATGTGTGAACCTACGTATTACAAATTCAAGTCCCGTTTAGTGCTAAGCAAGGCACTATAACGAAAGATGAATCGGTAATCGCGGAGCGCAGGCGTGCCAGTCACCGAAGTGACAACATGTTCTACCTCCGAGAGTCGAAGGACTTTAGGTCTGTTGTACGCGCCGCTTGACTTCATCAAACGAAAATGGAGATCGGGTCGGGACCAAGATCCCGCCGTTGCCTAAGCGCAACGACGTTAATTACATCCCTCTGAGAGGGAAAATCCTTGATTAATCACCAGAATAAAGAGTCTCATGGCCTTAAGTGGTAACATCCGATAAAAGGTATGCGAAGATGTAAATTTAATTGTGCCTAACGCGAGACGGCCAAAATATAATACTCGACGCACTTTCTTTGTCATTTCAAAATTATTAACGGGGTTTGAGTTTGCTTCAAAATTGTTTGGTTTTATTTTTTTATTATTATTATTATTTTGCATGTTGATCTTTTATTGGCGTTGATTATTTGATTTGATGTGGGCCTTTTATTTGATTTCAAATATCTTTTCATTTAGATTTATTTCTCATGATTTATTTGGATTTGAAATTTATTTGGGCTTTTATTCTAGATTAAAATGCTTAACTCGAAGTTAATTAATTTGGATTCATTTGTTCGAGATTATTTTATTTGACTCTTTTTACAGTTGAGACTATTTTGAAGTTATTTCTTTTTGTTGCATCTAATTCATGCTGTTAGATTAAGCTTAAGGTTGTTTTATCCTCTTATTATTTGATTTAAAATTACTTATCCTTTTCCCTCTCTGTTCATTTATTCAAAATCATGGTATTTAAGTTTATTTTAGATGACGTTGATTTATTTATCTATTTTTTTTATTGTTTCTCTTACCCCTTTTTTTATACCTTATCATCCCGTTTTTCTTTTCAATGGCTTATTAAAGGGAGAAAATAAATATGTGTGCGTTTGTGCATGGTAGATGTGGGTTTGAAATGGTGAGGGTTTTATGTAGTTTCTTTTGTATGGCAGAGGAATACGTAGTGGATAGAAAGAGAGCGCATGGGAGTTTGTTCGGTGGAGGGTGAACCGGTGTGTGTAGGGATGGCTGAACGGTGGAGGGTGGACTGGTGCATGTGTGAGATAAGGTGGTTGAACGGTGGGGGTGTTGCCCACACCGATCAAGCTGAACGGTGGCCCTTTGTGAGCTAAGCGGCGGGCTAGGTGGAGGCATGTATGCACAGAGAGGGGGCTGGACGGTGGCCTGGTGTTACGTGACATGTCACGCCCCGACGCGGAATATCGGAGCGCGAAGGCAGTTGCAAGTGAACGGGTATAGAGCGAATGCTAGACATCAAACCATTGCACAATGAATAATACTAAAGCAAATCCTTTTCATTAATGCATTCCGATCTCTAGTTACAACCACTAATATCAGAGCCGATCTATAGGGCCCGATTACATTGAAATAAAAGCAAAAGACTAAACTTCAAACATAACTACTACAACGCTAAATATAGCAATAGGACGCTAGGGTACTCAAGACATCACTCCAGGTCGTTCCTGTCCTCTTGAGTGTAGGGTTCATCCTCGGTCTCACCTGAGAACACAACGACAAATAACGCAGGGTGAGCGATAACGCCCAGTAGGACTTAAATCTCATAATCAAGCATGATTTAAGTGTTTAATGTCTTGTAAAGCAGGATAACTAGAGAGAGTAACGAGAAACATATAGAAAGTACTGGTACACGATAACGAGAAACAATAGCACAATGCACGAGAGTATAGCACGACAAGTGTTGATATCGGATTGGCCGTATAACAAGATAACAAGTAAAGTTGCACAACAGTGCACAAGTCACGATAGCAAGTGTTTGGTCGATATTCTTTCAACCATGAGATTCGAGTAAACCAATAATTGACTGTTTGATTAATTGATTGCCATAGATCAAATCTTGCGTGTTCATGCGTTAGGTGTATGCCATCACCCTGATCATTAGACCCTCGCGAGTTATAGCCTTTCAGGTGCTCCTCCCAAGGACCAGATCGGGCCCTTATAATGTTGCCTAGCATAGTCATGTTTTTATCTTAGACAATCAATCATTTAATGGCCAAATAGAGTGCCAAGAAATAGATGAGATCGCTAGATGAATAGACGAGATAGTAGAGTGAATGTGAAAAGATGAGCGAGTGGAGTATAGATGAGAGCTAGTGGACATTGCACGTAATGCGACGAGTAAACAGGTGATAGTAACAGTTGCACAAAACGCGCACTTGGTGTTGGCAGTCAGGTGGAACTCACGACCCTACCACTGGCCATGTTAAGCACAGGTCCAGAGGTCCGGCGTGATTTAAGACGAGAGTGAATTTCTTATAGCCGTTTGGATCATATAGATCCCTAAAGGGTATCATAGGTGTTAGGGTACAACCGGCTCGTCGACCATGTGGGAATCCATGATCAGAGGAGACTTACGGAGGCCTTGTGCAAGGGTTCACTAGTCCGGCGAAAGGAATATCCGACGGAGAGTTCACCACAAGCCAAGTAAAGTGTGTTTATAAAATAGGTGCTCGATGTTCTAGAGGAATTCTAGAACAGTGGAGCGTCGATATCGGTATTTTAAACAACGCAAGAAACGAACACGAGTCCTTTAAAATAGGGTAATTAATGTACTTTATTTTAATAAATTACCAGGTACATTATGAGATATTTTCTGTAAGATTTCATCCATAAATGGATGGTTTATGTGTGTGCAAGTGCAAGAGGAATCATAGATAGAAATAAGTCGTGAAGATGTATTTAAAATTATTCAATATTGCTCTAGTTTTAGGCAAGGTTTTGACCGGAGGTATAACTATAAAAAGGCGTAAGGATTATTTAGAAAGTGATAGAAATATTTTTATGGGTTTTTCACCAAAATTTCTGTGAAGGTGACATAGGCCAGTGAGGATCGCGACAGGGGTATGATGGAACGCGACAGGGTCCTGTACGGGTCGCGACAGGGCTTACAGATCGGGTACTGGGAACGCGACGGTACACCTGTTGCCTTCTTGATTGCGACAGGTAGGCTGTTGCAATCGGAGCCCAGAAAGTGACATGTCGAGGCATCGCCTTCTGGTTGTCTACGCCTGACTCTGACAGGAGTCAGAGCAGACATTGGATTGCGGACTAGGGATATCAATTCTTGATATAGGGTTGTTCATAAAATCATAACTAATTATATATGCGATGAAAAATCATGAAACCAGTGGCAAATGAAACTAGACATACGAGAGTACTTCCAGTAAATAGGGATTCGAGAGAGAACATGGTTTGAACATGGTTTGAGAACGAACAAGGACACGTAACATAGAACATGACATAGGGAGCAAGATGGATTTAATTCGAGTAACATGCTCAACAAAAATTAGGGCTTTCGGGGTCAAAAGATCCCTAACAAGATCAAGTATTTACAATAAAAATTTCATAGCATGGGATCAAGTATATGAGGAGATATGGATTTAACATGATGTTTCGGGGTTATCATATTTGCAGAACTTCAAAAATTAAGAACAAAAGATAGGATGCATGGAAAAATATGAAACTTGGGGATTTCATTTAAGAGGGTAGGAAGAACCTACAGACGAAATTTCAGAATTTTAGCTTGTGAGAATACCTACTTTTGGATTTATTTGTCTTCTAGGGTTGAAACTCCCAAAAACGAGGAAGAAGCTTCAAGAACACCTTCTTCCCACGAGATCCTCTCCTTCTTGACCTCTTCCCCACGTCCAGCAACCTTTGGCAACGAGCTAGGGTTGGTCAAGAGGATTTATGAGGTGTATTTATGCATGCATGAATTCCTATTCCTATTTCTACTCTAATTCCTCTAAATTCCGAGATTTCCTAACTCCAACCTTCCTTCTTTGCTTTCCAATCTCTAATTAGGCTAGGAAGAGATCCAAATTTGTGCTAAACCATATGGGGTAGGTTTAGGAATCCAATTCCAACTCTAACTTCCTATTTAATGCATTAAATACCTCTTTTCTATTTAGGTAATAATTTAGTTACGAATTTAGGGTATTTTCCTATTATTCTCCCTTTGTAAATTCATATTTTTGACCCAATAAATTCTAGATGATCCATTAAGCAAAGCCCATTACTCTTTTCCATTTAATGGGTTTTATTTAATGCTCTTTTCATTTAAATATCCATTTAGCTAGGTTTTAAATTCTTTATTTAAATTTTTTTTTTCTTAAAAATTCAGGTTGCTACATGACAGTTATTTGAATTTTTAAAGTGGGTCTGGGTTTGAACGGTGGCTCCCAGACCCTCCACCGATGAAGCTAGACGGCAGCCATGTGAATGCGGAATGCTGATGGCCAATTGAAAATTGTTCATTTCTTTTGATATTTCATCTATTTTCTCCTCTGTTGTCATTTATGACTATTATTATTATTATTATCATTATTATTATTATTATTATTATTATTATTATTTCTTATTTGTCTTCACATTTGATTTGTTGATCGGATGATGTGTACTGTGCCGACATTTATTTATCTTACATGTACACACATGCATAAATATAATACAAGTTGATAAAAACGTCAAACGAAGAAATAAAAATTTAAATTAGCGGAAACCCAATCATACGGTATAATCTAATTTGATGATGATCACCCCTGCCCACCATATGTCGAGGTAGTACCTAAGGACACTCGCCTATAAACCCGAGGCAACGCCCACGGGGCAATGTTCACCAGACAATGGCGACATAATATTTGCCAAATACTGGATTGCAACATAAATTGCCCGGTGATTATATCGGCACAAACGGATTCGGAAATCATCACGGAAAAATCCGGCAGCACCTCCCCTTGTTCTGCACCTTGAGGGGGGTGTCCATGACATACGTCCACCATGATGGAGACGGTGCTAACAATAGTGTTGATGCTGGGGCAACAACAACACAGCACACGGCACCGATTCCCGAGGCGTACCCGAGAGATCGGCATATGTCGAGACCGTAAACTGGGGCAAGACCGATGGAAAATCATTCTGGAATTAAATACCATTTCAATTTAATATTTTTAATAAAGTACATCCACAAATTGGCAACTTTGGGGGCGCTCGGGTTTCAAACGTGCTGAAGGAAAGGTGCATCATTAAGGGAGGAGAGTGAACGGTGGCATTGGCAGGGGCCACCATTCAGGACTCTTGGAATAAATAAGGGAGATTAGAGGCTCACAATGGGTGCAGCAGGGTGGACGGTGGCATTGGCAGGGCCACCGTTCAGTATTTTTAGATAGAAGAGGGAAGCGGTAGTGGAGAAGAATGATGAACAGTGGTGTTGATGAGGGCCACCGTTCAACATTTCAACATCCATCAGGGGAGGTGGTAATTGGTGGTTCATGTATACGAGAATGGTTAGGCAGAGCTTGAACGGTGGGAAGGGAGAGGGCCACCGTTCAGGAGGTTTTTTGTTGGTGACTGCGCAGGGGTGAAGGCTCAACGGTGGGAAAGGAGAGGGCCACCGTTCAGGAGGGTTTTTTTTGCTACTATCTGCACAGGATTTATGGCTCAGCAGTGGCCTTGGGAAAGCCACCGTTCAAGGGTTTACTCAATATGGAGAAGGAGAATGGACAGAGGCACTGCACAGGCACAGTGCAGAGTCACTGTTCAAGACTCCAACATCCAGAAAAAGGGGGAATCACCAAGGGGATTCACTGGTCTTCCTTTGAGCAAAGAAAATTGTGTACTGTAGAAGAAATCTGGGGGGGCATAGACCAACGTTTTGAGGAAGATTTCAATAGATAAAACAGAGCTCAATTGAGTGGCGGTTGATGCACATCATATGGAAGTTGAGAGCTCAGCCATGGGGGGCTCCAATTGAGCAACTGGTCACTACTTCGGTATAGACAATGGGGAAATGCCTGGCTATTGAGTGACCGATGACCATCACATGAGGGGTGAAGATACCGGCGGTAACAACCAGAAAATTGGCAGTCGTAGGCTGCTGTAGCATATTCCCTTATGCCCAGAACGCCATGAACATTTCTTTACTGCATCAAGCTTATGATTAACCCATAATAAAAGTGGCCTAAGCAAATTGTTATGCGATCCTCCATAAACCAAGATAAGCATGAGACGGGGCTCAACTTGATGCATGGGGAAAGAAATGATCGCTATCCGGCAGTGGCAAATCGCAATACAAAGAACAAACAGGTGCCGAAAGGGATGTTCGGCCACAATGTAAAAAAAACTATTCAGATGAAACCTATCATGCGCCTGGCCATGGTTTCTCATGGCTGCGCTCTTAAGCATGCGGTAGTAAGAAATTTAAGCAACGGTGGAAAGAAAGAGAAGCACAGTGAAATGACATATTATATGGAGGTGAGATCATCATATGGAGTGAAAAACTCTGGGCTTTCAGAAACGGTAAGAACCGGATTACATAAAGATGGCGAAAACGCCAAGATCTTTCAAAAAAAAAAAAAAAACTGGTAACCCATTCCCCCCTCTCTTTCTTTCTCTGCTCACTTTTTCTTCTTCCTTGGAGAGAGCTCCCAGCCTTTGTTGGAAGACTCCCTATAGCAGCCTTCTTCCCTTCTTGGCTTTCTTCTGCCGCCAGGAGAACTCTTGCCCGCCACTGAAACTTCTTCTTCCCTCCCCGAAATGTTGGTTCCGATCTGATCTCTTTGCATGAGAAAATAGGGCTTTAAAGCCCACCTTTTGAGGGCTGAGGTGGCAAAGGCACCCATCCCAGAATAGCCTTACTCTTCTCAGATATTACACTGCATGCCATTTTTTATGTTGCAACCGTTGCTACCCATCTCCTTTGGGTCGCTGGCCCATTTGCGGCCCGATGGTCACAAAAGTGGGTGCAAACACCAGGTAATTCTTCAGGAAAGACATCAAGAAATTCTCTTACCATCGGAATTTCTTCCAATCCAGTGATGTTCTGATTAATCAAGGTCAAAGAAGCCAAGTACCCTTAACAACCTTTATGTACTAGTTTATAGGCTTTAACTGCTTAAATTATTGGTATCCTTCTGGTGTGGGGTTTATTAAAGGTCATAGAGTACATTTCTTTGCCTAAAAAGGTGACCTGTCTTAACTAGCAATCTGGATTGGCATGATGTTTAGATAACCAATCCACCCCAAGGATTACATCATAATCCTCCATTTCTAGACATATCAAATCATCAGGTATATTATGCCCTTTAACTAAAATTTGGCTATCAGGGTAATATTCCTTAAGCTTCTTACCCTCACTCAAAGGAGTTGCAACTTCCAATTGTACAGATAATGGAACTGATTGTATTTCCAGAGATTTAGTAAACTCGCAACTAATAAAAGAATGCGTAGCTCCGGAATCAAACAATACATGTGCAGATTTTGTGTTTACTAACAATGTACCTTCAATTAGTCCACCTTCATGAGGGCATTCAGGTTCCATCTCCTGAATAGCTTGTAACCTTCCTTGCTTTGCTCGGGGATTTGGGTTGGCTGACACATTCATAATCATCGGACAATCTGGAATTCTATGTTGAGTACTCCCACATTTGAGACATGCACCCAACCTACGCCAACAATTTTCAGCCTGATGTCCACTGAGGTGACAATGTTTACATACATTCTTGTTTCCTCTCGGAGCTTTCCCTGCTTTCTTATTGGCTTGTTGAACTTTCGGGGCATTTCCTGACTCAAACTTCCTTTTTCGATCCAAAGATCCTTCTCCAATCTTTCCTCTAATCTTATCCACTGTATCGCTTGTAACTTCTAATGCCAGAGCTCTTTTAACCATTTCCGAATACGTAGTGATCAGATGCGGTGTTAGCTGCATAATGAAAGTAGGACGCAACCCATTCATGAATCTCTTGGCCTTTAATTTCTCCGTAACAATGAGATGCGGAGCATACTTGGATAGTCGAGCAAATTGAGCCTCATACTCTGACACCAACATCCTTAATTGTTTCAAACCAGAAAATTCATTTGCTTTCTTCTCCTAAACTACCTCAGAAAAGTATTGATCATTGAATAATTCTACAAACTCTTCCCAACTAACTTGATTGGAATCCTCCAGGGTAGCTTCTACAGTCTCCCACCAAGCACGGGCATCCCGATCTAACTGGAATGTAGTCAGATGAACCTTTTCTTCTTCTGATCATCTTGAAAATTCGCTCAATATCCTTCAACCAATTCTTAGCCTCATCCGGATCTGTACTTCCTGCAAATCTTGGAGGGTCCAGGCTTCGAAAATCCTTAAATAAACTTGTTCCATTGTGGTTATTATTTCTGGATACTGCCTTCATTACTCGAGTCAAGTCGTGCATTGAACTCGCCATTTTCCTCTAATTAGCATCACCACCATCCATGGCTAAATTGAAAGGTATCTGAAACATCCCACAATACATATATTAATCTCACAATCATCCCAAACTCACATTCATCACATATACAATTCAAATTCATATAACACACCATCTCCATTAACAAGTCAAATATTTACATCAAAAACATTCTATCACAACCCCCAACTAAGTTACCATAGTCTCCTTGTTCACTTTTCCACATATACAAAACCGTAACCTTCCCTAACCTCTCACTCCACCTGTACATAGGCTTTACATATATATACAGTCAACATTCAAACAAAAAGAGAGGTTTACAAAAGATGAGTTGCCCATCTATATATTTAACTTCCAGTCAAGTCTATAATCGATTCTAGAGGCGGTGGTTGTTGTTCTTCTCCAGCCCTATCGTACAGTTCTCTTGCTGCATCAGTCAACACCTCCCAATAACCATCAACTTGATGGAGCAACATATCCTGCCCCAGTTTTAACCCCCGTCTAGTTTGTTCATGACCTGGTTCATGGTATCTAGAGAAGCATGGGGACTGCCTGCAAGGAATGCGCCTACGGTCAGGTTGAGCACTTCCTCTTTGATTTGTATATGGGCTTCGCGTTATGCTTGAGCATACAACTCTATGTCTTGGCATAGCATTTCTAGTGCTGCCACCAGCCTTTCTTGTGCACTCATGTCCATGCAAAACTCCATGCTGAAATAGATAACAAGTTAAGTATCTATGTAGTTACAAAAATCATGCTAACTAATCTCAAGTTTCTACCCCAACTCACTGGTTATCCCTAGGTTTATCGAACTAAGCCCTGATACCAATTTAACTGTCACGTCCTAGTAAAATTCTATTTACTAGAAATGACAGATATTAAACATGAGAATGAACACAAGTGTTTATTGATACATCACTCTCTTAGCGGAAACTTTTTACATGATACTCATAATATATATTAATAATCAAATCGTTGTAGAGACAAATCGTTATGACTTTATAAGCAAATCGCTATCAGTAAGTCGTTAGAATCAAATCGTTGTAACCTCTTAAGAAATCGTTGCAGAACAAATCGTTATAATCACTTAAGGAATCGTTGCGAAAGTAAATCGTTGCGATCACTTAACAAATCGTTATGAGGGCAAATCGTTGCGATCACTTAACGAATTGTTGTGAGGGTAAATCATTGTGATCACTTAACGAATCGTTATGAGGGAAAATCGTTGCGACCACTTAACGAATCGTTGTGAGGGCAAATCGTTGTGATCACTTAACGAATCGTTATGAGGGCAAATCGTTGCGATCACTTAACGAATCGTTGTGAGGGCATGCGATCACTTAACAAATCGTTATGAGGGCAAATCGTTGCGATCACTTAACGAATCGTTGTGAGGGTAAATCGTTGTGAGCACTTAACGAATCGTTATGAGGGAAAATCGTTGCGATCACTTAACAAATCGTTGTGAGGGCAAATCGTTGCGATCACTTAACAAATCGTTATGAGGGCAAATCGTTGCAATCACTTAACGAATCGTTGTGAGGGCAAATCGTTGCGATAACATAACGAATCGTTATGAGAACCAAATCGATGTAGCACTTAAGAAGTCGATGTGAAACCAAATCGATGTAGCGCTTATGAAATCGATGATGTGAGACCAAATCGATGTAGCACAAAGAAAGTCGATGTGGACTTAGATAGATTTCATGCTTTAGTACCACCAAATCTATCACGTCCTAATAAAATTTCATTTATTGACCATGACAGATGATGAACACGAGATATAACATAAACGCAAACACTTGTTTAGCGGAAGCTTATTACATAATACTCCTCATTTCAGCCTAAATGAGGAATACACAAAACAAAATTGTAACATTATTACATTCCAATTATTCTAAAAGAAATAAAAGTTGATAACTCAAAGGATGATGGGCGGTCCCCTCAGCACCCACATCCCCCCTTAACCTTCATTCTCATTTGGACAACCTGAAAAAGGTAGGATGAGTGAGCTAACTAGCCCAGTAGAATTCAACTCTTTAGAACGGAAGAACTCAAGAACATAATTTCAGAATGAGAGTTTGAACATGGCTAACGATGGCATTATAGGGAGGGACAAACGTGTCCACTTAGTAACACATATAGAATAGTGGAAGCATAATCATGCAATCAGGATAACACTTGAGTTCTGATTCAGAAACAAATTCACACACATAAATATGACATGATGACAAATCAAGCACGAATCGATGTATGCCAGCATCCACTTGTCCTCATCGTTCCCATGCGGCCACAAACGAATTTGGGTGCTCCTCCCAGGACTGAACCAGCCCCATTGCACAGGTATAGTAATCAAATGGGATCTAAAGATCTAATAACAATCATCATTACTTATTTATAATCCACTGGTATGCAGTAATCTACTGCTGAAAATTATAGTTCTGACAGAAAAACACAAGTCTGGAAGTTAGACTATAGGAGTTGAAGTCTTGCCTACATGAACTGAAGTTCTGTCTACATGAGCTGAAGTTCTGTCCACATAAGTCGAATCATATGTAAACTGGAAGTCGAATCATATATGAACAGTCATGAGTTGGAGTTGGTCTACATAAACCGAATTATATAGAAACTACAGTCTGACACTCCAACTTCCTAACAAAGGGTTTGAACTCTTGCAGTATTTGGTATGACCATGTATGGGGACAGTGAGGTGCATTCTAGGGTTGTAGAGATGATCTAACCATGTTAAGCTAGAAACCAACTACAATATGACACTAGAAAAGTTTCTATTTCTACAGCAGTGACTTCCAGTCGTGGTATAAGACACATAAAATACCCTGAACAGTCCAATAGTAATTCGAAACCAGTTCAAGGGTTAGGTAAGAGAACGAAAAGAAGTTGAATCCTACCTATCTCAAAGAAGATGGAGTCTTTCTTTGGTGAACTCCCAACTAGAAGATAGAAGGTGATGCCAAGTGCTCACAGCAGCCACCCACAGCTGCTACTTGTAGCACCAACAACACACGCAGTGGAAGAAGCACCTCCCGCAGCAGGAGCAACAACTTCCTCACAGCAACAAAAACTAGACAACACCCACAACTTGATGCTAACAAGTGTAACTGCAGTGGAAGTGGGAAAAGCTCGCAGGACGGCTGCTAGGGATTTTATAGATCTCCTGGCTTCTCATGCATAACAACACGTTAGCTGTCCAGGTGTAGCAGTAAAACTCTTCAGTTTTTTTACTGCTTACACGTTTAACATGCAATTTACCAGGCTTACACCAAAGGTGTTTACGTGTGAAGGTTTACTTAAGTAAGGTGGCGTTTCCAACGCCTGACACGTGAGTACACCAAAATTCTCAAAAATCCTTCCCGTAATTGACCCATAATTCGGCTGGTTCGATAATTCACATGTAAACAAGTTCAAATGGTGTCCATTTGTATTGCTATAAGCTAATACAATGGTTTTACCAATTATGGTGATTATTATTTAATTTTTAGAATTTATTTTACACATGGTGAAAAATCGCCCGGAAAATAGTTGCGTCGGTTTTAATCTCGAAATCCGTACGTTAACAATTCCGGATATTTATATTTCTGATATCACCACATTTTTCTGAGAATTATGATGTTCTCAAATTTTAGTTTCGTTACCATTTTTCAGTGTCGCCCTACTTCAGAGTACGACACTGGGTATCGTTTATTAACACTAACTAATCTTAGGTATTAATTATCTCAAATTAATAATAATAATCAGGT
Organism: Colocasia esculenta; assembly: GCA_014218235.1. Lineage (NCBI taxonomy): Eukaryota > Viridiplantae > Streptophyta > Magnoliopsida > Alismatales > Araceae > Colocasia > Colocasia esculenta. The sequence continues at coordinate 16,426,858 of CM024757.1, read as the reverse complement.
CTAATAATAACCTTATTCATGAATTTCAACAATCAAAATTTTTTGGGGTGTTACATCTGTACTGGACACGGATCAAAATAGTGACCGAGGACAGGAAAAAAAAGCAGTAAATCAACAAAGCATGCTTTTCAACTAATTAACAGGATGAAGGACCAAATGAAGATGTCTTCTCCGGGTGAATGTAAGTAAATGGGGGAGGGAGCAGGATGGTGTTTTTTTTTCTTTTTTTTTCTTTTAAAATCAAACTTTTTTGCAAGAAGTGTAAAGGAAAATAAACACAACTACAAATTGGTAATGGCGACGGGAATCCCAAATGGCACCGCGTGGGGTGCGAAAGGAGGGGTGTATCGCGTGGGGTATAAAGGAAATGACACGCGTGGGTGTCAAAGGAGGGGCACACGTGGGTGCCGAAAGAGATAACCTAGCTAAAATAAGTTGTCCCACCATGATCGCCAATTTGTAGACGCGCCTTTTTTTTCCAAAAGACATCGTCCCACAAAGAAGTGAGGATTTAAAAAGAGAAAAAAGAAAGGAAAATGGGATTTTTGGTGGATAAGGTGGAAAAGCAAAAAAAAAAAAAAGGCGACAATACGATGGAAGAAAGAAAGTGTGCGTGTGTGCACGATATGGAGTGTGTGTGATCGCCAGGTGCTCGTGGGCACCGAAGGAGACGGGGGAAGGGAAAGACGCGGGGTACTTACCTTTCACCCGAAGAGCACGGGAGTGTGAATGTGGGTGCTACTTCCTCCTTCCACCGGCCGTCCGATGAAGGAGATTCAGCTTCAGTTACCTTGCAAAAGCAGAAACAAGAAATAAATGAAGAGAAATTAGACTGTGAAGTGTAGTGGGAAGTCCAATGGAATGCAATAGAAAGACATTAAAGGGGGGATTGACACACCTCATGGGGGTGGTGTCAAACCCCTAAAAAAAGTGGCAGTGGAGTAAATTCTATGTGGGTGTGTGATAGGTGTGATGAATGAAATATGCTAAGGAGACTAAAAACGAAAAGGGAATGGAAGGAAGAAAAGACGATGGTGTAGTCCACTGCCCGGATGGATGGAGCAAGGAACAAGGCTCCTCCCGCTTCGCGCCGATCGGACGAAGAGGACGACGATTCTGTTGGCCCTTTTGGTGTGGCAGCAAGGTAACCTAGAGGGGGGGTGAATAGGTTTTTCTGAAATCTGAAATCAAAACGTGAACACTTAAAAGTTTGGTTAGTGTTAGTGTGATGAAGAGTGGCAGTGCGGAAGCAAAAGAACAATCACACAAAGGACACAAGAGATTTATCCTGGTTCGGCCCTTCCCATATGGAAGTTCTATGTCCAGTCCCCAAGCAACCTCTTGGGATTTCACTAACCAAGGGTACAGTCCCCCTCAAGGACACTACAACACCCAGCACCCCAGCTGGTCTTCTTCTCTTTCCTGGGCAAGAAGGTAGCCCACTTCTTTTCTAGGCTCAGAAGCAAACCTACTGGTACAAACCCCAGTGCGGTTCTGCTAGACACAAATCCCTAGCTGGGTTACACACTGTATACAGTCCTACAGCTGGACAGAAATCTTTCTTAGAAAAGAAAGATCATACTGAGAGCTATTACAAGATGAACACTCAGGACTTAGCTCATAGTCACAGACTCTCCCCCAAGATTACAATGAGCACAGGGAGAAAATGAAGAGAGAAGAAAGGAAGCTTGAAAGCTCGAATGCTTCAAATGCTTGAACACTTCTTCTTGGGCTCAGACTCTTTCTCTCTTTTCCTTTGAGTGTATTTGGAGTTCAGGTTCCTCACTGGTTGTACACTCCTTCAAACATCTTCAAAAAATCTCTCCCATTGTTTCTTCAGCCTTGCTTCTTCTTTTATATGAGCAGCTGTGAATAAATCCATTGGAGTTCTAGCCGTTGCTCATGTTCTCTTTCTTCTGATATTTTGTGGTCTACGAGGTCTGCAAGCATAGAAGAAAGTGTTTAGTTAAAAGAGTGTTTTCTGTCAAAAAGGCACATACCTCTATGTTTCTTGTTGCCACCCAGAAGTAGTAAGTAATCACATTTTTGTTGGCAGAAAAAAAAGATCTCCTGTCAGAAAGATAGAGGATTACGCAAATCAAGAATATTTGACTTTTTCACTAGATGCCAAAAGCCTTTTAAAAATATAAAGGAAATCGATGTTAGAGAGATCAAATCCACATTTCACTTATGAAATCCATGTTCTTACAAAGGAATCCATGTTTTACAAAGGAATCCATGTGAGGAGCAAATCCATGTGCAAATCTGTGTGCAAATCCTTATGAGAACGATTCCTTAAGAGAGTGAATCCTTATGAGAGCGAATCCTTATGAGATCGATTCTTTAAGAGAGTGAATCCTTATGAGAGCGAATCCTTATGAGATCTAGAGAGATAAGCAAAAAGATCTCCTGTCAGAAAGATAGAGGATTATGCAAATCAAGAATATTTGACTTTTTCACTAGATGCCAAAAGCCTTTTAAAAATATAAAGGAAATCGATGTTAGAGAGATCAAATCCATATTTCACTTATGAAATCCATGTTCTTACAAAGGAATCCATGTTTTACAAAGGAATCCATGTTTTACAATGGAATCCATGTGAGGAGCAAATCCATGTGCAAATCTGTGTGCAAATCCTTATGAGAACGATTCCTTAAGAGAGTGAATCCTTATGAGAGCGAATCCTTATGAGATTGATTCTTTAAGAAAGTGAATCTTTATGAGAGCGAATCCTTATGAGATCGATTCCTTAAGAGAGTGAATCCTTATGAGAGCGAATCCTTATAGCAGTGAATCCTTATGAGAGCAAATCCTTATGGCACTTTGTGAACTGAAATCGATATATATTGAATGGACATCGATTTATCGTTTTAGTGCAAATCACATGGCAATAATATCATAAATTTATATTTATTAGAAAATCATGATATTTAATTTATTATTAGAAAAATCATGGTATTAAATATATTTAATATTCAATTAATCACATAAATTTATATTTATTAAGAAAAACATGATATTAAATATTTTTAATAATAATTGATTAAACATAAATTTTGTTATCACCAAAATAAAAGGGAAAAATATATGAGTGGTTCAACAATCTCCCCCTTTTTGGTGATGACAAATTTTATAAGAATTTTCTGACAAAAATATGTAAAGCATAGAAAAATACAGAAAATTCACAGATAATGCATACCATGCATACTCTCCCCCTTTTTGTCACAAACCAAAAAGGAAGGTTCTTACCATTGCATTCTCTCCCCTTTGTGAAAGAAATTCTTACCATTGAGGGGTTCAACAATGATTGACATAAATGAATAACTCCCCCTTAGTCTGTGCTGCCCCTGAATGAGAGACTCCACCTGAATGAAACTTACAAATAATTGTTAGTAATAAAGACCAATTCAATTTTTGTGACTACTCTTTCTTCAGATGTGATTTGAATGAAGAGTCTGCAGTCACTCCTGCCTTGAGCATCCTTGGTTTTTGATGCTCCAAGGCTAACCTGCAAATAAATTACTCAAAGGTAGGTACCCAAATCCTTTTAGGTCCTTGATGGTTAGATGCATGAAAATATCATTTAGCGATCCAAACTAAGTGTCTTGTTGTGCAGGTGTTTACAGTGTGTCCTAGTTTATTGCAATGAGAACAACAATGAATATAGATTGTTTTGTTGTTCTTATTTTCTTCGTGCTGAGTTTTTAGAATGTGATTTCTGTAAACTTTTTCTTTTATAGGGGCCTTTTTCTGAGTCATTTTGGTTGCTTGTACAAATTTTGGTAATGGATACTGTTCAGAGGTTATAACTTGTTTTCCCTTTTCAGAAGGTTTGTATCCAAGGCCTTGCTTGTTATTTCCAGGTTTTGACACTTTTAAACATAGAGCTAAAGAAGTTTTTCCTTTTGTTAATTTTCTAACTGATTCTTTTAGGTATAGATTTTCTTTAGTTAGAGTTTTTAATTTTTCTTCTAACTCTAACTTTTCATTATTTTTTCTTTTCAAATCTTCATTCAAAAGATGATTATTTTCTTTACTATCTTTTAATTCTCTTTCTAGTTGCTCCATTTCTGATGTGAGATCAGAATTAGTATTTTCCAAACAGGTAAGGTTGTTCTTGAGATTTTTTAGTTCTTTTACAACAACCTTGTGTTTATCATACAGTTCATTAAAGACTTCTTCTAAATCTTCAGACTCTGATCCTGAATCGGTGTAGGAATCAAAAGAAGGTTCACAGTGTACCTCATCTAATCCTACCATGAGGGCTAGATTTACCTGCTCTTTCTCTGATTCAGAGCTTGATGATTCTGAGCTTGTATCCTCCTCATTTTTCCAAGCAGCTGCCATGGCTTTTCTTTTAAATTTCTTGTGTTGCTTCTTGGACTTTTCGGTTTGACCAGACTTCTTGAGCCTTGGACAATCTGGTCTCAGATGCCCAGGTTTTCTGCATTCATAGCAGACTGGTTCTTTTTCTTTTCTGTCTTTCTTTTCAATCCTTTTCGATCCATTTTTCGTCTTCTTGAAAATTTTCTGAAGCTTGGACAGAACTTTATCTACGTCACTGTCTTCAGAATCTGCATTTTTGGAGCTAGAAGAAGTAGAAGGAGTAGCTACAACTTTAAGAGCATTAGTATATTTCTTCATATTTATTTCATGTGCCATGAGAGAACCTATTAAATTATCAATCGACAATTTGGTTAAATCATGGGCCTCTTTAATAGCGGTTACTTTAGGTGTCCATGAGACAGTTAAAGACCTAAGTACTTTTCTAACATTTTCTTCATCAGATAGATTTTTACCAAGAGAGCTTAAACCAACTATTATGCTCGAGAATCAATTATACATCTGAGTGATATTTTTGTGTGGAAGCATTTTAAATTGCTCATATTGAGAGACAAGAATATCTATCCTAGTTTGTTTTACTTTATCAGTTCCTTCATAAGTTATCTGCAGTTTATCCCACATTTCTTTTGCAGATTTACATGTAGAAACTCTACTAAATTCCTTTTTGGATAAGGCACAACATAAATAATTCTTAGCTTTAAAGTTTAGAGATAATTTATTCTTATCAGCTGTTGTAATGGCAGTAGGACCTTCAGCAGGAACAACAACAAAATCACCTACCTCTATTACCTGCCACAGATCAAAGTCTGTGCCTCGAATGAAGCATTCCATTCTCATTTTCCAGTATTGGTAATCTTCTCCGTCGAAGAATGGAGGTCTGGTGACTGATTGACCTTCAGCATATCCTTGAGCTGTCATGGATCTTTGCTCTAAGATCGTTGGATCTTCTTGAGAGTTCAGAGACCCGCTCTGATACCACTTGTGGGCCCTTTTGGTGTGGCAGCAAGGTAACCTAGAGGGGGGGGTGAATAGGTTTTTCTGAAATCTAAAATCAAAACGTGAACACTTAAAAGTTTGGTTAGTGTTAGTGTGATGAAAAGTGGCAGGCGGAAGCAAAAGAACAATCACACAAAGGACACAGGAGATTTATCCTGGTTTGGCCCTTCCCACATGGAAGTCCTACGTCCAGTCCCCAAGCAACCTCTTGGAATTTCACTAACCAAGGGTACAGTCCCCGTCAAGGACACTATAACACCCAGCACCCCAGCTGGTCTTTTTCTCTTTCCCGGGCAAGAAGGCAGCCCACTTCTTCTCTAGGCTCAGAAGCAAACCTACTGGTACAAACCCCAGTGCGGTTCTGCTAGACACAAACCCCTAGCTGGGTTACACACTATATACAGTCCTACAGCTGGACAGAAATCTTTCTTAGAAAAGAAAGATCAAACTGAGAGCTATTACAAGATGAACACTCAGGACTTATCTCACAGTCACAGACTCTCCCCCAATATTACAATGAGCACAGGGAGAAAATGAATAGAGAAGAAAGGAAGCTTGAAAGCTCGAATGCTTCAAATGCTTGAACACTTCTTCTTGGGCTCAGACTCTTTCTCTCTTTTCCTTTAAGTGTATTTGGAGTTCAGGTTCCTCACTGGTTGTACACTCCTTCAACGATCTTCAGAAAAACTCTCCCATTATTTCTTTAGCTTTGCTTCTTCTTTTATATGAGCAGCTGTGAATAAATCCGTTGGAGTTCTAACTGTTGCTCATGTTCTCTTTCTTCTGATGTTTTGTGGTCTACGAGGTCTGCAAGCATAGAAGAAAGTGTTTAGTTAAAAGAGTGTTTTCTGTCAAAAAGGTTCATACCTCTATGTTTCCTGTTGCCACCCAGAAGTAGTAAGTAATCCCCTTTTTGTTGGCAGAAAAAAAAGATCTAGAGAGATAAGTAAAAAGATCTCCTGTCAGAAAGATAGAGGATTACGCAAATCAAGAATTTTTGACTTTTTCACTAGATGCCAAAAGCCTTTTAAAAATATAAAGGAAATCGATGTTAGAGAGATCAAATCCATATTTCACTTATGAAATCCATGTTCTTACAAAGGAATCCATGTTTTACAAAGGAATCCATGTGAGAAGCAAATCCATGTGCAAATCTGTGTGCAAATCCTTATGAGAACGATTCCTTAAGAGAGTGAATCCTTATGAGAGCAAATCCTTATGAGATCAATTCTTTAAGAGAGTGAATCCTTATGAGAGCGAATTCTTATGAGATCGATTCCTTAAGAGAGTGAATCCTTATGAGAGCTAATCCTTATAGCAGTGAATCCTTATGAGAGCAAATCCTTATGGCACTTTGTGAACTGAAATCGATGTATATTGAATGGACATCGATTTATCGTTTTAGTGTAAATCACATGGCAATAATGTCATAAATTTATATTTATTAGAAAATCATGATATTTAATTTATTATTAGAAAAATCATGGTATTAAATATATTTAATATTCAATTAAGCACATAAATTTATATTTATTAAGAAAAACATGATATTAAATATTTTTAATGATAATTAATTAAACATAAATTTTATTATCACCAAAATAAAATGGTAAAATATAGGAGTGGTTCAACAGATTCCGCACTCCACAATGTGGCTCGAGGCGGGATTGCTCCTCCTCGGCTCCGGAACGTGCTTCTGACTCGACAGAACCTCGTCTTGGGAGTTGGGAAGTGTGGGCTCAGAGGTCGAGGCGGCAGTTCAGCAGGACTACGCCGTAGCGGGGGGAAAGTTATACAAATGGCTACCCTTGGGTCTGTATTTATAGGCAAAACTTGCCAAAATCGCGTCGGGTACAGCGGACGCCTATCTCTGTTGAAACGTGTCCGCCTAAGGCGCCGCGATTTAAAAGCCCTTGATTCCCACTTGATTTAACAGTCGCATGATGATCATAGCCTGCGGCCACGTTCAGAATTGCGTCGGGTGATGTCGTCGCGTTTTCCGTCGAATCGATCTTTGACCAAATTGATTCTTGATTTGACAAGAGATCTTTGAAAACGCGGTGAGCATGGCGGACGCGATTCTAAAAACATCATGATTTCGAGGCATGGGCTCTTAAATGCTGCCTTAATGGCTATGACTTCAGGGTTTGACTTTAAATCGCGGCAGATATAGCAGACGCGAATCCAAATAGACATGTGCCAAATAACAAGTGTGATTCGCGTCTACTACACCAGCCACAGATCAAGACCTAAAACAGCGTCCACTGTACTGGACGCGAATATTTTAAATTCAACAGACCCTTTTAGCCTCTTTAGAAAAATTCCTAAAAATCCTAAGAAATCATAAAAATAGGAAAATCACTCAAGAGGTTAATTGAAGAGAGCCACTTCGAGGCATTGCGGTGTAACATGAAATCTGCTCAGTATGTTGCCGAAATGGCGTGTCTACAATTGCCACACCGACATTCGAGATCACATGCCCGAGGAAGTGCACCTCCTTTAGCCAAAATTCACACTTGTTGAATTTGGCATAAAGTTGGTTTAATGACCCAATCCAAGCCTCGTGAGGTATTGTCCGCTTTGACCCTCCAACCTCACGGTTTTGTCCTTAATCAATTGTATCGGCTACATATTTGGGATTCCCGAGAGGTCATCTATCCCATGACTACTACCACCTAAACATGCTTAACTTCAGAGTTCTTCACAAGAACTTAGCCGATACACTAAAATGCGTCTCACGAGTTATAGATCACAACTTTACATTTATGGCTCAGTAACACTACCTCCATTTCCGATATGGGACTAATTCAGTTCATTCCTGCCCCATCCCCCATACGCAGTGGTAGCTCCACTCCACTGGTGGCTCCATTTTGGCCCAACTAGACAACCCTTTCCGCATAGACAGGTAGCCCTCTCCACCTACACGGCTCGTGACTGGGCTACTACAAACCCACTAGCTTCCGCCTGGTTCATCCCTAAACCAACCCATATCTTACTAGACGAGTCCTGCTCTAATACCATACTGTAACATCCCGATCTAGACCTCGTGAGGTATATATTGTCCTTTTTGGTCCTCCGACCTCACGATTTTGTTCTTAATCAACTATATCGACTACGTACTTGGGCTTCCTGGGAGGTCACCCATTCCGTGACTACTCCCACCCAAACATGCTTAACTTCAAAATTCTTTGCAAGAACTCAGTCGATATACCAAAAAGTGCCTTGCTATGGATCACAACTTTACATTTTTGGCCTAGTAACAGTACCCTGATTTCCGATATGGGACTAATTCGGTTCATTCTTGCCCCAGCTCCCATACGCAGTGGTAGCTCCACTCTGCCGGTGGCTTCACTCTGGCCCCAACAAGTAGCCCTTATGTATACATAGGTAGCCCTCTCCACCTACACGGCTCGTGATTGTGCTGCTACAGTTGGTGACTCTGCAATGCCTCTAGCACGATTCTCAAGTGCTCCTCGTTCTCCACCTATGACGTTGAGTAAACTAGAATGTCGTCCACAAACACGACCATGAATATGTCCAAGTACTCGCAAAACACTTTGTGCATCATGTCCATGAAATCTACTACTGCATTTGTGAACCCAAAATGAATCACGATAAACTCGAAGTGGTCATAGCGCGTACGGAAGGTTGTCTTGTCAATGTCTGACTCCCTGATCCTCAACTGGTAGTATATGGATCTCAAGTCAATCTTTGAAAATGCTATAGCCGACTATAGCTGATCAAACAAGTCATCTATCCTAAGCAACAAATACTTGTTCTTCGTTGTAACCTGGTTCAGCTGGCTGTAATTAATGCACATTTTCAGACTGTCATCTTTCTTCCTCACAAACAATACTAGTGCACCCCATGGCGAACGACTAGGACGATTGAAGCCTTTCTCCAGCAACTCCTCTAACTGACACTTCAATCCCTGCAACTCCACCGAGGCCATCTAGTATTGTGTCTTGGACAAGGGCTTCATTCTCGGAAACAAATCAATGGAGAAATCTACCTCCAGCTCAGGAAGTAGAGCTGGTAGATCCTCCAGAAACACATCAGGAAACTCATGAACAATTAGTATGTCTAAAATAGTCAACTCGCCAAACTCCGAGAAACAAACAGATGTAATGTGTGCAACACAACCATCTCAAATCAGGTGCCGAGCTCTATAGAAAGAAACAAAGGGTCGACAGGTAGATCAGGTACCTAGAAAGCAAAAAGTAGGTTCTCTAGGTATCTTGAACCACATGTATTCCGCTGACAATCTAGCATGGCAGAGTGAGCCTCCAACCAATCCATGTCGAGGATGACATCAAAGTCACGGATCTACAGAGCAAACAGTCTGGCCGGCAAGTGGTGACTCTGGACCTGAACAGTAACACCCTCCAGGTAACCCAAGGAACACATGTAATCACTAGACAGAAGCTCAACCAACATGTCACATGGCCTCTCAAGTGTGGAACCCACAAGTGACCAATAAAACTCCTCAGAAACAAAACACTGTGGGGAACCGGAATCAATCAAAGCACAAGCAGCTCTACCAAGGACGATGGGTACTATACCTACAACCAGGTTTAAAGCCTCAGCATCTTCCTTGGTGAGGTTCATCACTCGCCCATGTCCACACTATCCCCACTATTGCGGCTACAGGTGTGATGGCTGCTGATGCTATTGGTACTGCGGACATTGCTATTGCTGCGGCTGGCACTACCCCTTGTGCTACTACTAGCACTACATCTACTGTGGAGGAGGGTACTACATCTGTGGTGCCTGTTGCGAAAACTATGATTGTGCTAGCTGCTGTTGACTGCCCCCCATCGGGCAGTCTCGCCTGAAGTGTCCTGGCTGGCCACAAGTGTAGCAGACCACGTCCTACTATCCTTGCTCAGCTTCCTACTGAACAGACTACTCCAGTGACTCTGGCTAGTGTCTCCATTTCTGTCACTATCGTCTGCTCCCACAAGTGAACATCTGCCTAAACTTCGAGCATAGGCCAGAGCTGCATGTGCTTGAAGAGGAGGAAGACGTCGTACTACCCCGACTACCGAAGAGTTCTAGTGTGAGGTAGACCGAACTGGAGGCCCTCCCTGGTGCGGTTGGAACCTAGACTCCCTTTCCATGGAGAAAGCCCTAGCCACGACAATCCCCAAGGTGTCACACAGGTGGCCCGACATGGCCCATCTCAACTATAGTCGTAGCCCAACTATGAAGTGCTATGTACGGGCCCGCTCACTACCAACAACGTGGGAAACATGTCTCAACAACTGAAGAAACCTCTGGTGGTACTGTACAACTGTCATGTCCACCTGAGTCAACTCGTGGAACTAGTCTCTTCTCTTACGGTAGGCATATTTAGGAAAGAACTCACCATGAAAGACCTCCAAGAACTACTCCTGAGAGATATGGTCCAGTCTTCGCTCGGGAAAGTTTGTCTATCTTTGAGTCCTCCACCATTCATGTGCTGGCCCCTTCAGCTGATACACTGCAAGCCTCACTTGGTCCTGCTCTCCATAGTCCATGGTCTCAAAGGTATGCACGAGCTTATGGACCTAACTCTCTGATCTATCTAGATCATATTCACCAAAGAAGGTCGGGGTCCGGAGACATAGAAACCTCTCCAAGAGTGCAGTCATGTCTCTGGCGCCACTGCTACAGCTCCTACTACCTAGGCATCTCCTATATCTAGTGCCAACTATGTTGTCAATGGTGCTGCTGGTGGTACTGGTTTCTGAACTGGTACTACCTAGGGAGCCACTAGTTGCTGCTCGCCTACTGCCATCTGCGCAAACTGCTGGCCTCCGGCACTAGCCATCTGTGCGTACTGCCACGAAACTTGAAACATGCATGGCTCTTCACATCTGTTCCATCATCAGCATCATCATCTCTGGAGGTGGTGGCGGCGGGTACCACTATTGTTGTTGTGCTCCCTGAGGTGGCGGAACATTGTGCTAGTCACTCTGGTGAGTCTGAGTAGCTATCGACTCGTGTTGCGGTGCGACTAACTCATCTGGTGTTTCATCCTGCTATTCCATCAACTCTATGACATGCTTGCACCTACGCGAAGCCATGTCATAGCACAACTACCAATACCATTAGAGATAACAACTCAGGTAGCTAGCAGTGTATTTGTACTTTCTGTGGGACTTCTTCTTGTTATTTAGTTCCATTACAAGTCCTGATGGACCCCTTCTATGATACTATTGTAACGACCCTGGAAACCCAACCCTTGGCTTCCATCGAGAATTCGATTTTTGACCCCGCCACCCACGGGTCTGAGGACCCGGAAGGGTTGAAAGATCAGTCTAACAAGATATGTAAAGGAAATAAATAACAACTACGCCACTAAAAATGTACGTACAAGTGAAGGTAAACACAAAGTATGAGGTATAAGTCTGGTACAAGTCCCAAGCGCAAGGGTACAAGTGGAAAAGGGAAAGGCAGAACCCTTAAGGGGCATACCCCGAGCGTGAAGTACTAAGGCACAAAGGAGACACTACTAAGGATGATGCTGACTACTACGGCCCCATCTCCCCCCCCCCCCACCCCGCAAGCTGCTGCTGCTGTAAAGTGTTGTAAAGTATCATCTGGGAAAGGATGGAAGTGAGCCTCATGAAGAAGCCCAATAGGGACTATCAATCACCCACTATTCTAACAAGTAGAATAGATGTATATAATTAAACGAATAGCAATAATAACAACCTATTCTACCAAAAGAAAGTGCAGAAGGAACGAACTACTACACAACCACCAGTTGGGAAATGCTACACGATCGAGAATCACTTGCAAACAACTCACTGTGACTACCTCACAACTACAAACATAAATAGAGGTATGTTTGATTGAACAACAACACTAGTTATCAAAACCAACTACCACTAGTCAATTAGTTCGGAGCGCCACTGGTGTCTTACCCTCAACCACACGTCTGGTCCTGTCGTCCTCTCATCGAAGTGAGGTTGTGGAACTCAAAGAACTATAACAACCATGTCGTAGTCTGGCAGGACTACGGTAACATGTCTGGCTCTTCTAAATGTTTCCGGTACCACGTAGAGTGAGGCAATGAGAAAGGAATAATTATTCTACATCAGAAGAACAACCCCAAGACCACCTCGGCATCCCATACCAACCACAAGAGCTCTGCAAACGACTCAATGTCGTTGTACACATGCACCATTTTCACCTCAGCTCAAAGACTCAAACTCGAGCATACTTGTAGCCTGGAGTACGCCCTCCACAAGCACACGAGGATGGGGGGGTCCTGAGAAAATGTAACAACCCATGCAATGGGAAAAGCCCACAATTGTCAAGCATCGGGCAAACTGACTAGTGTAGTATTGTGCTATTAACAGCACAGGTGCCACAAGAATAGAGAAACTTGAAACTCGACGGAAGCATGGCTCCAAATGGAAGGGCTAGCTCCGTATTTAACACCATGACAGTCACACTACAAGAAATGTAGGATATGTAGATGGCTGTAAATTGTAGCCATCTACAAAAACAGTATTTGTAGACGGTTATTTACAGCCGTCTACGTATGATTGATATGTAGACGGCTTAGAGTCGCCGCCTGCATATCCTACATATGTAGATGGTTATAGCAAGCCATCTATATGACTTATGTAGACGGATTAGCATAACCGTCTATATATGTAGGATATGTAGACGGCTACACTAAGCCATCTACATATCTATCATACGTAGATGGCTTATTATAGGCATACGTAAACGGCTAAAATTATGTGTCTACATAACTTATATAGACGGCTTACGATAACCGTCTACATATGTAGGATATGTAGAAGGCGACATTAAGCCGTCTACATATCTATCATACCTAGACGGCTTATTATAGGCATCTACATAAGTTATGTAGACGCGTAATATTAGCCGTCTACGTATGTTACAGATGTAGACGACTTTGTGTAGTCATTTACATATCCAATATATAGATGGTTATACTAAGCCGTCTACATACATATTATATATGGATGTAAATTAACTCATCAAATAAATATTCAAAACTTAAGATTCAAATTTTAAATATTAAAAATAATTTTAAGTTTATAATGATAATAATAAGAATAATTATTTAATTTGTAGTTGATTATGAATACTATTGGAAAATTATACATCATAATGCTAACATTTTTAAATTGCTGGTTATACTCATAGCATTAAATATATAAATATATGTAAACTTCAAATATATAAACTATACTCATAGCCACTCCTTGAGTGCAATAAATGTCAAACATAATTGAATCAATGTTTGTGTATAGATGAAGGAGATCATAGGTAATTAACTTGGGTGTCCCAATTTTTTTAAAAAAGTATCTTTTAGGGACGGGTCTATAAAGTGAATTTTATTATTCTTATGCTACATAATAGAATAGAAAGTAACAATTGCATGGAGGTTTTTAGGATGGAGAGATGTAAAGACCTCTCCCTGATGGTACCCAGCGGTGGGTTGATGACGAAAGCAACGATCGTTTGGTAAGTGTATCTGTCTTAGATAAATTATTTTTAATAAATTAGTTTATAATTTAATATTTTTTTGTTAATGAAATAATTTTTTTATTGTAGGAGAGGATGACACAGATGACGACTCATTCCCTCCAGAGTGATGATGCCGCTCTTGTTTCAGCCAAGGATGCCTTCATAGCTGTCATGGGACGAGACAGGCCTGATCGTGGTCGTTGCGCGGGTAAGACTGAGACGCTCCGCACTTGGTACGAGAGGGGAGAGGGATCGAGCTCCTCCGGCGGCTACCACACTCAGGTGCAGCAGTTGCAGCTACAGTTGCAGGATCAAAATAAAAAGATGGAAGAGATGTCTGCAAAGAGGAGCATGGATCGCCAAGAGCTAGAGAATATGCGGACTTAGATGTCAGAGATGCAAGTCTTCATGCAGAAATTGGCTGCTCAGACATCACATATGCCTTGTCCTGCGCCTGTCCCTGAGCCTGAGGGGAGTGATGAGTCCGGTGATGATTACGATGATGATGATTAGATTATTATAGTTTGTGAGATGCTTTGTATTTCTTTTGGATGTTTATGATATGTGTGTTTTCAGATAATGTGTGTGCATGATATTAAAAAATGATTTATGTTTATGAGATACTTTGTATTTCTTTTTGTGTGTGTGTATGATTTCTATATAATAGGAAAAATAACAAAAATTAAGAAAAAAATTTTAAAAAAATTGACATATGTAGACGGCTGAAGCCGTCTACTAAATTTTATGTAGACGGTTAACCAAATCGTCTACATAAGTGTTTGTAGATGGCTTTATTAAGAAAAAAAATTTTAAAAAATTGACATATGTAGACGGCTGAAGCCGTCTACTAAATTTTATGTAGACGGTTAACCAAATCGTCTACATAAGTGTTTGTAGACGGCTTACAAAGCCGTCTACATAAATCTTTGTACACGGCTTAGTAAGCCGTCTACATAAGCTTTTATAGATGGCTTACAAGCCATCTACCTAAGCCTTTGTAGACAGCTCACAAGCCGTCCACAAAAGTTTAGGTTTGTAGACGGATATTACAGCCGTCTACGTACAAATATGTAGACGGCTTAATGTAGACGGCTATAGCCGTCTACATAAACTACTTTAGTAGACGGCTTGTTCTACCCATCTACAAAGGATATGTAGATGAACTTTTTGTTGACGGCTGTTTTATGGTTTTCGTAGACGGCTTTCAGCCGTCTACGTATCCTCTTTCCTCAGTAGTGTCACCATGTCGCGACCATGGAGAAAGCAACGCACGGGCTGTCGCAACCATAAGGCAACAAGAAGCCTTACGCGTTCTGGAGCAAGAGGCAACATCCACACTGTCACTACTAGAACACGATAGTGTGGCCTGCGCAACCAAAAGAAGAAGAAGGCGATGGGGGAAACATCGCAACCAAGGACATGACCACCAACGTGTCGTGACCTCAATCTGAGGACTGACTGCCCTGGTCAAGCCCTCAAAACTTTCCCGAAAAACACAACCACGCCACAAATCGAGAAAGGGGAGCATGGAGAAAGGTAGAACTAAGTGTTAGAAGATCAAACCACCATCATTCACACCCATGCATGGCAAGAGAAGTTATTTACTCTCATAAGAAGCTCACATGCATGAACATGGTCACACATACCCCACCCACATGCACCAGGCAATGAAGCATGAAACGAAGTTTGCAAGGCTTAGACAAGGTGGAGAAGGCCTAAAGCATGCTAGAACTAGAGGGAAGAATCGAAGTCACTACCTCAAATAGAAGTGCCAACCCGTTAGGGTCTTCTCGTGTGAGTGGCCACCTCCTCCTTGCTCCAAGCTTCATGCTAATGCCACCTACAAGCAGGGGGAAGCCAAACTCAAGCTCCACCCATCACAAGTCAAAAGAGACGACCAAGAGGGGTGCATCACAGAGAAGGGAGGGGAAGAGAAGGATAGAGGGGGAAGGGAGGAAGAGATCTACTAGTTTTGCATATATAGGTCTCAGATCTCAGAACGTGACAGTTTGACTGCTACGAGCACTCCTAAATGTTATGGCCTCCTCATCACAACCTCAAAAAGACAGTCAACGCTAATAGTCAGACCCGACACATGTTGCCCTACATGAGTGCTATGATGATCAGTTTATCCCCATGTAATTTAAATAAATTACATATCTATTTTGGTGATTAACAAAACTATATAAAGTTTAATCTAACATATTTTCTACAAGTTTTGAGCACAGGAAATGAATCAAGAAAAGTCAAGCAAATTCTATAAGTATCTCACCCTGAAGTATTTAGAGTTCAGTACATATAAAATTTCTAAGTACACATCGATTTCCATTATAGGTCATAACGATTTCTATAGAGCTATAACGATTTCATATTCATAAGGATTCGCTATGTGCTTTTATCGATTTAAGCAGTATAACGATTTCTTCAATTTGCCCTCACAACGATTCGTTAAGTGATCGCAACGATTTGCCCTCACAATGATTCATTAAGTGATCGCAACGATTTGCCCTCACAACAATTTGTTAGGTGATCGCAATAAGTGATCGCAACGATTTGCCCTCACAACAATTCGTTAAGTCATCGCAACGATTTGCCCTCACAACAATTCGTTAAGTGATCGCAACGATTTGTTTCTCGCAACGATTTGTTTCTCACAACGATTCGTTAAGTAATCATAACAATTTGCTTTCCGCAATGATTCCTTAAGTGAGAATAATGATTTGTTTATAACGTCACAACGATTTGTACATCGATTTGTTTATAACATCACAACGATTTGTACATCGATTTGTTCATAACATCACAATGATTTGTACATCGATTTGTTCATAACATCACAACGATTTGTACATCGATTTGTTCATAACATCACAACGATTTGTACATCGATTGGTTTATAACGACATAACGATTTGTACATCGATTTGTTTATAACTTCATAACGATTTGATTATTAATACATATAATGATTTGTGTATGCATCTCTTTACTTATGAATGCACGACGATTCACTCATTTGCACAACGATTTCATAAGTCATGTATATAACGATTTCATGGAAGACAACAATTCAATTTTCGAGCTAATTTTTAATACGTTGAAAAGTCAAAGTCTTTACGTATATTTATGTCAACTGTACATTTATGAAGACTGAACGTATCACTGCATGAATGCAGACAATATCTTCCACTATCGTATCTTCTCTGTAAACATCTTTTAGAACAACAAAATGGCATTACTATTTTGATGAACATTCGTTCTAACATTGACTGACAACAAGAGACAGCTTAGCTGTCTATTGTTCAAGCTTTAAATATGTGCAGGTCTCTGATAGCATCCGTCATACAACGTTGGACAAAATAGAAGCCAAAGAAGATTACAGAAGATCCTCTCTCTGTTTGCGTGCATGAAAAGATAAATGACTATTGACTGGAAGCTTCCAAGTGTCAAGCAGTCTAACGTACACTTATGCATAGAGACAACGGGCACTTAAACGTTCAAATTTCAAAAGATGATATATATATATACGAAGAAAGAGCGATTTAGAGAACAAGAAGTTACAACGCCTTCTATCTTCTGCAAGCTTTTCTTAGAGCCAAGAAAAAACTCTCATTAGTCTTAGCTCTTGCTCTCTGTGCTAAGTTCAGATCTTTGAGAGAGCCTTTTGTTCTGAGAAGAGTCCTTGATTGTAGATCTTTTTCTTCTCAGTCCTTGCTTCAGATCAAGTGGTGTTCTATAAGCTTGATCTAGGGGCATCATCTATTTGAACACATTCTCTTGTGTTTGTTCCCTTCGGTTGTAAAGGAAGACCTGGTGCGGTATTCAGGGTGTTGTTCCCTTCGGGTGTGAAGGAAGACCTAGTGGGGTATCCAGGGTGGTGTATTTCCCTTTAGATTGAAGGAAGACCAGCTGCGGTTGAGTGTGTAAGGGTCCATAAGGGGGACAGTACCCTTGGGTTAGTGAAATCCTGATATATTGCTCAGGGACTGGACGTAGGACTCCTAAGGAAAGGAGATCCGAACCAGGATAATTCTCTATGTCTTGTGATTGCCTTTGTGTGTTTGATTTTTCCTTCATCAACACTAACAATCTGCGAAGTGTGTTTTGTGTGACTGTTTTGTGAACAGGTTTTAGGTACTCATTAATTTTAAGAATCTCATTCACCTCCCCCCCTCTGGGCTTGCTAGCTGGGCAGCAAGTGGTATCAGAGCGAGTCTCTTCGACAAAGAAAAAGATCCAATGATCTGAAGAGTAAAGATCAATGGTAGCCCAAGGTCACTGTGAAGGTCAGTCTGTCAACAGGCCACCGCTGTTCGATGGAGAAGATTACACCTACTGGAAAACCAGGATGGAATACTTCTTGCAAGGATTTGATTTTCAGATCTGGTAAATTGTAAAGAAGGAGATCTTCTAGTCACCAACGAAAAGGACAAATGGACTGATGATGATAGAAAGAAAATATCTCTCAATTGCAAAGCCAAAAGCATTTTATGTTGTGCCCTTAGTAAAAAGGAATTCAACCGTGTATCTGCCTGCAAATCCGCCATGAAAATGTAGGAAAAGCTCAGGATCACTTATGAAGGCACTGACAAAGTCAAGGAAACCAGGATAGACATTCTCGTGACTCAATATGAAAGGTTCCAGATGTAGCCAAGAGAATCTATAACCCAAATGTTCAGCAGATTCACAGATATTACAAACAGATTGGCCGGACTAGGAAAAAGCTATGAGATGGGAGATATGGTAAAGAAAATTCTTAGATCCCTACCATCTTCTTGGACTCCCAAGCTCAGCTATAGAAGAAGCCAATGACTTGAAAAGGATGTCATTGGAAAAGCTCATTGGGTCCCTCATGGCCGATGAGATAAACATGGAAAGATTAGGAGAATCATCTAGTAAGAAGAAGCACTCAAATGCCCTCAAAGCAGCAGAAGGCAGCTCTAAGGAACAATCAGAAGATGAAGCCAGTAGCGAAGACAGTGAAGACGAAGAAGCTATGCTATCTAGGAGGCTTCAACAGATTTTAGCCAAAAAGAAAAGATATCAGTTCGGCAAAGACACTTCAAGAAAAATAAGGACTTTAAGAAGATAGAAGGAAAGGACTCAAAGAAAGGTGAGCCCATCTACTACGAGTGTAAGAAGCCCGGACATATCAAAGCAGAATGTCCGAAGCTCAAAAAATCTGAATTCAAAAAGAAAGACAACTCCAAGAAATTCAGGAGATATAAGAAGAAAGCAATGGCAGCAGCTTGGAGCAACAGCAGCGACTCGGACAGCGAGTCAAACTCAAGCAGTGAGGAAGAAGAAGAAGCCAACCTAGCCTTCATGGCAAATACTGAAGAAAAGATAACTTCTGACTCATCTTTCGATTCCTGTCATGATTCTGATTCTGATAATTTAGAAGAAGCTTTCAACGAGCTTTATGATAAATATAGAGAAGTATCTAAATTACTAAAAGCTAGTAAGAAAAATGTTGCATGTCTAGAGAATACCAATTCAGATTTAAAATCAAAAAATGAACAACTAGAGAAGGAAGTTAATGAACTTAAAAGAAGAAATGAGTTACTATGCGAAGATTTAAAAGATAAAAACAAACAAATAATCAAACGAGAAAAACAAGAGACAGTAGATGGATTAGAAAATAAAATTAAAATGCTAACAGAAGAAAATGAAAAATTATCAAGTACGTTAGAAAAATTTACTAATGGTAAAAATTCCTTAATATTAAAAGGTGCTAGACGGTCAGGTAAAAAGAAGAATGGACTAGGTTACATTCTACCAGATAATGAAGACACAACAGTATACCCTAAAATATATCCAACTCCAAAATTCATACCTGAACAAGATGTAGCATATAAATCAGACTTTAAATATGCTCCATATGAAAAAATAACTAGAACAACATGTTGCAGTCACTGCAACAAACTAGGACATACTAAAACAACATGTCCAACTAAATATAAAAGATGGATAATCAAAAGGAAATTTGATGACACTAACCATCCAGGACCCAAAAGAACTTGGGTACCTAAAGCTTGATGTTTTCATTTCAGGAAAATCCCCGGGCATCTAAGTGGTATTTGGACAGTGGATGCTCAAAGCATATGTCAGGAAATAGAATACTGTTTACCCATTTAGAAGCTGAAGAAGGCACAGTCACCTATGGAGATAATGGAAAAGGGACTGTGATAGGCAGTGGATCAGTGAGCAGCAAGGGCAAGATAGTAATTGAAGAGGTTCTATGTGTAAAAGGCTTGAAGCACAACCTTATCAGCATTAGCCAGTTATGCGACAAGGGACATCAGATCAGATTTCAAGAATCCAAATGTAGTATTATGAAGGATGAAGAAGTGATTTTTGAAGCCAACAGAGAGAAGAATTTGTATGTGCTTTTCCTTGAACAGCTGAAAGATCAAGACATTTGTTTAGCAGCCAGCAAAGAGTAGTCAACTGAGTTGTGGCACAGAAGATTGGGCCACTGCAGTTTGGATGGCATAAGGAAGCTGATTAAGAAAAGCCTAGTGGAAGGTCTACCTAAAATTAGCACAAGATTGGATGGCATCTGTGGGCCTTGTGCAAAAGGGAAGCATGCAAAATCCTCATTCAAGTCAAAGACTATGGTGACAACCTCTAAACCCTTAGAACTCTTACACATGGACTTATTTGGGCCAATGAGGACCACTAGTCTAGGAGGAAAGCAATATGGATTTGTTATTGTAGATGACTATTCGAGATTCACATGGGCATCCTTCCTGGAACACAAGGATGATACGTTTGACAGTTTTGTGAGCTTCAGCAAAAAGGTCTAGAAAGATAAGAAGTATTGCATTGTTGGAATCCGATCAGACCATGGAGGAGAATTCTAGAATGAGAAATTTTCCAAGTTCTGTGATGACCAAGGAATGGAACACAATTTCTCAGCACCAAGGGCACCACAGCAGAATGGAGTTGCTGAGAGAAAGAACAGGACTTTATTGGACATGGCAAGAACAATGTTGTCAGAATATGATCTGCCAAGATATTTTTGGGCTGAAGCAGTCAACATAGCAAGCTACATCATCAATAGAGTAATGATCAGGCCGATTTTGAAAAAGACTGCGTATGAGTTGTTCAAGGGAAAGAAGCCTAAGATTAGTCACTTCAGGACATTCGGATGTCCATGCTTCATCCACAACAACGACAAAAGAGACATTGGTAAGTTAGATGCCAAATCAAATGAAGGCATCTTCATGGGGTATGCTTCTAAACCTAAAGGATATAGAGTGTTCAATAAGCGTACTTTATTGATTGAGCAGTCAGTACACATTATTTTTGATGAAACTAACCCTTCCTTGAGAAAGGAAGAAGATAGAGATAATGATGATGCAGATGAATTTTCCAAGAAGCTAAAGAACTCATCAATTGAGGACAATGAAGATCCACCTCTGGAAGACTTGCAACAAAAGGACATAGAACATGAAAATCTTCCAAAGGAATGGAGATATAAGAGAGATCACCCTCCTGAAAACATCATTGGTGATCCATCTGTAGGGGTAAGAACAAGAGGTAACATAATTCTATGTGATTATTTAGCTTTTGTTTCTCAAATAGAGCCTAGGATAGTCAATGAAGCTCTTACTAATGAATCTTGGATTTTAGTCATGCAAGATGAACTGAATCAGTTCAAGAGAAACCATGTGTGGTCACTTGTTCCTAGACCATCAAATCATTCAGTAATTAGCATCAAATGGGTGTTCAGAAATAAATTGGATGAAAGTGGTGTGATCTTAAGAAACAAGGCCAGATTGGTAGCTCAAGACTATTCCCAAGAGAAAGGCATAGATTTCGATGAAACCTATGTGCCTGTGGCTAAACTTGAGGCTATTAGAATCTTACTTGCATATGCATCTGCACTAGATATGAAATTATTTCAAATGGATGTAAAGTCGGCATTTCTTAATGGTTTTATTAAGGAGGAAGTTTATGTAGAACAGCCTCCAGGCTTTGATGACACTGAATTTCCGAATCATGTTTTTAAATTACACAAAGCATTATATGGTTTAAAACAAGCACCTAGGGCCTGGTATGAAAGGCTTAGCTCTTTTCTATTAAACCATGGTTTTATCAGAGGTCAAGTAGATAGTCACTACAGGAAATTTGGTTATTTACGGTGACATTTATCGCTGTAAAAATGCAAAATGTCGCAAGAAATAAGAATTGACGCCGACAATTGGGTCGCCATTAGTCGTCGCTAAATGTCTTGTCGTAGTTGAATTTTTACGGCGACTTTTTTGTGTCGCCGTATATAGTTTTATACGGCGACATTTTAGGTCGCCATTTACAATCTTTTACAGCGCACCTTTGGTCGCCGTAAAAGCCTTTTACGGCAACAAACGTCCCCGTGCGGCTGTCCTGGCGGCCAGGCCCTTAGTCGCCGTAAATAATATATTACGGTAATAAAAGTCGCTATAATTATTATCTAAAAAATTAATACATAATTGTAAATTCTCATTATACAACCTGTACAATTTACAATTATCCTGTTATTTCGTACAAACAACAATGACATCACAAATATAAAATTGAAATTCACATACATACTTAGGATCCAACATTTACATAAATTTTAACACTTACATCTTAAAAGTCATAATCAAAAGTACATCACATTACATTGAAACAAAAAACATAATGTACTACATAAAGATCAATGTCCCGGTCCTAAATCTCTATGAAATTGAAACATCATATCCATGAACTTTTTGTTCACCAACTCATTCAATTGAGATGACATATCACTTTGTAGACGAGCAGTCACCTCGACAGTCACCTCGGCAGTCACCTCTTCCTTTTGTTTGAAGAGCATTTCTTGGATCTGAGCCACCTCTTCTCTTTGTTTGGAAATTAACTCCTCCATTTGTGATATTCTTTCATCTTTGTCCTTCACTTGGGCTTGAAGTCCAGCAATGGTGGCTGTTGTAACAGCTGACTTGGAAGGTGGCCTTGGACCACAACCTCGTCCTCTAACATAGCCAGATCTCTGTCTGACCACCAAGCTAAGCACCTCCTCTGGAGTTGATGCAATTGGAGAGTCACATGGTTGTGAAGCAAGCTCTTCTAATTTGTCTTTAACAGTTTCCTATATTTTAAAAAAGAGAGAGAGAAAGGGAGCAAAAGATTAGTGTGAATAATAAACACAAATTATATTAAAAATAAATAAATAAACAAAAAATAGACAAAAAATACATAAACTTGTCTTGATTGTTCACTTCCCCGAGAGCCATCCTTTTTTTGATGTGTTAGTCTCCAAAGTTCATGTGCTGGAGGCTCTCCTCCTTCATTACGCTATTAAAAAAAAGGTTAACCTATTATAAAAAACTATATATAATTAATATCAATAAAAATTAAACTCAACATACCTCTGCCCAACTAACTTGCTTGAATGATCTTCGCCCTGTGATATGGCTAATCACCTGCTTAGAACGATTAGCTTTGTTTCTTTCACTCATTGCCTATATCATAAATCAAGAAAAATATTATGATTGAAGAAAATTTTCTAATATTTAAATAAGAGTTATCATCAATACCTTAAATTTTTGAGATCCAAAATAGTTGACCAACCATGCCCACTCATTGGCATTTATATCCTCTGGAGGGTTTTGGAGATGATCCTCGTCAGTTGCATAAGATTGATAATGACGATACAATGTGCTTCGAACATCTCGATATCTCCGACCAGCTATCTCATAGATAATTTTCCTGATGTGGATATCATTGCAAACCTCATCTCCTACTTTAAGCTCAAATTTGTCCTACACATATTTAGCCAAATAAATTACAAAATATGAATTGACAATTTTAATAAAGTAGAGCTAATTCATATGTGAACAAATACTTACCAACAATTTTTCATAAATCTTGATCTTTCTATCTTCGGGAACATCACGCTAATAAGGCACATCAAAAGAAGCACATAGTGTTACCAATCTAGCTATCTCACCAACTAGATCATCTGTATTTTCACCAAATGGTCTTCTGAATTCCATATCAATCTGAACAGTCAACTTTGCATTGTTATATCCTCTCATTTTTTTTAATGTTTTCTTGATGCCATCTCACTTGCTATAACATCGTTGCGGCAGATCTTTTATGGCAATTTTATTTAGTCGCCGTAAAAAATTTGCCACAAAAGTCCCCTCTTTTAGTAGTGTTAAAAAACACAAATCACACTCTTACATCTGATGAAAACAACTAGAATCAAGTGAGAGTAGCTATCTTTGCTCCAAAGAATATGAAAGAAAAGACTTGATATCCTCCTTTATCAAATGAAGGGCAAAAAGAAGAAGAGAGAATCATCTCCACTGAAAATAACAGTAGAAGACAATGACTTTTGTTTAATCTTGAACAGTGACAAAATAACTTATGCTCTAAAATCCTTTCTCCTTATCCACGGATGAGTTGCGGAACTTTCATTTTCATGTATTTTAGTTTAATCAGTTATGCTGTCATTGCCACACGAATCCGGAAAATTTATGAGAAGCAAGCAAACAATCAGAATCTCAGATTGCAGTATCTTGAGCTCAACACAAATAATTGAAATCTTGCTAATCTTGCACTACAAAATATCTATGGGGAAGAATACTAAAAAAACTGACCCAGTCACCATGACAGAACAAGCTAGACATAAATAAATCTTCAAGTTGCCCCAAATAAATACATGATGTAGCATAACGTGTTTTCCTAATTTTCCAAACAGGTTACCCTTCCCAAATCCTTCCTATAAATTTCACAACTGGAAAACGTCCTTCTGTTCCAGTTTTCTCTAGAATATGTTTCTTCCTAGTGAGAAAAGCTATTTCAATAAACACCGGCATGCAGTCCTGGTCGACCAAGTGAAATACTAAGCATATTGGTTACAGATAGACCCTAACAGGACGCCATCATGCATCCCTCACCACATTGGGGGGACACTTGTCAGTATGTATCCACCCTAATCGCCATTCTCAAAATAAAAAATCTGGGACCCTCAACATCTTAGTGAATCAAACATCTTGCTTTCCAAAAAAATCATGTCCATGGCAAGACAGTATTTCCTCACACAAGGGCATCTTCACCATTTCTTTCCACAAGAAACCCAGACCCCCCCCCCCTCTCTCAAAAAAACAAAAAAAAAATTTGAATCCGGAGGGAGAAATCCAGAGAGAAACATGACCAAAGCCCACCAATGTCCATGGAACAGATCAAGCAAAATAACAGTAGAAGACAACAACTTTCAAGAAAGAAGAACGGAAGAGTGTGTCTGCACACCTTGACGTGGTTCCATGTGTTGGAGGGCTTCCTCCCAGAGGCCCGTGCTCCTTGATGATCCGGTAGAGCTCGCCAAAGATGGAGAAGACTTCCTCCCGCGGCACCTTGGGGTTTATCCGCCTCAGATCACGGTAGCACTTCCAAGCGATGGAAGAGGAAGACCAGCTCGCTGCTCCGCCCACGCCAAGCAATGGAAGAGGTGCTCGCTGCTCCGGCCCGCGCCAAGCAATGGCCCGTGCTCGCTGCTCCGCGAAGAGGGAAGAGGTGTTCACTGCTCCGCCTGCTCTGCGAAGAGGGAAGAGGTGGTCCAAGAGGCAAAATCGCCCATGCTCGCTGCTCCGCTAAGAGGGAAGAGGGAAAACAGGCGCGAATGTGGAGATTGGGGGGAAATTTTTATGGCTTCCACGGCGACAAGAGTCGCTGCAAAATCTTTGAAGGGTGTATTCACGGCAAATATTTCTTTCACCGTAAAAAGCCTAGTATATTGGCTACACCCGCCCCTAGCCACCGTTTAAAAGTGATCTTTTACGGCAACTTTTCCTAGTCGCTGTAAAAGACTTGCCACAAAAGCCCTCCCTTCTAGTAGTGAGTACACTATTCATCAAATCTAAAGTCAAACATATATTTCTTGTTCAAATTTATGTTGATGATGTAATATTTGGTTCTACTGATGAATCTCTTTGCAAGTACTTTGAGAAGCTTATGCAGGGAGAGTTCGAGATGAGCATGATGGGAGAGCTCAACTACTTCCTTGGATTGCAAATCAAACAAGGAAAGTAAGGGACTCACATCTGCCAAGCTAACTACACCAAGGAACTCTTAAAGAAGTTCGGATTTGATAATGCCAAGCCATTGTCAACACCTATGAGCACATCAACAAGGATGGACAGTGACAAAGAGAGTAAGAAGGTAGATCAAAAGATCTACTGAGGTATGATAGGTTCATTACTTTACCTAACTGCCAGTAGACCTGATATACTGTTTAGTGTATGCATGTGTGCTAGGTATCAGGCAGATCCTAGAGAATCCCATCTAATTTCAGTAAAAAGAATTTTTAGATATTTAACTAGAACTCATGACTTAGGTCTTTGGTATCCAAAATTTTGTGAAATTAATTTAGTAGGATACTCTGATGCTGACTACGCTGGATGTAAAATAGATAGAAAAAGCAACAGTGATTGTTGTCAATTCCTTGCAGGGTGTCTGATATCATGGTCCTCCAAGAAACAAAATTCAATAGCTTTGTCAACAACTGAAGCTGAGTACGTAGCTGCTGGAAGTTGCTGCACACAACTCCTATGGATCAAGCAACAACTTGAGGATTATGGGCTACATATCAAGACAATTCCACTGTTATGTGACAACACCAGTGCTATAAATTTAACCAAGAATCCAGTACAGCACTCAAGGACTAAACACATTGAGGTTAAATATCATTTCATTCGTGATCATGTACCTAATGGTAACATAGATATTTCATTTATTGATACAAACAATCAGTTAGCAGATATCTTCACAAAAGTCTTACCTGAAGAGAGGTTTACATCTCTTAGAAGGGAATTAGGCATGTGTAAAGTGTGAAATATTCATCTGTATAAAACTGAAATATAAATTATCAGAATGCTAATTAATTTTTTCTCCCCGGATTTAAGCAAATTTCCACATAAACTTTTGTCTTAATCCACTCCTATCGATTCGCTATTTCATATAAGTCCTTTATTCCTATTAAACTGGTCACTTTGTCATTTTCCGTCATAATGGCGGCTCTGGTTTTGGAAAAAGGTCAATTTCTTTAATATATCCCGAAATCTGTGTGAGAACGATTCACCTCCTACCTTTATCCCTCTCTCTCTCGTTCACCTGCCTGAGGCGATACCCTAACGTCTCCGGCATCGACTCTCTGGGATTTCAAGCTTCCAACCACTTCCCACCAGAAATTTCTTGAGGGCTTCTATTCCATCCCTCTTTCCAGTCCTCCAGAAACTTTCTCCATTCAAATCCATGGCCTCTTCTGGTATTTCCGGCAGCATCGGGGGCTACAGAGCCGAATTTCTTACCGCCGAGCAGCAAGTAAGGTTTGCGTCTGTGAAAATCAAGCTATGCGGTCACAAAGCAGTGGATGTGGTAGATTTGCAGAAGAACGGAATGGGGATCATCATCGAAGCTTTGGACAGATTGAAGTGGACGAAGATGGTTACTATCTCTGAAGTAAGTTTTTCGGACCTGGTAAAAGCTTTCTATGTGTGTCTGAAGTCAGAGACAGATGGGACCTTGAATTCCATGGTCAAGGGAACCCAGATTAGGGTCACACGGGACTTATTAGCATCTCTCTTTGGTGTGACTATCTCTGGACACAGTGGAGCTCACACTGTGAATATCCAAGAAAAGGGTTTAGGGATAGTTGGTCCCGAGTTCAGGCTGAAAGATGACAAGATTGATGTAAACCAGATGAATGCATTTAATCGCATATTGCACTTTGTAGTTTGTCAGATTATGGTTCCCAGAAGTGCTAATTTTTCATCTTGCACTAGGGCTGATTCAGATTTAATGTTCTGGGCCATCAAGAATCAAGAAATCAACATGGCAGAGCTCATGATTGAAAGGATGAAGTTTGCAAGCGCTCAGGTATGGGACACAAAGAGCAAGTTGAATGTTTCTCTACCCTATGCCCATCTCCTGACGAAGATTTTTCAGCACTATGGCATAAGTGTAGTAGGAGATGTGTCTGAGAAGATGGGCCAAGCTATCCGGTCCAGAAATTTAAGGAAAAGTGGTTTTTCAATTGTCAATGGGGTTTGGACGAAGACTTCTGTAACTGAGGGTGAAGCCAATATTGGCGAAGCCCAAGAGGTCCAAGAAGCAGAACCAGCAGCAGCAGCAGAACCAGAAGTAGCAGCAGCACCATCTGTGGAAGCAAAACCATCAGCAGCAGTAGCAGTATCAAGCAGCAGGATTGAGGATATTCCTCCTGAGGACATTGAGCCTGTTGGGTGTAGTTCAGAGGATCCTCTTCCCTCTTCTCGAGTAGGCTCAATACTCAGAGATGTACTGGAATCCATCCATAGCTCCTTGAGGGATCCAGTAACTAGTGAAGTTCTCATTGCAGAAGCTGTGGCATCAGGCCACACTGAAGATGATGTTTTGGATGAAGCTCCCATTCAGGGGGAGCAAGAAATTTATGTTGAAATTGATCAAGCAGAAGATGCTCCTACTCAGGGGGAGCAAGATCAAGCAAATCAGGATGTGGCATTCGGCCACAATGATGTTCTGATGGAAGATCCTCCTATCCAGAAGGAACAATCAACAGTTGTGCATATGGATGCACCCATGGAAGATGCCCCTGCTGATGGGGAGATTTTGGGTGAAAAAGAAAGTGAGCCTCAGGGGGAGAGAACTGAAAATCCCCCAGAAAATCAGTTTAGAGAAGGAGAAATCGCCAGTTCTTCCGAATCAGATGAGCAAGATCCTGTGGACAAAGCAAGGGAGAAAGGAAAGGAAGTTGCTTCAGATATTCCTCTCCTTGCGGATGCTCCACATCAGAGGGCTCAGAAACAGAAAATCATTATAAATTTGAAGCCTGTGATAGAAAGACTGGATGCCCAAGGTGAAATCCTTTGTTCAGTGCAAGCAGACGTCAACTCAATCTTTATGAGCCAGGCCTCAGCTGCAAAAGAGTTGTCACAAGTGAAGAATGCTATCAGGTGGTTTAATAAAGAAATGGGAAACATGAAGGCTATACTTTCAGATATTTTAAAGGAAGTAAGATCATCAGCACCTCCTGTTTCTCCACCTCCTGCAGCTCAACCATCTGAGGGAACCGAAGAAGAGGTCCCTAGACCATCAGGGTCAATGCCTGCAGCAGAATCAGGTCCATCTGGGCCATCTCCTGTTGAAGAAGCTCCTCGGCCAATAGGGCCAGTTGAGGATTTGTCAAGGCCAACCGGGCCAGTGGAGACTAAGTCTGAGCAGGTCCAAGCAGAAGAAGAAGCTGTTGCTCCAGAGCCCCCAGCTCCTTCACCTATTCCGACACCAGCCCCTCCTTCTCCACCCTCGTCCTCCATAGTACCTCCAACTCCTCAACCTTTCAAACAGCCTCTACCCAGAGTCATCTCCTCTCCAACCCTATTTCCTTGACCATCCACTACATCTCCTATCTCTTCCACACACATTCCTTCACCTCCTCCTCTTTTTGAGGACCCTCCAGCCTCCTCATCAGCTGGAGCCTCCTCCTCCTCTGGTCCTTCCTCTTCTGGACCAACTGCCATACCTTCTTCCACCTCTCATTCCCTTCTTCATCCTTCTGCTCCTCCCTCTTTCATTACTATCATTCCGGAGGGTGCTCAGATTGATGGTCCCTATCTTAGGGCCATTAAAGATGAGTTTGAGGTAGCCATTCTTCAATCTGTTTTGAAGGTTGGAGAACATATTCATAGGACAGACTCCTCTAGTCCTATTCCTAAGAAACGCAAAATAACCTCCACTTTCTCTAAATCCTCAGATCCCTATTATCCTCCTTTATGGTTTTCTCTAACAGAGGTCACCAAAAATAAACCTCTCTACAGGGACTTCCTCCAGAAAGTTGTTTTTGCCTCTATTTTTAATCTTTCTCATCTACATCTCACCGACCATCTAAACACTATTTTGCCTTACACCTCTCTTTCCAAATCCCTCAAATCAAAGATCTTCTCTGCAGCCGAATCCCAAACTGAAGAGCAGTGGGCTCGGACTAATAAAGCTATCTACAATAAATTTCTTCTTGTCAGATCTGCTAGGTTCCCTCCAAGGGACCATTCCTTGACTTTATCCGAATGGTTCCTGATCCACCATAAGGACATCTGGGCCCCTTTCATTTAAAAGGAGATCAAGATGATCAGGCACTTCAAAATGTTCAATGATTACCGGTATCTTCATCGTTTGCCTAAGATTCAGTTGGGTCAGTTCATGCAGGCCATTAGAGCCCTTGGACCAGGTGGAGCTCACACTGAAGGCGTCCAAGTAGATTTTGCAACCCTCCAGCTACCTGACTCTACCTTTCTTCCCCCTCTTCACTCTCTGATTATGGATTCCTCTGTAGGCTCAATTATTTTTGAGTGTTTTGCCAGAGTCATGGGTAGAATCAAAGTGCAGAAAGGCTATCTGGTTGCTTTCCACAGGTTTCTGTTTAGAGAGTATCACCAGGGCCATGTCACTGCTGATGTTCTTGCTTCTGCTCTGTCAGAATGTGAACGATTATCTCCTACAGATTGGACCAGGCTCTATCCTCTTTCAGCACAGTAATTCTCTGATGTGAATGAATCTCTAGCCAAGGAAGGTCAACCTCAACTTTTAGCTGCTACATTTCTGGACATGAACTTCATTCACCTTGTTCATGATCCCTATCAATCCTGGGTTGAAAGGTACAAGGTATATGTAGCTATGCGGATAGAATTGAAGCACAAGCAGAATTTCTATCCAGTCTCTATGGATCAGTTTCTTGCTTGTGCTAGCTTTGGGAAAGTCTCCTTCCTTAAGGTCTCTCTTGAACTAGATCAGTATGCTCGGCTTCTTGATGAGCAGCTAGTTCATCATCTTCGAAGGATGGCTCCCATCATGGGACCTGTTGGACCAAGCCCCTTACCGTTGCACCAAAAGCTCGAGCTGGTAGTGAAGGCGGTAGCCAAATCTTTAAGGCGGAAGCGCAAAGCACCACGTCAACGCTGTGGTCGGCATGAGGGGCTTCGCACTGGGTTTTACCCCTGCGGCGGGTTGGGTTGCCAGCCCCGATGTCACTATGTTGCCCCATAACAGCATAGTGGCAGCGATTCCCTGAGAGAGTCGATGGCAGTTAACCAACAAACTCCCCCCCAGCGACACCCGAGGGAATCGAACCCGCAACCTCGCTCTGATACCACTTGTTGGACCAAGCCCCTTACCGTTGCACCAAAAGCTCGAGCTGGTAGTGAAGGCGGTAGCCAAATATTTAAGGCGGAAGCGCAAAGCACCACGTCAACGCTGTGGTCGGCATGAGGGGCTTCGCATAGGGTTTTATCCCTGCGGCGGGTTGGGTTGCCAGCCCTGATGTCACTATGCTGCCCCATAATAGTATAGTGGCAGCGATTCCCTAAGGGAGTCGATGGCAGTTAACCAACAGGACCTTCCTACTCTATTGAACCTGGGGTTTTTAGACAATTTTTTGAAAAGCAGGAAGAACAGGCCTGGGAAACTATTTCTCATTATGCCTCTCTTTTGTCTCCTGCTTTCTATCTTCCTGTACCCCCTCAAGAATAATTCAATCACTTTGTGCTCTTCTCTTCTTCTTTGTCAAAAGCGTTGATCTTTTTGCTTAAATGACAAAAAGGGGGAGAAAATATAGCAATTCTGAAATACATCTCTTATGATTTTGAAATATCACTAAAGTTTTTATTTCAGAATATCTTGGTTCAATGCTATGTTTTGTCGTCACCAAAAAGGGGGAGATTGATGATCAGTTTATCCCCACATAATTAAAATAAATTACATATCTATTTTGGTGATTAACAAAAATATATAAAGTTTAATCTAACATATTTTCTACAAGTTTTGAGCACAGGAAATGAATCAAGAATAGTCAAGCAAATTCTGTAAGTTTCTCACCCTGAAGTATTTAGAGTTCAGTACACATAAAATTTCTAAGTACACATCGATTTCTATTATAGGTCATAACGATTTCTATAGAGCTATAACGATTTCATATTCATAAGGATTCGCAATGTGCTTTTATCGATTTGAGCAGTATAATGATTTCTTCGATTTGCCCTCACAACGATTCGTTAAGTGATCGCAACGATTTGCCCTCACAACGATTCGTTAAGTGATCGCAACGATTTGCCCTCACAACGATTCGTTAACTGATCGCAAGGATTTGTTTCTCGCAACGATTCGTTAAGTGATCGCAACAATTTGTTTCTCGCAACGATTCGTTAAGTAATCATAACGATTTGCTTTCCACAACGATTCCTTAAGTGAGAATAACGATTTGTTTATAACGTCACAACGATTTGTACATCGATTTGTTTATAACATCACAACTATTTGTACATCGATTTGTTCATAACATCACAATGATTTGTATATCGATTTGTTCATAACATCATGACGACTTGTACATCGATTTGTTCATAACATCACAACGATTTGTACATCGATTTGTTCATAACATCACAATGATTTGTACATCGATTTGTTTATATAGACATAACGATTTGTACATCGATTTGTTTATAACTTCATAACGATTTGATTATTAATACATATAACGATTTGTGTATGCATCTCTTTACTTATGAATGCACAACGATTCACTCATTTGCACAACGATTTCATAAGTCATGTATATAACGATTTCATGGAAGACAACGATTCAATTTTCGAGCTAATTTTTAATACGTTGAAAAGTCAAAGTCTTTACGCATATTTATGTCAGCTGTGCATTTATGAAGGCTGAACGTATCACTGCATGAATGCAGACGATATCTTCCATTATCGTACCTTCTCTGTAAACATCTTTTAGAACAACAAAATGACATTACTATTTTGATGAACATTCGTTCTAACGTTGACTGACAACAAGAGACAGCTTAGCTGTCTATTGTTCAAGCTTTAAATATGTGCAGATCTCTGACAGCATCCGTCATACAACGTTGGACAAAATAGAAGCCAAAGAAGATTACAGAAGATCCTCTCTTTGTTTGCGTGCATGAAAAGATAAAGGATTGTTGACTGGAAGCTTCCAAGTGTCAAGCAGTCTAACGTACACTTATGCATAGAGACAACGGGCACTTCAACGTTAGAATTTCAAAAGATGATATATATATATATACGAAGAAAGAGCGATTTAGAGAACAAGAAGTTACAACGCCTTCTATCTTCTGCAAGCTTTTCTTAGAGCCAAGCAAAAACTCCCATTAGTCTTAGCTCTTGCTCTCTGTGCTAAGTTCAGATCTGTGAGAGAGCCTTTTGTTCTGAGAAGAGTCCTTGATTGTAGATCTTTTTCTTCTCAGTCCTTGCTTCAGATCAAGCGGTGTTCTATAAGCTTGATCTAGGGGCATCATCTCTTTGAACACATTCTCTTATGTTTGTTCCCTTCGGTTGTAAAGGAAGACCTGGTGTGGTATCCAGGGTGTTGTTCCCTTTGGTTGTGAAGGAAGACCTGGTGGGGTATCCAGGGTGGTATATTTCCCTTTAGATTGAAGGAAGACCAGCTGCGGTTGAGTGTGTAAGGGTCCATAAGGGGGACAGTACCCTTGGGTTAGTGAAATCCTGAGATATTGCTTAGGGACTGGACGTAGGACTCCTAAGGAAAGGAGATCCAAACCAGGATAATTCTCTGTGTCTTTTAATTACCTTTGTGTGTTTGATTTTTCCTTCATCAACACTAACAATCTGCAAAGTGTGTTTTGTGTGACTATTTTGTGAACAGGTTTTAGGTACTCATTAATTTTAAGAATCTCATTCACCCCCCCCCCCCTCTGGGCTTGCTAGCTGGGCATCATGCTACTCTGATCGCGACAACTGGCACATCGCCTTCACAATGCATGCATCTTAACACGTCGCACAACTATCCCGACCACAAACAACAAAAATTGAGTGATGGTCAGAAAATCAGATCGCAATGGTCAACAGGTCGCGTTCAAAAACTGAACACAACACCCATCCTATTGTGTTAAGAATGTAACACGTCGATATGTTGCAACACAAAGAACTAATAGGAAATGGTCAAGAAATTTCGGGATGTTACATATGTTCTTCATAATCATGACCTTAGACGAAATAGACAGATTGCACTGTCGCAAAAATTATGATCTAGTCGCCTCTTAGTTTTGTCATGAAACAATATTTTCACAAAATAATAATAATAATAAGTTCAACTAATAATATTGACTTAATCATGATTTATGAGTTTTTTTTCTTCCGACCAACCTCATCTCACATCTTGAGTACTAGGTCATATTCAAAGAGGATCCTTTTGTATTGTAACTTACTACTTTTCTCCCTCTCTTTTTTTTTCCTATGTTTAACCTCCCATAAAGTTTGGTACTTTCCCAATCAGAAATCTAGATTCGCTTTCATTTGAGTGAGGTATAATGTTTGTGCTTGACAATGACATCCTTCATGGGTTATTTGGAGAAAACGCAGGCAAAATGTAAGAAACTTGTGGTTGGGGTGGAATGCCTATCGTTTAGCCAAGCTCCCAAGATATATACATACAATCGAAAGAAAGCACTCTTTATATTCTCAGGTCTAGAACGTGACCTCAAACTTGACAGAGAAATGTTTAGCATCCAAAGGGATCTTTCGTGACAACAACAGCAAATTTTTTAGTGACATTATCTCTGATGCTTAACACCTAGAAAATTACAAGAAACTTGATGGCCTACCTTCTGTTAGTTAGGCCGTCAATATTCTTTCACCTAATGGACTAGGCTTAGTTGTTAAGTATCAACCCACAAGTTTGTGTCAGAAGCTCTACGGATACGCATGAACTGAACTATCCTTGCTGCTCAGCGATTCTAATATGCGATCTACTTAGCTATCATCGAATTCAATGATTTAAACTAAGCATCCTTTCCCATAGGAGGAATAATTAGGTGCGGACCACCCAAAGCACGAGCATGTATAATTAATCACTGTGAGAGTACAAATGGTCCAAAACCTGTCACTGAAAAAGGTAGCTATATCTTGATCCAATATTCTTTTTGAGAAAGATTTTCTGCATTTCTGAAAGTGCAGAAATGTCTAATCATCTTGTACTTTTCTCCTCTCATTTGTGGAAAAGATGAGAGGGGTCCATGTGTCAGCTTGATTCCCACCAATGAAAAGAGAAAAGTACAAGATGACTAGATATTTTTACACTTTCAGAAGTGTAGAAAATCTTTCTCATATTCTTTTGTGAAACAATTCCGCCCAACAGTCTCACTTCATGGCTCACATTTACAAAGCACATACTACATACTTCTGTAAATTATTTAATTCGTTGTCTATGATGGGAGTTTCCCAAAACAGTTCTCTGGGAAGAAATCTTCAGCTACATTATTATCTCTAGTCATTCCCTTCGCTTTTTAGATCTTCTCTCTTTAGTTGCATGAGGCAGTATGTATACATACAGAAAACTTTTAATTAAAACATACGTGTGCATGTGTCATTTATCTATAATGTATTATATATTCACTTTTTAAGGACAAAAAAGTTTTGATGTACATCTCAAGATATATAAGATGACACATGTCATTTTACACACCATTTAAAATTATGTCAATTCATAGATGAGATATTATTAAAATACATCTAACTCATTTTTATTGAGTGTGCAAGTGCACACTTTAGATATGCACCAAGTCTTTTTCAGGACACCCTCGTTAAGGCTTATGTATATGTGGCAATGTTTGGACAGCCTTTAGTTTTAAGTAAGGATAGGTAAAGATTGTGATCACTACTCTTCACTTGTCAGTTCAGTCCACATCTCTCATCAGCATCTGAGGTGCCATTACTCCGTGACTTTTCCCGCTCACCTCTTACCGTACATGTATGTTATGGCAACAGTACTAAAAATTAATGAGAGTAATGTTGAGTAACCTTATCGCCAGTCCTCTTGTTAGAAGTTTTTTTTTTCTTCTGGTTATAGAGTCATCGCGATACGTATTCCTTATAACCAAGCTGGGATTTACACATTCACTTCAGACATGTCTCTGGGTCTAGTGTGGAGTCTCAACAGCATGTCAATAAAAACTCAATTTTTTCTCATGTTAAATAGACTTTTAAGTTCATAGAAACGAAAGGAGATCCATTCCTATCTCTGTCTTCTTTTTTTACTTTTCTTCAGGTTTACTAATTAAACCCGAATATCGTTTGAATCATAGGTGGATTTAGGGAGGGGTCATGTGATCCCACAGAATTTTTATAATTTTATTAATGTGTGTAAAAATTTTAATTAAGTTAATTTGGTTAAAAAAGAATTTGAAGAGAGAGTCCTCACTAAATTAATAGAGTGATCTTATTAGATAAAAATTTTACCTCCGTCATTAATTTAAATATGATGAAAGATTTCAATAATTAAGGGGAAGAGGGAAACTTAAGGAAGGAGTACAGTCCGGCACAGCCAGAGTTAGCTCCATCGCACCACTGCAAAATCTTTGGTGCAGTTAGATTCTGTGAGGATTGGGAGGGGAGGGGAGTGGTCCCCCCCCCTTTCCCCATGCACGCAGTGTGCAGGGGAGCCCAGAAAAGGCCGCCTGGCCATTTCTGGTAAGGAGGAAGGCCCTCCTTTCTCCCCCTCTCCCGGTTCCCTCTCTTCCCCCAGCTCCCTCTCATCGTCCCCCTCCCTCTCGCCCTCTTCTTCTTCCTCCCTCCCTTGCCGCTCTCCCTGCTCCCGCCTCTCTCTCTCTCTCTCTCTCTCTCTCTCTCTCTCTCTCTCTCTCTCTCTCTCTCTCTCTCTCTCTCTCTCTCTCTCTCTGTCGCTCTGTGCGCCGCCCGGAGGAGGAAGTCGTCGCCGCGCCACCGCCACCCGGAGCCGCGCACGGAGGACGCCGTGCGCGGAGGTCGTCGCGTCGCCGTCGCCGCCGCCTGTGGAGCTCGCCACCGCCACTGCTTGGGGTCGCCGCCGGCGGGTCCTACCGCCGTTGGTAGGGACCCTCCTCCCTCTCCGGCGTCGGCCGGACTTCCCCCTCCCCCGTGCGCCGCCGTGAAACCCCCCCCCTGCTCTCCCTGCTCCCGCCTCTCTCTCTCTCTCCCTTTCTCTCTCTCTGCGTAACACCTCCGGGCCGGAGGTGTTTCCGGCGAGGGGAGCGCCGCCGACGGCCGCCGCGCCGTCCGGCGACCCCCCCCTCCCGCCGGCGCCGGCGCCGGCAGTGGCTGGCCGGCCGGCCAGGCCCCTCCCGCTCCCTCTCTTCCCTGCGCGCAGAGAAGGAGACGGGAGGAAGGGGGAGACCCCCTGTGGCGCAGTGCGCCCAGATCTGTCCCAGATCTGGGTGGCACACTGCGCCCCCCCCTCTGGTGCATTGCACCAGGCAGTGGCCTGGGTTCCCCTGCGGCACATTGCGCCGGCAGACCCTTCTCGGCCCATTTTAGCTCTGTTTCGCGCCGTTCTCGCGCCGTTTTCGAGCCGTTGTTGCCCCGGCTGTGCCGGTGGGTTGGCCCGGGGTTAGTGACTGTGTGGTCAAGTCATGTGGTGGTCGAACCCACCCGGGTCGGCTCCGACCGGGCCGGTGGGGCCGTTTGACCGTTTGACCCGAACAGTCACGTTAGTGTTTCCGGCACCCACAGGGTGGGTTTTGAGGGCCGGCAGGCTGTCCGGGGCAGTAATATATGTCCTTCGAGTCGTTGTGTTGGGTTCCTCGATTTCTGGGCCTGCCTGGGTCGACTTCGACCGGGCCGTTGAGAGCCGTTTGACTGTTTGACCCGAACAGTCGTGTTGAGGTTTCCGGCACCCGTGGGGTGAGTTCCGAGGGCCGACCGACTGTCCGGGTGGTAATTCTAGCTTTCCATGGTTGACCGTCAATCAGGTACTTTAGCGGATATGTTTCCTCGTTGAGTTCCCGTTTCGTGCTTGTGACGCTTGTGCTGACTCCCTAGCACTGCGCCTTACTAGTCTTTGCCCGGTGCTGTGGCACTTGAGGGCTTGTCCCAGCGCACGGTGCGCGTTTGGGTTGTTACCGTTCCCCGGGACCCCCATCCTCGTGGGCCCGTTGAGGGTGGTCTCCGAGCCACGAGTGCGTCCGTCGAGTGTTTCTCCGGACGAAGGGGAAAACGGTGTTGGACAGCGGCGTTGAGTCGTTTGTTGAGCTCACTTAGTTGGTCCGGGTCCCGCGGAGTTTGGAGTGTCGCGGTGCGGGCCAGCTAGTCCGTTCTCACTGCCTCGCCTTACACGGTTCCGGAGCCGTGTTGGGAGGACAGGCGTGGGACCGTAGTCCGGCCAGACTACGGCTTGTGGTTGTGTTTGTCCACGCGTCTCACTCCGACGGGAGGGGAGACCTGGACTCGTGGTCGAGTGGTAAGACGCCGGCGGGCGCAACTGACCACTGACTAGTAGAGGCTGGGTTGTGGCTAGTGTGTCTTGTCCAGACGAGGGTTTTACCGTCTGCTTGTGCAGTTGTGTGGCGTGCTCGGAGCACGTTTACCGAGGTTGAGGCTGTGTGCTGTTGTGCCGTGTTGGCGA
Source organism: Colocasia esculenta (assembly GCA_014218235.1). Taxonomy (NCBI): domain Eukaryota; kingdom Viridiplantae; phylum Streptophyta; class Magnoliopsida; order Alismatales; family Araceae; genus Colocasia; species Colocasia esculenta. Next base: position 16,388,568 of record CM024757.1, on the reverse strand, counting down.
TACTTGTGGACCTGTGTACTTTCCGTTTATTTATTTCAATACTTGCTCAGTTGTGTTATTATTTTATTATATCTCCTGCTTAGTTAGTAGACTTGTTGCTTGAGTTACTGCCGCCCTTCCGCTTGGTGTAGTTAGCTTGTTTACTTTAGTAGCACTGTTCTTCCTGTCTAGTTTAGTTGTGTTGTTCTTGTTTCCGCTGTCGAACCGGCGAGGGGTTGGGTTCCCTACTGGGCTTCGTTCGCGAAGCTCATCCCCCCTTACTTCCTTCCAGGTTTGTGCTCGAGGGAGCCGATGTTCGTGTTTGGACGGTCTGCGTCGCGTCGCGTGTGGTCTGCAGCGTTAGTTGTGGTTAGTACTTTCTTTATTTGCACTTGAATTATTATCTGGGACTTTGTGTGTATTCTTTCTTCCGCTGTTGTATTTCTTTATATTGTTTAGCTATTGTAATCTATTGTATATCTCACTGGACATATTTCTAACCCTTCCGGGTCTTCGGATCCGTGGGTGGCGGTCCAAGGGTCGGGTACTTGGAGGGTTCCGGGTATCGGATTCTTGGGTCGTTACAGTTGGTATCAGAGCAAATGTCTTCTGAGATTTACAATGGGTTAATGGCTATGATTATCCCAGAAAATGGTTCAAGTGCGTTGCTGGCACCGTCTGTGGTGTGTTAGTGTTAGGCTTGTGCCTTGATCATCTTTTGCAGGTAGGTTGTAGTTCAACAAGATCCTTGTGGGAGATGTAGAAGGGTTGTTGTTGTTGCAAGGTTGCGTGCGTGGTGTGTGATCGTTGGTTGGCTAGTTCTGGTGGTGCAGTTGATGATGGAGTTGCTGGTGGAGGTCTTCCTTGTGAGGAGGACTGTTGCAGACAGGTCCGGTGCGGTGCTCTTGCTCGTCGTTGGCTGCGCTTTCGGCTGCATGTGTTCTGTGGTGGCTGAGAGAGTCTGTTTGTGGTGTGGCTTCCACTGGTGCAGATTTGTTGTCTGCGGGTCCAGTGGAAGGTGCCCTTATTTTTCCTACTTATATTTGCTCTTGGCTTTGTTGTGCTTTGGTTGCTTGGGCATGTTGCCTCACCTGTTAGGTGAGTTGTGGGTGCCCTGTGTTCTGCTAGGTTGGCATTGCTGCTCGGACTTAGCAGTTGCTCTGTGTGTGCTTGTGATGTTGCTGGTTGCGTGTTATGTCACTTGTTGTGTTTGCTTGGTGGCCTTGTGCTAATTGGTTGTGAGTTCTGGTGAGGTGTTCCCAGAGCTCTTTCTTGCTTGTTCTGGTGGAGGGTTCTCCCAGAACTTCTTCGTGCTCATTTCTGTTTTGTTGCCCTCGGGGTTGAGGTGCATTGTTGGTTGGCCTTGTGTTCTGGTGAGGTCTCCCAGAACTGTTTGTTGTTGTCTTGGTGAGGGTTTCTCCCAGGACTGCTCTGTGCTTGTTTCTAGTTATTGTCGTGCTGCCTCAAGGTTGAGTGTGTTGTTGGTTGGCTGGTGCGTTCTGGTGGGCTCTCCCAGAACGGTGTCTTGGTCGTCTGGTGGAGGTTCTCCCAGAACTGTCTTGTATTGTTTATGCTTCTTGTTGTGCTCTCTTTGAAGATCTGTGTGGATCGGTTGTTTGGGTTGTTTGTTCTGGTGGAGCTCTCCTTGGATGACTCTCTGTCATTCTTGATAGAGGTCCTTTCCAGGACTGCCTAGTGTTTGATTTGCTTGTTGCTGCTCTCTCCGTAGAGATGAGCTGTCATTGTTTCCAGTTGGACTGTCTGTGTTACAGTCTATCTGAGCATTGTCGGTCAAGGTGCGGTACCTTTGACCGTGTGTCTAGTTGTTGTGTTGGCCAGGTGCCTTGTTGTTTGTTTCCATTTTTTTTTTGGCTGCGTTGGTGGGACTGCGGGTGTCCCCGTGGCTCGGATGGTTCTGTTTCGTTTTCTTGTGCCCAACTCTCTCTCGCAGTTGGTGATGTGGCGTGTGCCGTGGCCATGTGGTTGGCGGTACTTCTGGTGGAGGTGTTGGTTTTGTGTTTCGATCCCCTCTCTTGGGTGTGGAAGAGGCCTATTGTGCTTTTTCATCCTCTATTTTTGTGGGTTGCTCAGGGTGGTGGTGCTCCGCTTTTGTGCCTTGGTACTGTGGTGCGTGCTGTTGTGGCCTTCTTGGTGAAGGCTTTTTACCTCGAGTTGTCTTAGGGTTGAGCGGGTTGCTCCCCTTGTGTTATCGTTTCCGTTTGGCGCTGTAGGTTGGTGAACCTACTGGTCTTCTGTGTTTTGTTGTGAGGGCTTGTGTGTTGCCTGACTGGTCGATGTGGGACAGTGTGTTTCCGCTTGATCAGCTCTGGGTTGCTCCGATTTTCTCGCCTAGCTTGCTCGTATTGGGGTTATGTTCCCATGTGCTCTGCTTTGTGCCTCTTTCTGCTCTTGGGGGCTTTTGTCGCCTCTCAGTGTGTGGCTCTCACTACTTGCTGTGGTAGGGCTGATGCCTTGTGTGGTGCGCTTCTAAAGAGCCAGCATGTTTGTTGTGCTCTTCGAAGCTCGTGACCTTCCGTGCGTTTTCTCTTCTTGGTGGGTCTCTGGTAGGGAGTCCCTTGGGTTGGCCCCGTGCCATTTTGGGGCTGTTGGTGCAACCATGTGCACCACACCTGGTGGTTCTGGTGCTTGTGGTTGCGCCGTGTGCTTGTGCCGCGTGTGCTGACCTTGAGTTTGTGCGTTGTTTTGCGATTTGTGAGGTGCTCGAGGCGTTGAGTTGTTCCGCCTCTGGGACGCGTGTGGTGACCTGTTCCTTGCGGTCTTACCGTACCACAGTGTGGTAGCTACCTTGTTGTTTTGTAGCCCTGGTGGTGGTGCACCTAATTTTGGTTGTGGTCCGCGTTTGGTGTTCCCTCGCTGTGCGTGTTGGGTTGTGCCACCTTGTGTTGGTTTGAGTTCTACTCGGGTCAGTGTGCCATTTTGGCTCCTGTGTTTTCCCCGTTTTTCTGGTGGTTGAGTGTTTTTCTGCGGTTGGTTTTGTGGCACTCGCTCTTGGCATTGCACATTTCGTGGTGGGTGCATTGCCAACCTTTGTGTGCTCGATCGAGTACGAGGTGGCGAGTCTGGAAACTGATAGCAGGACTCCTATCTGTGTCCTTGGTGGCAGTGAGGTCTATCAGTTTGTCAGCACTTGACCGTGTGAGTCGCTGACGTCTTGGGTTGCTTGGTTCTGACCAAACCTTAGACATCTTTTCGACCTTTGTCGTTGTGGGTGTTGTGCTTGTAGAGCGTGTTCTGCTTTTGGTTTTCCTGTGACTCCACATTCGTTTGGTGTCCTTGTCAGACCACGAGGAAGGTCTGGGTGAGACCGAGTGGTGTTGTGGATGTCGTTCCACGTGTTGAGGGGTTTTCCACATCTCTGTTTCGCTTAGACTCTGGTTTTCCTTTACGAGACATCCATTTGGCTGTGTGGCCGATACTAGCTGTCGCTAGCTGCGTGAGGCCATTCCTCTGAGCCATGTGGTTGACTCGTAGGTTTTTTTCCGAGTTGTCACCAGTCACTGTGATTTTTGTCAGGTTCTGCTGGTGGCAGAGTGGGTTGCTGACCGAATTGGTTTTAGTGGCAAGGTTTGTTGGTGACTCCAGCCACGTGGTTTTCGGCTAATGGTTCCGTTCGTCTTCGGTTGGTTGGTGTGTGCCACGCTTGTGGAGTTGTCAGCATCTGATTGAGTGCTCCATCCCTGTCTGGGGTGTGCTGTGTGGGCTTTCGGTTGCCTGGTTGAGCACTCCACGCGTGGCTGCATCGCTGTTCTGGCCACCAGGAAGTCGTGGTGAGACTTAGTGGCCTTTTTCGTGCTGGCTGTTTCTTTTCGTGTTCTTTTCCCTCGAGTTGTCGAATGTTTTCGAGTGAGTTGTTCCTGCCCCTGCTTACTTCCGTACTTCGGCTTTGTTTTTATAATTTCGAGGGCGAAATTGTTTTAAGTGGGGTAGGATGTGAGGATTGGGAGGGGAGGGGAGTGGTCCCCCCCCCTTTCCCCATGCACGCAGTGTGCAGGGGAGCCCAGAAAAGGCCGCCTGGCCATTTCTGGTAAGGAGGAAGGCCCTCCTTTCTCCCCCTCTCCCGGTTCCCTCTCTTCCCCCAGCTCCCTCTCATCGTCCCCCTCCCTCTCGCCCTCTTCTTCTTCCTCCCTCCCTTGCCGCTCTCCTCTCCCGCCTCTCTCTCTCTCTCTCTCTCTCTCTCTCTCTCTCTCTCTCTCTCTCTCTCTCTCTCTCTCTCTCTCTCTCTCTCTCTCTCTCTCTCTCTCTCTCTCTCTCTCTCTGTCGCTCTGTGCGCCGCCCGGAGGAGGAAGTCGTCGCCGCGCCACCGCCACCCGGAGCCGCGCACGGAGGACGCCGTGCGCGGAGGTCGTCGCGTCGCCGTCGCCGCCGCCTGTGGAGCTCGCCACCGCCACTGCTTGGGGTCGCCGCCGGCGGGTCCTACCGCCGTTGGTAGGGACCCTCCTCCCTCTCCGGCGTCGGCCGGACTTCCCCCTCCCCCGTGCGCCGCCGTGAAACCCCCCCCTGCTCTCCCTGCTCCCGCCTCTCTCTCTCTCTCCCTTTCTCTCTCTCTGCGTAACACCTCCGGGCCGGAGGTGTTTCCGGCGAGGGGAGCGCCGCCGACGGCCGCCGCGCCGTCCGGCGACCCCCCCCTCCCGCCGGCGCCGGCGCCGGCAGTGGCTGGCCGGCCGGCCAGGCCCCTCCCGCTCCCTCTCTTCCCTGCGCGCAGAGAAGGAGACGGGAGGAAGGGGGAGACCCCCTGTGGCGCAGTGCGCCCAGATCTGTCCCAGATCTGGGTGGCACACTGCGCCCCCCCCTCTGGTGCATTGCACCAGGCAGTGGCCTGGGTTCCCCTGCGGCACATTGCGCCGGCAGACCCTTCTCGGCCCATTTTAGCTCTGTTTCGCGCCGTTCTCGCGCCGTTTTCGAGCCGTTGTTGCCCCGGCTGTGCCGGTGGGTTGGCCCGGGGTTAGTGACTGTGTGGTCAAGTCATGTGGTGGTCGAACCCACCCGGGTCGGCTCCGACCGGGCCGGTGGGGCCGTTTGACCGTTTGACCCGAACAGTCACGTTAGTGTTTCCGGCACCCACAGGGTGGGTTTTGAGGGCCGGCAGGCTGTCCGGGGCAGTAATATATGTCCTTCGAGTCGTTGTGTTGGGTTCCTCGATTTCTGGGCCTGCCTGGGTCGACTTCGACCGGGCCGTTGAGAGCCGTTTGACTGTTTGACCCGAACAGTCGTGTTGAGGTTTCCGGCACCCGTGGGGTGAGTTCCGAGGGCCGACCGACTGTCCGGGTGGTAATTCTAGCTTTCCATGGTTGACCGTCAATCAGGTACTTTAGCGGATATGTTTCCTCGTTGAGTTCCCGTTTCGTGCTTGTGACGCTTGTGCTGACTCCCTAGCACTGCGCCTTACTAGTCTTTGCCCGGTGCTGTGGCACTTGAGGGCTTGTCCCAGCGCACGGTGCGCGTTTGGGTTGTTACCGTTCCCCGGGACCCCCATCCTCGTGGGCCCGTTGAGGGTGGTCTCCGAGCCACGAGTGCGTCCGTCGAGTGTTTCTCCGGACGAAGGGGAAAACGGTGTTGGACAGCGGCGTTGAGTCGTTTGTTGAGCTCACTTAGTTGGTCCGGGTCCCGCGGAGTTTGGAGTGTCGCGGTGCGGGCCAGCTAGTCCGTTCTCACTGCCTCGCCTTACACGGTTCCGGAGCCGTGTTGGGAGGACAGGCGTGGGACCGTAGTCCGGCCAGACTACGGCTTGTGGTTGTGTTTGTCCACGCGTCTCACTCCGACGGGAGGGGAGACCTGGACTCGTGGTCGAGTGGTAAGACGCCGGCGGGCGCAACTGACCACTGACTAGTAGAGGCTGGGTTGTGGCTAGTGTGTCTTGTCCAGACGAGGGTTTTACCGTCTGCTTGTGCAGTTGTGTGGCGTGCTCGGAGCACGTTTACCGAGGTTGAGGCTGTGTGCTGTTGTGCCGTGTTGGCGATACTTGTGGACCTGTGTACTTTCCGTTTATTTATTTCAATACTTGCTCAGTTGTGTTATTATTTTATTATATCTCCTGCTTAGTTAGTAGACTTGTTGCTTGAGTTACTGCCGCCCTTCCGCTTGGTGTAGTTAGCTTGTTTACTTTAGTAGCACTGTTCTTCCTGTCTAGTTTAGTTGTGTTGTTCTTGTTTCCGCTGTCGAACCGGCGAGGGGTTGGGTTCCCTACTGGGCTTCGTTCGCGAAGCTCATCCCCCCTTACTTCCTTCCAGGTTTGTGCTCGAGGGAGCCGATGTTCGTGTTTGGACGGTCTGCGTCGCGTCGCGTGTGGTCTGCAGCGTTAGTTGTGGTTAGTACTTTCTTTATTTGCACTTGAATTATTATCTGGGACTTTGTGTGTATTCTTTCTTCCGCTGTTGTATTTCTTTATATTGTTTAGCTATTGTAATCTATTGTATATCTCACTGGACATATTTCTAACCCTTCCGGGTCTTCGGATCCGTGGGTGGCGGTCCAAGGGTCGGGTACTTGGAGGGTTCCGGGTATCGGATTCTTGGGTCGTTACAGATTCTCTCTTATACGATTTCAAATTAAAGCGCGTCTAGCGTCTTGCTAGCTGCTCCACGCGATCAGCAAAACTTCTAATGATGATGTTGGTCCCATCAGGAAAGAAATTCTAATGCCTCATGTCGCCAAACGATGCCGACAGTAATATCATATTTCATTAAGGATATCTTTTTTAAAACAAAGATCAGATTATATTCTACTTTGCATATATAGGTAAATAAAAAAGGCGGTACCTCTATAATCGACAATTTCATGTTTAGATTAAGAGAGTTATTCAAATTTCAGAGAGTCGTGTAAGTTCACTGCAAGAATTGAAAAATTAATGCTCATTTAAACAAGAAATTAAAAGGAACTGCTGCAGTTCATAAAAATGATCTCCATTGGAAAATAATTTAGTAACACTATTTGATAACATATTAAAGTAACACATTAATCAAATTAAAAACACCATAATTTTATTATTTATGAGATGTTTGTTATTTTTTATTTTAATTATTGATATGACATAATTTTAATAGTGATATTATTTTAATATGTTACTAAACAGTATTACAAAACTGTTTCTCTTTAAAATTACCCATTCGATAAAGAAGATACTAAGTTACTAACTCTACGGACATTAAGTTGGAGAGGAAGCACGGAAAAGATGAAAGTGTTTTAATTTGGAAAAAAATACGAAGAAAACTGAGAGGAGGCGTGGCTGCAGCGTACGTTTTAAGTAACCATGGAAATCGTGTGCTTTGCATATACTAGTTAATTTATCTCTGAGCGGTGTACCATTTAACTATTCAAAGACCATTCGAACAATATTAGTACCCATGTATGCAACTTTAATTATATATATATATATCATTGACGTACTATTATAAGATTAATTTATGGGACACACAAACTAGCTAGTGCGTTGCAGTTCCGGTGCCCCCATTCCATCCAAAGTGGGGTCGCGAATTTTTTAAGGATAGCGACGGGGGAAGGAGTGGCATCTGATAAGAAGAAATTACCGGTCTTGGCAAAGAGAGCGAGTTGCAGGATGCGTTACGGTGGGTGGGCTGCTATCTCTCTCATCCAATAATATCGCGGGGGCGGGAGTGGATCAATGCTTCGTTTTTCAATGAGACCGATACTTGTGATGGGAACGTTCCTGCAGAGATGGATGTCTTCTTCTTCCTGTACTTCCCCCACTCTCCTTACCCAGATGCGTGTGGAATTCTGCAGGCGATACTTAATTCTGTGTACATGCATATGAAGTCAGGGCCTCTCTCTCTCTCTCTCTCTCTCTCTCTCTCTGTGAAATCCGCTGATATTGCAGCTTTGCAGATATAGTGTGGATGTTTGGAGCTGTTGATATGCTCAGCTAGCGATCTGGAGGGCCACACACAAATCTGTGTCCCCTTTCCGTGGTGCTCTTAGTAGTGGGATCCATCTGCTTATACAAGGCCCTAGAGATCCTGTTTGCATATTTATCCCGAACTGAACAATATTTCGTCTAAATGCCTCATATTAGAAATGTTAACATCTTCCCGGCTTTCCATTGTTTTGGCTAAGAATTTGAAGATTTACAGCATTTTCTGTCATTGATGTGATGATTTACATACCCATGCGAAGCCGGTTTGGTACTCACCAATACCAACCTCTTCTCACGATAGTGTGACGGAATCTTCTCCTGACAGAAAACGGATAGAAACCTTGCTCGGCTTCTAACTACATAAGTAGCAAGTATTTCTCCGTAGTTAGTGGCTTCCCCAACCAAATCCTATGAATAAACTTTCAAGTCAATTATGAGTTGAACAAGGGTCCACGCAGGTAGACGCATGTCTAGCCAAAGTATTTAAATCCTCTTGACGACCTTAGTGCTGGGACGGCCCACCTTTCGAAATTTGAACTCCAAATGCAGTACTAGACGAATATCAAACTATATATACATTTGATAAAACGTTTCATATAATCATTGCGATCAGACTGTCCACCGGTAACTTGGTTTGATGTTTGATCCACAAGATCCCGAGAAGGAACTCTTGTTAACTTGCAGGACTTGGCCTGCATCGAACCACTGCTTTCGTTAATTATAGTGTTAGCATGTCTTAATCATCACCATATATATTGCATGCATCTTCTTGTGCACTTGGTTTACGCTTGCATGCGATTCAGCTCTAAGGGCTTTTCAACCAGTCAGCTCACAATTGTCTCCAAGGGATTCCTGAAACTACTGGGTCCTTTCTATCGTTGTCCCCCATCCAAAGGGATCATTTGTATATTTCTGTGTGTGCCCATTTGCCAGAATATTTAATTAACATTTCTCAAATCGCGATCCATGACAGTAGTGGGTAGTGCGTCAAACTGTCCATGTACAACGGTTTTCCTTTAGAACATTAACATATATATTATTATAGCCGATCGAGATATATGCACATTAAAGAAGCCATTTACTATGTATTGGGATTTGATTTGGTTGATTAAACTATTGAAACAAAGGAAGAACAGAATCCTTTTTTTTTTATCAGACAGTCGGCCAGAATTTAAGAGGGAGCCATGTCTGAGGGTATTGACGTGAAGCACACCCACACTTGTATTTGAGGGGAGCCCACCTAGCGAGTTGCTCTTCACGGGTGCGTCAGAATAGCAGGCCAAAGATGCTATCAGGTGATGGCAAGATTCATACCCGACCCCCTAAAAACTAAAAACATATTTGCAGCATGTAACTTTAAGGTACAAGTAATTAGTACATCCAATTAATCATCTCTTGGCTAGTATGGTAAAGAGTTTTCTACTTTGAGAAAGACTTATTGCACTTGTATATTAAGTGTAATATATATGACTAGGTAATGACACATGTAGCACCCCTCACATGAGGAGTGATAAAGTGGCAATCTAATTAATTGTTGGATGCCACATAAATTTGTTGCCTAATTAAGTGCAATATGAAAGTGCAATAAATCTTTCTCTTCTACTTTATACCGTTTAACTTACAATTATATTGTATGAACATGTGTATGAATGTGGGGCTCGTGCGGTGCTGCCGTAGTAACCGCTGCTAGGCGGTGAGGAGCTTCTCTGCTCTCCCTGGTCAGGAGGTACTGGACTGACAGCATGCTCGGTAGCTGGACCAGTTGTTCGGTGCCTGGTGCCTGGAGGCATAGCTTGTGCAAACGAGGCCGCATCGTGCTTTGAACAGGGTCTGCTCGGTGAGTTAGACCGAACAGGCTGGGGGGTATCCGGAGATCACCCTTGGAGACCTGGAGGTCTTCGGGCGCGGAGATTGCGCGGTGCCCGGTGCTCGGGTGCTTTGGCGATTGCGGGCTTGAGCAGGAGCCACCTGGTCTGCTCGGTAAGGATACATGGGCAGGAGCCACCTGATCTACTCAGTAAGGATACATCCTGTTCGAGCAGCCTTGCGCGGTGTTCGAAAACTACCGCTGGGACCCTTGGGGGTTTGGTAGCTGAAGTGTGTTCGGCAGCCGGTTGGCTGAAGCCGAGGACACGTGGCACGAGGGCCATTACCGCTTTGCCTTGCTGGGTCTTGATGGGCCCATGGGCCTAGGAGGCTAGAAATAGCCTCTACACGTTTAAATATAATATGATTAGGTAATAAATTATGTGACATCTAATAATTAAGTTGTCACTTTATCACTTTTCATATGAAGAGTGTTACATAAATTTATTACCTAAACATATTACACTTAAATGTAATATGAAAATGTATTAAATTTTTCTCTTTTAAAAAAGATGAAAGAAAAATAAGGTACATGCCACACAATAGCTCTAGCTAGGGGTGTTCACTATTCGGTTCAAACCGAAAAACCAAACCGAATCGAGCGATTCAGTTTGGTTTAGTTCGGTTTGAACATGGAAAAATTTTGGTTTGGTTCCAAACCAAATTGAAAAAGAAAATTCGGTTTGGTTCGGTTTCTAAGCTCTATAAATCAAACCAAACCGATTAAACTGAATTACAATAATAAGTTTTAATTTGTATATATCTATCAAGTTTATTCAATATAAAATACATATTGGAGAGGATAATATGGTCATCAATATTTAATACTTCGTTTCAAATCTTGTTTGATAATCATTTATTAGAGAAACAAGTAATTAAAATCTTATTTAAGACTATGAGAATATAAAGGCCCTTTTACTTTCAAGTTAAACCGAATAAATCAAACCAAATCGAATTTATTTCGATTTGTTTGGTTTCGTTTCAAGGGACTTCGATTTGGTTTGATTTGAATTAGATCTAAATTTAGTTTAGTTTGGTTTCTTAAAAATTACCTAATTATAAACCAAACCAAATTATGAACACTCTAACTCTAGCTGTGCACTAAAGTGAAATAGAACCAGGTTAAGAGGACCTGCCTGGTTACCGTACGATCTCATCAATAAGCGAGAACCGTACAACCAGTTACTGCAAAGAAAAGTATAAATTGGATCGTCCTGAATCCACTGTGTTGGGTCAGGCATCAGCCTCTAATGGGGTCAGACTCATCAATGGGGTCGGAATGGCACTTGGTGAGCTGATATCAGCTCGTTGTTCTTTCAAACAAATAGTTCGTATAATTAAGTTCTTCCAATACTTCTGCTACTTGTGAGAGTTAAAACATCCACTATAAACGTAGACGAATCAAGTCGGTCTTCCACTTTAACTCCATGTTCTTGCAATTGCTCATATGTGGTGGAGAATAATTACTTTGTCTGATTAAGACAAAAGAATTATGATTGGCACATTTAAGATTAAAGAATTGTCGGCAATCCTCATGTGGAATTGACAACAACCAGATCCGTTGTTCTGTTAGATCAAGTGGGTCATTCATAAGTGAATCTGTAAGATGACTAGATAAACTTGCACAACTGTAATATACATCAAGTATTACTCATTGCATGTATGTTCAGGTCTAGTTTTCGTCTATAAGGTGTCTCATTTTCTACATCATCTTTTTTAACACAACAGAAATCATATCAAGGAGACAAAAACTAATTTTGCATCGAGTCTGGTAGTAACCACAGTTCTAGGTGGGTTTCTGACGGCAGAGGCCCTCTTCTTACTAGCTAGCAAGAAGCAACGGAGCCAAAGGCCGTGGCGACCTTTGGCGCACGAGGCACTCGAGAGACTGTACACCACCCCACACAGAGGATCTTACTCCGGCCGACGTAAGCTCCGTATCTCGAGCAGGCTGGAGACACGGACGCAGGCTCCATTAAATGCCATGGCGAAACAGGCAAGTACAGCTCTCCACAGGCTTTGAACATCTCTCTTTCCCCTGCATCGAGGCAAGGGAAAGGATGGCAGCCGCACGTGTAGGTTGTTCCGCTAGGGGGGGGGGGGGGAACAGGGCGGACCTCTCACACTGTGCGAGGCTTTGTTGCATGCTTCCGCTGTACCATAATGCTGTTGAGAGGTCCGGAAAGGGTCGCACTTGGTGCTGAGCAGTGAGCACTGGGGTGGGGTGCCCCATCTGTCCGTGTATTTTTATCTTTAAGCATATGCATACGTAATTTTTTTAAAACATATTTTATTATTGGGAAGAGAAAGGTTTATTACACTTATATTAAGTGTAATATGACTAGACAATAATTTATGTGGCACTCCTCACATGAAGAATGATAAAGTGACAATCTAATTGTTAGATGTCACATGGACTTGTTGTCTAGTCATATATGCAAGTGTAATAAACTTTTCTCTACTGGGAATCTTAATTGAGCTGCGCTGGGCTAGGCTGAACCCATTGGCCCAGTTCGATCAAAATTGGACTTGGCCATAAAAAGTAAGTTGGTTCCGCCCTTGATGACCCGGGAACAAAAAGGGCCGGTCCTGAGCTTCTTTAAGCCCGGTCAGAAATCAAATATTCTTTAGAAAAAGAGAGAGAAAATCCTTCTCTGAGCCCCGCCCACAGTGTTTAAAAAGAAAAAGAATTTCCAAAAATTGGGGAAGAGGGCAGGATTCCTGCACATCTCTCATGGGCCTGCTGGGCTTCGATCAGGCCCAAGCGGGTCTCGGTCCTTCCGGTCACGTCCCGAGACTTTCTCTGGGCCGGGCCCGGGTCGTGTTTACAAAATCGGGGCAGACCGGACAATTGGTACCACACTTTTCAATAATTAATGTATTATTTTCTCCACTTTGGGTCAGTTAAGGACGATATCTTCTCTCTGTTTTCAATTTTTTATTGTATTAATATGTCCGTCAAATGTAACATATTTTAAAACATGCGAATAAATGCACTAACGAGCCCAATACGCTGTTTCCTGTGAACCAGATGAAACATGTCTTAAATACTCCGACCAACCTGGTAGGTGGTGGATGAGAGCTCAACCAAACGGGAATCCCTTTTAAGCCCAGGTTTCGTAACAATATAAGAAAAAAATAGAATTAAGAATATGACAAGGAAATATCGACATTGGATGCATTTGCGGACATTTATTCTAACTACCATTTAGTTGGTTTCATGTTATTCCATGTTAAAAGAAAGATTCTTGTTTTTCAACAACAGAAGTATTTATGGATAAGTGGTGAATAAGAAATTAGAATGTGTAGCATCTCTTTTTGATAATTGTGAAGGACTATATTAAGATGAGAAAGATTTATTGTACTTTTACATTGCACTTTAAGTGCAATGTGACTAGGCAACAAGTTCATGTGACATCCAACAATTAGATTGTCACTTTATCACATCTCATGTGAGGGGTGCCACATGGACTTTTGCCTAGCCACATTGCACTTAAAGTGCAATGTACAAGTGCAATAAATCTTTCTCTATTAAGATCAGCTCGTTTGGCCCATCAAGACTAGAGAACGGGTCAACATTTGGTAACTATACTAGAGATGTCCCATGAAGACCCAAAGGTGAGGGCCCAGACCACCAAAGCCCTTTCTCTCGTCCCATTGGGTCGTCGACATCTAACCCAAAGCAAACGAAATTGGCTCTCAGGCCCATCGTCTCAACTGATCTCTTTCTTTCTAAGGCTAGATCCTTAACCCCCTGAGCCATAATAAGACCCACCACTCCAAGCTGAGCACAAGTTTGAAGGAAAGGCCTGCTATCTAGATGCCATCATCTAGACAGCCCGTGCAGAAGGATTGATGGAAGACGACATCGACGTCCAAGCCCCTTCTCTTGGGAGATCATTGGAGGCATTGATTCCTCCAAAGCTTTAGATGCCACTATTTCTAACCTATAATGGCTTCATCGACATATAACCAACCAACTCCACAGCTTTGAGTCTCACTTGATTTTTCTTCAGACATCAGATGTTGTGAAGTGCCTAGCCTTTAGAACCACACTCCACGGGAATACATGCACATGGTTCGAGTTTCTCCCTGTTGGATCTATCTCCTCCTTCAAGAAGATGAAGAATATGTTTTGGGAGAACTTCCTCAAAAGTAGGAAGGAGGCCAAGATTTTCGCCAGCCTCCTTGGCCTTCTGCAAGGCCGTGACAAGCCCCTCTAGGACACCATCACACATTTTCGCAAGGAACCCCTTTGTATGCCTCAACGGGCATTGTCACCACCAACTGGAACAAGGCACATGGGATACCATTCTCCGGTGGACTCTGGGAGTACAAGTGCATTGTAGCACCCCAGAAAATATTAAGAAAGATTTTAACACTAATTAGTCGATAATTATATTTGGACAAAGACACTATTATCACATGTACAAAAATTTATTCAAAGAATTAAACAGAAAACTTGGCTAGACTCTAAACATGTATATCCAACAACCCACTAAGAAATCTGGACCAAGAAAAACCTCTTGGACCAAAAATAAGAACAAAGATAAATATTAACCAAAAATTCACAATACCTAAATAGGCATAAATAAATGGGCCAAATGAAGCTAATTACACCATGAGTGGGATCTTAAATTGGATTGTCCTCCTTGTCGCAATCTAGGGGTCGGACGCCTTCTTAAGATATTTGCCCAAGCTGACGCGTTACTATTAATAACGTGACGCAGTGTCCGACGCGTTAATGATTCTTGATCGTTGCACTGGTTTGTCATCTTGCCGTCAGAACAGTCATGTCATCTGTTAGGCAAAGACTATCGGGTTCGTTCTGCTAGGTTGACGCAATCTTGACAGTTCACCAATAAAGGTGTTGACTGGCTTTTGGAGTCGTGTTAGAGTGGGCAGACACGTTAATGGTTAACGCGTCGTGTTGGGCTGATGTGTTAAGGCTTAACACATCATGGCGCCTTGACACGTGATAGGGGCCGTCGGTTCAAAACTGAGGCCAACACCCTTTCCCCCTTCCCTTCTTCTTCCTCTGAGCTTCATTGCTTCCTCTGGTGGGTTCATGGCATTTTGGGCTTGGAGGTGGGGCTTCCTCCTTGTAGGTGGCTTATACTTCATGGTTGGAGCGAGGAGGAGGCCACTCACATGAGAAGGTCCCAACAAGTTGTTTCTACTCTTTAAGATAGGGACACCACCTTTTTCTCCTAGTTCTAGTTAGGTTTAGGATGTTTTCCTCGTTGAGCGTGCTTCCTCCATCGTGGTTTTGGGGTTTTTATGAGAAATCCATGCCTACATGCATGTGAGACTTTCTTTGAGTACAAATAGCTTTATTGACATGCATTTGGACTGATTCAAGGGTGGTTTGATCCTTATATTTGTCATCAGTGTGGTTCCCATGCTCCCCTCCCCCAAACGGTGTGGTTTGTATGGTTTTTGGGTTCCGTGGGCGGACTACGCCGCCAATCCCTCTGTCTAAGAATGCGTCCAGGTGACCAGACGTATCATTATCACGTTGCATGCTACAGACATGTTAGCATCTGCGACGGGCGAGGGTGACGCGACAAGGTGGCGTCGGGCCTAGGCGACGTGTTAACAAATAGAGAATAGGTAAGTTCGCATGGAGCCTGATGTAACACTTAGAAATTAAAGAATAATAAAATATTAAACATTAGAGAAGATATTGATTTTAAATTATCATAAAAGATAAAAGAGCATGATTACAGTTGAATCCAGAGTCATTTCACATAATTTATGTGATTCCGGTACTGTCTTCAGATGTGCGCACTCGGATAGGGTGACATTGGAATTCGGTAACAAAAGTAAAATCTAAAAACACCATAATTACCAGAAAAATGCATTGATCTCAAAAATATAGCTATTCGGGATTATTGATGCACAGATATCCAGATTAAGCCGACACAATAATTTTTGGGGGCAATTTTCACCTAATAGAAAATTAATCCTAAAAAATAAATAAAAATCATCATAATTAGATTATATCTCAATTAGCTTATGTTTAAAATTTCATATCAATTGTATATCATTTAAATATAAAACAAGTGGCCCAAAGAACCTAAATGAATTAAATCTGATTTATGTAACCATTTACATGAAGGGTAAGTCTTGTTGCAAACCGCCACATGGAGGTTTGCAACAAACTCAGCTCCCCATTGGGGGGAGCTGAGGTGGGGGCAAACCCACCCCCAATGGGGGTGTGGTTTGCACCCACGTGGATGCAAACTCTCATGGAGAGTTTGCACCAAGTGCTTCTCTTAGATGAATTGGCCATTTGGGTGACGTAGGAAGGATGACGTGTGGGGTGGCCTCGTGTCTATTTGGGGTGATACATATCTAGGTTGGGGTGAGAGGATAAGGACCATCCTCTTCTTATAAACCCCCCCTGCCATCTTCTCTCCATCTTCTCCTTCCGATGCTTCTTCCTCTTCTTCTGGCAGCATCCTCTGCTGCTTCTTCTTCTCTTCATCTTCTGCTACTTCCTCTTCTTCTTCATCTTCTTCAAACCCCTTCTTCTTCTTCACCGCCCCTTCTTCCTACCACCACCACCATGAAGTAGAAAGAGAGAAAAGATAGAGAGCAACAGGTGTAGAGGCAAGAAAGAGAGAGAGGAGGCTGCAGTGCGTGGAGGAGAGAGAAAGAAGAGAGATGAGGAGCTTAAGAAGCTCACCCCCAACCGACCGTCATGCCCAACTGATAAGTAGGTTCATCTCTATCCTTCTTGATTGTTCAATTTCATTCCAAGCATATTTGGATCATGCGTTTCAAGCTCTCACGATTCTGGTTTTTTACCGAAATCGGTCGACCGACCTTGATAAATCGGTCGATCGACCTTAACAAATCGGTCGACCGATTCCCCCCTTCTCAATCGCCCAAGAGAGAGAAAGAAGAGAGATAGGGGGCCTATAGCCTCCCACTTTTCAAGAAAACTATGTACAAGGAGAAAGACTTTGTGCACTTGAGAAAGTGCACAAAGTGCATTCCACATGGTCAAATTGCCCATGTGGCAAATTGCCCATGTGGCACCATGCACATGGGCAATTTGCCCATGTGACACCCAAAAAGTGGTGCCACATGGGCAATTTGCCCATGTGGAATGTACTTTGTGCACTTTCTCAAGTGCACAAAGTCTTTCTCATGTACAAGTATAGTATAGTCATTTCTCTTCATTTCCTACTCATTTATTTCCATTCCCAAGCACGAAAAAGTGATGTGATTCACGTCCGTACGAATCTGGTTTTTACCGGAATCGGTCGACCGACCTTGACAAATCGGTCGACTGATCCCATTGTCCCAGCCCAGAAAACCAGTCCTGGGTAGGTCGGTCGACCGACTTCCCTATTTCGGTCGACCGATTCTTCCCCTGAAACCCAGTAAGTAGCACTGGATAGGTCGGTCGACCGACTTTCTCATTTCGGTCGATCGATTTGTACAATTTTTCTGACATGACTACTTCTTCCAGAAGTGTCCACAGAAACCCTGCGAGACTGCAAACTCATACATTATTTACATTCCATATTATTTAAGTAAATGTTATAATTTGATGTTTCATTTACTTAAGATATTACGAGTAAATAAGGAAGTATCCCCATTTGAATCCAATAAAAATATCAGAAAATTTATATCTCATACCAATAAAAAGTCAACTCTCCCACCGAAGAAGAAAAACGCGATTTTGGCGATTCCATCAAAATAGCGTCTTTTCCAATCTCTCATAATTTGACCTACCTAAAGATCTCATAATTCAAATAAATCTAGTAGAATGTTAAATATCCAAGGACCGGTGAAAAATGATAAACACATATATAACTTTCTCCAATGGAGCCCTCTCCTACTGAAAGAAAAGTCAAACATGTGCATCCTTATTTTACATTAATATGACTTTTACATTAATATGTTATCATCTCCAATTCTAAATAAAATTAGTAATTGAATGATTCTATCGACCATATTGATTTCATGACTATCTTCGTGATATATTCTTCCGTTGACTTTTCGATGAAGGGTTTAAGACTTAATATGTTAAGTCTAAATACCATATTACAGAGTTATTCTCTACAGCCTAAAAAGGAGTAAGAAATGTTACATAATATCTCCAGAACTTGTAAGACCGTCTTGTAACTAGACCAGTGTTTTGACATAGTAATATCGTTTGGAAATTCCGTTTAGCATTTGATTCGCAAACCGACTTGATACATCGACTCCTGATTTACTTCTGAAAGAATTACACCTCGAATGTGGTTTACTATCATAATCCTCTCATATTGCATAACTATGTTATCCCTTGAAATTTCAATCATTCCAACTCTATTGAGATTCTTATATATATTCTCTTACATGTGCCTTATCCTTGAAACTCCAAAGTGCTGTATAACTGTCCTAGAACATAACAATACTGAATGTGTACTTACTGTTCGAGTCTTCGAACTCTACTGGATCAAGATGCCTATAGGGGCAAGTCCAAGTCCCTGGGAGGAACGTACACCCGAACTCAGTCCCTGAACCGGACATGATTCGAATACACCCGTCGCGAATGGATCTTACAAACCCGGCCCCTGAATCGATCTATTCGAATACATCGGTCATGAGTGGATCTTCCCCTGAATCGGTCTAGTCGAATATACCCCATCTTGAATGGATCTTCCAAACCCGGCCCCTGAATCGGTCTATTCAAATATGTACCCGCCGAGACTGGACATACTGAGTGTCTCAGCATCGGACACTACCTACTGCTTGATTGATGAATTATATGTTATTGTTTCCCATCAGTATGACATAACTGAGCTGCATCTACTGACAGTACATATTCAATGGACTGCTAAGATACTGATTACAAGTTTGATAATGATCGCATGTCATTATGTGCCTGACACTTGTTGTTCTGATTCGGTTCATTAATGTATCGATTTAATCTTGCATGGAAAATGTTGTACATCTTGATTTGCATTATTCTTCCCTTTCTTGAACACTGTTATTTGTTATCCTCGTGTGCAGAAAATTTCCTTGATTCCAATATCTATTTCTTGTTATTAGAGGATAAATCCTACTGGACAAGACTGCTCATACCTACTCTTTTTCCAGGTATACATCAGCTCTAGAAGACGGGGCAACGGGAATTGTGTGCTGAGAGATCAACACTTGTCATGTCTGACCTTTGAATTTCAGTTTTAGGATCATGTAATTACCTCCACTTTGTGGAACAACTGTTCATTTATATTTTATTTTAGGCCATGTCCCCCGAGCAATTCTTGCTCGAAGAAAATTTTTAACTTGTTCCCAATTTCCCGTTGTCGCGTCTCGACATTTACGGCAATATTAAATGGCGGGACGTGACACCTGATTTCCACCGAGTCTTCACCAATTTCTAGTTTCTTCTATACCTATGGCACCAGTGTTGTTCCTAGCACGGTACTATGATGGTTGATTCGTCCGGTGTTCAACACTAGAGGATTGTCCCCTTGAGAGGTTGTTATCGTTCCCTTGGACCCCCCATCCCCATGAGCTTGTTGAGGGATTACTCTAGGCTACGGGTGTGCTTGGGTCACTGACCCTGGAGCAGAGGGGAAAACGGTGGTTAGGACAGCAGCATTGAGTCATTTGCAAAGCTCTCGTGGTTGGTCTGGGACCCCAAGGTCATTCAGAGTGTCTTTCCGGTGCAGGCCAACTAGTCTTTTCCTCAGTACCTCCTCTACGTGGCCTCGAGACCACCTGGAGGCGCTAGGTGTGGGACTATAGTTCGGCCAAACTATAGATTCCGTTGTGTGGTTACTTCTGTTCCTAGGCCTCACTCCGACGGGAGGCGGTAGGTCAAGACGTGCGGTCAAGGGTAAGACACGTATGGCGCTCCTGACTGGTTGACTAGTGGCAATCGTTTCTCTATCCAGACAGGTTTCCCCTTGTTTGTGCTACAGCTATGTGATGGTCACTGTGTGCAGGTCACATGGGGTTTCTGACCCTATAGTGCTTTTCCTACCGATAGTCTAGTAGTTAGCTTTTCTTTTTTGTACCTTCCTATGGTAGAATAGAACATTATTGATTGTTGTCATTTACTTCCTTTATATTATATATTCTACATGTTAGAGCTAGTGGAAGATTGATAATCGCTTTTGGACTTCCTGTTGAGAAGTTCACTCCCTCTTTTTCCAAGTGAGATTTCACAGCGGCAGGGAGTGCATCGGGCCGAGGAGGTAGGACGTTAGTCGTCGCTCTCATTTCTAGCAATGGTCCCCCTTCCTTGTGTACTTCACCCTCAATATATGCCCCTTAAGGGTTCTGTCTTCTCCTCTTTTTACTTGTACTTGTAGCGTGGTTGAGGCTAGTACCTAGAGCTGTACTTCGTACTTTCGCTCTTCTTTTTCACTTCCGCATACGCTTCTAATTTACTAGTTGACGTTTATTTCATTTACATATCCTGTTAGACTTGTCTTCTAACCCTTCCTGGTCCTCGGATCCGTGGGTGGCGGTGTCGAAAATCAGATCCTCAGCGAAGACCGATGGTCTGGTTCCCGAGGTCGTTACAGCACCAATGGTAGGGCTCTACCCTTATCCAAGCACACTCTTATGATGATAGGATAGGGTCTCGTCTGCAACACGACGTGCTCTCTCTCCACGGAAAGATTGTCTTTCCACCAACTCAGCATGCCCTCTCTCTCCCTCCCGAAGACCAATGGCAATAGCATGGCACTATCCATGCCTCACAAGTAGAGCAAGACAATACTCCACTCACCGAAGGCCATGCCCTCCCGTCTATCCTTTTGGTCAAGCTGCACAACCTACGGAGGGGGAACCGGTGGAAGGCCCCTAACATATGCTTAAACGAGGAATAGCGACGGATAAGGAGAGTTAATGAAGAAATTTCAGACATCCACCCTCACACACAAAGAGCACTACCCCCCCCCCCCCCCTCTCCCTAGACCAAGCCAATTCGTAGACGTAAGTGTCAAAGAACTCTCTCCTAAGATCATTTCTTGAGGGGCCCAAACCGTTCTAGCTGTTTGTAAGTGCAAGTAATATTTCTCTATCAACAAATTCAAGAACACATGAAAAATCAGACAGTGAAAACTTGTTAACTGCTTTTACTTTTATAAATCAATCGTTTTGGAAGTTGATTGTAAAAAATATACAACATGGAAAAACTGCTCATCAAGCGGAAGTCTTTTATGCGAAAATCTTTTACACCGATGCTTGCAGAGAATAGAATCCTCTTTCTTAGAAGTTATACCAATATGTTTCCTTTTCCTATTTAGCTGTAATTTGGGTTCTACAATCTCGTAACTTACCAACACATGAACATCTGTGGCATATATGTTATGGTAAACATTCTCCGAAATCTTGGGAAACTTTCTAGGAATCTAGAAAAAACAACTCACTTATAAGAAAGGGCTTATGTCCACAAACGGTGGCATTCGTGTGAGCTCTTCCTGCATGCATTTGATTACAGATGACATTATTAAAAGGATGCAATTTCATAAACCGACGTGAACAAATGATGAACTCTCCATAAATTACTGGACACCTATATTTACAATCAAGAGTCCTTGCTTGCCATGAAAGGAAGAAATCAAAATTGACACATCAACTTCAAATCTTACCCCCCCCCCATAATCGCACACCGACGACAGAGGGAGGGCGCAAGAAGATGCTTATGAATAAAGGGTAACCACCCACAACGTACAGTCGATCGACTCCTGTCATTCTAACTTGTTCCTCTTCTTTTCTTTCCTTGCCCTTTTCGGAAAGAGTTCTTGAGCATCTAAAGAGGCCTCGTGTTGCATTTGCACCCAAAGTTCTTCGAAATGATCATGGAACTTCTGCTGGAACCAATTTCGTATCTCCGAATACAGCAACGGGGGATTCTCCCTCCAGACCTCATGTAAGATTGCACGGTTGTCAATAATCATATTTCCATACATTAACTTGTTCAATAGATCACAAACCCTTCTCTGACCTGAGGCCTCAGGCCTTAGAATGCTGGATGGAGGAGAAACCAGGAACCGCTGGACAGACCTTAAGCATGGCAATACATTACCTTGTAGCAGTGCACAACCAAATACTGATACACGATCCTTGTAATCCTTAATCGGTACACTATGCAATGGGAGCTTCCAATTACGTTGGCCAAAAATAGGTTCAACATAGCATAAGACCTTGTCTGTTAACGGTTCATAATAAGGCTTTGGGTCTGCCAGTGGCGCTGAAAAGGTGCAAAGAGGACTAGGACACTTGACAAGCCAATCAGGCTTCACACCAGTCACACCATGCATATATGGTCTTTTGCTGCAAAGAAGCTCGGTATATACAACAAATTCAGGTGCAGTTCGAGCAACAGATGAACTTCGGTGAAGAAAAATAGTTTCATTTAGAGCAGAAGATTCATATTTAGCAGCTCTGATCTTTCGGTCCTCATCTGAAAGCTGTGAAACAGACCGAACACGTTTGGCAACTCTATTTGCCCATCCAGCACATATAGCCTGCCCCAAAAGCTCTTCTTCCACCATGAGCAGTGGATGCTTGCTGGATGATGTTCTCCAGGCAGTTTCCACATCCCCACTGCTCCCATGCTCCCACGAAAATTCGCCTCCAGAACCACTTTGGAAAAATATCAACTGTAGAATTTGTTTTCTTAACTTGGACATTTCATCCATTGTTTTGAAGTGCAATAAGTTCAATTTGCAAAACTCCACTTTATTTTCAGCCAGTTCAAACATCTGTAACGCATATGATATAGTTAAAGCATCACTACTAGGGTTGCAGAATCTTGTGTAGGCATCTCTGGCCATATTTTTGAGCTGTTTCTGCCTTTTTTTCTCTTCTCGGCCTATAATTATTTTGGTGTCTCTCTCTTTCTCTTGACCTGAATCATTTGCATTCTCATTGTTTCCTTCAAAGAGCGTAATAAAAGGACTCTGGAAGCTTAAAGCTGCAACTGCAGCAACTGCATAGCCAAAAACAAAATTTGCCCTGACATAAGCTGGTCGATTCTTCATAATCTGTAAAAATTGTAGAAGCATGCGAGAATGATGAGGACTCATAGGATATTGTGCCATTGCTCTCCCAATGTGTGTTAGACACCCATCTCCATCAAGTGCTCCAAGAGCTTTTAATGTACGCTCAGCTTCCACAAGGGCAATGGCATCAGGTGGAGTTGGAAAAGGGAAATTTGCAACCTGAAAAGCATTGAAAGATGATTTACAAAAAGCACACAAAGTGATTAAAGTACCGAAAGGCTTGCAAGAAGGAAAAGGAGAATGCCTCGTTGGAAAGTCACCTTATCAATACCCATGGATTTCATGAGGAGAACAACACCATCTACAGGGATCTTCTCAATTTCAGCAGAGGAAAAGTCGGAAAACATATTACTATACACCGCAGATGAATACAGACGGTAACAATGTCCAGGCCCTGTTCTCCCAGCTCTTCCTGCTCGCTGAGCAGCTGATGCCTTACTTATCCATTTAACATTATATGTAGCCATCCCACTGTTACAATCATAATCCTTCACCTTTTCTCTACCAGTATCAACAACATACTTTATCCCTGGAATGGTTAAGGAGGTCTCGGCCACATTTGTAGCAACCACAACAAGCCTTTCACCTTCAGGAACATCTTCAAACACACAAAGTTGCTTAGAAGCTGGTAGCATTGCATAAAGCGGCAAAACACAGAAAGCACCATAAAGGTCAGGAGATTTCTCGGAGCATCCTTCTTTTGTAGAAGGAACAACATTTGCTTCTTCACTATTCTTGTTGGGTCCACCTGCAATAGCCTCAAAATGAGACTTCAGCGATGCAAGGCTCTTAGGTTCACTCAGAAAGTCCAACACTGAGCTGGTTTTCTCCATAGTCACAGAGTCGTCGTCGTCGTCATCATCATCGTCATCAACCTCATCCCCTGTTTCAGAGTCTGAATCATAGGGACCATCACCTTCCTCTTGATGAGAGAGAAACTCACCATTTTGTAGGGGATCTCCACCAACCTCCAATGCTTCATTTATCTCCTTCATATCTACCTCCGGAATGGCAGCAATGTCAGTATTACCCTTTTCTCTTTTACTGCTTTCACGGAATCTTTCTGAAGCTTTCTGTAGCTTTTTACACAAGTACTCTACTTCTCTCTGCCCTGTGACAAAGACAAGTATGCCACCTGGTGGAAGTCTCTTGTGAATCAACAGAACCTTCTTATAAGCCCGTCCAACATAATCCACAACATCCGTCCTCTTTGAGAAGTGAATAGTAACAGGAAATTGCCTAGTTGGAACCTCTATAACAGGTGGTGGTTCATGAAATAATCTTCTATCTGAAACAAAGTCCTCAACACGCAGTGTAGCACTCATGAGAATGAGTTTCAATGGCATTATAAAACTGTCAGAGTTGATTTTCACTCCCAACCGTATCTTCTCTTTCTGCTCCAGGTATACTTTCTGTAACCAACAAAAAGAGTAAATAAACAATAATAAAATGAAAAAAAAAAGTCATGGAGCAATAAACTTTCATTTACAAGAAAGTTAAAATTCTATCTTATTCTCACTTGGCGTAACTGTACAACCCGGGAAAGCATTCCGATAAGTATATCCGTGTTCAAACTCCTCTCATGAGCTTCATCTAGAATGATGATTGAGTACTGCTTCAATAAGAAATCACTCTACAACATGCAACAATATTCAGTAAAAAATTCTGTAGAAAATCAAACTCATTTGCTGTGGAAATGCTTATAAGAAAAAACCACATGATAATAGCATGCATTTTACATATAGATAAAAGGACACTGCACTCTAGATGAAAATAAGCACATATAAGAGCTTTGAAGGTCAATTAATCAATTCATGTTCACAATCTCTATGTTATTACTAAAAAAATTGAAAGAGGAAAATGTGGATAATGGAGGTTTTGCAAAAATTAAAAAAAAAGAAAAAGGAACCTGCACTTCCCGAAGTAGAATTCCATCAGTCATGAACTTAATACAGCTGTTCTCTCCAATTTTTCTGTCATGTCTTACTTGGAAACCAACCTCCTTCCCCAGATGAATTCCTAGTTCGAAGGATACTCGTTTGGCAGTAGCAAGAACAGCTACACGTCGAGGTTGGGTGACACCTATCATACCCTTTTTATTACTACAGAGTTTTGATCCATATCCAGCTTCATAAAGGAACTGCATGTTAAACACACAGATCAATAAACCCTTTCTAGACACCCCTACATAAGAACCAGAGCTTCAGTATATAGTTGAAAGTTGAAACATACCTGAGGAACTTGTGTAGTTTTGCCGCATCCTGTTTCTCCACATATAATGAGCGTACAATTTTCATTTATAGCTTCCATTATCTCCTGCTCCATCATTACAATTGGGAGATCTCTCCTTTTCTCTTCAACGTCACTGGGCCTTGACACATGCACAATAGTAGGACCTACCACAGATTTACCCACAGTGAAATCTGGATACCAAGCAGTGTTCGGATGATTAGCAGTCCCTTTATTTCCTTCAAGACCCTAGATCAATAAGAGTAATAGAATGACTTTGTCAGTCATGAAGATGTGTATTTGAGCATGAAGGAGAGGAAGCAAAACAGCAAAAAATTTGCTTTAAAATATTGATTAATGTCAAAGTTGTTCCTAATGATACAACTTTTGAAAGGAACTTCAGAAAGTAAATCATCATGCAAACTATCATGTTCTGGAACCTCAGGTAGCAAAAGGAAAGGATAAACAAATGCAGAGGACAACAAGGATATCATTGCAGACATGATGCAGGACAGACTGAATTGACAGGCCTGCCATGCTAGTTGTTTCATGCCTTCTCAGGGAAGAATAGATACCTTCATCAGGCCAGAGTGCATCTAACGGCTGTACACCAAACAGGATGGACCAAGTGTCGCGCTTGACAATCTACACCGTGTGACAATGTGAAACTACAAACCAGATGAAGTTGTAACTGGGTTCAAGACGTTATGGGCCTTGGGACAGGGATGGGGGTTTCGGTTTCGGATTCAGCCGAAACCAGCCAAAACATGCAAAAACCCATTAAAATATATATATATATCAGAAAATTTATTTAAAAAAATATCAATACATCACCAAAATCAGTGGACATGCATTTCAATCTAAATAAATTAGATTAATAAGAAATCGCAATTTACCAGAACGTCACCTCGAAGCATGGTTACTTACCTGAACATCATTTAAGTAAATGTTAGTATTTGTAGTTTCATTTACTTAAGATATTACATGTAAATAAGGAAGTAACCCCCATTTGAATCCAATGAAAATATCAAAACTCATACCAATAAAAAGTTAACTCTCCCATCCAAGAAGAAAATCATGATTTTGGTGATTCTATCAAAATAACGTCTTTCTAATCCCTCATAATTTGATTTATCTAAAAATTTTATAATTCAAATAAACCCAATAGAATATTAAAAATCAAAAGTCCAATAAAAAAAGTCAACTGTGTATATGACTTCTCCATGGGAGTCACTCTTCTATTGACTAGGACTTAGTTGCTGTCAGTAGGAGAGTGACTCCCTTGGAGAAGTCATATGCACGTTTGACTTTTTTCACCGAACTTTTGATTTTTAATATTCTGTTGGGTCTGTTTGAATTATGAAATTTTCAAATAAGCCAAATTATGAGGGATTAGAAAGACGTTATTTCGATAAAATCATCAAAATCGTGATTTTCTTCTTGGATGAGAGAGTTGACTTTTTATTGGTAAGAGATGATTTTTTTTTGATATTTTTATTGGAATCAAATGGGGGATACTTCTTTATTTACATTTAATATCTTAAAGTAAATGAAACTACAAATATGAACATTTACTTAAATGATGTTCAGGTAAATAAGACACTGTGTATATATCAGGAGCTGGAAGGGATTCCATAACACATTATATATATCAAGGGCATCAGAACATATCCCTCAGTTTCGGCCTTTTCGGACCGACACCAGGCAAAATGGTTTCAGGTGTCACCTGAAACCATTAAAAAAAAAAATTAGTTATCAGACTGGAACAGTGTTCCGGTCCGGTTTCGGATCGGAGGGGTCCGATACCGATACATGTCATCCGATACCGATACGTATCGGACAACACCCCCATCCATGCCTTGGGAGCAGTGAACTGTGACATGGGCTAGTCATGCTATGTGATTGGATCATTTCAACAGTAATGGCAACCACAAAGGTTTGAGATATCTATGGACCATCAGCAAGTAAGCTTTACAATAGTCAACAGTTTAGTCTGAGGAATTTAAATTTTTGGGTTTGAGGCTGAACAAGGTAAGGAAGTCTTCACATCAAAGAATACAGCAGACTCATGCCTGATGCTCGCAGATGGGATGGGCTCATGCTAGACATGGACCTCTACTTGCACACAAAAAACACAGAACTGTCTAGACCATTTATACCAAGAACTCATAACCTCAAGTCACCACCAGTGATACTTTCTCAACACACCATCATTGTGTCCTTGGTATTCATGAACACTTATAGCAGATGTTATAGGCTCGAGACCACAGTAGTTGGTAAAAATGTCCCTAATAAACAATACATAACTAAATTATCCCCCTAATGCACAGATATTCCAAAAATAATCAACTACATAAATTCACTCAACAACCCATCCACACTGTCGATCATTTGGCTTTGTATGTCCCATTGCTAAGTGTATTCTCACCTGATCAATCACCCCAGTTTGAGGGGCGACAAAGCTATGAGTTTAAAGAAACTGAAAAAAAAAATCAGACCAAGCAACCCCACAACAATGTACACCCACAACAAATATTTGGCGTGGCCTGCTCCACCTAGTAACACCATATATAAGCATGTTCCGGTACAATGGCATGTCTTCACATATATATATATATATACAGTAGAATAATATTGAAACAATATATCAGTAAGTGCAAGCCCACATTGATGATGAAGCTTGATTTTTAGCACATGGGACATGTGTCACATACAACCTTATCTTTGACTTTTCAAATTAATTATTTTTTTCATCAAAAGGGGACAAAAAGTAAACTACAATCTGGATGCACCTGAGAATTAGTTTCTTCTCTTCCATTGTCACAGGAAATAAGTGGAAGATGTCTTCGAGCCTCTACCGTGCAAGTACTAGTTTCATAGCTGCTAACATCCGGGACAGGCATTATAGCATCTGGTTCTCTATGATGAATACTTCTAAATGTGGTCCTTATGTCATTTCCCAAAAACTCAACACAGGAAAGGCCCTCAGCCTTTTTTTTGCTTTGTTGCAAGCCGTCGTGAAGAATGGATTGCTCCAAGGGGCTCTGGTAAGGGTAAAGTTCCACA
Source organism: Colocasia esculenta (assembly GCA_014218235.1). Lineage (NCBI taxonomy): Eukaryota > Viridiplantae > Streptophyta > Magnoliopsida > Alismatales > Araceae > Colocasia > Colocasia esculenta. The sequence continues at coordinate 16,360,512 of CM024757.1, read as the reverse complement.
GCAACCACATCATTACGATTTGTTGACTGTTTTCCCTTTTTCTTAAATGGTTTAATGTCTTCAGGCACTTCCAGTCCTGCTTTAGAAAACTCTACAGCAAGAATTCGTTTTTCCCTTGTTGATCCAACCTACAGTAACACAAGTGACAAAGGGAGCTTCAGAGAAATCTTTCATCACCAATAATTCAAAATAAAATTCCACAATGCACAAACCTGGCCAATAGTCCCTGAGGAATGTAAAAGTGAATATGCACCATCATGTATTTTATACTTCCTATGGCAAAACATGACCAAGGATTAAAAAGAATAAGTACTTCAGAAATTCAAAACATTATGAAGCACCATCAAATAATAAGATTTGTTACAATCCATGACCGTCCCAAAGGAAACCAAATGAAACAAAATACTAATAGTGATAACAGGAAATAAAGCATCAACATACTTCAGTAACTTGATACTTTTTGACTCCAAGCTTTTTCTCTTTTTTTCCTCCTGGAAACAAGCCAAAATGATGAATTAATCATTCATAATGTCACAAAACTGTGCAGGCACCCAAGAAAACAAACCTGTAACTGCTTCAATTTTCTTTCCTTGCTTTTACTTAGGTGTGGCTGTGTTTTGGCTGTGTTCTTGGAAATCTAGATAACGGCCAAAGCACAATAGCAAAACAACATGAAAGAAAATCCCATGTTAAAAGTAAGGACAAAAACAAAAGAATAGATCTTCAATAAATGAAAGCAATACATTAACATTTCCAACCTTTCCAGATACCTTTCCAGCAACCTTCATCTTTTGCTTTCTCTTCTCTGTTAAAACAATCATATTGGTGTCATCCCCAGAGAAACTACACAAATTGAAACAGAAGTAGGTGTTTATAGCAAAATATATTCAGTGTAAGAATAAATATATTAAAATTTCTGTAGCTAGTAACCCTGGCACTCCTGTTAAAATAGTGAATTATAAATCACAACAAAAGACAAAAGACAAAATATGTCCAAGGTAATAAGCTCATAGTCTGAAAACTGTATTGTAAATTTATATTACTGACCAGAATCAGAAAAAGGAGGATGAGAAGAAGGAGAGAAAGGGAGGACAAGGTGGAAGAAGAAGGTCAAGAGGCAAAATTGATTACTCCCATCGGCACATCCTGCCTCTCCCTTCCTCCCACTCTTTGAAAATGGAATCAATAGAGAATCTTCTGCCCTTCCATCCATATCCTTTTATAAGGTGAACTCTCCAAGTTGTTAAAAGGTATATTCCCATCTAGTTTGCTTGACATCTAAAGGCCATATTATCATCAAAAGTTGTTTCGGACTTAAAATTGCCACATAAACCATCATTACAAAAATCCCATTTTCCCAGAGCACTCTAAGAAATTATTCTCTATAACAATTAATAACTAAACTCTACGCTAAAGTAGTGAATGAAATGTCCACTGAAACATTGAATGCAAAGTAGATGGAGCAAAAATCTAAGCACTTCCTCTCTTTTTTAACATCTTAGAAGGATTGCTCCAGATATTCCAAAACTTCAGTCAACTGCAGTTGCCTAAACGGTATTCTTGGTTTGTGCATTTATAAGATTGAGCCTTTTCTTGCCACAACTCAGAAGATGAGTGAGATGCACCACCTATCTTATCTTCAAAAAATACATAAAGCACATGCAAGGAGCACCAGAGAACCTCTCGACTGAGTCTATCAAGATTCAAGGTGAACACCTGCCTTTGAAGTGAACCAAAGCATCTTGACTCTGTGCCCCAACACCCTCATTCTCAAAAACTCTACTCTCCAAGAGTCTTAATCCCCACCTTACATCTCGAGACACGAATAGGCAATACCACTAAATTCATGCCAAAGAAGCAAGAAAGGTGAAGTCCTTTGGATGCACTGCTCCTCCCGTGGAACGAATTGCCCAAAGAAAATACTCGTGTTGTTTATGATGTTAACATCCCGTCGAACAAAGACAAACCTTAAACATACTCAACCACAAAAACATAGAGTTAATGCATGACATATGACAAATTACATACCAGGTGCACAGACTCAAAAATGAACACCATGCGGAAGCACATAGAAACAATCTTGCATAGTTTTCTCTTCCAATGGACTACGCCCTCCCAAGAGAAACTAAAAAAAAAAACTTAAAAAGCACATGGAGGAAACAAAAGCGACAATGATGCCGGAATAGACACAAACAAACAAATAGAATCCAGCATAAGAAGAAGATGAAGAATATCATGAGAGACGACAGCAGAAGGAGAAGTTACTGGCTTCCAGGCCGGTCGGCACAGTCCTGCTCAGTCACTGGCTTCTGCTCTGGCGGCGACATCGGTGGCACACCTCTCCCTCTCTGCACGAGTGTTTCCCGCTGGCTGGGCAGGAAGCGGCTGGGTGGCGGAAGGGAAGAAGTCCTCAAAATAAGATTCAGTTCTAAAACTAAACCCTCGTTGTTCCTCTTAAGGAGTTAACGGTGACGTTACCATCCAGTTTGCCATGGCGGTGCGCGCACTGCTGACCTGGGTTTTGATATTTTCATTAGGAAGACGTTATTTTGATAGAATCATTAAAATCACGATTTTCTTCTTAGATGGGAGAGTTAACTTTTTATTGGTATGAGTTTTGATATTTTCATTGGATTCAAATGGGAGTTACTTCCTTATTTACATGTAATATCTTAAGTAAATGAAACTACAAATACTAACATTTACTTAAATGATGTTCAGGTAAGTAACCATGCTTCGAGGTGACGTTCTGGTAAATTGCGATTTCTTATTAATCTAATTTATTTAGATTGAAATGCATGTCCACTGATTTTGGTGATGTATTGATATTTTTTAAATAAATTTTCTGATTTTTTTATATTTTTAATGGGTTTTTGCATGTTTTGGCTGGTTTCGGCTGAATTCGAAACCGAAACCCCCATCCCTGTCCCAAGGCCCATAACATCTTGAACCCAGTTACAACATCTGGTTTGTAGTTTCACATTGTCACACGGTGTAGATTGTCAAGCGCGACACTTGGTCCATCCTGTTTGGTGTATAGCCGTTTAGCCCTATAAACGGGTCAGATCCGGATCGGATCTTTAGAGATCCGAATCCGGATCCGAATTCAAAAGATTCGAATCCGAGCCAGATTTGGATTTGAGCCACATTTCGGATCCGAATTCGGGTTGAGATCCGAATTTAATTTCGGATCCGGATCTGATCTGGATCCTGTTGTGTTGTATTTTTTTTTAGATTTTAGTAAAAAATCTAAAAAACGTGGATCCGGATCATGTTCTGTTATATGATTTCTTAAATATAGTAAAAAAAAATCTAAAAACATGTGGATCCGGATCCTATTATGTTATAATACTTTCTTAAATATAATAACAAATCTAAAAACATGTGGCTTTGGATCATGTTATGTTATATACTTTCTTAAATATAGTAAAAAATTTAAAAAAAACATGTGGAGATCCTGTTACGTTATATGCTTTCTTAAATATAGTAACAAATCTAAAAACAACATGTGGATCCGGATCCTGTTATATTATATACTTTCTTAAATATAATAAAACATCTAAAAAAACATGTCCTGATTATAGAACCAAAAATCTGGTTAAATATGATGGTTTGGCAGATCAAATAATATAGTAAAAAAATTCTAAAAATATCAATGAAGTACTCAATCTGTGCTGGTTCAAGCAAGGAAACTCTGGTTAAATAATATAATAAAAAATCTTTAAAAACTAATGAAATACTCATCTGTGCTGGTTATAGCAAGAACTTTCGTAAAATCTACTCAAACAAGATAGTTGGGCAACTTAAATCAAATAAATAAGAACTCTTAATTGGTTTGAGGATCATTGCTGTCCAGGCATCCATATGTATGCATTGTAGGGCATCATCAATACAAAATTGTGCCCATAAAAAATTGTGCAGATAATAAACCATTTTGGATATAAAATTGACACGGTCCATCTCCACGTTCTCTATGGAGGCTCTAACTGGAATAAAAACATAAGCTGTAAGAACTTTCAAATGGATTCCACCAAAACTCCAAGCACCTAAAATGCCAAAAAATGAACCAAATGTGTTACAAAGTAACTGAAGAGAATAAAAAAATGAAAGCAAAAAACATAAAATCATAAGGAAGTCTCCTACAAACATTACCTGCAAGAACTTGTACATGGATTCCACTAAAAAATCCAAGCACCTAAAATGCCAAAAAATGAACCAAATGTGTTACAGAGTAACCGAAGAGAATAAAAAATGAAAGCAAAAAACATAAAATCATAAGGAAGTCTCCTACAAACATTACCTGCAAGAACTTGCACATGGATTCCACTAAAAAAATCCAAGCACCTAAAATGCCAAAAAATGAACCAAATGTGTTACAGAGTAACTGAAGAGAATAAAAAATGAAAGCAAAAAACATAAAATCATAAGGAAGTCTCCTACAAACATTACCTGCAAGAACTTGCACATGGATTCCACTAAAAAATCCAAACACCTGAAATGCCAAAAAATGAACCAAATGTGTTACAGAGTAACTGAAGACAATTAAAAAATGAAAGCAAAAAACATAAAATTCATTCATCGAAATATAGAGATGGCCAAAAACATAATCTACAACTAAAGAGGAAGGCTAAATGCAGCTCCAAAGGATTATTCACCTAAAGATGTTGATATGTGGGTGAGAATCCATGTTCTTCCTGAAGAGTATCTGATGGAGAAATTAGTCACGAAGCTAGCCTCTCATATCATGGACAAAACTTTTGCAAGAGAAACTTCTGATATCATCACAATGATTCAGAAGAAACAGGTCCATAGATATGAAGAAGAAAATAGAAAATAAGGAGGGGATAAACTTTGGTAGGAGGATGATGAACAAATCTTAGCCAAATGCTAGAATAAACCACTCAAGCATATCCAGTAACTCAGCAAATGACGAGCACATCATTAGGAAGTCGGAGAAAATGTCTTAGATCAAGAAACCAACAAAACCCAACCATACACGTCCAACATCTACAAAATCAAGAAATGGCCATCTCTGCACGGAGGACAGCTAAGGGACAGGGCATCCCCAAACACTTCTCGAGGTGGCTAAATAGATCAAAGAAAAAAAATCTAAGAGGCTGACTAAAAGACAAACTTTACACCAAGAAGGATCGTAAATATCCTTTTCAAAGACTCAGAGTTACAAAAACAAACCCAAAAGATTAGCAGAACAAGCAGATCTTTCTGCCATGAAGAGCCACGAGAAGGCTGTGGAGAGACCCCACAGAAACAAAATAAACCAGAAAGACCATCAAAATGCAAACCTTTCTCCGCAGACGAATCATAAACGTGCTTCCAAGAGGCCAAAGAAACAAAAATAAATCGAACCAGCAAACTAGCACCAGAGAGAAACCCTATCCGACTTCATAAACCACCAACGCTTAAACCATATAGATCTTCTGATACCCATCCGGAACTCCACCTCCATCTTCCCCACATATTCACATCCCCACCTCTCACACCCACTACCTCCCCCAACAAGCACAAGGTATGATCACGACCCAGAACCCAAAAACCCACCCCAAACATATCAAAACTCCGCCAGCCAGCAACAATCCAAACCCCAAATCCTCCACCCCCCCCAGCTCCTCCTGACCACCACTCCCCGCGCCAAAAATTGGAACCTCCACCTCAAGAGCAGAGAGAGGACGAGCGAGAGCAGGCTAGAGAGAGAGAGAGGGCGCAAGGTACCTGGCATCTGCTCGCCACCACCTCAGGAGCTCTCTGCGCGGACCTCAAGATGGCCGACTGCCACCGTCGCCGATCAGAGGGGAGGGATCTCTAGATTCTCCACTGCGGACCTGCGGGTGGGTTTGGAAGAAACCCTAGAATGGCTCAACGAAGGGAGAGATTTTGGAAGGACCGAAGGAGCCCCTTTCGAGTCTTTGACTTCTCTTCGCCTCTTCCGTCGGATCAGGCTTCCGGCGCCCCGAAACGTGAACCCGAAACACGATATTTCGGGTCAGAAACTCTCGTCGAAGTCTCATTATTTCGGGTCAAAACATTTGATCCGAATCCGATTTTAATTTCAGATCCGGATCGGATTTCTGATCCCGTGGATCCATTTGACAGGGCTAGAAATTAGACAAGGTCGGCACATCACAGTAAAGAAAGGGGTTGCAGCAATGGGGGAGTAGAGGGACGATTGCAGCACTGCACAGTAGGAAGGGGGATGGGTGGAGCGGGAGCGAGGGACGACTTGTGATGACCCAATCAGTAAATTGGCCCAACAATTATATTAGTTGATAGATTTATCAAGAAGATCACACATCTTGAAATTAATTTCAATTGAGCATGTTTAACTTAAGAGTTTTTTTCCTACTCGAAGTTTGAAAATCTAATCTAAGTTGTTAATAGTCTACTGATTTAGTTTATTAACATATTCTTATATGGAGTGCTACAATCTACCCCTCTTATATAAACGACATCATTGTCGTTGTTCAAATATAACATACAGTCAAACTCTAAGCAAGCAGGATTCTAGAGTCGACTCCCACATGCACAAGAGATGGCTCCCACTATGTAGCATTTTGCGCCATTATGGCCTCAAGAGGTGGCTCCCATATTGTAGCACTTTACCATGTGTGACACTTAATTTTTGCACTTCCGATTGACTAAGGCATGATATCATTTGTGATGACATAATCAGCAAACTAACTTAACAATCATATTAGTTGATAGACTTCTCAAGAACGTCACTCATCTTGGGACTACTTTCAACTAAACTCGTTTAATTTCAGAGTTCTTTTTCTACTCGAGCTCTGAAAATTACTAGTCTGAGTTGTTGGTAGTTTACTGATTTAGTCCATTTAACATATTCTTATATGGGGTGCTATACGACCCGAGATGAAAGAGGATGCGCGAGTTGGGGGGTGGTGGGGCGACCAATCTGAAGGGGGAGGGTGATGCCCAGAGTTGGGGGGTGGTGGGGTGACCGACTTGGAGCACGGGGAGAAGGGAGAGGGAAGGGGGGAGGGCGATTGGAGAGAGAAGAGGGGAGGGGCCCTATCGTCGTTGAAGGTGTTGTCGTGGTCACACTACTTCCCCATTGCCGTTGAAGCCACTGCTACTCCACTGTAGCCGCTACTTTCTTGTCGCTGCTTTGTGAGAGAAGACCACTGCAAGGGAGTTTTACTACAGGTGGAAAGAAGGCTCCCTACCTTCGACCTTTCTGCCTTTTTAAAAACCTTTTTTTCTTAAAGATTGGAAGACTCTGCCCACAGTGGTATTAGCCATATTGTACTCGCGAGAACCTTGAATTCCAAATTAACAATCGATTTGTTTAGGACAAAAGTACCCTCCAGTAGATATATATACAGAGAGAGAGGGAGAGAGAGAGATCACGAGCATCACCTCCTCCACTATGGTAGGTGCCACCACGATCTTCCACTCCACCCCACATTTCGTCATAGTGCCGCCATGCATCCCTGTCCACGATCGCCATCTCGACAGTAGGGATGTTGTTGGCACTGCCTCAGATGGTAGCCGAGATGTTGAGGCCAACTGAAGTATGCATGGACGTAAGGAGGTGGTGTCCATCTGTTCTAGCACGACCTTCGCGCCCCCTACAATAGCACGCTCGACATCAACTCCTTCCTTGCCTTCACCACCCTTAGCTCAAGGTTTGTCATGCCATTACGTATTGTAGTTGCACAACCGTATTGTACCATGTCACGGGTAAAGTGAGTCCCTGGCACGACCAATCCAATCCGATGTTTATTATTTTTTGTAACTATATCGTCTGGATTGAAGTGTACTGGTGCGATATACTTCGATCCGGCTCATGCCAGTGAAAGGTCGGCACGGCCAGTCCCTACAGTACGGCCAACCTTGCCTCAATGTACTCATTGGGGTCATAAGGACTCGCCACTGCTGCCGCCTCGACTGGGTACATTAGGAGGGGGTGTCCCCATGTCCGACCTGAGAGAGGAGAGAGAAAGAGAGGGTGGGGTTAGCTGATGTGTGATACCCCCTCTGCATGCAGAGAGAGAGAGAGAGTACCATGTGGGGGTATCGATTATAGTTGTTATTTTTAGATGAGACATATTTAGTGCACATTAAAAATATACATTAAGTAAGTCACATCTACCATCGTTGTGACACCTATACTTGAGAGGTTAAGAAAAAGATAGAGAGGGAGATATTAAATGCCCCTCACCTAAAGTGTCACAAGTCTAGTGGGTGTCATGCAACAAAAAAAAAAAAAACTCTTATCGGTGTGACTAATTTAGTGCACATCTAAGTATTTCTCTTTTTAAAATTGTTGCGATTGATCTCTCAAACGTTGATCGGGGTCGAGGTTGTTAGAGCCAATGTGTCTGAATCGCCGATGAGAGCTACTATCCAACCTGTTGTCAAGACTTGAAAGGACACCGAGAGGACTCGGTGGGAAGACAATCTAATGCTCAAGTTCATGGGTTGGCCGAGAAGGATGGCAGAGTCTAGATAACAGAGTGTGTATCTGTAACCATCGAACGTCCCCCCATATATAGTGGGTTGTGCAGAGGGGGCATCACACACCTCTTATTGAACAACACTCATGCTTATCATAATCTTCCTTAATATATTTCAATATCATTCTTTATCTCATGAATATTGTATTTTCCATCACTTCATAAACACTAATTTGTAACTTAAACATTTGAAATTCAACTTCGTCATGCATATTTTGATCATGTTTAGTCGAAACTTACTTCGTCATATCCGAAGTCTACTTCGTCATATACCAAGCTAACTTCATCATATCCGAAGTTCTATATGAAATTCACATCGACCAACTACGTGTTTCAGCTTCGATCGACAACATTAATTTATGTTCATCTGAAGTTTACTTCGTCATATACGAAGTTCACTTCGTCATATCCGAAGCTGGCACTTTGTCATGCTTGTTTTTGTCTGGATTATTTGAAGTCTCACTTCGTCATATACGAAGTTAACTTTATCATATCTGAAGCTTCATTTTGACTGTCTGCATTATATTTCTTGACCAGTCAAAGCTCTACATCGATTGCCTTTGAACCTATCTATTGTTGATCAGTTCCATCACCAGTCGAAGTGTATATCGATTGTCTTTAAAACATCGATTGCTCCACTTAAAATCGATTGTCTTGCATAGACATCGATTGGCTTAAGCACATCGATTGCTCTTCATTCACATTGATTACTATTATATTTAAATATCGATTGTTGTTATGAATATCAATTGTCATATCGATTGTCAAACAAATCATAATATGTTAATAATCTTTTGAATATCTTTAAACTTACTATCTAGACTCTTAATGTTTCAGTTCGATTCTTGCAAAGGTTTCTCTAATCTAAAAGGCATTCTTTAATATACTTTCTAAAACTCTAGTAGCACAAATGGTACCTTATTGTTCTCTGCATTTTAGTTTAACATTTATTTATGAGAACATATATGAAGTACTGTTATTTTAGAATGTTTCCTAACAGTGATCTGCTCTGTAAGATATTTTTTTGTGTCCTTCAAACTGACAAGTTTCCAATTTTGAAGAAAAAGCTTTTTGCATGTGCACTGCGCGCCAAGCAGGTGCCCATTCCTCTTTAAATGCTCACCTACCCCAGTACTCATCAAAGGATAGACTTTCTCTCTGGAACTTATAGATATCTTTTATAAACGACTTGTCTCTTACTTTCTATTATTATTATTATATCTCTTACAAGTTTAACTACGAGAAGAGTAAAGATTTTGCATGAGTATGGTGTGTTCATTTATCGCAACTATTTACAGAACCATGCTGCTACCCCAGTAGCTTCGAAACCATTGAGACTCAAAGATCTGAAGATCTGAGGATAGACCTCTCAAGTAGTCTCAAGACTCAATGTTCAAATTCAAACGGCTATATTGAAACGGGAAGCTAAAGACTCTTAAGGTTATACAATGAGCTGAAGTTTGAAATACAAAACTGATAGATACATGAGTGCATACAACTACAAGAAAGAAGAGAAGTCTCCACACTCACAAAAAGAAAAGGGCACACAAGATCTCAAAAGAGTCATCTGTTCAAGCTACGACTTCTATACTCTCTTGCATTCAAAAGCTTTTCAGTGGTGTTCAGTTGTTCTAGATTTTCTCAATCCACTCTCATAGTCAGAAAGAGTTAAAGCATTCATTCTTATTTGTATATCTCTTTTTGATCTTCTGTGTTTGCTCATTATCTGAGCAAGCACTCTATTCACATCATACTAGAGTTGTAACCAGTAGGGGGTTTATTCCATGTAGTTCCCCTTTGGTGGAAGGGAAGACCTACGGTGGTAAGTGGTTGTATACCCCTCTGTGAAGGGAAGACCTATGGTGGTAGATGGTTGTATACCCCTTTGTGAAGGGAAGACTTGCTTGGGGGCAAGTGGGTGTAATAGCTCTCAGTGGAGAGAAGGTCAAGTATTCTTGGCAGATAGTAGAAATCCCAAGGGGTGCTTGAGGACTGGATGTAGGACTCCTAATTGATAGGAGGTCCGAACCAGGATAAATTCTCTGTGCACTTTGTGTGATTATTTCTGCCAAGTTTTCACTTGTTTCACATGTTATCTTATTTTCAGATAATTTTTTAATAGTGCAAGAAGTCTTATTCACCCCCCTCTAGGATATATAAAGCTCCATCTCGATCCAACAAGTGGTATCAGAGCTAGGCTCTTCCATTCTTCTGATACTAACAAGTGGTATCAAAGCAAGGTCTTCTCAGAAGAATTGAAAGATTTGAAAAGAGATGGCAGCAGAAGCTCACAACTATGAAGGACAGTCTGTAACAAGACCACCATTTTTTGATGGTGAAGATTACCAATATTGGAAGATGCGAATGGAATGTTTCATTCGAGGAACAGACTTTAATCTGTGGCAGGTAATAGAGCAAAGTGATTATACTATACTTGCTAATAGTACTTCTATATTATCAATAGCTGATAAAAGGAATATGTCTCTAAACTATAAAGCTAAAAACTATCTATGTTGTGCATTATCTAAGAAAAATTTTAATAAGTTATCTGTATGTATAACTACTAAAGAAATGTGGGATAAATTACAAGTAACATATGAAGGAACTGATAAAGTTAAACAAAGTACAATAGATGTTCTTGTCTCTCAATATGAACAGTTTAAAATGTTACCTAACAAAATTTTTACTCAAATGTATAATAGATTCACTAATATAACAATTGGTTTAAGCTCATTAGGTAAAAACCTTAGTAATGAAGAAACAGTTAGAAAAATTATCAAATCTTTAACTCAATCTTGAACTCCCAAAGTTATTGCAATTGAAGAAGCTCATGATCTTATAGAACTTTCTATAGATAAATTAATTGGTTCTCTAATGGCTCATAAAATTAATATAGAAATCTTTTCTAAAAGCTCTTCAAAAAAAATGTCAAATACCTTGAAGGTTGCAGATTCTTCTTCCTCATCCTCTAAAGACTCTAAAGAAAAATGTGATGACAGTGATGATAAAGTCATGTTGTCAAGAAGACTTCAAAGAATTCTTGTCAAAAAGAAGAAGTTCAGATCAAAAAGACATTTCAAAAGGAAAAAGAAGAAAGAGCCAACATGCTATGAATGCAACCAACCAGGACACTTCAAATCAGAATGTCATAAACTCAAGAAGAAAGACCCAGTGGAAAAATATGAGAAAAAGAAAGACAAAGAAATTTTTTTTAGAAAATACAAGAGGGCAATGACAGCTACTTGGGACAATGAAGAAGCAACAAGTTCAGATACATCAAACTCAGAATCATAAGAGGAGCAAGTAAATCTACCCCTCATGGCAGGAGTAGATCAGGTAACCTCTAAAACCTCATTTACTTCATGTTCAAAGTCTGATTCCGATAGTTTAGAAGATGCATTCAATGAACTATATGATAAATATAAAACTGTGTTAAACAAATGAAAGTTCTTAAATTAAATCTAATAAATCAAGAAAAACCCAACACCTTTCTAAAAACTGAAGTTGAAAGATTGGGACATTACTTAACTGAAACTAAAAGAACAATTGAATTGTTATGTAAATATTTAAAAACTAAAAATGGTAAAATTATAGAACTTGAAACTAATCTAAATGATTAAAAGATGAAGAAAAAATGAGAGAAGAAATGATTATTTAAGAGCTTCCAGACAAAATAACACTCTGCAAAACATCTTTAGTGGTAAAATTAAAAGGTGCTAGAATAGGTAAAAAAAAGTATGGAGTAGGATATAAACCACCAATAAATGAAGAGGAAATTATTTATCCTGAACAATACCCAACTCCTAAGTTTGTGAAAGAAAAATTAATCAAAAATCCTAAAAAGGTTATTCAATATGTTCACAAACAGAAACTTAACATTAACAACACTAAAAAGTCAAAGCATGCATATGATTTGTGTTGTAGTCACTACAATCAATTAGGACACATTGTAAGCACTTGCACCACTAGACATTTGTATTGGTTCCGAAAACTAACCCTCAAGGACCCAAGAAAGTTTTGGTACCAAAAGTCTCAACTTAACTTTGCTTGCAGGGGCGCTTGTAAGTATCCAAATGGTACTTAGATAGTGGATGCTCAAGACATATGACAGGAGACATAAAATCATTCATAAGTTTCAGAAGTGAAATTGGTCAAGTTACATATGGTGACAATGGAAAAGGAAAAGTGATAGGATATGGAACAATAGAAACAAAAGAAAATTTTCTAATAGAAGATGTTATGTGTGTTGAAGGACTAAAACACAATCTTATTAGCATTAGTCAACTATATGACAAATGTCACTTAGTAAAATTTCATAACAACAAGTGTATTATTCTAAAGGATGGAAAAATAGTTTTCGAAGCACTTAGAGTTAAGAATTTGTACACTCTTTAGTTGGCAGAATTGAAAGAAGTGAACTTGTGCCTTGTAACTACAAAGAGTGAAGAGACTGATTTATGGCATAGAAGACTAGGACATGCTAGCACCTCAGTGATCAAGAAATTAATCAAGCATGACCTAGTTGAAGGTCTTGCAAAGCTGAAATTGAAGAAATCTGAAATATATACAGCTTGTGCAAAAGGGAAGTAGACTAAGATATATTTTCAATCCAAAATAATGGTAACTACTTCTAAACCATTGGAACTCATTCATATGAATATATTTGGACCTATAAGAACAGTAAGTCATGGAGGAAAGGACTATGGCTATGTCATTGTGGATGATTATTCAATATACACTTGAGCATCATTTTTAGAAGCCAAATCAGAAACCTTCTCAACTCTCCTGAAGTTCAGTAGACTAGTACAGAAGAGCCAGAAATATCAAATTATCAGCATCAGATCTAATCATGGTGGGGAATTCAAAATTGAAGAATTTGTCAGTTTTTGTGAAGAAAATGGCATTGAACATAACTTCTCCGCACCAAGAACACCTCAACAAAATGAAGTAACATAAAGAAAGAACAGAACACTGTTAGACATAGTCAAAACAATGCTTACAGAATATAATCTACCAAGATACTTCTGGGCAGAAGTAGTCAACACAACTTGCTATATTATTAATAGATGCATGATCAGACCAATACTGAAGAAGAATCCATATGAACTCTACAAGGAGAAAAAGTCAAACATTAGTCATTTTCGACCTTTTGGTTGTAAGTGTTTCATTTTGAATAATGTTAAAGATAATCTAGGAAAATTAGATGCTAAAAGTGATGAAGGTTTTCTATTATGATATATTTCAAAACCTAGATGATACTTGCTTAACAGAAAAACTTCAACTATTGAACAAACAGTTCATCTTTTATTTGATGAAACTAACCCTTCTATTAAAAGAATAGAAGAAGAAAATATTGTTGAAGACTTGTGCAAGGATCTGAAACAAGCCAATTTAGAAGAAAAAAGTGAAGACAATGAAGATTCTCCAATAGAAGAACTTCAACAACAGAAAGAAACACATGAAGGACTTCCTAGAGAATTAAGGTATTACAAAGATCATCCAAGAGAAAATATAATAGGTGATCCTCAAGATAGGGTAAGAACCAAAGGTATGTTTATTCCCTGTGATTACATTGTATTTGTATCTCAAATTGAGCCTAGAACAATCAATGATGCACTAACAGATGAATCTTGGATCCTAGCTATGCAAGAGGAACTTAACCAGTTCCAATGCAGTCATGTTTGGACTCTTGTACCTTATTGGGACCAGATGGGTCTTTAGAAATAAAATAGATGAATCAGGGGTGATCACCAGAAACAAGACCAGACTGGTAGCTCAGGGTTATTCCCAAGAGGAAGACATTGACTTTGATGAAACATATGCTCCAGTTGCTAGATTATAGGCAATCAAAATTCTATTAGCATATGCATGTTCTTTAAATATCAATTTGTATCAAATGGATGTAAAGAGTGCATTTCTGAATGGTTTCATAAAAGAAGAAGTTTATGTTGAGCAACCACCAAGTTTTGAAGATACCAAATATCCAAATCATGTTTTTCATTTAAAGAAGACACTATATGGTTTGAAACAAGCTCCAAGAGCTTGGTCTGAAAGACTAAGTACTTATCTTCTATCTCATGATTTTTCAAGAGGTAAAGTAGATAATATTTTATTTATTAAGAAAATTTTAAAATGGATCTTAATTGTACAAATATATGTTGATGATATTATTTTTTATTCTACAAATGAATCATTTTGAAAATTCTTTGAAAATCTTATACAAAGTGAGTTTGAAATGAGCATGATGGGTAGACCTAATTATTTTCTTGGCTTGCAAATCAAGCAGACCAAGGAAGGTACTCACATTTGTCAAACCAAATATATTTCATATCTGCTTTCAAAATATGGTTTTGACAGATGTAAGCCTTTAGGTACACCTATGAGCTCAGTAATAAAGCTAAACAATGATCTATAGGGGTATGATTGGGTCATTACTCTATCTCACTACTAGTAGACCAAATATAATATTCAGTGTATGTTTGTGTGTCATATTTTAGGCTAATCCAAAAGAATCTCATATTAATACTATTAAAAGAGTTTTTAGACATCTTATTAATATAAGTAAATTGAGTTTATGATATCCCAGATATTCTAAATTTAAATTGCTTGGATATAATGATGCTGACTATGCTAGATGCAAAATAAAAGGAAAAAGCACCAGTGGTACTTGTCAATTTCTTACAGGATGCTTAATCTCTTAGTCTTCTAGAAAATAAAACTCAGTAGCATTGTCCACAACAGAAGCAGAATATATTACAGCTGGAAGTTGCCGCACCCAATTGTTGTGGATCAAATATCAATTGGAAGACTATGGTCACAAATTACATAAAATGCCAATACTGTGTGACAACACAAGCGCAAGCAACCTAACCAAAAATCCTATCCAACACTTAAGAACTAAACACATTGAGGTCAGACATTATTTCATTAGGGATCATATAAGTAATGGTGATATTTTACTTGATTTTGTCAGTACAGATCATTAATTAGTAGATATTTTTACTAAACCTCTTCTTGAAGATAGATTTACTTCAATTAGAAGAGAAATAGGGATGTGCAACCCAGAATAATTTAATGTTTATTTCTATTCTTTGATTAACTATGTTTTATTAAAATAATTACATGCTGACGGTATACTGGAAGCACCCACTCTAGGTGAGCAATAGGAAGCTCAGGTTGAGGGGGAGCGTCAAATTTTCTCAAGGAGGACATCCCTAAAGAGGAAGTAGTCACATATGTGTTTAAATTCTTAATTGTCCTTTAACAGTACTATAACAAATTTCTTGCAAGTATCTTTTTATGAACAAATGCAAGAAGTCTTTCTGAAGACCTCCCAACATAACAACAAGTGGAAATACAACAGTAGGTGTCAACAGATTCAAGACAGTGTTGACACACATAGAGGATATGTCGACACACCATGGAACAACTGTCGACAGATAATGCCAAATTGGTCGACAGATCAGAAGAACCCTTGAAGATCTGACAAGCATCAACTGAGGGGGAGTCTCACATCAAGGGGGAGCAAGTAAAAATGGGAGATGATAATTCATGGCAAATATTGTTAAACCCCTCTCCCTTAACTCATAGCCAGTTATGGTAAGAAGTCTCTACAACTAAAGGTGAGAATGCAAATGGTAAGATTCTTCCTTTTTGGCTATTGACAAAAAGGGAGAGAGTATTATATGTATGAATTTTCTACTTAATTTACCGAGTATTGTATGTATGAAATTTCTACTTAATACTTATTTTTTAATGATAATGTTATAAAATTCTCATGAGTTTTATCATCACAAAAAAGGGGGAGATTGTTGAACAACTCTTATATTTTATCCTTTTATTTTGGTGATAACAACACTCATGCTTATCATAATCATCCTTAATATATTTCAATATTATTATTTATCTCATAAATATTGTATTTTTCATCGCTTCATAAAGATTTACACTGATCTATAACTTAGACATTTGAAATTCAACTTTGTCATGCATGTTTTGATCATGTTCAGTCGAAGCTTACTTCGTCATATACGAAACTAGCTTTGTCATATCCAAAGTTCACTTCGTCATATACGAAGCTAATTTCGTCATATCCGAAGTTCTATACGAAATTCACTTCGACCAACTATGTGTTTCAACTTCAACCGACAATGTTAATTTTTGTTCATCCGAAGTTCACTTCGTCATATCCAAAGCTGGCACTTCGTCATGCTTGTTTTTGTCCTGATTCATCTAAGTCTCACTTCGTCATATCTGAAGCTTCATTTCAACTGACTGTGTTATATTTCTTGACCAGTCGAAGCTCTACATCGATTGCCTTTGAACCTATTGATCGCTGACGATTGTCATCGCCAATCGAAGTGTATATCAATTGTCTTTAAAACATTGATTGCTCCACTTAAACATCGATTGTCTTACATAGGCATCGATTGGCTTAAGCACATAGATTGCTCTTCATTCACATCAATTACTATTATATTTAAACATCGATTGTTGTTATGAATATCAATTGTCATTTCAATTGTCGAACAAATCATAATATGTTAATAATCTTTTGAATATCTTTAAACTTACTATCTAGACTCTTAATCTTTCACTTCAATTCTTGCAAAGATTTCTCTAATCTAAAAGTCATTCTTTAATATACTTTCTGAAACTCCAGTAGCAGTACACATGGTACCTTATTGTTATCTACATTTTAGTTTAACATTTATTTATGAGAACATATCTGAAGTACTGTTATTTTAGAATGTTTCCTAACAGCGATCTGTTCTGGAAGATATTTGTCAGTGTCCTTCAAACTGACAAGTTTCCAATTTTTTAAAAAAAGCTTTTTGCAGGTGCACTGCACGCCAAACATGTGCCCATTCCTCTTTAAATGCTCACCTACCCCAGTACTCTTCAAAGGACAACCTTTCTCTCTGGAACTGATAAATATCTTTTATAAACAACTTGTCTCTAACTTTCTATTATTATTATATCTCTTACAAGTCTAACCACGAGAAAAGAAAAGACTTTGCATGGGTATGGTGTGTGCATTTATTGCAACTGTTTATAGAACCATGCTGCTACCCCAGTAGCTTCAAAGCCGTTGAGACTCAAAGATCTGGAGATCTGAGGATGGACCTCTCAAGCAGTCTCAAGACTCAACGTTCAAATTCAAACGACTACATTCAAACGAGAAGTTGAAGACTCTGAAGGTTATATAAGGAGCTGAAGTTTGAAATACAAAACTAATAGATACGTGAGTGCATACAACTACAAGAAAGAAGAGAAGTCTCCACACTCACAAAAAGAGAAGAGCACACAAGATCTCAAGAGAGCCATCTGTTCAAGCTACGACTTCCATGCTCTCTTGCATTCAGAAGCTTTTGGGTGGTGTTCAGTTGTTCTAGATTTTCTCAGTCTACCCTTGTAACGACCCGAGAACCCGACCCTCGGCCCACGCTGAGGACCCGATTTTCGCGGTCGCCGCCCACGGATCCGGGGACCCGAAAGGGCTATAAACTACGTCTAACAGAATATGTAACGGAAGTAAATGTCAATTGCTAATCTAGAAGTGTACGTGCGGAACAGAAAAGAGAGTGAGACCACAGCGTACCACTCTAAGTATAGTCCCAACGCACGTACGCTAGTACAAGTAAAAGGCAGGGGAAGAACAAGTCCCTTAGGGGCATACCCCGAGGGTGACGTACACTGATAAAGGGGAACCACTGCTAGCTACGGGGACTCCGACTACCGCCCCGTCTCCTCCGCCCGGCGCACGCCCTGCCGCTGCTGAGAAGTCTCACCTGGGAAAAGGAGGGATGAGCTTCACAACAGAAGCTCAGTAGGGACTACCAATCTCCTACTGGCTCTAAACAGGCAGGAGAATATAAATATCAAATGAAAGACAGCAGTTTATATCTTCTACCTACAAACGGAAGTGTGGAAGTAAAACTACAACTAGCACGGTACGGAAAGTACACACGGTCGGAAACTCTGTACGACTGCTCGTCGTGACCAGCACACGGCTAGTAAACACAGACGGAGGGAACTCCTCCTGGACAAGGAACACTAGCTATGGAAATGCTACCACTAGTCAAGGTCAGGTGCGTCCACCGACGTCTTATCCTCGACCCAAGGTCTTGACCCTCACGTCTCGTCAGAGCGAGGTAGGACACAAAGTACACAACAGCAACCGCCGTAGTCTGGCCGGACTACGGTCCCACGCCTGACCTCTCCAAATGGTTCCGGGGCCGTAAGGAGCGAGGCAGTGAGAAGAAGGACTGGCTGGCCTGCGTCGGGTAGAACTCCTAACTGTCCTCGGCGTCCCAGACCGCCCACAAGAGCTCTGCAAGTGACTCACACGCCACTGTCCTAACCACCGTTTTCCCCTAAGCTCCAGAGTCCACCTGGTGGCTGCCAACTCGAGCGCACTCGTAGCCCGGAGTACTCCCTCAACAGGCTCCCGAAGATGGGGGTCCCAGGCAACGGTAACAACCTCTCACACGGGACAAGCCCTCAAGTGCCGAGCATCGGGCGAAAGACTAGCGTAGACCGTACTAGGGAACTAGCACAGGTGCCACGGTACAGCAAAGCAAAGTGGAAACGACGTCAGGCAAAAAACCTGTCTCTCGGTCAGTAACGCGACAAGGCAGACCGTCGCGACCATGTCGCGGCGCCCTAGCGTGTCGCGACCTCAACGCGACGCTCAGGAGCGTTGCGACCATGTCGCGGCCGGGCGCACCACTGCGACATGGTCGCGGTCTCTAAGGCTACCGCGTTTCCAGCCGAGCAGGGTTCCGGAGCAGTCCCTCCAGGAACCCTCCCCAAAACACGAAATACATTCACAAGGGGGATGGGGATCATGCACAACATGCATTAAAAGCTATAAATCCACCAAACCACCCACGACCTCTCAAAAGCATGGATCTACGCTCGGAGGGAACCTCACTCAACTCGATCATGGAGTTCTCACACTCCCAAGCCCCAAACCACAAGGAAACTACGATCTAGAGGGGAGGGGATCATGCTTAGGACGAGAGGGTCGGACGTCCCTACCTCCACGCGAAGAACGCACTCGTTGAGGCCTTCTCGTAGGAATGGCCGTCTCCTCCTCGCACCGCACGCCCCAAGCATGACCCCTACACGAACGGCACGTCCACGCCTCAGCACGAGCACCACGAGCAAGGAGAAACACCGAGAAATCGCAAGAGGGCTCGAGAGGGAGAAGAAGAGGGAAAACGGGGCGCGCTGTCGGTTTTAAACCGATGGCCCCTCAGACGCTATCGCGACGCCCCGGAGCGTCGCGACCATGTCGCGACCGCCCGCCACGCCGCGACACAAAAAGCACGGTCAAACCTCGAAGACCGGAAAAGCAAACGTGGCGGCCTGGCAGGTCGCGTCAACGCTGCACGACTCTGCCACCCGACACGACCGTTCTGACAGACAAGACAGCGGTCAAGCTGTGTCAGAAGACAGTCGCGACAGTCAGGGGTGACGCGACAAGGACGCGACGCTCACCCCCATCACGACACGAACCGCCAATACTGTCGCGGCAGGCCGCTCTGGCGCGACCATGTCGCGGCCAGGGCACCTGTCGCGACCTTGAGGACGGGGCCTAGGGCCCAAGGGGGGCTGGGTCTTACAACCCTCATAGTCAGAAAAAGTTAAAGCATTCACTTTTATTTGTGTATCTCTTTTTGATCTTTTGTGTTTACTCATTCTCTGAGCAAGCACTCTGTTCACATCACTCAGAGTTGTAACTAGCAGGGGGTTTGTTCCCTATAGTTCCCCTTTGGTGGAAGGGAAGATCTACGGTGGTAGGTGGTTGTATACCCCTCTGTAAAGTGAAGACCTATGGTGGTAGGTGGTTATATACCCCTTTGTGAAGGGAAGACTTACTTAGGGCAAGTGGGTGTAATACCTCTCAGTGGAGAGAAGGCCAAGTATTCTTGGCAGATAGTGGAAATCCTAACGGGTGCTTGAGGACTGGATGTAGGACTCCTAATTGATAGGAGGTCCGAACCAGGATAAATTCTCTGTGCACTTTGTGTGATTATTTTCACCAATTTTTCACTTGTTTCACATACACCACACTGAGTACTAATAGTACTATCTAGTGTTATCTTATTTTTAGATAAATTTTTAATAGTGCAAGAAGTCCTATTCACCCCCCTCTAGGACATCTAAAGCTTCATCTCGATCCAAAACCTCTACCCTCGAGTGGGTCTCATCAATCCCTAGACTTTCTTGGCCCTCAAAGACCACCCTTCTCATTCTTATCGAGATCTGAGCACACCACTCGGTGGAGCTCGGCTTCTATGTATACACCAAGGCCATTAGAGTTGGCTTTTGGTATCCTCTTCCGCTCTTCATTGCGTCTCTCCTCAACCTCTTGGGGTCGGCCCTTTATAGTTGACCCCCAACGCCTGGAGACCGATTGTCTGCTTCCTCATTCTCTATGCCTAAGATAAGGTAGAGCCTTTCCTGAGCCCTTTTTTCTACTGCTTCACATTAAAGGCATTCGGGGGCTAAACATACTTCACAGCTTAGCCTGGTCAAAATCTTCTCTAGAACATCCCCTCATCAGTCCATAAGTGGAAGAGGAGCTTCTTCTTTGTCCACTGCCGCACGAGGTGGCCTTTCCCAACCTCCTGGTTGGCAATGAACGTAAAAGAATAAGGCCTTTTAAGCCCCAAAATTGTCCTAGGCTGAGCTCTCTTCCTTCCATTCTCTACAGGTGGTGACGACCCCCGATCTGTACAAGCCTTCCGAGAAGCTCCTTTGTTTGATCGACGAGTCCGACCAAGGTATGTCACCTTCCTCCAACAATCTATCCTAGTAATTTTTTTTTCTTGATTTTGTGTTATATGGATATTGACATGTATTCTATTTTTGTAGAAGAGATGGCCCACAAGGGGGAAGGCTCCCTCCTCGAGGCCGCCAACAAGTAGTTCCGACCTCGGGGGAGCAAGAAGCAAGAGACACAATCCTCCAAAAGGCCGCGAGAAGAAGACATGGAGGTCGCCTCCCCGCCTCAGGCACCCACAGAGTCGATAAGAGCAGAGGAGGCTCTCTAGACCACCCCCTAGAGCCAAGACACCTAGGTCGGACCAAGTGATCATCTAGCGATGACTCCAGCAGCAGCAAGAGGAGGAGGTGTCGGCCAAGGAGTGAGGGTTGTGGGCCGACGAGGTGGTTAAAGGCTTGTTTCAATCGCAGCAGCAACATATGACCCTACTCGTGGTCCTCCTTCAAAAGGGAGACCACTCCAGCCAAGCAAGCGAAGAGCGGGTATTGGAGGCTAGGAAGTGAGCAATCAAAGCAGAGAAGCTATGGGCGGCCGAGGTAGAGAAGCGGGTGGCCAATGCCAAGGAGAAGGCATCCTCCCTATAGCGATCGAAGGAGCAGTTTTAGAAGTTTTTACAGGCACAGGAGGAAGCCTACTCCAAGTTGGTGGTTGATGTCGACGATTGGGTGGCCGAGGTGCAGGCCCATGCTGCCACGAACTAATGCCACTCGGTAGAGCTCGCCAAGGAAGTGGATGAGCTTTATAGAGGCGGCTTCAAAGATTGCCGATAGAGAGTCCAGAAGATCTATCTCGACCTTAACTTGTCGGGGTTAGATGCTGAGGACTCTGAGTCCGACGCCACCGAGTCTGGAGTCACCAACGCCAGCACTGATGTTGTCCCTGCAACTGTTGCCGATGTCGCAACCCCCACCAGCTAGGAGGCCCTTGTACGGGTTAAGAAAAAAATTATTTTTAAGTTTAACTCCACTACCTCGGCCACGTGCCGAGGCCTTTTGTAAAACAATTCATCTCAGCTATGTGCCAAGACTTGAAACACAATGAAATTTATTTTTTGTATTCGTCTCTTGTGGCTAACTCGTGACGTCGAAAACAGCTGAGAGAGAAACCTTACATTGTCCGCTCATAGGCTACCTCAAGACCTCAACTTCAACTGAGAGGTAGAGTTATCATTAATTCATGATGTCATAACCAACCGAGGGTGCATGCATGCTAGAAGGCCATCCTGATATCCCCGACCTTAGCCAACATTGTAAACTTGATATTTTTGTTAACTCGTGAGGTTGGAGCTAATTGAGAGTGCTGAAGCAACCTCGTTCATTGGTTACCCCAACGTCCATGATGTTAAATGAGGTGGTGCTTAATCGAGCGATGTCAACAAGACAAGCGGTGCTAAGAATTCGAGAAATGACATAAAATTTTGCTTTATTCAAATCAAGGATAATAACATATGAGATGTTTGACATTCCATGTTATAAGAATTGCTGACCCATCTAAATCTGACAACTGGTAGGTTCCGTGACCGAGGTCCTCAACAATTTGGTACGATCCTTCCCAGTTCAGAGAGAGCTTACCAACAGCCGCTCTTGGGTCCGAGATGACTAGATTGCATAAGACAAGCTCGCTGATGTCGAAGTGTCTCAGCTGAACCCTTGTAGCAAAGGCCTACTTCATCCTCCGCTAGTAGACTTCCATCTGAGCCACAGCTAGGTCCCGTCGTTTCCCGATCAAGTCTAGCTCGGCTCAGAGAGACTCATTGTTCCTTTCAAGCTTGAAGCTCGTTACTCTGGGTGTCATCATGAGCAGTCCATCGAGGTCACTGCCTCCACCTCAAAGGCGAGCGCGAAAGGCAGCTCTCTTGTGGCCTCTCAGGGTGTGACGTGGTACGCCGAGAGCGCGTAGGACAGCTCATCGGCCCACCATCCCTTAAAGGTTGTCCAACCACTTCTTCAACCCATTGAGGATGGTTCGGTTTGTCACCTTCGCATGCCCATTGGCTGGGGGTTAGCCACCAAAGTGAATCAATGCTGAATGTTAAGCTTAATGTAGTTCCGATGACATCGTGCATTGTCTAATTGCTTGCCATTGTTGGAGATGAGTGTCCTCGGTAACCCGAACCGATAGATGATGATCCTTCAAACGAAGTCCCAAGCCTTGGCGTTGGTAATCTTTTCCAATGGCTTGGCCTCGACCCACTTTGTGAAGTAGTCGATGTCGACGATGAGGAACTTTCATTATTCAGAAGCTAGAGGGAATGGGCCGAGCATGTCCATACCCCACTGTGCGAATGATCAAGGGGCCTACAAAGTTTTCAGGTCAGTCAATGGTTTATGGGTGTTGGCCATAAAAATTATCTGTCTGTGGAAATATAACACAGACATTTAATTTTATCATGAAAGCCAATTCTCCGTGGACAAATGGTACCAAACCGCGTCCATGTGAGGCAAAGGAAAATGATCCAAACTAAGCCAAAAACCCACAAACCCTCAATCTCCAGAAATAGCCCAAAATGCCAAGGCCCCAAGCCCCAGAAATGGCCTAAAACCCACAAACCCCCAATCTAAAAAAAGCACAAATGGCCAAATCTCATATTTACCCTTGGAACAAATTCAGAAATTACCCTACATAACTCCACAAAATCCAAAATCCATCCAAATCCCCAAATTCCAACCAAACAATTCCCCAAAATCCATCAAATCCACCTATCCCACCAAATTACATAAAAACCCATGAAAAACTCACCTTTTACAAAAATACCCCCAAAAATTCTCCTTTGCAAAAATACCCTAGAAGGTTAAAAAATTATGAAAATACCCCCCCTTTTGGTTGTTGAATGGAGGTGGGGCATGAGGGACCCCCCTCCTTTTATAGAGGGAGGAGAGGGCCCATGCCCCCCCCCCCCCATATCCGGTTGGGACCGGAGGTGGGGTGCCTCCGGTCTATCCCAATCGGAGGCACCCCAAGCCCCCCCTTCTGGTCTGGCCCAACCGGAGGGGGGGGGGTGCCTCCGGTAGCCCCCCCCCCCCCCATTCTCCAATCGGAGGTGGGTGGGTTGCGAAGCGTAGAATAGTTTTGAAATCTAGGAAACAACGAGCACTCTTCGCTCATTAAGAATAGATTTGCAAACTAAATAAAAGATTAAAAGCCTTAACATAGGAGTCTTAAGAAAAACTCTTTAATATCTAAATTAGTAGACGCAAGAGTTCAAAATAAGAGGGTGAGAGGATTCGAGATGGCTCTTCGTCATTTTGAGTGTTAAGAGTTCATTACCTTTTTCGGAGGGTTATCCTTAGGGTTTATAAGAGCAGTCGACCTTTCCTAGATGGTCTCCCATGATGTGGATCGATCGTTAAGGCTAATGTGTGGGGGTAACTCCTCATGGAGGTGGCCGTCGTGGGCAGTGTCTCTTGCTATGGAGTTTATGAGCCATGATCATAGGTGATCATGTACGATCAATTATCTCCCTCTCTATAGCCCCACATCCTTCTAAGTAACCATCGATTTAGTGGGATTCATCAACCATAATATCAGGTGAGAATCTTGATTATTTCGCTCTCATCTAGTATGAGATAAGTAGCTTCTTTTTCTTTTATCTCAAATGGTGGCCTACTGATCCTAGCAGCTCCTGACCCCAACAAGGCACGAGGGCCATTGTGATGGGTTAGGGCACTGTAGAGGATCCTGCCTAGATGTCTCCCCTCCTGCCTCAACTTCTTTGGGGCCGATGCACTGCTCGACATACCCTGGTTGGCAGGTCGTCGCCGCTTGCCGAGGGCCCACAAAGTAGATTCTAGTTGCACATACTTCTACATGCGGGAGAGAAGGTTGGTGAGTGTCACCATGGGTTCTTTGCAATTGATGCGACAAAAGGTGCATTACAGTAGACTCTAGTGAGGATGTTGATGGCTGTGCAGAGGTCGAGGCCGATAACCTTCATCACCTCAAGCTGGAACTTCTTGGCATAGTCTTAGAAGAGCTCGACCTCTCCCTGCGAGACTAGCCACAAGTCCTCGGTGTAAAGGGAGTGTTGCACTATGTTTTAGAAATGATCCATAAATTTCTGGGCGAGGTCAGTGAAGCTCCATACTGACCATGTTGGTAGTGCCTTGAACTACTGCAGTGCTACATAGTCCAGAGTCAACATGAAAGCTCAGCACTTCAGGGCATTAGAGATGTTAACCATCTCGATCTGCCCCTAGAAGTCGTTGAGGTGATGAACGGGGTTGGTCGTTCCTTTGCAGTGTCAGAACTTGGGGAGTTGAAACTTTGGTGGGATGGGAGCCAACGTGATCTCCTCGGTGAACAATGACAAGGTCAACAAGGTCTGGACCGAGGGAGGTTGAGTGTCTCGCTGGAGGGCCTCAGTCTTATGGTTTATCTCTTGGAGGACCTACCTCCACTGAGGCTCTCCAGTCGCAATGAGCCCCCTGGCTGGCGTCAACTCTGCAGAGAAGTGGTTGGCCTCTAGAGTCCTCGATGCCACCAGACCCACTATCGTCTGGGCGGTAGGTGGCACCACTTAGCCGACCAACAGCAGGGGTGGAGCAGTGTAACGTCCCGCATTTTTTTTGGATCTTCGCGGATCCTTGCTTAGCGGGTTTGGTGGCTAGGTGTGGCCCATTAGTCTATGTTTTAGGTGTTCTCGCCGGTTGTGAGACTTTGTGGGCTGACAGATTGTGTAACGTCGCGCGTTTTCCGGATCCCCGTGGATCCAGGTTTAGCGGGTTTGGTGGCCAATGTGAGGCCCATTAGTGTTGTGTGTTTCTTGTTAGATCCTTACCGGGTTTGGTTTGGATCCGTGTTGGTGCTCAGCTTGCTGGACACCAGCAGTATGTTGGCGTCCATCGATGAGGACGTCGACTGTTGAACTTGGCGTCAAGATTTGTGGACGTCTAGTTGTGGCGGTCTGGTTAAACGGCCCAAGGGTTGACATTAACCTGACATGCCTGTGTTTTTATGGCAGACCCGAGCCCTGTTCTTTCCCCTCTCTTTCCCTTCCTCTTCCCCCACCTTCACCCTTGAGCTTCTTCGCGAGTTCTGACGGTCGGCGGGAGCTCGTGGGAAGGCCGTGGTGCGCGTGGTAGCGGCAGATCGGGCGGGGAATGACGGATTGGAGCGCGGTGTTCGTGGGACGTTTCTCGGGTTTCGGCGTGATTCGAGGTTCTTCGGGAGTTTAATTGCGTTTCTGAGGTAGGGGTCGAGCCCTGTTAGCTTGTTAGAAACATTAAAACACGACTTAATCACTTGAACCAGCATTTTTATTGTATTTTCGGATTAAGTTGCACCATGTGGGGTTAATGGGTGGTTTGAGTAATTTAGTGAATGAAGCATGTTGTAATGGGTTGTTTCGGGTTCTGGTATGTTAAAGGAACCGCTTTTATATGTTTTTCTGTAGTTTAAACGGTTGGAAAACCTGTAGAGTTGGATTAGGGTTTCTGCAGGGTTTTAGGCCGGAGAACTTGGCGTCAAGATCTCCTGTCGCCAAGCTCACCAGCCGGGATATAAACGGCTAGATCGCTTGCCGTTTACTTCTTATAAGCAGCAGTCGATGTTGCCGCCAACCTGTGCATGTATCCATGCAGTGTTGTTCACGTAGTTTTCCTGGTTATGAATAATGTGTGATCGTGTGTGCATGGCGATGACCGGTGTGAGCCAGTGCACTTGTTATGCTTTTGGAGCATACTGCTCATGTAATGGGCAAGTTTTACATGAATGATGTGTAATGTACGTAATTACTTTACGTAGTAGGCGTGGTGCGTTGGCACCCGTGGCACTCTTGGAGTGTGTTGTCCATGTGTTGGACATGTGGTTTAAGTGGAAGACGTGTGGTACACCATCCAGGGTGTAATATACACGTGTTGTCTACGTGGTTTGAGTGTATGTATACTACACACTTTGTTGTAATGTAATTCTTATGATTTGTCGTAGTAACTGGGCAGTGAGGTTCCTGTGTGAGCCTAGCCATGACTTTGTGGTGTTTGGGCAGTGAAGGTCCATACCGACCTAGCCCTGGTCCGTTGTAGTCTTTCGAATAATATTATATTGATTTATGAAGTAAGTGGTGTGTGTTGCCACGGAGGTCATGAGATGACCAATGATAGGCAAGTTTGTGGTTCAGGTATGTGTTGGTGTGGGATAGCTTTGGGGTCATATGGTGACCGATGTTAAGCTAATCCTAACACTTGTATATTGTGAATTTTAAGTAAAGGCTATATGTGTAAGTATCGTGGTTTGTGCTAGCCGAGTGTGGTGGTCCGACGCCTATTCCGGAATGCCTCTCTAGTCGGGTACCCCAGGTTCTTTGTGAGCCAGGCACGTGTGTTTGCTGTGCTCGGGGTTTTGTCCCGGTACTGGTGTTGTACCGTCGAGGTCTGTGTCGTCTTCCTGGACACCCTCACTCCTGAGTTTGAGTTGTACGTCCGGCTGAGGGAAAGACGGCAGTGGGGCAGCGACTTCCCAGAGTTTGTTCTTGTGTCGCTTGTAGCGCGCTCGTAGTTGGGGGTACGGACACCAGTAGTCGACACTAGTCCCCAGCTAGTCCTGTTTTCCAGTGCATCACTTTAGAGTGCTCCGGCCAGAGACCCTAGAGGTGCCAGGCATGGGCCTGTAGCTGTGTGTCTGCAGGTGTGGTGTTGGTTGGTCTCCACAGTTGTTTGACTTCTTCCTTGTGGAGCGGCAGTTGGACATTTCGTCCGTGACTGCGAGGCTGAGTGGTTGTTCTTGTGTTGTGTTGTCCGGGTTGGATATTGGCCTGATCAGCCAGTAGTCCGTTCCCGTGTGGTGGCATCGTTCTTTCTGACTCGTGCTTTGCCTATTCTGGCTGTAGTTTGACTCGTGCTTTGCTACTTGTCGTAGTTTGTGAGTTTGTGACTCGTGGTCAAGGTTTGACCAGTTCGAGGTGTGCCTTGGTGTTGGCACAGCTGTGACTGAGTTGTGGTTTGTGTGACTCGTCGATCAAGGTTTCACTTGTAATGTTGTGTCTAAATAAAGGTACAATATAATTGTGGTCCAGTATGGTGTTTACCACCTTCCTGTACCCTTTGTTCGGGTGTTTGTGTTGTGGTACCTCAGAGTAGCAGGTACATGTTCCCTTCGTGGGTTACTTTGTAGTTTTGTGGTGGTACATTGTGTACCAACCTTTCCGGGTACTTGTGTGTGGAGGAGGTCTTGTGGTTTGACCTGCCACTTGTTGTATCCTAACTGTTTTAAGTAGATCTTTGTTTATATTTTATTGTGGATTAGTTTGTGATTATTAAATACGTTACCTTTGTGGGTATTATGCCGATGAGGCTTGTGGCTTAGGCATATTGTGGTTTAATAGAGCCATGCTCCGTGGAGGCCGTGAGAGACCTTCCACTTGTTGAGTTTTACTTTTCTTAGGTATGATTCTAATTATAGTTTTAGTGTGTTATGGATTGGCTTTGTGGTAGCCAGTTCTGTTACCTTGTGTGTAGTTTCCGACGTAGTGTGGTTTGGAGTATAAAGGACCAGCTCTTTGTTAGCAGTCCTGTTATTCAAGTGCTTGAGGTTTGCCTGTGAAGCTTGCAGCTTAGGCAGTGACCTGCCTGTGTGGCTTATAGTTTAGGCAACCAGTTGTTGTAGCAGTGTGCCAGTGAGACTGTGGTTTAGGCACTTTAGTAGTTGGGCTGACTAATGATTTTATGTTAGTCCTGTAGTCCTACTTTTATTCTGAGGACGTTATGTTTATTTTCATAAGCATGTTTAATTGTTATTTATTGTAATGATGTGAGCATGAAATGGTTTGGCTATTGTTGTTGCCAGTGAGACCCATTGGGGTCGAGGTGTCTGTGGTTACAGTGTTGTTTTGGGTAGCCCCTACTGAGCCAGTGACTTGTTGAGGCTCACTCCCCTACAGTTCTTTTCAGGGTTTTCCGTGTGTTTGGCTTGCAGCGGCGTTGTGTCAGACTTGTACCACCAGCAGTAGTTTAGTAGTTAGTGTTGTGTGAGCTTGTGCTCCCTCGGGGTATGCCCCAGGTAGTTGTACTCTTTTAATTGGTCATGTATTAATGTAATGGGACAGTTGTACAAATAATGTGAATAGATATGAGCACATGTACTTTCTTGTGTCTTATATTCTGGTGGTTTGTCTTTTATACTCTTACTGGACACGTGTATGAGATATCCCTTGCGAGACTTCGGTCCGTTCGCGGGAGGCGGATCTGGATATGGAGCCTTAATGGGCAAAAATACCCCGGTCCGTCACAGATTGGGCCCAAAGTGCTCACAGGTTTTCTGCCTGTGAACGCGACAGGGGTGTGCGTCGCGTTCTGAACGCGACGACCCTGGTGGTTGCGTTCTGCTTGCCGACCGAGATGCGGTCCTCGTTTGCATGCGCGTCGCATGTCGCGCGCTGGGCGGCATGCTGACGTCAACCTTGAGAAGGAGACGCCCTACTCCGTCGCATTCAGGTCCCGAAGGAGGTGCACATCGCGTTCTCAACCGCAAACAGCTCATAACCCAGGTCGGCCAGACAGAGCTGAGCACGCTCTGTTTGGCCAGGGGGAGGAGCTGCTGCGGGGATTTCGGGTGATTTGGCGTTTGGGGGTCGTGTTTGGCGCGCTCTCACCGCGAGGACGTCACATGGAGCGGGGGAGACGCTGTGCCGTGGTTGGTTTGCGTGTTCTCCGCAAAGGTAGGGAGATCCCACCTTGTTTCGTTGTGTGGATCATGTATGTTGCATGCTTGAACTATTTATTACTTTATAAACAGTAGATATCATGCTAGGGCAATCATTAAAGTATGAAAAATGGGAATTAAGCATGGTTTGCATGGCTTGTGAGGGTAATCCGAGGAGAGGATCCCGGATTAGGGTTTCCACCTGTGAAGGCGATGGAACCCCCTGTCGCGTTCAGAACGCGACAGGCCGACCCGTCGCGTTCAGCTTGTGAACGCGACATATCAGGGTGTCGTGTTCTGAAGGTGACATTACCCCACGTCGCGATCTCAGCCGAGAGGTCCTATTGTGTATGCTTTTGTGGTATGATTATCCGATTATCGGTAGTTTGTGTGCATGGCGAGTGTGCATAGTGCATTGGCACCCGCAGTACTTATGGAGCGTGATGTTCATGTGGTTAGACGTGTTGTTTACGAGGTTGGCTTGCGGTTTATGTGGTTTGAGCGGTGTGTATAAGGTTGGTTGGTTTGTGGTGACTGGGCAGTGAGACTCCGGTGTGAACCTAGCCCTAATCCTTTAAAGTCTATTATAAATTGTATATCTTAAATGATTATCGTGTAACGAGTTTGGTGCGGCTGTGAAGGTCACTTTGTGACCAATGACAGGCCAGGATATTAGCGGAAAAGGTAGAGTATATGTGTGTTTGTGTAGGCTAGCTTGTACGTCACAGAGTGACTGGGACAAGCTATTCCTCACATGTGAACCGTGATTTGTAATAAAGATAATATATGTATGTATCGTGGTTTGTGCGTTGCCGAGTTTGGTGGTCCGACGCCTATTCCGAAATACCTCTTTAGTTGGGTACCCCAGGTTTTGTGTGAGCCAGGCACGTGTGTTTGTTGTGCTCGGGGTTTGTCCCGGTACTATGTGTACCGTTGAGGTCTGTGTCATCTATCCTAGGCACCCTCACTCCTATGTTTGAGTTGTACGTTCGGTTGAGGGAAAGACGACAGAGGGCAGCGACTTGTGAGAGTTTGTGTTCAGTCGCTTGTAGCGCGCTCGTGGTTGGGGGTACAGACACTAGTAGTCGACATTGGTCCCCAGCTAGTCCTATTTTCTAGTGCCTCACTTTAGGGAGCTTAGGCCAGAGTCCCTAAAGGTGAAAGGCATGGACCTGCAGCAGTGTAGCCTGCAGGTGTGGTGTTGGTTGGTCTCCACTATTCTTTGGCTTGTGCTTGTGGAGTGGCAGTTGGACCTTTCATCCGTGACTGCGATTCTGAGAGGTAGTTCTTGTGTTGTGTTGTCCGGGGTGGATACTGGCGTCATGAACCAGTAGTTTGTTCCCGTGTGGTGGCGTCGTTCTTTTCGATTCGTGCTTTGCCAATGGTTGTGGCTTGTGTATAAAGACTCGTTGGTTGTGGTTTGACCCATTGTGGTGTGCCTTGTAGGAGGCACAATTGTACTGAGGCTTTGTGGTGGTACCTCGTGGTAGTAGGTACTGAACGCAGCATTGTTGACTGTACACTTTCATTGTCTAGAGTTCTTTGCACACGTCAAAATGCTCACCTTCTCTAAACTGTCTCACAAATTTAAAATAGAAAAGATGAACTAGCAAAGTGGTGAGAACATGTCATTTCTACAGGGAGACTTAATAAAGTTTGACTTAAGAAACTGTTTTT
This sequence comes from Colocasia esculenta, assembly GCA_014218235.1. Taxonomy (NCBI): domain Eukaryota; kingdom Viridiplantae; phylum Streptophyta; class Magnoliopsida; order Alismatales; family Araceae; genus Colocasia; species Colocasia esculenta. Next base: position 16,328,913 of record CM024757.1, on the reverse strand, counting down.
GAAACAACTCTAACAAACACTTTTTCACCAAGATAACATTGCAGTAGATTCAATTCTATAACAGCATCAATCAAACCCCTCACAACTCGACAGGTTAAACATAATGAAAGAACAAGCATAATTGAAATTAACAGAAAATTGGTAACACTGTACCCTCTCAATTGAGGGATCAAACAGGTAGACAACAATCTTTAACTAGAAACACACGGATGCACTTCTAATTCTGAAATGATTTAAAACTTCAGAAGATGAAAAGATGACAGAATAAGAATTCTCAAAAGAACATTATCAACTTAATGTACCCCTACAACTTAGGGGATGAACAGTCAACATTCTCAGCTCTTCCATAAACATCAGCCAACTATCCTCACAGCTCAAGAATTGAATAAGAAATTCAGAAACAAAATTTATTATTACTAAATAAGAATCACAATTCTATTACAATTCAAAGATCAGAATGAGACAATGAAAAAGGAACTCAACCAGAAATTTAAATTGAGATCAACAATAACTATAGAAATTTCATATTCCTATGCCCTCACATTCGAGGGATCAAACAGCTAGACAGAGAACTTAACTAGAAATTATCAAACCACTTTACCCCTACAGTTCAAGGGATGCACAATTAGCAATTGTAGCTCTCTACAAAAACTGGAACACCATCTTCACAACTCTAAGAATTGAACAGAAAATTCAGAGCAGGAGTTTACTGATGTTTAATCAAATTCCCCACTACAGAACAAGGATAAGAACAAAAAAAATAACACTAAGAAACTCCAAAATCCCTCGTGAATTCAAATCTAATCTCCTGCTGCAACAAAAACATGGATCACGAACTCAACTCTTGATCTGGGTTGGGTAGACCTCAGGAAGTCATCTGGACGCCGTCACCCTCCTAGGTGCAGAAGAAAGAGGAAGAAGGCGTCGATTTCTGAGAGCCTTCTATAGAAGAAGAAGCCGCTGCTCTTTGGATCGATCTCCCTCAGCAGCCTGAATCAGTACCCTCACAGAAGTTAAAAGGAAGCCATCGATTCCCAGTAACCCAGAAAGAGGAAGAATCGCCTAGCAGTACAGAGGAAGAAAGGAAAAGAAAACAAACTCTATTGGATCGATCTCTCCAACACAACCAGTCTCTCGAACCAACAGAAGAAAAGAAGAAAGAAGCCGATCTCCCAGAACAGAAGAAGCAGAAACTCCCTGATCTCCCAGCAACAAAGAGCAGGAATAAGCCGATCTCCCCAAAAAACACAAAAAAAAAGAAAACGTTGATCTCAGCAGTACAGAGGAAAAGAACAGAAAAAAAAACACACTAAAATTCCCTCGCAGAACAGAGGGAGGAACCCCTGGATCTCTCACAACCCAACCAATCCAATCTCACAAAAGAAAGAAGAAAACATTGATTCCCAACCCAAACAGAAGAAAGAATAAAGAAAACCTAATCTCTACAACCAGCTACCTCTCCCGCCTAACAACAACAGCCGAATCCCCCCACATCTGAGGACCTTGGGGTCCTTATATAGACACAGTCGAACCTTCCAGACGCAGGCTCCTCACGAGCTTCGCCCGCTTCACACACACGCGAGCTTCGCTTCCCGCACACCCAGCTGCACATGCACCTTTGCACGCCCGGGTTCCTCCCGCTTGAGCACCACACGCCCGCCTCCAGCCGCTGCGCACGCCGGATGTGCACCGCCTCTGCATAGCTGGGCTTCACACGCCCAATCTTCGTCGCGCACAGCTTCTGCTTCCCGCCTCCGCACCAGCTCCAGCCGCTGCGCAGCTTTTCTGCACCGCCTCCAGCTTCGTCGCGCACGCCGGATGCGCACACCTCCATCGCCAGCCGCGCCCAGCTGCTCACACCCAGCTGCCTACACCAGCTCCAGCCGCCTCTTCTTGCTTCCAGCTGCTTCCGTCGACCTGGGGAAGAAAAGAAAGGGTAAAGAAGGGTTTTAATGGTGTGCGTGGCCAAAGGTATGGTGGGGTATTTATTAAAAAAAATCTTATTTATTTAATGGGATTGGGTGGGGTAAAAAATCTTATTTATTTACAAACTTATACCTATCTACTATTAAAAGATATTTACAAAATATTATTGCAACAAGAATTATTTATATACAACATTTATTTACAAAAGATCTTTTATTTCCCAAAATGAATCTGATTAGTCAATCTGAAAAAAAATGACTTATTAAATAAAAATCTAACATGTGTATTCTAACCCATTATCAATTAATATGTTCAAAAACTTATTCATAGATGAAATAAAAATTAAAATCAAAATACACATTATTTATAGACAAAGAATGTCTAAAATTAACTAAATGTATGAAATTTAACACAAATTTTTTTGCAATTATCACTTCCCCCTATTTGAACATTGCTAGTCTCTTAGCAATAAAAATTACTCCAAATATAGGACTAGAAGATGTAATGTCTCATACTAAGCAGCCATCATGTAAAAGATTAATGCAGATTTATGTCTTTCTTAATTGTAAGGGCTTATGACAAGAAATTAGTGCACAAATGATAGCTCACTTAAGAGTTTACATCAGCCCTCCTGGAGCTTCTCTGCCTCAGCTAGTATTTGAGATTAGATTAATTCGAGGGAGAAGAAAAGAGTTGTGAAATAAGATTATTGCTCAGTCAGATTTGGTTGTTTCTCTCAGTTCCATTCTGCCCAACTTCCTTGAAGATTATTTTTCTGAGCTGAGGACTTTGCTCTTTTATTTGCACTTTGTGCACTCAGAAATTTTTTTCTTTCTTTTTCATCCATAATGCTGCATAACTCATTACTTTTCAAGAGTAGCGAGTCCAACTTTACTCAGATCCGGGGTATTTTTCATGGATATAAATATAATTTTTTTCTTTTATTTTTTATTTTTTTATTTTCTTTTTCTCTTAAAGGAAGGATGGTAGTCAGGTTCCTTGATCACACGCATTCACTTCCTTCGCAATTAACTTAAGGGGAAGAGAGAAAACCAATCACCTCTCTCCTACTAGCTTTAACAAATTTACTACATTTGGATTCAGCTAGTCTAAGTGGCTGTGTAGTGTGTGTATAAACATTTCTTGCCATAAATCCTTACATAAGGTAGACAGAGAGTACATGTAATCATTTACTAGAGGCCACCTAACATGGATGCTTGCAAAGGAATGTGACAACTTCAAAATTTTTAATGGTTAAAGATCAGACACATAGTCAATGTTTCGTAATGCCAAGCATTTTTTGTTTCAAAGATGAAATATTGTGAAAATTTCTTTTTATTTGCACATGTATAAGCTCAAGAAAAAGAAATGAAACAATGGTTAGGGTGAGGACTATGAATGCATACTTATTCTACCCTTCCCAAATTATTTACAGGAAAAGAAAATAAGACAAAGAATTACCTGATAAAGAAAATCTATACACATGGGTTGCCTCCCAAGAGCGCTAAGTTTACCGTCTTTAGCCAGACGCAATTAAGCTCCATTTGGCTCAGCTAGCTTAGTAGACTCAATTTTCAAGGAAGGTGGGATTTCAAAGAAATACTTTAACCTCTGCCCATTAACAGTGAATGATTGTCCAGTTTTAGGGTCAAGAATAATGACAGCACCATTGTCACAAGCTTTGACAACAGTGTAAGGACCATCCCATCGGAACTTCAATTTTCCCGGAAACAAACGAAGCCTAGAATTAAATAACCAGACCTTATCATGCACTTGAAAAGTTTTTCTATGAATGTGTTTATCATGGAATGTTTTGGCTCTGGCTTTATAGATCTTGGAACTTTCATAGGCCTCATTTCTAAGCTCTTCTAGCTCATTCAGCTGTAGAGCCCTTTGTTGACCAGCTTGGGCTAAATCAAGATTTACATGTTTAATAGCACAATAGGCTCTATGCTCAAGTTCTACCAACAGATGACAAGATTTTCCAAAAACAAGCCGGTAAGGGGACATTCCAATGGGAGTTTTGAAAGCGGTTTGGTAGACCCACAATGCATCATCTAACCTTTCTGACCAGTCTTTCCTATCAGGCATAACCGACTTCTGAAGAATGTTCTTAATCTCCCTATTTGATACTTCTACCTGGCCATTAATTTGCAGATGGTAAGGTGTTGCCAGCTTATGGGTGATCCCATACTTCCTTAGGAGGGTTCTAAACTGAGTGTTAATAAAATGTGGTCCTCCATCACTAATGATTGCCTTGGGCCACCCAAATCTAGAAAAGATGTTTTTCTGAACAAATTTGATGACCACCTTATGATCATTGGTCTTTGTGGCAATGACCTCTATTCATTTGGACACATAATCAACAACAACTAAAATGTACGTGTATCTAAAGGACGGTGGAAAAGGTCCTATAAAGTCTATTCCCCAAACATCAAAAATTTCTACAACCAAAATGGGGTTAAGAGGCATCATATCATTCTTAGAAATATTTCCCATGGTTTGACATCTAGTACAAACCTTACAAAATTGGTGAGCATCCTTAAACAAGTGGGCTAATAGAAACCAGAGTCTAAGACCTTAGTAGCGGTCTTCTTTCCTGAAAAATGCCCTCCACAAGCAAGAGAATGACAAAACTTGAGGACACTTTGATGCTCACTCTCAGGGACACATCTTCTTATCACTTGGTCTGGTCCTATGAAAAATAGCTCCGGGTCCTCCCAAATAAAATACTTGTCCCTAGCAAAGAATCTCTCTCTTTCATTTTTGGTCCAATCTTCAGGTACTCGTCTAATGACTTTATAATTCACAATGTGTGCGTACCATGGAGATGAAATATTGGAGACAACTAAAATGTGCTCATCCGGGAAAGCATCTCTAATAGGCATAGAGTCCGAGGCAACTATGCTGGACAAATGGTCAGCTACCACATTCTTAGACCCTTTCTTATCATGAATTTCCAAATCAAACTCCTGTAACAAGAGAATCCATCTGATCAACCTAGGCTTGACATCCTTTTTGGCAAGCAAATGCCTTAAGGCAGCATGGTCAGTGAAAACAATGATTTTGGTTCCTAAAAGGTAGGATCTGAACTTCTTTAAGGCGAAGACAACATCTAGGAGCTCTTTCTCAATGGTTGTGTATCGAATATGAGTGTCATTCAATGTTCTGCTTGCATAATAAATCACAACATATCCTTTATCAGTTTTCTGACTCAAAACAACACATATTACAAAGTCTGAAGCATCACACATTATCTCAAATGGTAATGACCAGTATGGAGATTGTAGAATTTGAGCTCTAGTTAAAATGTCTTTTAAGTCCTCAAATGCTTTATTACAAGCTTCATTAAAAATGAAAGGAGTGTTTTTTAACAAAGAAGTCAATGGTCTTGCAATTTTGGAAAAATCTTTGATGAACCTCCTATAGAATCCAGCATGACCAAGGAAAGATCGAATTTGTTTGACAGAGTTGGGAGGAGGCAATTCAGAAATGAGATTTACCTTGGCTTTATCTACATCTATCCCTCTCTCTGAGACAATATTCCCTAAGACAATCCCCTCCTTTACTATGAAGTGGCTCTTTTCCCAACTTAAGACAAGATTGACATTAATGCATCTTTTGAACACTTCAGTCAAATAGTCGAGGCACAAATCAAAGTCACTTCCAAACACAGAAAAATCATCCATGAAGACTTCTAAGTAATCCCCAACCATGTCTGAGAAAATAGACAACATGCAACGTTGAAAAGTTGCAGGGGCATTACACAACCTGAAGGGCATGCGTCTAAAGGCAAAAGTTCCAAATGGACATGTGAAAATAGTCTTTTCTTGATCCTCAGGGTGAATAGCCACTTGGTTATACCCTGAATATCCATCAAGAAAGTAAAAGAATTTTTGGCCTGCAAGTTTCTCTAAGATTTGGTCAATGAAAGGCAAGGGGAAATGGTCTTTCTTGGTCATCGCATTCAAATTGCGATAGTCAATGCACACTCTCCATCCAGTAGCCAGCTGAGTGAGAATGAGCTCACCCTTTTTCAGTTTGAATAACAGTTAGTCCTGACTTTTTCGGCACAACTTGAATTGGACTAACCCACTGGCTATCAGAAATGGGATAAATGAATTCAGCATCAAGCCATTTGACAATCTCCTTCTTAACAACTTCTTTTATGTTGGGATTAAGTCTTCTTTGCATTTCTCTTGAACTTTTAGCATTTTCTTCGAAGTATATGCGATGTGTGCACACTGAAGGACTTATCCCTCTCAAATCATCTATTGTCCAACCTATAGCTTTCTTATGACTTCTCAAGACTTCAATCAATTTCTTCTCCTGCCCTTCCTCAAGATCACTAGCAATTATGATGGGCCAAGTCTCGTTCTCTCCTAAAAATATGTACTTTAAATTAGCAGGGAGTGGTTTTAGCTCAACCTTAGGAGGACACTCTAATGGAAATGATGGATCATTATTCTGAAACAAGGAACTGAATTGTTCTTCCTCTCCCTCAAACCCTAGAGCACATGGTTGATCTACTGTTTCTTCCACACAAGATTCTTCCAAGGAGTCTACCACTAGACAACTCTCTCCTTGATCATGGTGCCTAGATGCCCTAAAAATATTGATACTAACCCGCCTATCCTCAAATGATATATCCATCATCCTAGTAGCACAATCAATGTTAGCTCTAGTTGTGGCCAGAAAAGGTCTACCAAGGATGATTGTGGACTGAGTTAAATCTTGAGAAGTGTTCATGTCCAAAATGATGAAATCGAGCAGGGAAGTAACAATCATTGATTTTCACAATAACATCTTCAACTAAGCCTTTAGGAGTGGTGACAGAACGATCGGCTAGTTGAAGGACAACATAAGTGGGTTTCAATTCTCCTAACTTGAATTTCTCAAAAATAGCAGAAGGTAGGAGATTGACACTGTCTCCCAAATCTAAAAGGCCGCTTTCAAAAGTGACTCCATCGATGGTGCAAGGAATTAGTGGAGTGCATGGATCTTTAAGCTTTTTAAGGAGTTGGTTCAAGACAATGGTACTCACAGTTTTTGGAAGAATGATTGTTTCAATTTTATTTCTCACTTCACGTTTTGGAGTGCACATTTCTTTTAAGAATTTGGCATAAGCAGGCACATGCTTAATGACATCAAGGAGAGGAATGTTGATGTGAACTTGCTTAAAGAGTTCCAAGAGTTCTTCATTACCAGTTGGTTTGTTTTTGGATTTTGGCTTTAAATCTTCAGAAAAATGGACTCTTGGAATGTAACAGCTTGGGTCTTCATTCATTTTGATTTTGTCTAGAGGTTCTTCAGTCATTTTCTCTTTTCCTTTAGAATTTTCTTTTTCAACATTTTCTTCAATCTCTTCTTCAATTTTAGTTTCAATTTTATTTTCTTTATCCTCATTCAATGTTGACATGTGTGGGTGAGGATTTATTCTGATCTTTCCACTTCTTAAGGTTGACACAGTTTTTGCATTCTCTACTTGGGAGCCCCTAGCTTGGGCAGGAGGAGGGTTCTGTTGTATAGGTTGACTCTGGTTTTGTGGTGCTGGAATGTTCTGGACAAAAGCTTGTCGTGAGTTTGATGGTGGTGGTGCATTTTGGCGAGCAGGTGGTCTGTACCCTTGGGCTTGATGGTATTTCTGGTTCTGATAAAATCCAGGAGGGTTGTTCCTTAGGTTTGCTACAGTTTGACTTGGCAGCTGACCTGATTCCCTCCTATGACATACATTAACAATCTGGGACTCCATCATTGCCAAATTTTGTTGAAGATTTTTGTTTTGATTTTGATATTGATTTTGTTGTTCTTGCACAGTTTGGCATAGAGTCACCATCATGTTTTGGAGTTGATTTATTTTATCTTCCCAACTGGGCTGAGGAGGTGGTGGTTGATTATATGAAGGTTGCTGGAAATTGGTATGAGCAAATTGATTGGAGTTTTGATTTCCTTAGACTTGTGGAGGTTTGGAGTAAGAAGATTGGCCAAATCCTGGATTCTGATTGGGATAGGATTGACCATACATGGATTGCTTAAAGGAAGGTTGAGACACTTGTTCAGATTGATTTTTCCAAGAAAAGTTTGGATGATTTCTCCAACCAGGATTGTATGTGTTAGAATATGGATCATAGGAGGGTTTGTAAAAACCTTGGGCAGCTTGGACTTGTTCTTGAATAAAACAGGATAATTGGACAGTAGTGGGACAAGCATTGATGGAGTGAGCTGAGCGCACATAGAACAAGTTTCAGGTGGTTGAGAAAATTTGAGTGTGGCTTGCCCAGTCAATGATAGTAATTGATCAAATTTTTGTTCTAACTTCTACTCCAATCTCTGATCAAGTCTAGCTAACAGATCTTCTACCCTAGAATCTGATTCTCCTCTCTCTCTTAATTCATACAAGCCTGCCTTCCTTACAGGTCCTAGTGCTCTCTCGTAAGAGTGGAGTGAGGCATGATTGATAGAATTCTCACTCAATGTATCAAACAAATTATATGCCTCATCCTCGCTCTTAGTCATGAATGCTCCTCCACACGAGGCATCAACCATCTGTCTATTTGATTATGTTAGACCTTCATAAAAAGCTTGGATTATTTGCCACCTTGACAAACCATGGTGGGGACATTTTCTAAGCAACTCTTTTAATCTCTCCCATGATTCATGCATTAACTCTCCCGAGTGTTGGGAGAATCCAGCTATTGCTCTTCTCATGGTGTTAGTGCGACCAATGGGGTAAATTTTTTTCAAGAACTCCTGCTGCATTTCTGGCCATGTTCTAATGGTTCTCCCTATGGTTCCTAGCCAATGTTTGGCCTTATCTTTCAAAGAGAATGGAAATAGGGTCAATCTTAGGGAATTTTCAGTGAAATTTTGGATCCTGACAGTGGAACAAATCTCTAGGAACTCATCTATATGCTTATAGGGATCGTCATTGGGATTGCCATAGAAGGATGGCAACATTTGAATGGTTCCTGGCTTGATTTCAAAGTGATTTACAGGAATTTCTGGCCTAATGCAAGTAGCAGGTTGATAATCATAAGGAATAAAGTACTCCTTCATCTGTCTGGGTGCGACCTCCTCTACGTTTCTAGCAACTTGGTTTTGGTCTTGGTTGACCATCCTATGAAAGAATCTTTCGAGCTCGTCTATAGGTTGAGCCAAATCTATGTTCAGGGAGCGTCTACCAAGCATACACAGTTGAAAAGCCTCTGTGTTTTTATTTTTGAATTTTTAGATTTTTATGGATTTTGATTATTGAATTTTTATGAACAAATACAAACAAACAAACACTTTTGAAACAAATTAACCTAAACACTAAGTGTTCCTTGGACCTATGTTATTTTTCTCAAAATCGGATTTATGCTTGCTTAAGTCCAATCCTAACTCTTCTTGTACTGGCCAGGTAAGAGGTGGAGTAGAGGGAGGCCCCCCTTGCTTTCGTAAGGACCCAATTAAATAACCTCTAACTCACTTAAGCATAAGCTTTTTAACCTCTAATCCTAGACACCAGACTTAAAGAGAAGTTTTGAAATTAAGAAATGATAAATCTAATTATGAACACTAGAGCCAAGTCTACTGGTTTTTATTAAAAGTTTAGGCAAATGCAAGAATGTGGAATTTTTTTTTTGTGATTTTTGGGCAAAGGAAAGGGTGATGAAATCCCTCACCTTATCTTTATTTTTTCTAAAGGGTTATGCCCTTAAGCAATCCCTTTTATAAATATGAAGTGCAATAAATCAAGTTCAAACAAGGGTTTTCTAATGCTAAGTCTAATGCATGAAACAAGAGATAGAAGTCATACCTTTCCCCCGCACTCTTCAAAGTAGAAAATGAAATTCAAATGACAATTAAAATGATGAATGTCCTAAAACAAGTGATTCTAATCTTAAGAAGATGAAAATTTTAATTTTCAAAACAAACGGCTTACATGAAAGAGCGATTTGGAAAAAAATTTAGATTTTTGTTTTTTTTTTGAACTAAATGAAATGAAACTTAACTAAGAAAATATAAAGTGATACTATAAACTAATTACAAACCACTAAAACCACCAAAATGCCAATTATTACATGCCAACTAGAAAGAAATCTCTGTACATGCACAGAGAATACATGAAATCCTCACTACAAGTTTCACTCACACTCTTCTATCTAAAATTCTGAATTAAAAGCAAATGTGAAAACAAATCCGCAAGCTCTCCTCTCCAATGGACTCAAATGTCAAGCCCAATCTCCATGTTCTACTTATGTGCAAATCTGAAATGAAAAGCCCAATAATAAGTCAATGAGAAGCCTAATGCAAATAAAATCAAATCAAAACAGATTTAAATCAAACTCTAATGCCTCCCCGGCAACGACGCCAAGATGAACGCAACATTGTTGATTGTACACTTTCATTGTCTAGAGTTCTTTGCACACGTCAAAATGCTTACCTTCTCTAAACCGTCTCACAAATTTAAAATAGCAAAGATGAACTAGCAAAGTGGTGAGAACATGTCATTTCCACAGGGAGACTGAATAAAGTTCGACTTAAGAAACTATTTTTTGAAACAACTCTAATAAACACTTTTTCACCAAGATAACATTGCAGTAGATTCAATTCTATAACATCACCAATCAAATCCTCACAACTCGACAGGTCAAACATAATGAAAGAACAAGGAGAATTGAAATTAACAGAAAATTGGTAACATTGTACCCTCTCAATTGAGGGATCAAACAGGTAGACAACAATCTTTAACTAGAAACACACAGATGCACTTCTAATTCTGAAATAATTTAAAACTTCAGAAGATGAAAAGATGACATAATAAGAATTCTCAAAAGAACATTATCACCTCAATGTACCCCTACAGCTTAGGGGATGAATAGTCAACATTCTCAACTCTTCCACAAACATCAGCCAACTATCCTCACAGCTCAAGAATTGAACAGAAAAATTAGAAACAGAATTTATTATTACTAAATCAGAATCACAATTCTATTACAATTCAAAGATCAGAATGAGACAATGAAAAAGAAACTCAACCAGAAATTTAAATTGAGATCAACAATAACTATAGAAATTTCAGATTCTTGTGCCCTCACATTCGAGGGATCAAACAGTTAGACATAAAACTTAACTAGAAATTATCAAACCACTTTACCCCTACAGTTCAGGGGATGCACAATTAGTAATCGTAGCTCTCTATAAAAACTGGAACACCATCTTCACAACTCTAAGAATCAAACAGAAAATTTAGAGTATGAGTTTACTGATGTTTAATCAAATTCCCCACTACAGAACAGGGATAAGAACAAAAAAAAAACAACACTAAGAAACTCCGAAATCCCTCGTGAATTTAAATCTAATCTTCTGCTGCAACAGAAACATGGATCACGAACTCAACTCTTGATCTGGGTTGGGTAGACCTCAGGAAGTCATCTGGACGCCGTCACCCTCTCAGGTGCAAAAGAAAGAGGAAGAAGGCGTTGATTTCTGGGAGCCTTCTACAGAAGAAGAAACTGCTGCTCTTTGGATCGATCTCCCTCAGCAGCCTGAATCACTACCCTCACATAAGACAAAAGGAAGCCATCAATTCCCAGCAACCCAGAAAGGAGGAAGAATCGCCCAACAGTACAAAGGAAGAAAGGAAAAGAAAACAAACTCTACTGGATCGATCTCTCCAACACAACCAGTCTCTCAAACCAACAGAAGAAAAGAAGAAAGAAGCCGATCTCCCAGAACAGAAGAAGCAGGAACTCCCTGATCTCCCAGCAGTAGAGAGCAGGAATAAGCCGATCTCCAAAAAAAAAAACAACATAGAAAAAAAAATGTTGATCTCAGCATTACAGAGGAAAAGAACAGAAAAAAACACTAAAATTCCCTCGCAGAATAGAGGGAGGAACCCCTGGATCTCTCACAGCCCAACCAATCCAATCTCACAAAAGAAAGAGGAAAACGTTGATTCCCAACCCAAACAGAAGAAAGAAGAAAGAAAACCTAATCTCTTCAACCATCTACCTCTCCCGCCTAACAACAACAGCCAAATCCCCCCACATCTGAGGACCTTGGGGTCCTTATATAGACACAGTCGAACCTTCCAGGCGTAGGCTCCTCACGAGCTTCACCCGCTTCACACACACGCGAGCTCCGCTTCCCGCATACCCAGCTACACACGCACCTCTGCACGCCCCGGTTCCTCCCGCCTGAGCGCCACACGCCCGCCTCCAGCCGCTGCGCACGTCGGATGCGCACCACCTCTGCACAGCTGGGCTTCACACGCCCAATCTCCGCCGCGCACAGCTTCTACTTCCCGCCTCCGCACCAGCTCCAGCCACTGCGCAGCTTTTCTGCACCGCCTCCAGCTTCACCGTGCACGCCGGATGCGCACACCTCCATCGCCAGCCGCGCCCAGCTGCTCACACCCAGCTGCCCACACCAGCTCCAGCCGCCTCCCTCTGCTTCCAGCTGCTTCCGTCGACCTGGGGACGAAAAGAAAGGGTAAGGGTTTCAATGGTGTGCGTGGCCAAAGGTATGGTGGTGTATTTATTAAAAAAAATCTTATTTATTTAATGGTATTTGGTGGGGTAAAAAAATCTTATTTATTTATAAACTTATACCTATCTACTATTAAAAGATATTTACATAATATTATTGCAACAAGAATTATTTATATACAAAATTTATTTACAAAAGATCTTTTATTTCCCAAAATGAACTTGATTAGTCAATCTGAAAAAAATGACTTATTAAATAAAAATCTAACATGTGTATTCTAACTCATTATCAACTAATATGTTCAAAAACCTATTCATGGATGAAATGAAAATTAAAATCAAAATACACATTATTTATAGACAAAGTATGTCTAAAATTAACTAAATGTATGAAATTTAACACGAAAAATTTTGCAATTATCAGGTACCTGTACCCTTTGTGGGTATCTGTTTCTTGTGGTACGTTACGTACCAACCCTTTCAGGTGTTGTGGTGGAGCGGTGCTCAGTGAAGGTCGTGTGGTGAGACCTTCCACTTGTTGTGTTTTACCCTTCCTCGGGTAAGTTTCCGATTATGGTTTTAGTGTGTGATGGATTGGCCAGCTGTAGCCAGTCCTGCTACCATGTGTGTGGCTTTTGACATATCGTGATTTGGGGTGTAATGGACAAGCTCTGGGTTAGCAGTCTTGTTACCCATGTGTTTGAGGTTCGCATGTGAAGCTTGTAGTCTAGGTAGTGATTTGCCTATGTGGCTTATAGCTTAGGCGACTAGTTGTTATAGTGGTTTGCCTCTGAGGCTTGTGGCCTAGGCGTTTTAGTTGTTGGGCGGACTAGTGGTGCTGTGCTAGTCCTATGGTTCCTCTTTCCTTCCGAGAACTATGTATTTGTTTATGAATTACTGTTTAAATTGTTATTTGTTATAAATGTTGTGAGCATGATATGGTTTGGCTATCGGAGTTGCCAGTGAGACCCTTTGGAGTGAAGGTCTCTTTAGTTTCGTATGTTATTTTTGGGTGGTCCCCTACTGAGCCAGTGACTTGTGGAGGCTCACTCCCCTACAGTTCTTTTCAGGGCTTACCGTTGGTATGGCTTGAGAAGGTGTTGTGGCAGACTTGTACCACCAGCAGTAGTGTTAGTTGTGTTGTGTGAGCTTGTGCTCCCTCGAGGTATGCCCCAGGTAGTTGTACTTTTTAATTGAACATGTAATAATGTATTGGGACAATTGTAAATTGTTATATGCAGATATGAGCACATGTACTTTCTTGTGTCTTATACTGTTGTGGTTGTCTTTTATATTCTTACTGGACACGTGTACGAGCTATCCCTTGCGAGACTTCGGTCCGATCGCGAGATGCGGACTTGGATATGGAGCCTTATTGGACATAAATATCCAGGGCCATTACAAGCAGAGTGTGCCACCACTATGGCGGTGTGACCATCCCCGCTAGTTGTCAAAATAGGAGGAGGCGGAGGAGTCTGCATTGCCAGTGCTATTGGAGGGATCAACGCCACCGCCGCTGCCATCACCTCGGCCAAAGCATTCGTCTTCTGGGCCTCCAGAGGTTGTTAGTTCTACTCCATGAGCAGATTGAGCATATATTGCATGCCCTCGAAAGATTCTCTATCCCATCGCGGTGCGACTGTGTCGTTAAGTCTTGGTTTTCGAAGCCAGAACCTTTGACAACAACCTCTTCAATTGTCTTGACTATGCTGACGTTCTCGTCATCCGGGTAGTTGACGATAGACTTGCCCTTGGGTGCCATGGATGCTAATCATTTCTGACAGACGATGCCAAAAGTATTGTGGTTGATCTCTCTAACATCGATGGGGGCCGAGGTTGTTAGAGCTAAGGTGTCCACATCGCCAACGAGAACTACTATCTGACCTACTATCGAGACCTAAAAGATCACCAAGTGTACTCCATGGGAAGAGACTCCGATGCTTAAAGCAATGGGTTGACTGAGAAGGATGGTAGAGTCTGGAGAATAGAGTGCGTACTTGTGAGCATCGAACGTCCCCCCATATATAGTGGGTTGTGCACCTTTAAACTATCAGTCGTACCTGCGAATCTCGTGCATGCAAGTCATTGTAACCATCACGCCATATCGACCAGATCGTGGGCTTAATGGTCGCCATTATGAGCCGCACGATCTGCGGCCATTGACCCAACGGTCGGGTAGTGGGCCATTATGTGAGTCATGATGCCTGGGAATCTCGCGGCCATGTCATGCACTCCACGTCGGATAAAGCCAAGGTTGGCTACTTCGGACATAAGCCAAGGTGAACTCGTCGGCCTGAGAGAACATCTGGCGTTGTCTGAGGTTGATGCTCTCACTTGGAAGTATGGCTGCTATCCATGTCAAAAATTATCATATATACTCTTCTATTAGGCTATATTACTTATATCTGTCAAAATCTAACACTATTAAAATTAACATAATATTTTATTGAAGACATAAGACATAAGATTTTTGAGGCATATAAAATATAAGAGTAATGCTTTAATCCCGTCCATGAGGGAGTTTTTGTCTTGTTGGATCAACCGGTGACTTCTGATTGGTTGTCTTTGGGCGGAGCATAAGTCCCCAAAAAATTTGCATTAAATGCTTGTCAGTACCTAATAAAATATATAAGTGGAACAAATAGGTGCATAAGTGGAACAAATAATTAGATAAGTGGAACAAAATAAGTATATAAGTGGAACAAATAATATGTGAGTGGAACAAATAAGTTTGTTCCACTTAACTATTTATGTCATATCCGATGCAGAAAATCAGAATGTGCAGTTGTATCAGATACATAATCAGAGCAAAATAAAGGAATATTGACACCATCAAGTGAGTACTATTATTACTTTCAAATAACCTTATTCTATTACAACCATCGATCACTAGAGCCAACTACATAATAGACTGAAAGGAGAAATAACTACATAACCATAAAACTCTATTCCAGCTCTTCAGAAAGATTGGGATGCTCATTCACTCCTGCCCGTCCCCTTCCATTTCCAAAAACTCATCTTTACTACCTAAAAAATGTTAAAGAACATAATGAGCTTATGCTCAGTAAGATTTATATCTTAATGTGTGGACAATGATATAAATGTTTAACATTTTAACAAGCAGAGTTTCTGCAAGAATAAGATGACCAAATATGCATGACATTACTAACAAATTCAAATGACTGAATAGAGTATAATACTTAACAGATTGCATAACGAATCATGTTTTGGCTTTCATAAGTAATGAACAAGGAGTTCAAAAGGAGAACGTATCACATGAACAAGAACAATCCATATTCCCAAATAACACATATTCACATAGTCAAATATATCATATCAACACAATGAGACATTCAAATCTTGCACACATACCGGTGTCATGCCACACACCACAAGTCCAACACCCGTAATTAATAAGTATATTGGGGTGCTCCTCTCTAGGACCAGCTAGGGCCCTTATTGCACATGCATTAGCCATTGGACTAAAGTCCCATATTGTGCAGATCAAACATATATATATTATGGCCATAGATTTTAAAAAACAAGCACATAATAACAAGGACGTGATCTTTCATAGAGTACAATGGTATGACGATAGTTTGAGAGTTCAATCGGATATCATAATGGCTTATTTTTAAGTCCATAAATATTTAGTATCTTAACAAAAGTGTAGGCGAATGATAGATCGTACATAGAACATAGTGCTCTTTAACTTCAGAGAACTGTATGCTATAACCAACTCGGTCTTTATGAGGGAATCTATAGAGTACAGAGACTTACAGAGGTCTTAACAAAAATATTCATAATCTACCAAGACAAAATACCCAACAAAAAGGTTCCAATTCGTTAAGAGGGGTGTGCCTATCGTGCAAATGTGCAAGTGTCGTAACTTAGAAATTTTCCTAACCGTACATGCAACTAATGGTCGATTATGTAAATATTAGAAAGCATATCAAATAAGGAAAGTTCTCAAATGGCAAGAATCAATTAAGAAAAGCTTTAAACAAAGCAGACTCATCTCTAAACATAGCATATGTTCTCAACAACCATGATTATTGCACAATTTATATCATGACATATTAACATTAAGCTGGAGCATAAAGACAAACGAAGCATAATCAAATGAAGAGTATGATCAATCACTTTTCTATAGAACATTAGAATCATATTCATATAATTAGCACTTTTTAACATGTGTTTAATGGCTTTTAAAGGCACTGAACAGAACTAGACATGCACTAACAACATGCAAACATGACTTAAACACCACGAGTACTTTAAAAATAAACAAAATGAAGGCTCTAGAAGGCATCTAAATCGCATCATACACATATGACGCACTTTACATGTATTAAACAGTGAAAAATAAGTCCTCGAGAAGAAAATCCGGTCACAGTTTGAATCGTGTAAAGTCATGATGACATGTTCAAATTGTGTCAGGGATAAGCGACATGTTCTTACCCAAATTGTGTTTGGTTCCTATGACGCGTTTATCGGTTGACTTTAATTTCGAACTAAGCACGTAAACCAAGGACATGAAATAGGTCTAAATCACATCTTGGGTACTGTACACAATTTACCTAAGGCTCTAAAAATAAAGTAGCACACAATTTGATGTGCACTTGGGGCAGGACTCGGTCATGTCTAGAGGTGAATCACATCAACATAGGGCGATGCGTTTCAATTGGAGTTGTGTCTGATTGGGAGGAAACAACAAGGTCATCCTTATTCGTGTCCACTGGTTTGGACGCGATTTAAGGCTTTAATCGAAAACTTATGAAAAAAATTATCAGAGATCAAGTATTGGGCTATATTTTGAGGTTCTAGGAGTTTTTAGACAAAATATTAACATGAAACTTGTTGGAAATGTAAAATAGAAGAAACTTATGGCTTTGGATTGACTCAAATCAGTCTAGAGATGCATGATTCATAAGGTGAATAGGAAAAATCCTGAAAACGCACGACGATCACAAAACACTTAATACTCATGATCTACAGCATGGAAATTGGGCAAAAGATATGCAAAATGATCTAGACTCGATGAAGAACAAGATGGTATGTGCCTCATTATGTTTAAACCCGAGATCACCTATCTTTGATCACTTCTAAGTCTAAGTTCCTACAGGTCAATGTAGAGGCAAAAGGGAAGAAGAACTCCGCAAGTCCAAGCCTTTGGATCGTCCTTCTTGCTCCTAAGTGTTCCTCTCACAATCAGCAGTGAAGGGAGAAGCTTTGGGTCGACCAAAGAGGGTGTATGATGGTCTTATAAAGCTAAGGGTGGTTAATTCCGAGTTATTGTTTCCTAATCTCATGGTAGGAGTCCTACCATGGTTAGAATTTCCATTAAAGACTATTTCTTTATCAAACCCATCCCTAATATGAGTATAAGAGTGAGCAAATTCATGCTCTCATAATGGGCTTAGGTTTAAACACCTTTTATGGCTCAATTTGCTCATGTTTAGGCTTAAATGACCTGTATTATTAATGGGCATTGGGTTAATACGAATTTTAAACATTATTTCTCTTAGTTTGACCTTCTATTGGCTCAATATTTCTATTGGACTCCATTATTGATGGTTTATCATATTATTTATTGATACTAATTGTTTTCCTTTTTATTTAAAATTATAAAAAATAGTGGGTTGCTACAATCTATTTGTTCCACTTATGTATCTATTTGTTCCACTTACATATTTATTGGATATTGATAAACATTTAATTCTATTGTTTGTGGGGATTTATACCCCACCCAAAGACAACCAATCAAGAGTCACCCGATTGAGGACCCCGGTTGGGTCGATCGGTTAGAACTCTTGCTTAAAAGCAAGAGGTCCCGAGTTCGATTCCTGGGGGGGGATTTACCTGATTTACATGCAATCCTCGAGGTGTGTAAATTCGGGATTTTTCTGGTCAAGTGGGGTAAGGGCAATACGGGTATACGGAAAGTAGGAGCTGCCAAGTCCTGACCTTGGAGTTCACGAACACCAATCTTTGAGTCCACAAAGCCACATGGGGCGGGATTTCCTCGTTATCAAAAAAAAAAAAAAAAAAAGAGTCACCCGATTGTTTTAGCAAGGTAAAAACTCCCTTATGGACGGGAAAATGATATTTCTCAAAATATAGCAGCAATTTTTCTTAAGATGTCTACTTCAGTTATGTGAGCAAATTGAACAAAGACAGATTAATTTTTTAAAATCTTAGCTTATCTAAGATGAAGTTAAATAAATGCCTACTGATGATAGAAATATATATACGATCAAATTCACTGACTTAGTAGGATCTTTATGATATTCTGAAGATCATAGATGTAAAGCAAATGCACAAGATTGGGAGTACATGCAATTACCACTTTCTATCAAGGTTGATGGAATCGTTATACTGAGCGGAGTTGGATGTTGTTTGGTACAGTATGGTACCAAACATGTCGTATCAGATCAGTCTGGTTTGGCCTCGATTTGACTCAATAAATTTTAAATTTTTATTATATAAAAAAATAAAGAGTATTATTTGTAGAGAGCCGTGCCAAGATCCAAAAATGTCAAACCCTGCTTTCTGTTCTCTTTATCTTTTTCCATGTTCTTTTGTTTTCTTTCATAGTTTCATTTTGATTCTCCAATTTCTTGAATAGGGGTGATCATCTTCCATGGGTTCTACGATCTGTTCTACCTATACGCGTACTTTCCTGTTCTCAAAGAGACATTCCTCAAAAGAAAATTAGTGACAACAACAGTTCATACTGGACTAGGTGACATGGTGATGTTTATCTTTTTTGAAGTATCTCTGTTGATGAATTTTCATTTATGACCAATACATGGCGCTAAATATTCTTCGGAGAGTCCACATGTTGCGTAGTACTAATATCATGATATGGGTTATGCGTATTCTTTGATCCATCAATTTTCTAGATGTGAACATGTAAGAGAAGAGGATCATGTGTATTGTAAGACTCGATATGTAACAAACCACCGTCCATATGTTTTACCAATTTAACTTTATTCAGATTATATCTTTAGAATTTTAAGACATTGTATTTGAAGCAAGATATGACGTATTATTTCCTTACCAAATTTAATTTATGATTCGGCCATCAGAATGCTGTTCCCTACCATCTGGGACGCCATCCACATCGCAAAAAAAAAAAAAGGTAAAATGGGCACACACCTTCGGCACTATCGAATACAATATTGTGTCGTGTATATCATGTATTTGGTCGTAAATCACATAGGTTGGAAGAATAATTGAGAGCACAGTGACCTTCCCACTATGATACTGGTGTTGCAGAACAATTCATGTCATGTTAGGGAAAAAAAAATTGGTGTTCGCACATGTGGCCCTTGCGGATGTGTCCACCCTCGTAATAGAATGGATCATCTTTTATCTATGGGACTTGCCTTGCTATAAGTAGTACTACTCGCCACATTAAGATGGCAAAATGAGTAACAATGAGGTGGCACCATTTATGGAAGGGATTTTTGACAGGTGGTATAAAATCTTCTATAAATTCTCCCGTGGAGGGGGGAATGGCCTTACTCTAAGAGTCTATTTATTCAGATCCATTAGGATGAGAGGATAGGGGGAGTCACAACTCACTGGTACCTAATTTCCCCACAATAGGCCTGTTGTGATGAATGAAGAACAGTTCACCCCACTAGAGCTCAATTCATTAGATCCATGAAGTCCTCAACACTTAGGGTCTGTTTGGTTGTTTGTAAAATAAATTTTTAGGAAAAACTTTTTCAAGGATTAGCTTTTACATGGAAATAAAAATCGTAATTGTCCATTTGGTTGTTAGGTAAATATTTTCACTGGCTATTTGTGTAAATAAAATATTAAGAAAAGGTAAAAGTCAACAACATTAAATGTAAGCTTTTATTAAAGAATTGTATGGAGGTGCATGGGATATTATGGTCCACTCCAATGAGAGGATGTCACATACCCTTAGTATACTATTCATCAAAAATTTTATTTTACATTTTTTTATTTTTGATATTAAAAAAATAAAAAAATAGTGGAAAACAAATAACTTTGACAAATACAATTTAAATTAGGAGAAATAAAATAAAAACAAAATTTGAATGAATAGTGTTCTATTGATATTTTAATAAAAAATAAAAAATAAAATAACTAATGAAAAATAATTAAACTTGACAAAGATGATTTGAATAAAGGGAAAAAAATAAAAAAATATATGAATGAATAATGCTGGAAGGAGGAGACTTACGCACACCTGGAAAACGGCTTCTGCAACATTGCCTCCGACGCCGAAATCCGGGATTTGTAGGATAATGTTTTACATAATTTAGTTTTCAAGACTACCAAATGGCAAAAAAAGTGAAGTTTTACCTGAAACGGTTTTCTGGGTGGGGTTTTCAGGGTAAACAAACAGACCCTTAGTCAAGAGCGAGTGCGAGCAGCACCCCTAACTGGGTCCATTGTCCTTGGACAATCCACCAATCGCCAAGGGCAAGTCCTTAAAGTCGCATGATTGATAGGTCTCTTAGATCGTGGCAAGACTTGCACATGAGATGTCAGAACATGGCCACATTAATAGCTAGACACACACTTGTTGCACCAAGACAAGACAATGCATGATTATCTTGAGTGTCTTTACATTTTTAGAATTTTATAATAGCAGTAAGGCACCTCTCACTTCCGACAAACTAGGTCAGAAGGTATGTCAGCCTCTTATCTAAGACCAATATATCCCTAAAAGAATCTCCAACTACCCCTTGAGTTGGGCAACATAGGAGAAGAAGGGGACAGTAGGAGCAAGGGGACCTAGACTCATGCTCATAAGAAGGAAGGAGGGAGACTAGAGGACGTAGGCCATTTTTGGACTCTTACACCTTCACACATGAGCACCCGACACTCTTATCTCCGTTTAGCTATCCCCATTCCCTAACAATTTTCTAACTTGAATTTGAGAGAAATTTTCCTTAGAATCACTCCAGAGACTCCTTGACTACTTTTACAAACAACATTTTCTCCTTCAACAAATTTAGAAACAAGTGAAAATCATGGTGGGAGTCACTAAACCAATTTTTGGCCTCTATAATACTCTTTATCCCTCTCCTCCCCACCTTTCTTATGCACAGATCATCAGTGCATGCTGCACTCCCCCCTTTGTTCACCATTGGCGTCCCCCTTCTTCACCCTAACTCTCTCGCATTCTCTCAATAAAAATCCAAACCATCTATGTGGATGAATAATTTTTTATTTATTCACGAACATAAGACCCTTATTTGTGGGACTGATCCACGAGTGTGCTTCTAAACTTTGTATGCGTGGATAGAGAATAGGGACTTACACCCTCTCCCCCTCGTGCATAGATAGTGCACCTCCCCCTCCCCACCAGTGCCTCCCCTTCCTCACTCCCACTATCTTTGGTTCTCTCCAAAAGGAGACACTCTCGTCCTCTCTCTCCCCTTCAAAATCTCTCTTTCTCTCTCCAGTGTTCCCCCTCTCCCCTGCAGCGCTCTCATTGCTCTCTCTCACACCAAAATCAGAGGGGAGAGTTCCCCCTCCCCCCTTCCCTCTCTGCAACTCACTCTCTCTTTAAGGTAAGGGTATTTTAATACTTTTTCTTTATTTAACAGTTTTGTCTACATGAAAGCAGAGTCTTCTCCAGATTTTGCCGGCCCGATAACCTAGATATATAGCAGCTTAATTTTCATAGAATTTGGGGGTGTACATGATGCGTTCAAAATTTCAAGGATTTTCAGTAAAATACGATAGTTTTCACTGGTATAAATATAATTTTCCCCAAAAATAAACAGAAATTAGCACATGTTCCCAACGCACTTTTATAGCATACCATGAAAATAAATAAAAAAAACTCTCCCATCACTGTATTACAATATAGTATAACATATGCAATCATTACATAGAAGTAATATTTTTGTCGTTACACATCAAATTCAAACGAAATTATATTTTGTTGCTATAAAATTTTATTTTCTACGTATGGGAAATAAATGATGGTTGCGCAGGTGAAATCTGCAATAAATCAACCATTCTGTCCACCTGCTAAATTACATAAACAAAAGAGAACTAAGTTCACAGGTTTAATTCAGTCACTTTCCATCATTTAAACTCTGTTTGTAAAACTCTGAGAGGTGAAGTCTATGGCACTCGCACCAATAAGCTCAGCTTCAGGTATGGCCTTAACGAGTGCAAAACTATCCTATCTCAAGGAGCTATAAACGCCAAAACTTCCATTTCAGCACAGCATTGCCGCTATATCAACTTTTTAATTTTCCATTTACTTTTTCATTATGGTGAACAGAAGAAACTGGAAAATGGGTAAAAGAAGCTGCAATGACATACTTTCCCCCCTTTCATTATAGAGCACGAGAAACAAGAGATGCTGTGGATCTTACATTAATCCCATGATGTTACTGATAATGCTATCTGCAAGTCGTTGGATGTGCCACATATATACATGCGATGTGTTTCAATATCTTCAAGAGGGGTGCTCGGCACACTGCCTCCGTACTGACCAACTGTTGCTCTGTCATATGTTGAGAATATAATCTCCCTCAGGATTGGTTCATGGCCATTGAGAAGGTTCCCCATGCTCAACACCTTCCTCCATGATTGATTGGCAGTAGGCTGCGGAAAGAAACTTGTTATAGCATCCCTCTCGTGCACCTGTACAAGTTGCTTGCTCTTGAACACCTGAATAGATTGACGACAATGGAACATATAGTTATTTTCATGAGAAGACAACAACGATTCCTTGAACAAGCAAAAGTTTTTAATCATGGGTATGAGAACGTCTCTAACTACTCCCTCCACCCCACTTCAATTGTCCTAGTACTTTATGAAAGTACTAACTGGGATGTATATCTGAAATTGCCTTTTAGATGAAATAACAGTGACAGCCTATCATAGTGTGTAAAGGAAGACTGCTGTCTTTCTGTTAGGCAAACAAATTATGCTTCTGTAGCATTTGGGAGAGTTAAAATAGGATGGGGTGAGTATAACTTTTCAACTGATCGTTTCATCCACCATGCATGCAAATAGAAGAATGCAGCAAGTATCATCATGTTCATATTACTAGCAATCTCTACTATGTTTTACCCAGGGGGTTGGGTTTTTTGTAATGTTGATGTTAAACAATTCACCAACAATTCACCTTGTCATAGCATATGCTTGAAGAGCCTGTGCCCATTTTGGGGAGGTAATAATTGTAGTAGTCACTAAAAATTGCCTGGCAAAGGCGTGGAGTATGCACCAGCTTGCGGTGGATGCTCGCAGCAAAAACCACTAACTTCTCCACATGTTCAAAGACAGCACATAGGCGCATCAAGTCACCAATTAATTCAGCTCTATCAGCCACATAATTTCCTGCCAAAGATAGCAATGGTGTTAACAGTGTTCACTTGATATTCTTAAATATCACATACAGAGATTTTGGAAGTTTAAAACTGCCTCTTGTCAAGAATGTTCTCAGAAAGATTTTTCCTTAAAAGAGTAAAATTAAAGCTGCAATTCCTTGCTTTTGCAAATGTTCTTATGGTGAGGACAAAGCTATTTGACTTGCAGTTCTTAAAGATTCAAGGTTGTGAGCAATTTATTAGGCCAAAATCAGCTGCTTGGCTGGGAAAGCCTGGCAAAAAACCAGCTGCTTGGCTGGAAAGTCTTGAACCCCAAGAGAGAAATCTGAACAGCTGGAAGGAACATAGACAAGCTTTAGAGAGAATGCTGTATTATAATCAGACTTTCATGTACCTCGCAAAGGCTTCAAACTTGATGCTATCGTTGCATAAAGTTGTTCAAATTTTGCTTTCATTTGTTTTAAGTCTCCATAGGAAGTCTGATACAGAGTGTCAACTGATGCCTTGAAGGCAGTGCATACCATTTGCTCAAGCAGAAGATGGGGTTTTAAAGTTTCCAGGTAATGAAGTACCTGCAGTTAGATACTTATTCATTAAGAAAGCACCAGAAGTACCCTAAGCAAATCAGTCATCACACTTAAAAACATGTATGACATAAATATGCAAACTAGTTAGATGAAATTAACTGGTCTAAAGGTGAACAAATAACTTAAAGTACTTGAAAATTGATCAGATAACATGGACTGGATGGAATAAAATGATGGGACAGGACTAACATAGACAAAACCAAAGAAATATATATGATGATGGTCTGATCCTTCTCTTAAGCTCTGTGTACTTGAAAAATGTCTTCAGCCAAGGAATACAGCATAATTGAATTTGTTTACTCAACTAACATTAAGACAAGAAGCCACCCTTCAGCTTATCTGTCCAACATTTATACTGAGCTTGCAGTCATTCTTTCCATGAGTGCAAAATGAGTAACTAAAACATAGATAGGGGTAAATGCCCCTAAATTACATGTGAATGTGATACCTCTATCATTCTTTACAAGATCACCTTTCCTAGAGAATCCTTAATTTTGATTTAGGATTTCAGTAAAGGTGGATTGATGCATATCACAGTTGTCAATCCTATCCCCTCCTGGGATAAGATTGCTAGGATGGGACACTTTTCTGTTCCAATAGGCATCCCACACTATCCCAGATAACCCAGTTTATCCTGGCTGTCCTAGTACATCTTGACCACTCTTGGTGAGAATCTTCCAAGCCGCTTAAACCTGTTCATTTACTTATTTCAGGGTTTTCACTCGAGAAACATGCCCCTTTATGAAACCATAAACCCAATGGTGTATTGAACAAATATAATTCGATCGTAAATAAATGGATCTGTTTATCCCCACCCCATATTTATACTGGTTATATTGGTTCTTTACTTCAACTATTAATGAATGCAAAATTATTTGAATTGATAAAAAATTTAAATAAAATATTTATCTGGAAATCTGTTGTATTTTAATCGGATCTCCCCGGTTTTCTTTCATTTTAATTAAAATGAAACTTTAATTAATCGAATCGTAGATTTTTTCTTTTCAAATTTGTTGCTAATTGAATTTCAATACAATATTTTTTTGGTGGGATCGTGCAATCCATTTTTTTTTTTAATGAAAATCTATTTGTTTGTATTTTGATTTCGATCATATCTATTCTTCACATATTATATTCACATTATATATATTATATATTTTGGTATATATATTTATTTGGGTTGCTAACTCAACAGTAGAGTACTCGACTTTTAAGTGCAGCTATGATCTTTAACACAGTTGGATGAAGCAATGAATTCGTCCAGACTTTTGGTAGAGTCTATAAGACCACGACTGATCCTGAAAGGTACACGCTCACTTCCCAAAATAAATCAATACACCAAGTACTACACTTAGATTTATTGGATTTGTTGCTAAAATATCGGTATTCAACCCAACACCCCCGGCGGATGGCCAGTGGCCCAAGGAAACAAAAGAATCGGTTACACTTTTCATATACTCTCCTCTTATAGATAGGACTAACAAAGAACATAGTAAGTGTTTATAGAATCTACTTTTGTCCGAAGAAACGATTCATCGAAATAATGAGTCACCCGTTCCATTGATATGGACACATCTGAGATCAACAAATGCTCGGGAGTTCCTCTATTCAATCCTTTTCTTTCTTCTTGTTGCTGGATATCTTGTTCGTATACATCTTCTCTTTGTTTCCCGAGCCTCTAGTGAGTTACAGACAGAGTTAGAAAAGATCAAATCTTTGATGATTCCATCATACATGATTGAGTTGCGAAAACTTCTGGATAGGTATCCTACATCGGAACGGAATTCCTTCTGGTTAAAGAATCTCTTTCTAGTTGCTCTGGAACAATTAGGAGATTCTCTGGAAGAAATACGGGGTTCTACTTCTGGCGGCAACATGCTATTGGGTGGTGGTCCCGCTTATGGGGTCAAATCCATACGTTCTAAGAAGAAATATTTGAATATCAATCTCATCGATCTCATAAGTATCATACCAAATCCCATCAATCGAATCACTTTTTCGAGAAATACGAGACATCTAAGTCGTACAAGTAAAGAGATCCCACTGAATCGAATTTGATCCATGAATCTAAGAAATAGTGAGAATTCTTGATCTCTCTCAATATCTCTCTCAATTCGAAGATCCAGGATTTGAATTGATGTCGTTTCATTGATTCCTCCTAAAGATTTCATTTCAATTGGAATTTGGTTATTCACGATGTACGATGATCCCTGTTAAGCATCCATGGCTGAATGGTTAAAGCGCACAACTCATAATTGGCAAATTCGTAGGTTCAATTCCTGCTGGATGCACGCCAATGGGAATGTTCAATTCAATAAATCTATTGGAATTGGCTCTGTATAGGGGTGTAAACGGAACCCGATATTCCGACCTGATTCCGATAAAAATTATCGGTTTCGGAATCGGAAAATAATACCGATAGCTTATCGAAATCGATATCGGATATTCCGATAAGCTATCAGAATCGGAATTGAAAAATAATCGGAATCGGAATCGGAATCGGAATCGGTTATTCCGATAGATTATCATAAACTCAAAAGGTAAAACTATGGTAAACACCTTAGCTTATCGGAATTTCGGCTCCGGTAATGTTATCGGAATCGGAATTGGAATCGGAACCATATTTCGGTTATCGGAATCGGAATCTGTGTTTCCGGTTCCAAACCCGACCCGTTTGCAGCCCCAACTCTGTATCAATAGAATCTCATCATCCATACATAACGAATTGGTATGATATATTCATACCATAACATATGAACAATAAGAACTAGAATTCTTATCGATATTGGAAACTCATAGGGAAGAAAAAAAGAATGTAAATGTAAATATAATGTAGAGGGCTATACGGACTCGAACCGTAGACCTTTTCAGTAAAACATATCAAATTTTTTATTATCGAAATGATTCGAACTGTTTCAAAGACCCAACATGCATTTTGTTGCATTGGGCTCTTTCATCAACTGATGAAAATATCAGTTTGTCCACCATATTTTTTCTTCACCAAAAACAAGAAGATAATGAGATGGCTCCATTTGCTCTGATTCATTATTTGAATTCTGATCTAAGAGCATTACCAAAGTGTTTCAAAGGGGTTACTTTGACGTACGTCTGCTTCTGGCCTAGATCCACCTAAGTTAAAATTTAATAGAGTCTCTATCGTTCCGCTCTAAGAGTCAAATATGATACTTCTTACACCTTAAAGTTCACAGGACGAAAAGATGTTATTTTGAGGCCCTTATACTCGTTATGCCTAGCATTGAATAGATTGGGTATTCACTTTATCAATTCTCAAATCAATGATGGGCTCTATTTGACATCAGAATTCATACTCGAATCGGATTGACCAAATATTTGTCAGGCCATTGTTTTCTTGTTCTCTCGAATCCATGGAGTAAGAGATCGATTTTTCAATAAGATTATTTGATTACATGATTGACTCCCTTGAAAAGCATTGGCGCATGAGTAAAGTAAGGTGCTCTACCAACTGAGCTATAGCCCTTGTTATAGACATCTTAACATATAGATAATATCTTGTCAAGATGGATATTACATAATTATATAATATAATAGTTCTTTGGACGTTTCCTCTTAATTAAGTTAAGGATTGGTATTGCTTAGAAGTAATATTCCATATATAATCCCCGAAGTGATGAGTCTCTTTTTTTCTTTGTAGTGATAAAAGACCTACTTAACTCAGTGGTTAGAGTATTGCTTTCATACGGCGGGAGTCATTGGTTCAAATCCAATAGTAGGTAGAACTTATTAGATATCAGAATCAATGGTATCTAATAAGTTTTTCTACTCATCTTTTTTTTTTTGTATTAGATTAGACTTAATTGTTTTCAATTGTCAGAATCAAAACATGTTGTCTAATACAGGGTTTGGCGGATTGTGGCGCATCGGCCCGATACGGGCGAATCGCATCGGATCACAAAAGATCCGATGCGCGGTTCGGGTCGATGCGCCGGATCCTCTTTAAACAGGCGGATCGAACCCGATGCGCCACGATCCGATCCGATATTGGCGCATCGGGTTCGATTCGGTCGACACCCTTAAGGGTGTCGGCCGATGCGCTGCGAAAGGGACTGTACAGTCCCGATTCGCAGCGCAGCAGGCCGCAGCCCCCTTTCTCCCCTCGTTTTCAATTTTTTCCAAGAAAAAACCCTAGATTTGCATGCCAGTCCACAAGTGGAGGCTTCCTACGTGAGTTTGCATCCATTTGGAGGTGGATTTGGAGGCATTCAAGCCTCGTTCTTCAAGGTCTTTTGGAGTTTCTATAGGGGTTTGAAGGTAACCACCATATTCCTTCATTTTTCTGTTTTTTTCTTAGTGTATGGCTTAGATCTTGTTAGGAAATGATGTTGCAAGTGATTGGTGTACACTTGCAACCAATTCTCATCAAGATCTACAAGCTTTTCATGTAGATTTGAAGACTTTCTCTAAAATCTGATTTTCTGAAAAAAAAAAAAATCTTAAAAAATTTTGAACCACCAAAAATTGATAGGAATGTGTTGTATAACTTCTATATTATGGTTAGAAGTTGATTCCATAAGAAGTTGAATTAGAATTAATTTATGTTCTCGCATTATTAATAATTATTTTAAAATTAAAAACAAATTAATAAAACTTGAAATTACAGAAAATGTATATGGAGGTGTGAATGGATTTCTGTGATCATGTGATTCATGTATATAAAAAAAATTATCATATAAGAAGTAAGAACACTTTCTTTTAGTGTTAAAATTCTGAAATTTAAATTAATTTACTGTTAATTTATTATATTATTTTTGTCCTCGTAGATGGCACCAAAAAGGGGCTCTGATGATATTGGGTGGCAGCATGACGTCATGTTGGAAAATAGGCACAACTTCAAGTGCAATTATTGTGACTTTACGGGACAAGGAGGTGGGGTATCCCGTTTGAAGAAGCACCTTGCTGGTGGTCGACTAGCAGGCTACTATGACGTGCAGGGGTGTAAAATGGTGCCAAGAGAAGTTAAGAAGCTTATGATTAAACACCTTAAACATGTTCGAGCAGAGACAACAAGAAAGAGGGCGGATAAGGAGATGCAAGAGAGGATTATATCAGGAAGAGAACGAGATGAAGACATTGAGGATGAAGTAGAAATGTATGCAAAATATGTGCCTGATCCCGATGTGCAGGAAAGGCAAGCCAGAGCACAGAGCAGGGCCGAGGCATGGGAAGGTGATCAAAGGGCAGCCCACAGAGTGAGTTTTCATGGAGATCAGCATGAGGTTGGCAGTGGTAGTGGCAGTGGCTCAGCGGTAGGCGCCAGCGGAACTCAGTCCCGTCGATTTTCAAATGTGAGGGATTATTTCACTCGACCCCCTCCCACACAAACACAACTACCAGAACAAGGAAGGCATAGCAAGAGACCCACATGTGTGCAAATAGAGGACGTGGACTCTTATGTGTATCCTAGGGAGCATGGCAAGCAGACGAGGATTGAGGATGCATACAACCAGCAGGGGCCGAAATACAAGGTGGGTCGAGCAATTGCAAAGTGGTGGCACCATACAGGGTTAACATTCAATGCAGCAAACAGTCCTTATTACAAAACTGCTATACAGGAGGTTCAACGTGGAGGGCTACATGTGCAGCCTGCCAGCCTCCTACAGTTAGGGACTTGGCTGGAAAATATCTTCAAGAGGAAGTTAATGAGATCAAGTCTTATATTGACAGTTTTAAGAAGAAATGGGAGAAGTATGGTGTCACCTTGATGTGTGATGGTTGGTCGGGCATCACTAGGAGCAGCCTCATCAACTTCCTCGTGTATTGTGATAGACAAGTCTTCTATCACAAATCTGTTGACGCATCCGATAGAATACAGAACTATGAATACATTTTGAGTTTGATGCGGGAGGTTGTTGAGGAGATTGGTGAGCAATACATTGTGCAGGTGGTGACGGATAATGGATCTGCGTACAAAAAAGCAATGGAGGAGTTGATGAAGATTTATCCTCATCTTTACTGGACCCCATGTGCTGCCCACTGTGTTGATTTAATGCTTAAAGAGATTGGGACACTGCAACCCGTGAAAATGGTCGTGGATGCAGGGCAGAAGATTACACGTTTCATCTACAATCATCATCTTGTGTTGGCGTGGATGAGAGAGTCCACTGGTGGAGAGTTGTTGAGGCCGGCTGTCACCCGCTTTGCAACAAATTTTGTGGCATTACAAAGCCTAATGAAGCACAAGGATGGATTGAAACGCATGTTTAGGGGTGATAAATGGTTGCAAAGCAATTTTGCTGGAACATCAGATGGAAAAGAGGTGGAAGACATCGTCAACAGCTCCAATTTTTGGGATTGGATGTTCAAGCCGGTTCAGATCATTGAACCTCTATATGAGGTGTTGAGGGTGGTTGATGGGGATAGGAGACCTTCTATAGGATTGGTGTACGTAAAGCTTGAAGCCGCGAAGAAGAAGATCCGTGAAGTTTCACCTCGGCATGCACACTTGGTCTTGGATGTTGTTGAGGATAGATGGGACTGGCAGATGAGTAGAGATCTACATATGGCGGGTAAGGAAACTGATGATATTTTTGTAATGCACTAAGTATTATTGTATTTTTCAACCATTGATATTTTATACGTCAATTGCAGCATATTATCTCCACCGTACATACCATTATGCGCATGAGCTAGCATATGAGGATGACTTGACAGCTGCTTTTACAAGGGTTGTTGAAAGATTGTCAAGAAGTCCTGTGCAAGCGGCAGATGCCATTGATGAGGCAAGTTTAGGATTATCAAATTCCATCCTCACAAACACTTGAATTTCATATTTATGATGATCAATTTAATAAATGCAGATGAAGAGCTTTCAGGAGGCTATGGGTGGCTTTGCTGAGCCATCTGCCATTGCTGGTCGGGAGCGTGTTGAGGGCGGTAATATGTTTTCCCCTTTGTTTATTGTCATTGCAACTTGATGGTTGAGGGCTAATTGAGTTTCACTAATTTGGTTGCAGCTGATTGGTGATTCAACTTTAGGCATAGCCAACATTGAGAAAAGTTGCAGTGAAGATCTTATCTCAGACTTCCTCATTTAGTGGATGTGAGAGGAACTGGAGTACGTTTGCATTGATACACACCAAAGTGCGGAACCGATTATCATATAGGCGCTTGGACCAATTGGTGTACGTCCACTACAATATGAGGTTGAGGGTCAAACATCTCACAAAAGATCCAAAGCAGCGTGGGGAGGTGGAGTATGATCCTATCGACATTGGGTTCCTACGAGATGAAGAAGACCAAATGGTTGCATGGGTTGCATGAGCAACAACAGAGCGGGGGGAGTATGAGTTAGATGAGGAGGCAGATGATCCTGAAGATCCACCTCGCCCTAACACTTTCCTGGCAAGGGCAGTAGCAGAAGCAACAACAGAGGAGGAGGGAGATCGTGGGAATGTGGGACAGCCATACTCCCCTCATTATGAGATGGATCCAGAGGCTGAGGTGGATCTTCTTGGGGACATAGAACTAGAGCATGTTGAGCGTACTATAGGTGGGAGAGTAATTTCATTCTTTCATCTTACATATTTTATCAATTGCATATGTGCTAATGTATCATGTTGGGGGCTATTGCAGGTGGAGGACATGGTCATGATGATGATGATGGTTTTCAGATGTTAATGGAAGGTCTCCCCTGCACACAATCTAGAAGGAGAGGGTCATCTACGCAGGATGCCCCTCCCTCACAATCTACAAGGGCTCCCACATCATCTCAATTGGCAAAAGGGAAGCAAATAGCTCAAGAATCCCGCCAAAAAAAGACTGGTGCAACAGAGTCCCGGCCAAGTAAAAGAGTTGTTATACGAGAGCCACCTCCTCCCCCAGTACAAAAAAAGAAGAGTTGGTTTTCTGGTTGGGGATCCAAGAAAGGCAAGAAATGTGCTACCCTTGTTGAAGATCCACTTGACATTGCCGATGCAGAGACTTTGGATCCAAATGCAGAGGATGACACACCGTCTCCATTGGATTTACCCCGATTGCCCAATAGCGCCTCCCATGATTCAATGACTACTGGTAGGTCATCATTTTGCATTGCACATTACCTCAAATGTATTTGATATTTTGTATTTGTGCTAACCTATCTTAAAATCATATTGCATTTGCAGGTGGTTCTTCTTCAGATGCTGGAGGTGACGGTGGTGGTAATGGTGGAGGTGGAGGTGGAGGTGGAGGTAGAGGTGGTGACGGTGGTCAGGGAGGAGGAGATGGTGACAGTGGTCAGGGAGGAGGAGGTGGT
Organism: Colocasia esculenta; assembly: GCA_014218235.1. Taxonomy (NCBI): domain Eukaryota; kingdom Viridiplantae; phylum Streptophyta; class Magnoliopsida; order Alismatales; family Araceae; genus Colocasia; species Colocasia esculenta. Next base: position 16,296,317 of record CM024757.1, on the reverse strand, counting down.
GGGATGGCATTCACAGAGGAGCAATTTTATCGGGGTGCAACACAAGACAGTAGTCATGGTGCCCCACTGTGGTACAATAGAAGGCAAAAGTTTAGACCTGGTAGTCAAGCAAGAGGTGAACCAGTGGATTCCCATAGCTATGACACTATGATATCAGACTTTGAGAGGATGAGTACACAAGAGTCTGTTGGATCCTATGGCGGCCATAGCTATCACCCCGAGTCCACTAGCACAGACTACTCTAGTGGGTACGGACTGTACAGTGGGTACACTGCCACAACAGGCTACCTTAGTCCATCTCCATATATGTATCCTCCTCCTGCATTTTCTGTTCCTGTTCCAGTTCAAGTTTTTGCCCCTTTGGAGGATGTACAGATGGCACAACTGAATATAGTCCGTCCCGGCAGCCAGGTGTGGGACCATTATCTAAGTCAGTTTCGACAGAGATACCATACCATGATGACATGGGATGAGTATCGTAGTTTTGTGTCTCAAACAAAAGGTCATCACCTTATTGGAGAGCTTCCCTCAGAGTCAGATGAGTCAGAGTCCGTGCCTATCCAATCCCAATGGAATGCATATGATCCATATCAACAAGGCCATTGGGAATATTAGAGTAAGTTATTGTATTCTGTATTGGAATTTAGAGTTTAATAGTTGTATTCACTTTGTGCAATGTAAATATCTTTCTATTAATGAGTTTCAATTTGTTTTCACTCTTCTAATACTTTTTTTGATTGAAAATAAATGTTTGTATAGCAATTACATGATATAAATATCATCGAATATGATGAAACACATTTACAAGAGGCCTAAACCAGACAATTATTCAAAAAAAAGGCCAGATTCAAGGGAATCAGCCAAGAAATGTGCCAGAAGGCAGAAACCATGTTTCTGGCCGAATCTATGCGAATCAAACCGCATCGGTTCGATTCGGGCGAATCAAACCGAATCAGGCAAAACCCGATTCGGCCCGTATCGCCGATCCGCCAAACCCTGGTCTAATAAAATAAAAAACTTCTTTTGATTGTTTCGATGCATCAACTAGTCGGAACTAGTATTGATAGCCTCTACTCGTGTCCTAGCTTGTCTGAGAGCTAGATTCGCCTCAATTGCTTGTCTTTTACCTTCTACTTTACTCAAGTTAGCTTCCGCTTTTTCAAGAGCTTGCTGAGCTTCTTGCAGATCAATGTCACTACTTATCTCCGTATCATTTCCTAAAATGGTGATCTCATTATTACGTATTCTAAAGAAACCCCCCATCAAAGTCGCCGTTAGCCATCGGCCATCATTTAGGCGTATTCTTAAAAGACCCATATCTACAACTGTGGCAATAGGGGCGTGGTTTGGTAATACACCAATTTGGCCACTATCAGTAGATAAAATGATTTCTTTCACTTCTGAATCCCAAATAATTCTCCGGAGAGGATCAGTTGAAACCCCCTAATTGTTTCTGCGAGGCCAACATATTTCCCTGGAGAACCAGTAAATACTTCTGCTACAAAGAAGGGTTGTGATAAGAAACGCTCAATTTTTCGTGCTCTTGCTACGGTTAAACGATCCTCTTCGGATAATTCGTCTAATCCAAGGATAGCTATAATGTCCTGCAGTTCTTTGTAACGTTGTAAAGTTTGCTTTACTTTTTGCGCAGTTTCATAATGTTCCTCGCCAACGATCCGAGGTTGGAGCATAGTTGACGTTGAATCTAAAGGATCTACTGCTGGATAAATGCCTTTGGCAGCTAATCCTCTTGATAGTACGGTAGTAGCATCTAAATGTGCAAATGTCGTGGCAGGAGCAGGGTCAGTCAAATCGTCTGCAGGTACATAAACTGCTTGAATAGAAGTTATAGATCCTTCTTTTGTAGACGTAATTCTTTCTTGCAAAGAACCCATTTCTGTACTAAGGGTAGGTTGATAACCCACTGCAGAAGGCATTCTCCCTAATAAGGCAGATACTTCTGATCTTGCTTGGACGAATCAAAAGATATTGTCAATGAATAGAAGTTTGTCTTGTTCATTAACATCCCATAAATATTCCGCCATGGTTAGGGCGGTTAAACCAACTCTCATACGAGCTCCCGGTGGTTCATTCATCTGACCATAGACGAGAGCTACTTTTGATTCTGCAATATTTTGTTCATTAATCACTCCGGATTCTTTCATTTCCATGTAAAGATCATTTCCTTCACGAGTACGTTCGCCTACTCCACCAAATACGGATACACCCCCATGAGCTTTAGCAATGTTGTTGATCAATTCCATAATGAGTACTGTTTTACCCACTCCAGCTCCCCCAAATAGTCCGATTTTTCCTCCACGGCGATAAGGGGCTAAAAGATCCACCACTTTAATCCCTGTTTCAAAGATTGATAATTTCGTATCTAACTGTATAAAGGCGGGTGCGGATCTATGAATAGGAGATGTTGTGCGAGTATCTACAGGACCTAAATTATCAACAGGCTCGCCAAGAACATTGAAAATTCGTCCGAGAGTTGCTCCACCAACTGGAACACTTAGAGGAGCTCCCGTGTCAACCAACTCGATTATTTCCTAATAATTGTTGTACCTCACAAGTAACTTTAATTTGCTGACCGACGTTATCTCGCCCCTTGACTACTGTTGACACGAGATTTTGCTCTTTTTTTTTCTTCTTTCCTTTCTCTCTCTTTCTCTTTTCTTTCTTTCCATTTATTTATTCAAGTACTCATTCATTTTGCATGCTTTGATTTTTTTTATGTTGCAGGGCGTGCCAGCCTGTCTAACAGACAGAAGAAAAGAGTTCGCTCGATGCGGAGAACGAATTTTTAGGTGTCTGCAGAACGGACGAGTGGGGTGTCCGTGGAACGGACGAGTGCGCCATTTTTTAATCTGAACTTCTTGAGTCCTGTGTCTATACTCATCAAGCAATTAGGGTAGCATGTGCTGGACCTCTGTCTCCATCGATCGGAATCGATGTTACATTTACATCGAGTTAAAAGCTCTTGGTATCATTTAATACCACTTTTAACCCGAATACCATTCATAACAAGGATGAGACAATATGCACTTTTTTTTAGAAAATCTTAATCATGATATTTTCCCTTTGTATTACTTTGAAATGCTTTTACTTGAGTGTTTCATTTTGAAATGATATGACTGCCTCTCCTTTTTTTTTTGGAGTTCAAAATATGACCTTGAGAAAAGAACGGGTATATACCCGTAAACCTATTTGAGGTTTCTCTTCCCCTTTTTTTTTTTGAAAAGAGTATCTTGGTTGATTGGAGGTTTTATTTGGAAAATGTAAGAATTGTTATTGTGAATGGGTGTATACCCGCGAATTTATTTTGAACTTGGAACGTACTGTGAATTAGAGCAGCGCTTCCGTATTAGAAGGATTACTGTGCCAATTCGTAATATAAGGCTTTTTCACAGTATATGTTTGGGCGGAGTCCCTATTGAGGCAGAACTTCTTTTCTCCTCATTTTTGCTCGTATGAACATGATCTTAGAGGACATATGGATATATCTCCATGAGGGTCCTTGTGAAAACGAGATTTCTTTCCGAAAACTACCCACATGGGTATAACTCATTTTGTGAGTATATGTATATATTTCTGCTTGGATCACTGCTTGAGCAGAGTCTTTATCCTTCTCTTTTTCCCTTTTTTTTTTTTAGAAATGTATTCATATCAACACAATATTCATGAGTATGTGAATGTATTTTCCGGCAGAATTTCTGCTTAGGCTGAGTATCCTCATGGAGACGTATTCATATGAACATGTGGTTATATAAACATGCCCTCGGGAGAACCTTTGCTTAGCCGGAATTCCCCTGAGGAAACATATACATGCATAAGCACAAATTTGCCATCCTATGGATATATTCTCGAGCGGTATCTCTGCTTGAACAGAATTTCCGTCAGGAAGGTATCTCTGCATAGGCGGAGTCTCCTTCGAGAAGTATATTCATATGAATATAAATTTGTGGTTATACGAATATGTACTCGGGCAGAATCTCCGCTTGGGCAGAGTCTCCTCTAAGAAACATATATATATATAAACACGAATTCGTGATTATACGGACATGAACTTGGAGGGAGCTTTTGCCTGGGTAGAGTTCTCCCTAAGAAACATACATGTATAAGCACAAATTTGCAATTCCATGGATATATTCTTAGGCAGAGTCTCCGCTTAGGCAGAGTTTCTTTTAAGAAACATATACATAAGAACACAAATTTGTGAATATACGAATATGTTCTTGGGCAGAATCTCCGCTTGGGCAGAGTCTCCTCTAAGAAACATATACATATAAACATGGGTTTGTAGTTGTATGGATACGTTCTTAAAAAGAGATTTTGCTCGGGCAGGGTTCTTCACAAGAAGCATATATGTATAATTACAAATTTGTAATTTTATGTATATGTTTTTGGGCAGAATCTCCTCTTGGGCAGAGTTTCCTCTAAGAAACATATACATAAGAACACAAATTTGTGAATATACGAATATGTTCTTGAGCAGAATCTCCGTTTGGGCCGAGTCTCCTCTAAGAAACATATACATACAAGCACAAAATCCACCATCCCAGAGTCTTGCTCGATGGGCGGGGAGAAACATCTAAATGCGCATACCCATAGAGTCTTGCTCAATATGGAGGCATTTAGAGCACGAGAACAAGGGTATTTAAATACCGTGTATCCATAGAGTCTTGCTCGATATGGATGGTATTTAAACCCCGAAGGATATCTCCCCCACAGAGTCTTGCTCGATGTGGGGGAAGAACCGAGCTAGAATTTTTGAAAGGGGATGAAGAGGATGTCGATGGCGTTTGGAACCGATTCTCCTCCCTCGCCGAACTATTCCGCGCCTTGCTATCGAGCTAGAGAAGGGCTAGTACCTTCGCACACCAAGCAGGGGAATTCGGGGGAATATATGAGAAAGGGAGTTTTCGGAAGGAGAAATGCTCTTTTCTTTTTTTTGATTTTTGAACAACGGATTTTGCCAGGGCTTCGCCGGGACCTTATGGGGGAGAACCGACTCTCTTTTCACTTGGGGAATAGGGGACCTTTTATAGGGGAAGGTCCCCTTTACATCGCAATGGGGAGAGCCCCAACCGATGGTGACATGGGATTATGTCACCATCGGTTGAGGACTAACCGATGGTGACCTCAGGGGAGGGGTCCCCTCAACCGATGGTGACCTCAAGATGAGGTCACCATCGGTTGGGGTCTCCCTAACCGATGGTGATTCACCATCAGTTAGAAGGGGAGACCCCTTAACCGATGGTGACATCACTAAGATGTCACCATCGGTTAAGGGCTCCCCTAACCGATAGTGACCTCATCATGAGGTCACCATCGGTTAGGGGTCTCCTAACCGATGGGGGGAAGAGGGGGAAACTTCTATAAATACCCCCCCATGCCCCTTTTTACATAGATTCTCTTGCCAGAGGTGCTGGAGATTTCGGTTCTTCTCGGAATTCTGTCCGTCGGAAGAGTGATTTTACTAAGCTTCGGAGTCCTTCCTCGAGCTTGTTCTTGTACTTGGTCTTATAAATCTTGTGCTGCCGGATTTTTTCCGTGCTTACACTTTGAACGGAGAATGTTCTCCCTTGGACTTCAATTTAACTGGAAGACTTGGCACCATTTTAAGGGCCAGAATTCTCTTGTTGAACTTGGAGAAGAATCCCCGAATAGTCTTGTCATTTAAGTAACCATGGGGTCACTTTTAATCATAATTCACTTGGCCTCTTGAGTAGGCTACTTGATTAATCAGCATCCATTGGTAACCATCATCTAAACTTGAAAGTCCAACAACCCTTTTTACATGGGTTATATGAGCAGTTAACCGCCAAGATAGGTTCCAGCTAATCAGCTCATTGGACCATTATATAATGGACTGTCAAGGTTTCTCCTGGCAGACATCCATCACAAATTTACCCTTCAACAACTACCAAAGCATTATAAATATTTGGCATTTTGCTCGGGGGAAAAGCAACATCCAGTACTGGGCCAATAATTTGAGCAATACGCCCTAGGTTTTTTTCTTCAAGTGTGGAAACCATAGGACTGGAAGTAGTAGGATTTATTTTCATAATCATGATAAAGTCAAATATGTCAAAAAAAAATTAGAATATTTCCGAATAATTTTTTTTTTCTAATATACCCTCTTTTAAGATTATAATGCACTAACTAGCATTATTTTCATATTTCATGTCTGTTTACATGCTACTTACTGTTACATGTATGTTTTATGTATTGGTTGGAAAATGTGTGCCACAAAGAGGGGACAACAGAGTTATTAGGTGAACTAAGATGTCCCATCATAGTAAATTAATAAACACAGGTCAGGGCTTGGGATGGGAAGATGACTATGGTTTATGTAATCTGACACTATCTCATCTTGCACCCAATAACATGGATAAGATTTCGTCTTTAAGGTCTTCGTACTTTTGAATGACTGCTTAAGGGAAATTGTCTTGAAAACGAGTACATGAGGTATGGAGCAATCATTAGTGGTATTCAAGAGACCCTGCAGAATAATTGATAAACTTATTAAGCACACTTGTGCCATTGCCAACTTAGGAAATGATAATGTGAGACAAACTGATAAATGATTGTTGAACCCGAAAAATATCGGGATTTAAACAAGTCCCGGGTGGCAAACTCGTCCGGAAATCCACAAAAGTCTGGGAATAAACCCCGGCCTCCCCACTCGAACACCGGACGATAAACGGATCCGAGTCCGTGTGTGTCAACCCGGAATATGGCGTTCGAAAGTCCCGCCGACAACGGAAATACACACACCCGGATAGCCGAAAATTGATCTCCGGACTCGCGCCAAAGGTCGCGTACGACTCGGATGGGTCCGAAAAGGTGAAATGCACATGCCCTCCGAAAATGGGGTCAAACGCACGTGAAGCGGGCAAAAACGGACGTCGAATGCACGTCAAATACATGCAGGCATGTGTGTGCACGTGTGCCGCACGTGCCATGACAAACCAGCAAAACTCCCAGAAATCCTCTTGGAAATGACCAAGGACAGGGAGGGGCGCCGGTCCGCCCCCCCGCTAGGCAGGGAGGGGCGCCGGTCTGCCCCCCGCCAGGCAGGGAGGGGCGCCGGTTGGCCCCCTCCGCCAGTTGGAGGGGCGCCGGTCAGGCCCCCCTGATCGGCGGACCCCCCTCCGCCAGTTGGAGGGGCGCCGGTCAGGCCCTCCTGACCGGCGGACCCCCCTCCGTCAGCAGGAGGGGCGCCGGTCAGGCCCCTGACCGGCGGACCCCCTCCGCCAGCCAGGAGGGGCGCCGGTCAGGCCCCTGACCGGCGGGCCCCCTCCGCCAGCCAGGAGGGGCGCCAGTCAGGCCCCTGACTGGCGGCCCCCTCCGCCAGTCAGGCCCCCTCCAGCAGGGGGGCGCCGGTTAGGCCCCCCGCCAGCAGGGGGAGGGCCGCCGGTCAAGCCCCCTGACTGGCGGCCCCCCCTCCGCCAGTTCGCTAGCCCGCGAAGCTGCCTCGACGCGCGCGCCCGCGACACCTCCGCCGGGGAGGGTACCCCCGCCGGTATGCCCCCCACGAATCCTATAAATAGGGGGGCATACCCCCATTCAAGAGGAGGCCGATTCTGCCCAAAAACGAGGCCAGCCAAGAACGAGGCCGGGGCACCAGAGCGAACAAATCGCATGCCCCTCAAGGTCTCGCCGAGAGTCTTCCGTGCGCGAGCTTATATAGGCCGCACGGGCTGGGGAGAAAGTCCTTGACGTCTGTCGGTGTTCTGTCCTCTGCATTCGGGCCCTCCTGCGCGCTCGTCCGTGAGAAGACACCACAGGTTGTCATGTGACCCCGGCGTTTTCATTTAAGTCCTCCGGTGTCATAAAACGACACACGTCGAGGCCATGTTTAAGTCCTCCGGTGTCATAAAACGACACTCGTTGAGGTACATGTTTAAGTCCTCCGTCGTCATCAAACGACGTACGTAGAGGCAATGCTGCTCGGTGGAGGCACAAACACCCCGCCAGGGGCATACCCCCACACACAAAAGAGACGCCATTCGGCCTACGGATGCCATCTTCGGCCCAGGAGGACCCCCGGCTTCCACCCAAAGCTTCCAACACGCCAATCGGCCTACAGAAGAGTCATTTGTCTCGCGCTCACAAGCCCGTGCTTAGAGCGCGACCGTGCGTGAGCTTAAATAGGCCGCACGTGCTGAGGAGAAGTCCTTGGCGTCCGTTGGTGTTCAGTCCTCAGCGTTCGGGCTGCATTGTGCCACGTCCGCGGGAAGACACCACAGGTTGTCATATGACTCCCAGCATTTGTATTTAAGTCCTCCGCCGTCACCGAATGACTGCGTCGAGGCAATGTTGTCCGACAGTGGCACAAACACCCTGTCGTAGACTTAAAAGTACAAATAGTCGGTAAATGCTCGGTGGAGGCACAAACACCCCGCCTCGAGCATCGAGGATCCGACAAGCTTGTAAACGTCCGACGGAGACACAAACACCTCATCGTGCGCGTAAATACAAGCCGCATATCCCGCAAATACCGGGCGGAGGCACAAACACCCTGTCACGGACATTGATGTACTCCCCATACCGTGTAACGTCCGGCGGAGGCACAAACACCCTGTCGTCGACGCTCATGTACACGAAATACTTGTAATCGCCCAGTGGAGGTACAAAACCCCACTAAAGGCACCAATGTAAATGTCATGGATATAAATGACATAAGCTTGAATAAAATTGTGGAAATTTACTTGTCATCTGTCTTTTTCTTTAAATCTCGGCATACGGTCTTTTAATAAACATTACGCATCCGAAGGTATTCGAGTGTTATACTCGATGTAAATGAAACATCGACTTCGGTCGGTGGGGAACGGTCCAGTACACGACCACTCCAATCGCCCTGAACGCGAGCGCACGCGGAAAATAAATGAAATGAAATTCGAGGGTATCAGGGTTCGCACCCAATACTCCTCGTAAAACAAATCTTTGTCTGTTTCCCGTAAACAGTCTGGCACGCCCAAAATTCGTCATTTCAGAAAAGAAGTGAGGAAAAATAAATAAAAATGAGAAAGAAAAATCCGCGTTCCAACAATGATCTTTAAAAAAAAACAAGGGTACATGAGAGACAGTTATATCTGTTTTAAATAAATCAAAATTTTAAACTAGTCAATAATATTCTATGATTTGCAAATCTCCTCATATGTAGTGTATATAGTGTATGATTACATTTATATTGTATATGTATATATATTAATGGGTAAATATATATATTGTATATGTAATTATGTATATATATTAATGTGTAAATTTATAAGTATGATTATATATATCATAAATATATATGTAAACATTGAAGAGATTTTTTCTTGATTTTTTCTGATTTTCCCTATTTTTTTAAAAAAAATATTTTTTAATCTGGCTGATCCAGACTTCCAGCCGGCCGATCTGATCCGGATTGGAATCAGCCCAGGCCAATCCTTGGGCCGATTCGACCCTTTCTTCCATGGTTGTCTATGCATCACAGTAGCATTGTTGCAAACAGATCTCTTCTTTCTACCATGTTTTATCCCTTATTCTTCCATCATACAGGCCTAAATTGGTGGAACATTTTCCCTGCAACTATGTTTCAGACACATCTAGAAAAACAACTACCTTAGTGCTAAGGGCCTAAAGGCTTGTTGCTTTCAGTTTCCTATATGTGACTTTAACTATTTTATCTTGGTAATGCCAGCTAGCAAAGACCATAATATGTAATATATTAGGCATTTTTAAATCAGATATCCAGGATTTGTGTGAATTCTTTTAGATTGGTCAAGTTGGTCAATCTGAATTGGATAGTTAAATGGGCTTGGGATTGGCCATGGCTGATTCTGGCCCCCCATCCAGGATGGCAATACAAGAATTAGACAACTGGACTGGTCTTAAGTCCAGAGGATCTGCATTATCAGGGTAATCCATTTTTCTAGACACCCAATAAATGGTCATGCTGAGTATGTGGGACTATTAGATCTGTCTTCTCACTCTGGAACATAGTAAAGAAAAACCTGCTGGTGGGGGAAAGTCCAGCGGCAGAGGAATTAAAACTGATTGCCAAAGAATGCAGATGGGTCCAACATTTATGATCATGAATCTCTAAAGCAATCTGTCAGGGTTTTGAACTGGAACCATCCTTTGACATTCCTGTTGTTCATAACTACATTGATGCAATTACAAGCAACAAAACCAAGTGGTAGGAACATGAGAATTCACAGTTCTGACACAAGACATGAGAATAGAGAACTCCCAAAGATGGAAGGAAAATTTTCTCCTAAGCAAGAATATAATACAGATGCACATGGACATGCCAATAAATAAATAATCAAAAGTGAAGAATGAACCAACAGATATAATACAGTTGCACATGGACATGCCAATAGATAAATAATCAAAAGTGAAGAATGAACCAACAGGTGACAAAATAATGGGGAAAAAGGAATACATTTGCATGCAACAGGGAAACAGAGTTCAAAAAGCTCTGAATAAGCTGCAAACAAACTCCAAGTGACAGGATAAAACAAAACCTTTTCCCCTTCTCGAATGGGATCAAGAAGGGGTTTCTGCTCAGATGCAGGCAAAGGAGGAGAATCATTCCAAATCTGCTTCCATGAATTCCCATGGTCTGACATGCGCTGTGAAAGTCTACCTTGAGGAGGCCAATCTCTTTCTATACCCTCTGCCTCTGAGGTGTAATGTTCTCCATTTTCAATGTTGTCCCAATCCCCAGGAGAATGCCATCGAATAAAATCTTCAAAAGCAGCTTCTGGATTTGCAGCTTTAAAGGCTGACATGTCTGCAAGAGTACGTGGAAAATACTTCATACTGAAGTTTCCATTTGCTTCTTGAATAGAAATTCTCTTTGTAATAGACATTTGTAAAAATGATTTTTTAACACAGACAAAAACACATATTTAAGGAAATAGATAAGGAAAAACTGCTTACAGCTGCAAAATATAAACAAAAAACGGCGACAGCACACTAGAAATATGTGCAAAAGTATCTGACTAAACATGTATAGTGTTAAATAAATGTTATTAGATAAAAAATCTGGACCATCAAGACAAGGGCAGACTGTGTGAACCTGGAGAATTAGTCAATCAAAGTTCAATGTCTTGTATTGTTAAAGCTTCATTTTATATCCTCAGATGCCTTTTTTGTTACATGTGACTCATTTAGCATGCATGGGAAAAAATTGAGTGTACAAGGCATACACATCCAAAGCATGGCTAGACCTTGCTTTGCAACTATGCCAGCACACTTGACTGGTTGATTAGGAAAGGTTTGTCAAGAGGGCAAGACCCAGGTTCAAACCTGGGTAGAAGAGGGTTTGTCTTTAATTCTGAACTGGTTTGCCACTGCGGTAGAACCTGAAAAAAAGGGTCTCTAATTCTAGTCATCTAATAAATCCCAGTCCTCAAATGAGGTTGACCACAGAAGTCAAAGTCTTCACTATCTGAAGTCCATCAGAACCTTTGCTGTTTCATTTGTATGCAAGTGCAATACCAGGTATCTCTACAAAGTACAAACCACTTATACATCATTATATCTAGAAGAAGCTCCCCAGAAAACCCACGCCGAAATGAAAGAAAAAAAAAGAGAATCTCACTTTTTTTTTTCTTCGGAACTCTTAAGACCACCATGTTTTCACACAAGGTCTACAAAACTGGTTTGCAAACCATGGCTTATTCCAGCTACAAACCAAAACTGGAAGGTTCTAGATGGACAGAACCAGTTTAGGCCAGTTCAACTGAAGAAAGGATGCAAATTTTCATGATGATAATAAAGGTTTACATATTAGTCCATCCATTCCAGCCTAATTCCAAATAAGCCCGTAATCTTGATGATGTCAAAAAACTCCTCAAAATTTAGTGCCATCCTAAAATAAATACTTCCCATCAATTTTCTCATGGTAAAATTAGCCACTGTCAATTTAATAGAGTTAGAAGTTAGAACTAAAGGTGAGCCCACTACCTTTTTACCCTCACTTGTTGGACAAAGTTGGTGGTGGGGTGGGGTTGGAGTGGCAGCGGACTTCCCCCTCCACACCAGAGGATGGTGCTGGAGGAGGGAGCAGGAGGCACGCATGCACACAAGCGGGGGGGAGAGAGTTCCCCCTCAGGTGCCAGAATCCTTCGCACCCCCATCCGGGGGGAGGGGGGTGAGAGAGAAGGGGTGGGGGGAGGAAGAAAGATATGTTTTATAAGTTTTATGGTAGTTTAGTCCTTTTCATTATTATGAAAGGAAGGAACATTTCTTAGAACATAATTCTTTTTCAAATGCTTTTCAACTGTGTGGACTTATTTTACACAGAAATTGTGATTTTGAAGAGTTTTTTTATATTATTAAGACTACCAGGACTTGTTCGATTATTTGCAATTAGTAAGATTATGGGGACTAATATATGAAAATTCCTAACAAAATGAACTAAAAATAAACAAAAGAACAGATTAATAAATAAAATTGTCTTAGCGTCTCAGGATTCATATGTTGAATGACAAACTGGTCAGTTTTACGAGATTTAAGCCACTTCAGTCCAGCTCACCATGAAACTGCCATTTTTTGCTGGTCCATCTCAGAAACCAGGTGAATAGGACTGGGTGAGTCCAGTCCACACTCGTTTACCCAGCTCTAGTCAAATGACAACTGGTTTTATAAACCATGTTTCTTCAGCCATGTATCTCAAATAAACCTACAAGTTTCCATCTTGTAGGTATGTGAATATTTGTATTGAAAAATGTATAAAACGTACACCTTATGTTTTTGGTTTTCTTGAAACTATGTGAAATGCTTTTCCTTTTAAACACAAGAATTCTAGAATATTAGCATCATAAATGCAAATAGAACCCAATATTCTTTGGTCTATATTACTGAAATCTTGATATCATACTTAATCTGAATTCAGAAGACATCTGCATATACAAATACAATACAATCAACCAGAATTCATTTATTTATTTTTCATCAATGCCAAGACATAGTGGTTGTAACTTTTCATAGGAACCAAGCTTGATTGGCCCCATTCCTTACATTGTTGAGGCACCTAAAGAACAAGCACAGTAATTGCAATGTGAAACCAAAAATGCGAACAGAACTTTGATCCATTTACCTGAGGATAGTATCTCCCTTTCCAGGTTAGCAGAGATGTTCTGCAACACAAGACAAAGTTAAAATGATTCCAAAAAAACACACACACAATTGATGACAGACAATCTGGAGAGTCTATGCATCACGAGCGACATGTCAAAATATAGTCAGTAAATAAAAAGGAATGGCTCATAGATGAACAAAATCTTTGCATACTAGGCAATACACCTCATAACCCCAGAGGGAAAATACATGTGATTGCAGCAACTTTAACCTTTTGCAATAACATATTTGCCACCAAAAGGAAGTAGGAATCTTAATAATTCCACCCAGTGGATGAATGCCGGTTTGAGGCAAATGTACACATTTTCCCATGAAAGGTTTCATGTTTCTGTTATGTTACAACAATATCCCCTGAACAAAAATCTCATTAAGGGCATTTAATCACCAGATGACCAGAGAGCATATCTACTTTCACACCAACAAACTGTCGCTGATCTGAGTTGAGGCATTCTGCAAGATGCCAGACTTGTTATGCCCAAAGATGGATGCTGTGCTCCCCTCAAAATTTTCACTATTGTTCATTCCCATTTATCATATTGGCCTTACATTACATACTGCATCAACCATCAGCTTGATGAGATTTCATTCAGTTCAAGCAGGCGATGAAGTTTTTATACAAAATAGCAAAACATCTCATTTAAAAATGTTAGGAGCTAGCCCTCTCTCATGACCCATAAATCAAGATTGAAAGAGAAAAATATAGAAGAGAAAAGAGGCAACCACACAAGAACAGGGATTCTTAACGTGGTTCGGCGGCAATATGCCATCCTACATCCATGGCTGCAGCAGGCTTCCACTAGAAGAGACAAAGGGTATGTATAATGAGATTCACGCCTTTTTACACTGGGAGTCTAGGGCGTTACAGGTCAAAAACACCAAAGACATCATTACCTTGTGTCTGTACTGCACATTGGAGAGTTCAGGCTCCACATTCTAACAAAAAGTCTGTGAGGAAGCTTTTTTTGGTCATGCAAGGGTCTTCTTCTCCAATGTGGAGCCTGCACATTGGAGAGTTCAGGCTCCGCATTCTAACAAAAAGTCTGTGAGGAAGCTTTTTTTGGTCATGCAAAGGTCTTCTTCCCCATTTGGCATTTCCTTGTGCTGGCGGCCCACCCACTAATACTTAAAACATTTAAGTTGTTAGATAAATACGTTAGATAGAGCAAGCTTGTTCTGTTTTTGGCCCATGAATGCTTAAAACTAGAAGTCTGAATCTGGAACTGCTTCCAGATCCAGATCTGAACAGGGCTGGGCCTTTTCAAACCCATAAAGTGAGTAAAAATTAAAAGCCTTAGATCAACATCAGATCCATGTCAAGATACCGAGACCTAGATCTGAAATCCAATACACATTCAGGTTCAGGTCAGATCTCTATCAGAATCCAGATTCAGGTCAATTATGACCCAGGAAGGATTCAACCTGTCAACAACCCTACACAGCTTGTCTATATGCAACATAAAATCTTCATCAGACCTAATTAGCTATTGGGCTTAATTAGACCAAGTTTTAGATCTATATGTTTTCATCCACTAGTGAGCTCAAGATCTAAATGACCTAGCAAAAGTTGATTGAGTACCCATAAGCTTGTCCTGGCTTGGCCTACTTCCACCTTTAAACTACAGCTTTCTTTTCTCATCAGCAGCAAAGTACCCATATTTGCATACCTAAAGAAGCACCTATTTGGCTGACCACAAAGAAACAGAAAAGTGACCAATCTCAATAGTAATTGAAGAGGAGCATGCATTAAAGGGTTTACCTTACATAATACATAAAAAATATGAAATAACTTCAGGAAATAACAACCAAAACTTACGTCAAAAAATGACTATCATGCAGCAAGACAGAAAAACAAAGGGCTAGAACTTACAAATTCATCACGAAAAGCCTCAACTGCCTGGAGCCTCTCTTCATGCATATCCTCCGTCATAATTGGTGGATCCTAAATTTTAGAAAGAGTAACCATAGTTTCATTCTGACAGATACAAAAACAAAACAGAAAAATGACCCATAACATAAATGTAAACCTGCGTATAAGGGGCATGCATCTTCTGACGTGAATGCAAAAGCATCATATTCCCCACAAAGCCAAACGAACCTATTCTTACTTGACTTGATGAATGCAGACTACCAGAAGCCGGCATATTTTCAAGGTTAACACTCAATTTCTGCGAATCTTGCTTTGCATCAAGATTGCTGTCAACAGACAGATGCAGCAAACAAGATAAACATGAGTATAAGCAAAGCTCCACACAGTGGATATCTATATTTTGTATAATAAAATATTTGTGAAAAAGGAACACTTGAGAGAGATTTTAATGGCATATAAGGATGTTTCACTTTTGTCAACATGGCTAAACACTATGGTTATTGCTTCAATAAGGCAAGCATAGATCACAAAGATGGGGGAAAAGCATCAGCATTATGGCTAGCAAAATTAATTTCTTCACCAGCAAACAATAATCAACCGATTCCAAACCTTGTGTAGCAGGATCTGCCAGATTGGACCATCTGCTGATCTGCGTCAGCATCAGGACAGGTTGATCCAAAAGAATACCTAATTGCTGGGATTGCCTGTTACATATGCCTTTGGCACACGTCAATGCATAGGTGGGTTAGAATGTGCCTCAGGCCAACTGACCTTTTCGGATGGCATTGGGAGCAAGGGGGGCTCGAAACACATGGGGGGTCCCAAGGCTCGAGGCAAATGCCAAGCATTTCTTTTTCCCTTTCAGTTAGAGAATGACCAGGCTGCACCAACTGACCTGGCCACATTCTACCATTTTTCATTATATATATATATACAGACACATATGGGGGGAGAGAGAGAGAGAGAGAGAAGTGATACAGTACAACCATGATAGTTGGGTAGCTGTAACATTTCTTCCCAGCATTGGATTTGATCTGATGATATAAAAAAACACATAAAAAACACCTCCTCCCCCCATCACACGCACCTTTGCTGCTTGATAAATAACGAATGGGGTGAGGCAGGCCATCCGATGAAAAGATTGGACCCCCACATCAACCCCACACAGGCTCTCCGAGCACAGGTGGGGTTCCAGGTGGTTTTCTTTTCTTTCTTTTGTTTGGTTTGTTATCCCTTGGATCTTAATCCAAGGGCTTAAGCATTATCTTAGAGGTGGCAGTGACTAAAAAAAGCTCATAATATGTGTTAAAACAGAAGAGAAGAAGAAGAGGAAACGTTAGAAAGGAAGAGAAAGAGAAGAACGAGAAGATGCTTTGAACTTTAGGAAAGAGGCCGATGGCCTTCACACTTTCACGACCACTCACCTCAGCCTCCTCCCCCTTGTTTCTTATATCATTAGGATAACCACCATGGAAGGCAGAATCTGCTGATCCAGATCGGGATCGGCTGATTCTGGCCGATCCGATCCTGGGGGAGGAACCCCCTTAGTCAAAATCCCAGCTGGAATCAGGCAGAATCGGCCTAGATTGTTCTGGATTGGCCGATTCCAGGCTGATTTTGCCACACAATTTTTTTAATTATATATATTAATTAATACTTGTATTTAAGTGTACATTAATTTACATATTTATGCATGCAAACATGCATTAACTATATGCACATATATATGCATTAACTATATACATGTGCTTGTTATTATATTTACATTAAAATAAGATTGTATGTACATTAACACACACATTAATATATGATTGATATACATATTAATTATGTTTATACATTAACATGATATGTATATATATGTAGCGACCCTGGATACTTCTGCCTAATAAGGCTCCATATCTAATTCTGCCTCCCGCGATCGAACAGAAGTCTTGCAAAGGATACCTCATACAAGTGTCCAGTAGGAATACAAAAGACAACCACAAGAGCATAATATGCAAAAAAGTACAAACATTTATACTCATTTACAATAGTTTACATTGTCTCATTACATCATTACATGTCCAAAAAAAAGCACAACTACCTAGGACATACCCTGAGGGAGTAAAGTTCACACAACTACAACTACGACTCAACTGCTGGTGGTACAAGTATGTCACAACGCTGCCACACACCAAACACACAGTTAACACCTGAAAGATACTACAAGAGAGTGAGCCTCAACAAGTCACAAGCTCAGCAGGGACCTCATAAAAACAACAACAAACCAGTAACTGAAAGAAAGAACCGAGTCCTCAACCCCTTAGAGTCTCACTGGCAACACTAACAGGAGAACTACTGAAGTGGAACGTGCTAGCAATTAACATAAATAAATTGCATTTAACATAAATCCACTAGTTACCACAACTCACAGAAAGTAAAGGAAACAACAGGACTAGTGTAGAGCATGGAAGGCAGGATCGGAATCGGGATCGGGATCGACCAGGCTCGATCCGATCCTGGATCGGATCGGATCGCAAGATCCCATGGATCCAAGGGAAGTCTGGCCGATCCTGGATCGGCCAGTTTATAAAATGATTTTTTTGGGGAAAAAATTCAGGAAAAAATAGAAAAAAACAGCAAAAATGAGGGAAAATCTGATAAATTGAAAGAACTAATATTTGCATAAAAAACCAATCATACATGCATTCATAATCTATGAAACATAAGATTTTGTGTATTATTACTACTATAATAATACAAGAAAAGTATAAAATATTAAAGACTTGGTGTATTATTAACCTAAATACCATTTAAGTAAATGTTAAAATTTGTAGTTTCATTTATTTAAGATATTACATGTAAATAAGGAAATATCCCCCATTTGAATCCAATAAAAATATTAAAAAAAGCACATCTCTTACTAATAAAAAGTCAACTCTCCCATCCAAGAAGAAAATCGCAATTTTTGTGATTTTATCAAAGTAGCAACTTTCTAATCTCTCATAATTTGACATATTTAAAATTTTATAATTCAAATAAGTCTAATAAAATACTAAAAATCTAAAGTCCAACAAAAAAAATCAAACGTGCATATGACTTCTCCAAGAAGCCGCTCTCTTACTGACAGCACTAAGTCTACTTGAGACCTCTTAGGATTTGGTCAAACTAAGCTATCATCACCCAAACTCATGAGTGTCACGAGTTGGGTGATGGTAGCTCAATTTGACCAAATTCTAAGAGGTTTGGATGATGATAACTTAAGTTTGACCAAATCCTGAGAGGTCTCAAGCAGACTAAGTGCTGTCAGTAGGAGAGTGGCTCCATTGGAGAAGTCACATGTACGTTTGACTTTTTTTACCAGACTTTGAATTTTTAGTGTTCCATGTGGTTTATTTGAATTATCAAATTTTTAGATAAACTAAATTACGAGAGATTAGAAAGTTAGCATTTCGCTAAAATCACCAAAATCGCGATTTTCTTCTTCGATGGGAGAGTTGACTTTTTATTGGTAAGAGATATGATTTTTTTGATATTTTTATTAGATTCAAATGGGGGGTACTTCCTTATTTACATGTAATATCTTAAGTATTACTTAAATGATATTCAGGTAAATAAGGAGATCCTGACAACCCTGCCTGAAGAGGATCCTGAAGGTAGCCTGAGGGAATCGACCTGGATCAGTCTGGATCGACTGAATCGAGCCGGGATCGATCGATCCCGGTTCCACTCGAGCGATCCAACTCAGATCCTACTGAGTTGGGTCGATCCAGCCGGAAATGTGGGGTTTTGGGGGGCTGTTGAACCCGAAAATATCGGGATTTAAACAAGTCCCGGGTGGCAAACTCGCCCGGAAATCTACAAAAGTCTAGGAATAAACCCCGGCCTCCCCACTCGAACACCGGAGGATAAACGGATCCGAGTCCGTGTGTCAACCTGGAATATGGCGTTCGAAAGTCCCGCTGACAACGGAAATACACACACCCGGATAGCCGAAAATTGATGTCCAGACTCGCGCCAAAGGTCGCGTACGACTCGGATGGGTCCGAAAAGGTTAAATGCACGTGCCCTCCGAAAATGGAGTCAAACGCACGTGAAACGGGCAAAAACGCACGTCAAATGCGCGTGGGTGCGCGTGTGTGCACGTGCAGGGGCGCGGCACCGCCGGTTCGCGCAGGGGCGCAGCCCCGCCGGTCCGCGCGGGGGCGCCCCCCCGCCGGTTCGTGCGGGGGCGGGGTGCACCCCCGCCAGTCCGCCCAAAGGCGCACCCCCGCCGGTCCGAGCGGGGCACCCCCGCCGGTCCGCGCGGGGCACCCCCGCCGGTCCGCGCGGGGGGCGCACCCCCGCCGGTCCGCGCAGGGGCGCACCCCCGCCGGTTTGCGCGGGGGCGCATCCCCGCCGGTCCGCGCGGGGGGCGCACCCCCGCCGGTCTGCGCGGGGGGCGCACCCCCGCCGGTCCGCGCAGGGGCGCAGCCCCGCCGGTCCGGGCGAGGGCCCACTCCCGCACCCCCGCCGGTGCGGAGTCCCGCCAGGCAGGACCCCCGCCAGTCCGGGCGGGGGCCCACTCCCGCACCCCCGCCGGTGCGGAGTCCCGCCAGGCAGGACCCCCGCCGGTCCGGCCCCGTTTTGGGTCCTGTGCACGCGTACCCCCGCCGGTCGCTGCCTCTCTGCCGCGCTGCCTCGACGCTCGTGCTACATCGACGCCCGTGCCCGCGCACCCCCGCCGGGCCATGTACCCCGGACGCCTATAAATAGAAGGGCAAGGCCTTCATTCTTCGGCCTGGAAAACTGGCGTAAGGAACTTCCAGCGCTCCCCCGGGGCTTCCAGAGGGGCGAGGCTCTCGCGCGGAGACCCCCGCCTGAGAGGTTCTTCCTCCCCCACGCTGGCGAGTTGCTTTTGCGTCCCAGCGAAACCTGAGGCCGTCTGGCGCTCGAGAATTCTCTCGCGCAGACCCTCAGGAGATGTCCCCCTCCTTTGGGAGGGAGAGGACCCGTTTGTTCTCCGTATGAAGACCCCAGTGCGGGACCCTGTTTGTATAAAATTACACAAAGGTCCTCCTGGGGGGAGAAGATTGTGCATGCATGTGAAATTGCACATATGTCCCGTACACGGGTCCAAGCTTATGTGAAAATGCACAAAACCCCCGGGGATATAAAATTTGTGTATGTGTATATCAAAAGTACACATATACTCATGTCAGCCAGAAATGTTGCAGGGACACCCCTGCTTCTGAGAAAAATGCAGAAGTATCCCCATGAAGGATAAAATTGCAAAAGTATCCCTCGCTGCCCGGAAAGTTGCAAATATGTCCTTACGGCGCGGGAAATGGCAAAGACAACCTGACGGTTCGCGCCTCTTGTCCAACCCGGTGGAGCGGGACCCACGTCACTTCCCTGAAGCGGCGTGCGCTCTCCTGGGTGCGACTTGAAGCCGGACTCGAGGGGAGTTACCGAGAAAGTCAACAAATGACCGGGACGTCCGGAAAAGCCAGAAATCGGCCGGGACGTCCGGAAAAGCCAGAAATCGGCCGGGACGCCCGGGAAAGCCAGAAATTGGCCGGAACGTCCGGAACAGTCAGAAATCGACAGAGATGTCCCGAAAATCCAGAAAACGGCAGGGATGTCCAAAGACGCCAATCGGCCTCAACAGATGCCATCTTCGGCCCAAAAATTTACGCACAAGCTTCCTCCTTTGAGCAGGCACCTGCAAACCACTTCGGTTGGCCCGGGTGTGGTCCGTGCGCGAGTTTATATAGGCCGCACGAGTCGGGGGAGGTCTTCGACACCCGTTGGTGCTGTCTCCTTGGCCGGGCCCTCCTGCGCTCGCCTTATAGAGACGCCACAGGTTGTTACAAGACCCCCGAGGCACATGTTCTAAGTCCTCCGATGTCATAAAACGACATACGTCGAGGCGCATATTCAAGTCCTCCGGTGTCATAAAATGACACACGTCGAGGCTCCTATTTAAGTCCTCCGGTGTCACGAAAGACAT
This sequence comes from Colocasia esculenta, assembly GCA_014218235.1. Classification (NCBI taxonomy): domain Eukaryota; kingdom Viridiplantae; phylum Streptophyta; class Magnoliopsida; order Alismatales; family Araceae; genus Colocasia; species Colocasia esculenta. The sequence continues at coordinate 16,275,324 of CM024757.1, read as the reverse complement.
ACGTAGAGGCATGTTACCTTGTGGAGGCACAAACACCCCACTAGTAACAAAAATGTACTCTTTACCATGTAAACGTCCGACGGAGGCACAAACACCCTGTCGTCGACGCCCATGTAAATGACTTGTTGTATACACGCCCAGTGGAGGTATAGGTCCCCACTAAAGGCGTAAATGTAAATGTCATAAATATAAATGACATGAGCATGCTTGAATAAAATTGTGGAAATTTGCTTGTCATCTGCCCTTTCTTCTTTAAATTTCGGCATACGGTCTTTTAATAAACATTACGCATCCGAAGGTATTCGAGTGTTATACTCGATGTAAATGAAACATCGACTTCGGTCGGTGGGGAACGGTCCAGTACACGACCACTCCAATCGCCTTGAACGCGAGCGCACGCGGAAAATAAATGAAATGTAATTCGAGGGTATCAGGGTTCGCACCCAATACTCCTCGTAAAACAAATCTTTGTCTGTTTCTCGTAAACAGTCTGGCACGCCCAAAATTCGTCATTTCAGAGAAGAAGTGAGGGATAAAATAAATTGAAAATGAGAAAGAAAAAATCCGCGTTCCAACAATCTGGCACGCCCGGTGGGATTGTTCCTGCCTTCCATGCATATGTAAAAAGACCGTATGCCGATATAGAAATAAAGATGACTAATTTCCACACCACAGGTACAAGGAGAGAAAGCCGGCATCAAACGCCCGTCTCCACCTGCGATTCAAGTCTGCTCAATGGCCGCCGTCACCTACGGTCCGCAAGTCATCGCATGCCACGCCAAGTGTGGCTACCTCGCCGTCCCGCTCGTGTTCGGCGATTTTCCTGCAGTGGTGGGATCCCCCTACTTCCTAGGGGTGGTCCCCGCCGTCCAAGCTACTCCAAAGGCGGCGCCCAAAGCTACTGCAACCAGGGGCACCAAACCCCGTCCAAGCCAAGGCCGAGTTTTCTCGGTAAACACAATCTCCTGCATCGCAGTCCCTAGAAAACGGGGGCAGCGCCAGGGACGCAGGGGCAGCATGCCCCACGCGGTCGTCTCCAACTCCGGGAAAACGGTGCTAGTTGGCGACATCCGCGTCAGGCTCGATGGAGGCGAGCCGATACTGCCCTGGGACAGAAGCGTCCCCACGGTGGCCACCTCCAACAAATTCGCTCCCCTCCAGGGGATGCGGCAAGAAGATCGGGACTCCCCAAAAGGAGCCCGACAGGGGCAGGCATCGAGCTCAGCGCCCCAGCCGCCTCGCAAAATGAGGCAAATGTGGGTGACCAAGCAGGAAGCCCGCCAGATCAAACAGGCTAGAGCGGATCAACCCGCCGAAAGCCCCAAGAAGGTGACGGTGCCTGGGCGAGAAAAAGCTCAGGAAACCGAACCTCCTCGTCCCCGCGGACACAAACGCAGGGGCATTTATAGGAAGCCCAACTTCGTCCCCGCCCAAGCGGAAACTGCTGAGGGCAGAGACGCGAGTCAAGCCGGAGCTTCCGCATCTCGAGTCTCAGTCTTCGAAAGGCTGAGCGCCTCAGTCTTCACCAGGCTGGGAGCTGCAATCCGTCCAAGCACTCAGAAGCCCAAGAAGCGGAGAGTGCAACAGACGTCTGAAGAAGGTGGAGGCATGAAGATCTTCACCTGCTATGCTTCTGGAAGGGAAGCACCCGGGCCATCCGGCATCCCTGCTGGAGCGCTCAGGATAAACGAACCCGGACAGGACGACGAAACCGTCCTCCGGTACACCAGAAACGCTGCCAGAAGACTTCTCCAAGGGCAGCAAGGCAGTCAGGCCGGACCCTCGAATCTGGGGCAGGTCCTCGAGCCTCCACTCGAGCAGGATCAAAGACCCCTCCAGGGCCAAGTCCAGCTGGACCTTGAAGGAGGGGAACAAGACGAAGTCGCCAGCCTCCACCTCAGAGATCAACAACTGTCGGCCGACGGGGACCAAGCCGAAGTGTTCCTCATGCCGCCAACCAGGGCCGCCTTCCAAGCAATGACGGACGACGCCAAGTACGATTTCATACAGCGTTGGCAGGCTGAAATGGCCAACCTCCTGACGGAGCGAGGGCAGCAGGCAGGGGCAAATGCGCCACGCCGCCAAGTGCCGACGGCAAACCAAAATGCTCGGACAAGACATCAACAAGGCGACCTGCCCGATGTCAATCCACGCATAGCCGCGGTCAACGATTATACCGTCGATCCGGTCCAACAGCCGCGCAGGGGCATAAACTCCCAAGCCTCCGCGGCTGAAGATATCGTCGCCCAGCGACGAATGATTGAAAAGATCGTGGACGACCGCTTCGATCAGCGAGGCGAGGGAACTGCCACTGTAGATCTCTACAGCGTGCCATATCCCGTCCACCATCAATTCAAGAAGCTGCCACCGGACTTCCCCAAGGCGCCGAAGTTGCAGAAGTTCGATGGACAGGGCTCGCCAAATGAGCACCTGGCCTACTATATAACGGCCATGGGAGAGTTGGCATTCGATGAATCCTACCTCCTTCGTTACTTCGCAACGTCCCTGACAGGCACCGCCTTCCAGTGGTACTCCAGGCTGAGGCCCAACTCCGTTGTCGATTGGGCCGACCTCCAAAAGAAGTTCATCGACCGTTTCCAAACGGCCGAGAGAAAGGTGTCGCTTGCAGAGTTGTGCTCCCTCAGGCAAAGAAAAGGAGAAACGGCACTCGACTTCATCAAGCGGTGGCGTGACTTCAGTATGAGGTGCGACAACCCCCCGACGCAAGAAGATGCCATAACCATCTGTCGGCGGGGCCTGGCAGCGCAGATAAGCGAAAAGCTGCTGGGAACAAACATCAAGGGTTTTGATCAGCTCAACGCGGTCGTGGCAGAGATCGAAATGTTCTTCGCCGATAACCCGATGCAAGCCCCTCCGAAGAGCAAGCCAGGCAAGGAGCGGGCTATGGGCAAAGAAGCCAACGTTGTGGACTTCGCCCCACAAAGTAAAGGGAAGAAGATCATGGCCTTTGGCGCCCCGAGCAAGAAGGTGGAAGAAAGACCGCCTCCGACTTCGCTGCCACAGCGTATGAGCACACCGTATTCCTTCAAAAGGGACCATACGAAGATGCTCTTTAAGCTGTGCATGAAGAACGACCTACTCAAGCTTCCAGCGCTGAGAAGGCCAAGCGAAGCAGATAGGGTGGATGAGCCGAATTATTGTCTCTACCACCGCATGCTGGGGCACTCTATTGAAGACTGCTACGTCTTCAAGAATGAAGTACAGAAGCTGATCCAGAGTCGCCTCATCACCATGCATGATCATCTGGTCGATCCTCCACAGCCCCATGCCTGGGACCAATCGAGGCAGTCGGCCAATGTCATCCATGTCAATGCGCCGGCTCCCGAGCCAGAAGACCCCGAGGCAAATCCTTGGGATGCTCATTCCACCAACGGATGGGAGGGGGACCATCCCTCAGCCTCAGAGCACAGGACATGGTCCGAGACAGTGCAAAACCTGGAAAGACAGGTTCAGTCGCTGCGGCACGGTCAGCGCCAAACGCTGATGTACCTGAGGACCATGCAAGAAAGTCTGACGACCCTCCAGCAAGGACTCCAGGGGCCCGTGGGCACACCTGCGCCCCGGACGCGCCCCCCCTGCGGGGGATGGATCTCAGAGGAGTCGTCAAATCCGTCTGATGACGAAATCGCCGGAAGATTATATTCCTTCCCGCGCCATCGGACACTGGCACTCTACCGTACCTGCCTGCGAGCAGGGCTATTGGGCTGCCAGCCGCCAACAAGCGTCCCGCCAAACTACTGCATATACCATCAAGATGCAGGGCACGCGTTAGAGGACTGCCACGTCTTCAAAGACAAGGTTGAAGCATGGATCAACCAAGGGATTATCGACTTGGGCAACGCCCGTGTCAACCCACCGCAGCCTCATATTCGCGAATGGACAGACCATTCAGCTGACGTTGTCACGCATACAGTCAACGTCATAGACCCACCGGAAATTTATACACCGGTGGCCTTCACATTCCCAGACCCGGATATGATAGAAGGTGGCTCATCAGGCGCATCCCCTACTTGGTGGTCCCCGGGAGGGCAAATTCCCCCTCGCAGTCACTTGGCGACCAGAAATGTTGGGGAAATCTTCGAGAAGCTCCTGCAACGAGGTGTCGTGATGGCTCACACACCGCCGCCGACGTACACTGAAAGGGAGCTGAATCACCCCATGTACTGTCGGTATCACGCCATGCTGCTGCACCCTACAGACAGGTGCCCTGATGTCCGGGATTGGGTCGAGTCCCTTATCCGAAAGGGGAAAATCGACCCGGAAGGCAATTCCATGGTCCTAATGAGAGCCAGGGAAGCAGCCCAACGGGAATTCGAAGAAAGCGACTATATGCACTTCAAGAACCTCCAAGCCCCCGAAGCTGATGAACGAGGATGGCTCGTACCGCCGATGTCGTCCATAGCTGACACTGAAGGCGCAAGCTTGGCGCAACAATTCAGGGATATATCCCTGAAAGAGCAGCCCACCTCAAGATATAATCAAGAGGACCCGGATATGACAGAAGGCGGCTCATCTGACGAGGCCCCTGCCTTATGGTATCCCGGGTGGCGGGTCTCCCCGAACCCCTTTTGCGACCGCAAAGACCGGAGAGATCTTCGAAAGACTCTTGCAGCAAGGCTGTGTAAAGGCGTACAGGCCGCCACCAACATACACAGAGAGGGAGATAAACCACCCCATGTATTGCAAATACCATGCCATGTTGCTGCATCCTACGGATATGTGTCCAATTGTCCGAGATTGGGTCAAATCCCTCATCCGAGAAGGGAAGATCGACCCAGAAGGCAACCTGACAACCCGGGCCGAGGCCAGGCAAGAAGCCCAACAGCAACCTCCTCGGCGAAAGAAGGGGTCTCGACGACATCAAGTCTCCCCTCCCCGTGAACAAACTCCGGAAAACAGGAGTAAGGGGCAGTGCTCTGAGAATTCGCCTCCGCGAATACTCAAGCGGCAAGATAAAGACCGCAGGGGCAAGCAGCCAGTGATGGAGTCGGCCACCCCAGAGCCAAGCCCCTATTGGGCTGAATTTCAACAACTGCCGCCCGAGATAATCGAGCAGGCAATTGACTCCACTTTCCAGCATCAACAAGACGAAGCTGGCTGGACGACGGTGGCGTCCAGAATGCGCGCTCTGTCAGCGTTCCCTAAGAGGGAAAGGTCGCACGGTCGCCTCGGCCGAGAAACCACCTCTCAAACAACAGAGCAAGCTAAGCCGCTGACGCCGCTCGAAATGGCGTGCGCAGTGCAGCAAGAAAAGAACCGGCGCAAGAACATGAAAAGGCGCCTAAAGAAGCAAGCTGAGCAAGAGGAGGCCGCGGCAGCCCCAGCAGAGCTTACTCCACTCCAGAAGCTGCAAAAGCTCATCGATGATCTGGAGGAGTATATCCCCTCCAAGCCCACTTGGGGAGTCCCTCTGGACATTTACATCCCGTGGGAAGAAATGGAGCGCAAAACAAGGCTCAAAAGCTGGCTCCACCAAATGCTACAAAGGGCTCAAGAAGGCGAGAAGCTGCCTCTGCCCGAAGAACTGTCCATCTTCTATAAGGAAGATGAAATCACCATCGAGAAGCTGGAAGAAATGCTGAAAGACTTCTCGTGCAACATGGTGTCAATCCCGCCGCCAGCGAGCTTGCAATCACCGGCAGCTACGCCCCCTGTGGCAACATATCGGCGCCGCAACCGAGGCAAAGCAAAGGGCCGTGGACGAGGAAAGAAATCCTCCCCGTCCCCCAGCGAGAAAACCAGCTCGCCCGACCTGGGCAAGACTATTGTCTTCCGAGGAGAAAGGCCTCAGCCTGCCCCGGAAATAGAGGTGCGGGCGAACTCCTTCATCTTCGACCCATCGGACGAGGAAGAAGAAGGGCAGCAGGATATCGCTAGTGGGCTCTCCAACCGGAGGGCCACCCAGCCAGTCCCCTTCGTCCTGTCTGACGAATAAGACTATGGGGGATGGGCGATCCCCAACAGGCCTTTCAACCGGAAAATTCCTGAATCGGCCGCCCGGCCCGCTCCGTCCGGGAGCGGCAAAGAAGAAACTGTCGCCCCAGAGGAAGATTGCCTGGGCTCGTTATTCGAAGAAAAGTCGGACGAGCAACCAGCGGCAAGAAGGGTCAACCAATTCGGGCAACCGATAAAGGCCCTGGAGGATACTGTCCCACCATTGGATCAAACCCGTGCCCGGGCTGACCGCAAAATCATACAGCATATGAAGCGGTTCCCAACCAACATTACTATATGGGACGCCATTGCCTGGAGCAAAGATTTGAGAACGGCACTCGTCAAAATCTTGCAAGAGCCCGAGGTCTACGAAGCTGACGTGACCGAACTCCAGGCACAAGCCCTAGAAGCACTGGTGGCGGAGGTGACCTTCTCCGACAAAGATATGCTGTTACCAACGCTATACCACAACCGTCCGTTGTACATGCAAGGAAAAGTCAATGGGCACGAGCTCAACGGATCCTGGTTGACCCCGGGGCGTCGATCAATATCATGCCCCTGAAGACTTTCAAGGCTTTGTATCTTACGCCCTACTTGCAAAGGGTAAATGATATCAGAATCGCTGGATTCAACTAGAATTCTGAAAACGCCTTGGGGAAGGTGGAGGTGCAGCTGGCCATGGACGGCCTCACTACTAAGGTCGTGTTTTACATCATTAATGCAAACACGTCTTACAAAGCCCTCCTGGGAAGACCCTGGCTCCATGAAAACCGGGTCGTCCCCTCGACTCTCCACCAATGTATAAAATACATCAAAGAAGGAGAGCAGCACACGGTCTTTGCAGACCGAGCCCCGTTCCGCCCAAATGAATGCAACTTGGCGGACGCCCAGCTATACCTCGGCGAACCTCTTAGGGAGCCAGCAACTGCGTCAAAAGGCAAGGAAAAGCAAAATGCCGACGCGAATCAAGCAAGCCAGGGTCAAGAAGAAGAGGAGCTCTTCACGGTCAACCAAGACCTCCTTGAAGCTCACCGGCTCAGCCGCCTCGCCGAGTCCACCGCGCCCGGGCCAAGTTGCCCAGAAAGGCGTGAGATCAACTACGAAGCAAACGCCATCGGCGAGATCATTAACCGAAGCATCTCCTTGCCGCCGGCGTACATGCAATTACTCTTCCACAGGGAGGAGCAATGGGTGGAACGACTGAGGATATTCATTGTCACCCATTACAGAAATGATAGTCTCGAGAAGGGCGAGACGCCGAAGCCGATCATCTTCTACAAAGGAGACCCGCTGCCACATGGGCCCCTCGAAGACGACTTTGGCTGGAGTCAAACGACTCAAGTCGCCCCAGAGCCCGTCCAAGAAATGGACGACATGCCCGAGCACATCAAGAAATTGTGCCAAAGGCAAAAGATTGCACAAATGCAAGATCCCTCGCGACGGGAGTACTTCCACCAGCTGTGGTACTCGAAGCAACTCCGGGGGCAACCCCCCTATTGTGCAAAAGACACTCGCGGGTTAGGCTATGGTCAGGAAGCAGAGTGCGAGGCCTACTATGCGGTCAACACCGTTGGGCTCGCGCCCTTACCTGATCATTGCCCTTCCGATGGGCAATCTCCTACCCCCGCTACAAAGCCGCAGCAAGGGGAGGCCACCCTCGTCTTATCAAATGGGGCGTCGTGCCAAGAAGCGCCTCAAAGCGAAGGAGGTCACTCTTGGCCGATCACAGAAGAAGGCTTCAAATACTACGACGTCCACGTTGCTGACTCTGATGAAGAAAAGGATTTCATCGACCTACAGCCGGCGCCCCGTGAGCTAGAAGACGGCGGACAAGCTACGGTCGACGAACTGGTCGAGCTCGACCTCGGGGAACCCAAAGAACCCCGACCAATCTTCGTCAGCGCCCTCTTGAACGAGGAAGAAAGATGGTCATACCGGCACCTCTTGCTGGAGTTCAAAGACTGTTTCGCATGGACATACAAAGAAATGCCAGGCCTGGACCCCTCCGTGGCTGAGCATGAGTTGTCCATACTCCCTGCAGCAAAGCCGGTCAAACAAGCCCAACGGCGTATGCGCCACGAGCTGGAGCTGAAAGTAAATGCCGAGGTGGACAGACTTCTCCAAGTCGACTTCACCGAGCCGTGCATCTACCCAACTTGGCTGGCCAATATAGTGCCAGTCAAGAAGAAGAACGGCGAAGTCCGGATCTGTATCGACTACAGGGACTTGAACAAAGCCTGCCCAAAGGACGACTTCCCAGTCCCGATCACGGAAACAATGATCGATATGACCACAGGCCATGAAGCGTTATCCTTCATGGACGAATCGTCGGGCTATAATCAGATCCGTATGGCTCCCAAAGATAAGGGTCATGCCGCCTTCAGGTCCCCCAAAGGGATCTACAACTATAAAAGAATGCCCTTCGGCTTGAAGAACGCCGGAGCCACCTACCAACGAGCCATGACCAAGATCTTCGGAGAAATGCTCCATGACTCGGTCGAGTGCTACGTTGATGATCTGGTCGTCAAGACCAAAAGGCGGGAAGACCACCTAGGCGACTTACGCCAGGTCTTCGAAAGGCTCCGCCAACATCAACTGAAGATGAACTCGATGAAGTGCGCCTTCGGCGTGTCGAGCGGCAAATTCCTCGGCTTCGTTGTCAAATACCGTGGGATAGAAATTGATCCCGTCAAAATCAAAGCTATCAGAGAGCTGCCACCGCCGAAGACCTTAACGGAGCTGAAATCTCTCCAAGGAAGGCTGGCCTACATACGGCGATTCATCTCCAACCTTGCGGGCAGGTGCGCCCCCTTCAGCAAATTGATGAAGAAAGGAGCCCCATTCATATGGGACCAAGAGTGCCAAGATACTTTCGAAGAAATCAAAGAGTATCTCCTTACTCCTCCCGTCTTGGGAGCCCCAGTGAAAGATAAGCCGCTCATCCTCTACATCGCGGCCATGGAAACGTCGCTGGGAGCGCTCTTGGCGCAAACAAATGAGGAAGGCAAAGAGCAGCCGCTCTACTACCTCAGTAGGATGCTCGTGGGTCCGGAGCACCAATATTCCCCAGTGGAGAAAGTGTGCCTAGCGCTGATATTCGCCGTCAAGAAATTACGGCACTATCTGCTAGCCCATCAAGTCAGCCTCATCTTGAGGATAGACCCGCTAAAGGCACTCCTCACCCAACCTGTGTTGTCAGGAAGAATGGGAAAATGGGCCCTTCTCCTCATGGAGTTTGATATCACCTTCGTCCCCAGAAAAGCAATCAAAGGGCAAGGTATGGCGGATTTCCTGGCGGCGCATCCGCTCCCAGCAGGCTCGCCCCTCGAGTTCAAGCTCCCGGAGGAGGAAACGCTCTCATCTCCCCACGGGGAGGGGACCCAACAAAAAGAAGTCCCCGTTCAAGAAAGTGGGAATACTCTCGCCATGGAGTTACCACATTGGGAACTCTACTTTGATGGCGCTTCCCGGGTGCTCAAGCAAACTGACGGCACCACAACTTATACCTCCGGAGCGGGCATTGTCCTAGTGACTCCACAAGGGGGAATACTGCACAACTCATGTGCACTCATGAAGCCATTGACCAATAATCAGGCTGAATATGAGGCGCTGATCGTGGGAATTCAACTGGCTGCCGAAATGGGCATCAAATGCATAAAAGTCTACGGAGACTCGCAGTTGGTCATCCGTCAAGTGCTGGGGGACTATGAAGTTCGGAAAAAGGAACTGATCCCCTATCATGCCAAAGTAATGAAGCTCCACGAAAGGTTCTATTTGTTCGAAATCGGACATGTCCCTAGAGGGCAAAACTCTCAGGCGGATGCGCTAGCCAAACTGGCGTCCGCCCTAAAGCTCCCTCCTGAAGGGGAGTTGGGCATAACTGTCCGACATAGGAGGCTGATGCCCAGTGTTCTTGAGGACGACTCCGACCCAGAAGATGCAGAGGTCAACGCCCTCGAAGAAGAAGCCAGCCAAGAAGAAGACTGGCGCCAGCCGATCATTCAAATAAAGAACGGTTGGCTGCCTTCAGACCGGGCCGAACGAGTCCGACTGCTACGGCGGGCCACATCATATCAAATGATCGGGGACCAACTATATCGGCTTGTCCATGAAAAAGACAAGTCTGTCCTCCTCCGATGTCTCTCCCCCAGAGAAGCCAAAGTCATCATGCACGAAGTCCACTCTGGACTGTGTGGAGCCCATCAAGCGGGAGACAAAATGAAAATCAACATCAAGCTGAAAGGCTTCTTCTGGCCGACCATGTACACGGATTGCGTCCAATACGCCCGTACGTGTCATCAATGCCAGGTCTTCAGTTCGGTGCCAAGAAAGCCGCCGAACGAATTGCATCCAACTGCCACTACATGGCCCTTCGCCGAATGGGGAATGGATGTCGTGGAACCATTCCCACCATCCTCTGGCGGCCACAAGTTTATCCTGGCAGCCACTGACTATTTCTCCCGATGGGCAGAAGCAATCCCTCTCCGGGAAGTCACCGGGGCAGCCGTTGCAAAATTCGTCAAGCAACACCTGATCTACAGGTTCGGCACCCCTCATCGGATCGTATCAGATAACGGTACGCCCTTCAGAAACAAAACGATATATGCGTTGGCGGCCAAATTCCAGATAGATTGGAGAACGTCAACGGTTTACAACCCTCAAGCTAATGGTCTGGCGGAAGCCTTCAACAAGACCCTCTGCAAACTGCTTGCCAAGATAGTCGGCAATCGCAAACGTGATTGGGGGGAGAAGGTGCACGAAGCGCTCTGGGCATACCGGACGGTCTACAAGACCCCTACGGGTGTTCCCCCTTCTCTCTGGTGTACGGAGCTGAAGCCATGCTCCCATCGAAATTGAAATGTCATCCTACAGGGTAGCCGTCTACACCGGTCTTCAGCCCGAGGAACGACAAGAAACTGAAAGAAGGTTGGAGGAATTATCCGACCTAGAAGGCAAAAGGTTGGAAGCATACAAATATCTCCAATCCTATCAAGCCCGCATGACTCGAGCCTACGACAAGCTAGTCAGCCCCGTGTCTTCAAGAAAGGTGACCTCGTCATGGTCAAGCAAAGAGAGGTCATGGCAGGCAAATCAAGTGGTAAACTCCAGCCAAACTGGCGCGGACCGTACGTGGTCACCGGAGTGTATGAAGGCGGGGGATACACGTTGGCAACACATGCCGGCGATCGCCCCTTTCCACCACTAAATGGCAAGCATCTCAAAATGTACTTTGCCCCTGAGCATGAATTCCCCGGGCAGCAGCCCTCCGATCCCCTTATAGCCGAATCAAGCTAGGGTTGGGCACATGCACCCATTTCAAAAAAAAAAAAAACAACAAGGGAAGGGACTGAAAATAGAGAGGTCCCGGCTGACTTGGTCACTCCCCAAAAAAAAAGAGGGGGAGTGCCCAAGGGCAAAAGAGCCTATGAAAAAAGAGGGAAGAAAAAAGAAGAAATTTTTTTTTCCCCCTCTATGAATTATGTCCTCCTTCTTGGTCAGCAAACCGTCCAGGTCGACCAAGTTAATCCTTTAGCCAATAAACCCCCAGAAGGTCGGCTAAAACCTCCTCCTTGGTCAGCAAACCGTCCAGGTCGACCAAGTTAATCCTTTAGCCAACAAACCCCCAGAAGGTCGGCTAAAACCTCCTCCTTGGTCAGCAAACCGTCCAGGTCGACCAAGTTAATCTTTTAGCCAACAAACCCCCAGAAGGTCGGCTAAAACCTCCTCCTTGGTCAGCAAACCGTCCAGGTCGACCAAGTTAATCCTTTAGCCAACAAACCCCCAGAAGGTCGACTAAAACTCCTTCTTGGTCAGCAAACCGTCCAGGTCGACCAAGTCAATCCAGGCCAACAAACCCCCAGAAGGTCGGCTAAAACCTCCCTCTTGGTCAGCAAACCATCCAGGTCGACCAAGTCAAATCCCCTAGCCAAGGTTCCTCAACCCCGCTTCGGATCCCAAAAAAAAAAAGAGAAAAGAAAGGGGACTAAAAATAGAGATGTCCCAGCGGACTTGGTCGCTCCCCAAAAGGGGTGCCCGAGGGTAAAAATGCCCAAAATCCAGCTGAGGTGAAAACCCGAAAGGGCGCCTCAGGCAAAAATGGATAATCCCTCAACGTGAAAACCCGAAAGGGCGCGTTGGAAAAAGCTAGAGGGGGCTGGCTTCTGTGAAAACCCGAAAGGGCGCAGGGGTCAGTAATGTGAAAAAAAAAATAAATAATCAAAATCAAAATCAAATCATCACTTATCAAGGCAGGTTTCGCGCGGCCAGTAAACAAAATGCTAGGCCGGGCCCCTATTCTGCTTGGTAGGTAAACCGAAATGGTAGATCAAGCCGTTTTCCCTTAAGCCAGAAAACCCCAAGAAGGTAGGCTATCCTTTTGACCAGCAAACCTCCATGGTCGGTCAAAACCTAAACCTTAGCCAGCAAACCCCAAGAAGGTAGGCTATCCCTTTTGACCAGCAAACCTCCATGGTCGGTCAAACCTAAACCTTAGCCAGCAAACCCCAAGAAGGTAGGCTATCCTTTTGACCAGCAAACCTCCATGGTCGGTCAAAACCTAAACCTTAGCCAACAAACCCCAAGAAGGTAGGCTATCCCTTTTGACCAGCAAACCTCCATGGTCGGTCAAACCTAAACCTTAGCCAGCAAACCCCAAGAAGGTAGGCTATCCTTTTGACCAGCAAACCTCCATGGTCGGTCAAAACCTAAACCTTAGCTAGCAAACCCCAAGAAGGTAGGCTATCCTTTTGACCAGCAAACCTCCATGGTCGGTCAAAACCTAAACCCTTAGCCAGCAAACCCCAAGAAGGTAGGCTATCCTTTTGACCAGCAAACCTCCATGGTCGGTCAAAACCTAAACCTTAGCCAGCAAACCCCAAGAAGGTAGGCTATCCCTCTTTGACCAGCAAACCTCCGCGGTCGGCCAAGTTAAAACCTAAACCCTTAGTCAGAAAACCCCAAGAAGGTAGGCTATCCCCTGTTTGACCAATAAACCTTTGTGGTCGGTCAAACCAAACTCTTTAGCCAGCAAACCACAGTGGTAGGCTAACCGAAATTCCCTTAGCCAGAAAGCCGCAATGGTAGGCGAGGCACAAATGGGAGACCCCATGGTCAATTGCCCCAGGGTTCGGCCCCGGGCCCTAGCAAAAAAAGAAAAAAAAAAAGAAAAAAAGGGACTAAAAATAGAGATGTCCCGGCAGACTTGATCATCCTCAAAAAAAAAAAAGGGGATGTTCGAGGGCAAAAAGGCCTCACACCCGGCCGAGGTAAAAACCCGAAAGGGCACCTCGGGCAAAAGTGGGTAACCCCTCGGTGTGAAAACCCGAAAGGGCGCACTGGAAAAAGTTAGAGGGGGCCATCCCCGGTGAAAACCCGAAAGGGCGCTTGGGATGGTAATATGAAAAAAAAAAAGAGAGGAAGAAAGATGAACAAAAAATCATCAAGTCAAAGTTGGGTTGCTGGACAAAGCCCCGAGAAGGCCAACCCCAGCACCCAAAATGTTACATCAGATCTTGAGGAATGCCACAAATGCAAAATTCAAGCAAAAGATGCCGAGAGCAGGCCTGGGAAAAGCCAATAAGGCAAATCTCAGGAAGAAGAAATACAAAATCAAGGTCGAAGAGCAAAGCCAGAAAAGGCAAGCCTTCCCAACTAAGAATCAAACTCAGGTTGCCGGACGAAGCCCCAAGAAGGCCAACCCCAGCACCCGAAATGTTGCACCAGATCTGGAAGAATGCCAGAAATGCAGAGTCCAAAAAGAAAAGGACATCGCTCGAACTTACCGGTCCAAGAAACCGAGTAGAGGGCGGGAAAAGGCAAGCATCGGAAGAAGGATGCTGAAATCAGATTCTTGAGTAAAGTCAAAAAAGACAAGACTCGGATGAAGACAGCCAAGGTCAGCTCCAAGCAAAGTCAAGGAGCAGCTCTTCAATGAAACTCACCCTAGAGTTAACCTGGTGGAGCGGGTCCATGTTACTTCTCTGAAGTGATGTGCGCTCTCCTGGGTCCTCTCGTGGGAACTCGAGTTGAAAACAAATCTGAAAAATATGCGAGCGAGGAGAGCTGATGGCTCAGCGCGAGAAGCATAACAAGTTTGATCGCCGGCTCAACCGGCAACAACAACAAATTGTTGTCCTAGTCGCTGGCGACGCTACACAAATATTGAAGCGCATCGCTGTGGTTTTCAACCCAACTCCTCGCCGAGTCATTAAGACCGTGGGTAGAGTTTGAAAATCGCCACGGGACACCCGCCTTCGTCTTCGTCTCTGACGGATATCCCGTGGGGGGCATTTGTTGAACCCGAAAATATCGGGATTTAAACAAGTCCCGGGTGGCAAACTCGCCCGGAAATCTACAAAAGTCTGGGAATAAACCCCGGCCTCCCCACTCGAACACCGGAGGATAAACGGATCCGAGTCCGTGTGTCAACCCGGAATATGGCGTTCGAAAGTCCCGCCGACAACGGAAATACACACACCCGGATAGCCGAAAATTGATGTCCGGACTCGCGCCAAAGGTCGCGTACGACTTGGATGGGTCCGAAAAGGTTAAATGCACGTGCCCTCCGAAAATGGAGTCAAACGCACGTGAAACGGGCAAAAACGCACGTCAAATGCGCGTGGGTGCGCGTGTGTGCACGTGCAGGGGCGCGGCACCGCCGGTTCGCGCAGGGGCACAGCCCCGCCGGTCCGCGCGGGGGCGCCCCCCCGCCGGTTCGCGCGGGGGCGGGGTGCACCCCCGCCAGTCCGCGCAGGGGCGCACCCCCGCCGGTCCGAGCGGGGCACCCCCGCCGGTCCGCGCGGGGGGCGCACCCCCGCCGGTCCGCGCAGGGGCGCACCCCCGCCGGTCCGGGCGGGGGGCGCACCCCCGCCGGTCCGCGCAGGGGCGCACCCCTGCCGGTCTGCGCGGGGGGCGCACCCCCGCCGGTCCGCGCAGGGGCGCAGCCCCGCCGGTCCGGGCGGGGGCCCACTCCCGCACCCCCGCCGGTGCGGAGTCCCGCCAGGCAGGACCCCCGCCGGTCCGGGCGGGGGCCCACTCCCGCACCCCCGCCGGTGCGGAGTCCCGCCAGGAAGGACCCCCGCCGGTCCGGCCCCGTTTCGGGTCCTGTGCGCGCGTACCCCCGCCGGTTCAGGCGCACACCCCCGCCGGTCGCTGCCTCTCTGCCGCGCTGCCTCGACGCTCGTGCTACATCGACGCCCGTGCCCGCGCACCCCCGCCGGGTTGCACACCCCCGCCGGGCCATGTACCCCGGACGCCTATAAATAGAAGGGCAAAGCCTTCATTCTTCGGCCTGGAAAACTGGCGTAAGGAACTTCCAGCGCTCTCCCGGGGCTTCCAGAGGGGCGAGGCTCTCGCGCGGAGACCCCCGCCTGAGAGGTTCTTCCTCCCCCACGCTGGAGAGTTGCTTTTGCGTCCCAGCGAAACCTGAGGCCGTCTGGCGCTCGAGAATTCTCTCGCGCAGACCCTCAGGAGATGTCCCCCTCCTTTGGGAGGGAGAGGACCCGTTTGTTCTCCGTATGAAGACCCCAGTGCGGGACCCTGTTTGTATAAAATTACACAAAGGTCCTCCTGGGGGAGAAGATTGTGCATGCATGTGAAATTGCACATATGTCCCGTACACGGGTCCAAGCTTATGTGAAAATGCACAAAACCCCCGGGGATATAAAATTTGTGTATGTGTATATCAAAAGTACACATATACTCATGTCAGCCAGAAATGTTGCAGGGACACCCCTGCTTCTGAGAAAAATGCAGAAGTATCCCCATGAAGGATAAAATTGCAAAAGTATCCCTCGCTGCCCGGAAAGTTGCAAATATGTCCTTACGGCGCGGGAAATGGCAAAGACAACCTGACGGTTCGCGCCTCTTGTCCAACCCGGTGGAGCGGGACCCACGTCACTTCCCTGAAGCGGCGTGCGCTCTCCTGGGTGCGACTTGAAGCTGGACTCGAGGGGAGTTACCGAGAAAGTCAACAAATGACCGGGACGTCCGGAAAAGCCAGAAATCGGCCGGGACGTCCGGAAAAGCCAGAAATCGGCCGGGACGCCCGGGAAAGCCAGAAATTGGCCGGAATGTCCGGGACAGTCAGAAATCGACAGAGATGTCCCGAAAATCCAGAAAACGGCAGGGATGTCCAAAGACGCCATTCGGCCTCAACAGATGCCATCTTCGGCCCAAAAATTTACGCACAAGCTTCCTCCTTTGAGTAGGCACCTGCAAACCACTTCGGTTGGCCCGGGTGTGGTCCGTGCGTGAGCTTATATAGGCCGCACGAGTCGGGGGAGGTCTTCGACACCCGTTGGTGCTGTCTCCTTGGCCGGGCCCTCCTGCGCTCGCCTCATAGAGACGCCACAGGTTGTTACAAGACCCCCGAGGCACATGTTCTAAGTCCTCCGATGTCATAAAACGACATACGTCGAGGCGCATATTCAAGTCCTCAGGTGTCATAAAATGACACACGTCGAGGCTCCTATTTAAGTCCTCCGGTGTCACGAAAGACATACGTAGAGGCATGTTACCTTGTGGAGGCACAAACACCCCACTAGTAACAAAAATGTACTCTTTACCATGTAAACGTCTGACGGAGGCACAAACACCCTGTCGTCGACGCCCATGTAAATGACTTGTTGTATATACGCCCAGTGGAGGTATAGGTCCCCACTAAAGGCGTAAATGTAAATGTCATAAATATAAATGACATGAGCATGCTTGAATAAAATTGTGGAAATTTGCTTGTCATCTGCCCTTTCTTCTTTAAATTTCGGCATACGGTCTTTTAATAAACATTACGCATCCGAAGGTATTCGAGTGTTATACTCGATGTAAATGAAACATCGACTTCGGTCGGTGGGGAACGGTCCAGTACACGACCACTCCAATCGCCTTGAACGCGAGCGCACGCGGAAAATAAATGAAATGTAATTCGAGGGTATCAGGGTTCGCACCCAATACTCCTCGTAAAACAAATCTTTGTCTGTTTCTCGTAAACAGTCTGGCACGCCCAAAATTCGTCATTTCAGAGAAGAAGTGAGGGATAAAATAAATTGAAAATGAGAAAGAAAAAATCCGCGTTCCAACAGGGGCTTCAAGGGGGAATCGGTCCTTGGGGGGTCGATCCGATCCGGGATCGAGCGATTCTGGCTCGATCCCGACGATTCTTCCTTCCATGGTGTAGAGACACCAGCCCACCACAGCAACTAAAACCACCACGCCACGAGCCGTATAAGCAGACCACTATCAGGCGATAACGAGACTGACAACAAGGAGTCAGTCCCCCACAATAAACAACGAGTAAACCACAGGCCACACAGGTCAACCCCCAACGAAGGGTAACGGGACTGACTGCAAGGAACCAGTCCACCACACAACCCACCTTAACAAACACATCGGAGAACTACCCATAAAGGGTAAAAACACCACAAGTGGAAAGGTCACACAACACGACCTCCACGAAAACACTAATCCACTTCAACACCTAAAAAGGCTAGCACACCACGTGCCACCACAACCAACTACCCGCGAAGGGTACAAGTACCTGAAACCACAAGGTACCACAACACAAACCACAACCGGAGAGTCACCTCCCACGACCACAACCACACGAAAGCTCGAGTCAGAAGGAACGACGCCACCACATGGGTACAGATTACTGGTTCATGACGTCAGTATCCAACCCAGACAACACCACATAAGAACTACCTCTCAGTCTCGCAGTCCAAGACGAAAGGTCCAACTGCGGCTCCACAACCACATTGCAAAGGCCAACAAACTGTGGAGACCAACCAACACCACACCTGCAGACTACACACAACTACAGGCCCATGCCTAGCACCCCTTAGAGACTCTGACCTTAGCTCTCTAAAGTGAGACACTGGATTCACAGGACTAGCTGGACCCCAGTATGTCTACTGGTGTCCGTACCCCCAACCATGAGCGCTACAAGCGACTGAGTACACCCACACCACACAAGTTGCTGCCCCACTGTCGTCTTTCCATCAACCGGACGTACAACTCAAACACAGGAGTGAGGGTGTCCAGAAAGACGACACAGACCTCTACAGTACATGCAGTACCGAAACAAACCCCGAGCACAACAAACCACAACTTGCCTGGCTCACACAGAACCTGTGGCACCCGACTGTAGAGGCATTCCAGAATAGGCGCCGGACCACCAACCTCGGCAAACACAAACCATGCCGATCACTAACAAACTCATAAACTCGTATTCTTAATCTACAATAAATCACATTATAACCTTGTTTGTCATTGCTCATCACATGACCTCCATAGCAACACACACCCTTATGCACATAAACCACACAACCACAATATAATAACATACATAACATGATTAACATAATTAACAAACTCATTAATTAACCATAAACCAAACCATTAATCTTATAACATGCTTTACTAACATTGAGATAACTTAAACACTTTAACAGCATACTAGAACACCAGGGCTAGGTCAACACATGACCCTCACTGCCCAACCATCACAGCACAACCCAAACCTTGGAAGTGAAACGCGACAGACACAGACGTCGCCTTTCAAATCGCAACGACCACACCGGTCGCATAACCAAGTTGACCGTGACAGGGCCCACAGTCGCAACATGAACGCAACGGCCCGACACATCGCCACCAGGTCAACCGACCCAGCCGAATCTAAACCGTGACGCCTATATAAACTCTCTGCTAAGAGACAAGGGGATAGAAGATTAAAGTTCCAACTTCTCATGAGATTCTATTGTGACAACAAAGCTATAACACATTACCTTTTAGAAAAAAAACTGCAATTCATATAGTAAATAATCTAGTGAAGTATGATAGGACCAAAACATCGTTAGAGGAAAAATTGAATCCAGTGAATTGGTTCTGCCCTATGTTCATTCAAAACAACAACTTGCTGATGTGCTGACAAAAGGAATGCCAAGAAGCCTTCATGTCTACTCTTGACAAGCAGAAGATGCTAAATATCCATGCTCAGCTTGAGGAGGAGAAGGAGGAGGAGGGGGGGGAGTAGAAGAAAGTAGTTTAACTTAACAAGGTCATTTTTTAAGTTTTTTTTTGTAATGATATTGTTCACACGGTACTGTTTATGCACACAGTTATGCCCAGAACAAGGGTATAACTATCCATGTATTTTCTAGTTAACCAGTTGCCTAATGATATAAGAAACAGGGGGAGGGAGGCTTGGGTGAGCTGTTGTGAAGGCATGGAGACCATCAGCCTCCTAAAGTTCAGAACATCTCCTTGTTCTCCTCTCCCTCTTCGTCTTCATCTTCCTTCTTCTATTTCTCTTATGTTTTCAACAATCAATTTTCATATAGGAAAACTGAAGGAGAGAAGAAATGGAAGAAGGCGACACATGAAGAAGCCCCAAAACAGGGATTGACTAGAACGTTGAGCTGCCTCTCACAAGTCATATACATAGGATAACCACCAAATACAACATGACCATGATGCCCTTCAATATGAGGCCGCTATGTCTTAGACAGCTATGGCTTGGGCCAAACATGACTGAAGTTGGCTAGACCAAGCTTTGGTTTATTGACATCCCTAGTTTTTTTTTCTTAAAATAGACTGAAAGGGCTGCCCAGATTATTCATTCAGAAAATCAAAAACAATATATAGTCATTAAATCCTTCCAATTCCATGAAATTAGAACCAAGAAAGAAACTTCTAACAAAAGTTACTAAGTTATAATTAATTTACTTTACTTTCTCAATCAAGGACGGCAAAGATTGACTCAGATTGGCCGACATCACCAACCACATTAGATAATTAGATTTGCTTAGACTCATAGTCGAGTCATGGTTTGGCAAAAAACTTCCATTTATTATCCTTTTTGATGTGCAGATTTTATATGCTGTTAAATATGATCCTAAGTTATTAGGCATTCATAATCTTTTTAATAGGGTACAAATCATTCAAACATCATACAAGATAATGTGTTTGTTGATCTACTTGCTTAATAGGTCAGATTATCTGGTAACAAGTGTTGGAAATGAAAGAATATTTTATTAATGTTTATTCTTCATCGGAAAAAGCCATGAATCAGGTCAAGTTGCTCCAGACTACCAAGCTGGACAACCTTGGTGTGAAGCATATTCCACACATGATGTCAGAAAAACAGAGTAAAAAACATGCAATTTTGAACAAAATTTCAATCATCTAGAATGTATGTGGCATATGGAATAATTATAATTTGCTTCAAGGACCTTCAAATGGTAAAAAAAAATTCAAATTATTCAAATGATCATGTCACCTGTCATTTGTTGTCTCAATTGCTGAGTTATTGCCTTCAATCTGAAAATTTTCACGAGCTCACAGGTGATTATGCAGAATTTATTGGACATGCAAAGGCACAGTGCAATTAGTATTCAGTTAACTTAAATTATGAGAACTATGTTGCAAGATACAGATGACAATAAGAGCACCTTATTAGCAACATCCAAGGTAAGCGGTATGTTACTGCCATCATGTTTCACACCCTTTTCTGGATACAAATGGCTAGCTGAAAGACATGGGCAGCATGACATTAGCTAAATGTTAAGAGAAAAGATGCATTCTAAGAACAACCAGGAAGACTTATCAAAGCATGGATAAAATCGGCTCAGGAATCAGCGAGGGCTGATCCAATCCGGATCGGGCCGATTCCGGCCGGGAATAGGCCCGGGATTGGCCAGAATTGGCCGATCCCGATCCGGATCAGCTGATTCCGCCTTCCATGTATCAAAGTGCATTACATAACTTTGGGTTACCAGTATGTAGAAACAATCATAAGAGTTGATAGAAGAAAGTTATTGATAGTTCTCAAATCATTATATAACACTCTGAAACGTGACATGAAAAATGAGTGTAAGGAGAACCAGAACAAGTATTGTACATATTTATTAACTATATGTAATCTGACTGGGGAATGTTGATAATTCCAATTTTACCATTCCCAATCTCACAGAGGTTTCAAAAACTAGATTGGGAACCAAAACAAGATAGGGGAGTTCTGCTCCAGGCTCAGAGCCTCAGACAAAAACTGTCAGTTCTGAAATATATAAAATAACTATATTCTGTTTGCCACGGTTTGCAGAATCGGGGTGAATCGGCCCGATTCCCCCGAATCGGTGCGAATCAGGGGAAACCCGATCCCTGATTCGCCCCGATTCCCTTTATATAATATATATATATATATATATATATATATATCATATAATATACCCATGTGAATCAGTCTGATTCTGATCAATTCTGGGAGAATCGGGGGGAATCAGGAGAAACCCAATTCGCCTTCCGATTCAGATTCAGCAAACCATGCTTTTTACTGTATACAAAATAAGCATGTAAAAAAGTATTGGAGAAAAATGGATTTGAGCAAGATCTAGTTAGTTCAAGTTTCTTAAGCTTAGCAAGGCCAACTGGCCAACACAAGAAGTTCCTCATGGTGGGATAGTTGGATAGGCACTTCATGGAAAACCATGAGGTTGCAATGTCAACTCCCACCATGGATGGACATAAATGCAAGGTGGGAGTTAGGGGGGGTGATCAATCCTAATCACAAGTAGCCTGGGCCATGTGGAGACTCAACATCTCAGGCAGTGGCTCCCCCACTTGGCAAAGTCCATGAGGCTGAAACCCATGCCAACCCTAGTTTAGTATCTACCCCGCATGTAGGTCCATAGTGGGAGCCAACACAGCAACCTCATGGTTTCCCATGAACATCATATCTAACTCTCCTTTGAAGTGATTTGGGTTTGTTTTATTCAAACAAGTTGACAAGGATGGCAGTTCTCCTAAAGAAATGGGAGGTGGGCACCAAATACACCCCACAAATTTTATGTTCAGCCAAAACAAGGGGGTATTAAATGACAAACCTCAATTGGGTTTTCTATTAGTGAAAAATAGATTGGATTCCTGATAGAAGGAAGAGTCCTAATAAGTTTACAGTTTGGGATTTCTTCATATTGCCACCTGAAATCATATGATATTCCACATAACACCCTGGAATCTTGAATCTTGATATTTCCTAATAGCAACCTAGAATTTACTTAAATCTAAAAAATAACCCCCTATTGTTTGTCTCCATCAGGAAAGTCATCCTTAACTAGGGTTTAGAAAAAAATACATATATACCCATGGAATACATCATATTTGAGGTTATACCCCTAAAATCTGCATATTATATTATATACCCTTGAAATCCAAAAAACTAGTCAGTTATGTCCCTATGGTTAACTGGCCGTCAGAATATTCCGTTGTCATCTTAAAAGAGCTGTCAAATAAGGGATAAATTTACTAAAATATCCCTCTTGAAAGAGAGAGGGAGAGAGAGAATGAAGAGTCAGAGATGAGGTGGTGTCTCTACATGGAGGAAGAGTGAGAGAGGCATGAGGTGGGAGAGAGAGGAAGAGACCACATCGGGAGGGAGGAAGAGATAGAGGTGAGGGCGCCCCCTCTGGCACCGGTAGCAAAGAGAGCCCAATCAACCCAAGGATGGCAGTGTTGGTTTCGGTATCAGTTTCGGCCGGCTTCGAAACCGAAACGCTTTCGGCTTCGCCTAGTTTATCGGGCGGCCTAAAAAGGGAGTAAATGATCGATTTCAACCAGTTTTAATTGGTTTCAATCTGGTTTCGGCTAGTTTTGATCTAGTTTCGACCAAATCGGACTAAATCTATTAAAATAGTTTGCTACAGTAAAATGGTCTAGTCCGAAACTGAAATGTTTCCGCTAACCATGAGTCCACCAAAATGGGCTCATCTTAAGAGAGAGGGGGGGTTGGTTGGGGGGTGCAGGATGGCAGAGGGAAGACCTGGCAGAGAGAGAGAGAGAGAGTTTGAGTTGTGAAGATTGGTCGCAACTGTTCTAGTTAGGTTCTGGTCATTTGATGATTTCTACATCTCTGATTGAGGTAGGTGCATACATACGTGGCAAAGCACTCCCCCTACCTCTCTTCCTCCCATGCATGGATGTAAGCCTACACTGATAATATTTCCTTATTCTTCTTTCCCCCTCGCCCACATGCAGCTCCTAACTACACATTTATGAAGAACATCACAGTGATGCTGCAGGTCTCCTACTATGACTACATCGTCGTGGGCAACGGTATGGCAAGATGCCCCATAGCCACCACCCTATCTAAGAGCTTTGGGGTCCTCCTCCTAGAGCAGGGCGACTCCGCATATGACAAACCCAACATCGCCTGCGTGGTGTACTACCTGAACACCCTCTTGACCTCTCCCTCGACTCGCCCTCCTAGCTCTTCTTCTCTGAGGACGGCCTTCTCTGAGGACAACATCATCAATGCCCACACCTGCGTCCTTGGCGGAGGCACTTGCATCAACACTGGCTTTTACTCCCAATCCCCATGGGATACATCTGCGACACTCGATGGGATGGCGCCCTGGTCAACTAAAGTTACCGATGGGTGGAGTAGGCAGTAGCCCACAAGCCCCCCATGTGCTAGTGGCAAACAGCGCTCTAGCATGCCCTCCTGGAGACTGGCGTCGGCCCGTACAACAGCTTGACCTTTGACCACATGGTGGAGGCACCAAGGTCAGCAACACTATCTTCGACTGGGATGGCCGTCACCGCCCCAATGCCGACCTCCTCAAGCAAGCTGACCCCGTACGCTTCACTGTACTCCTTTGGTCCACCGTGCATCATGTCCTCTTCTACTACAAAGGTGGCAGATTCGAGGGGAAGTGGAGGCCGGTGGCACAAGAGGTGGAATTCTTAGACAAGGCAGAGGCTGTGCACTAGGCCTATTTGACTAGCGAGGGCAGCAACAAGAAGCGTGGTGTACATGGTGCCGCCAATAAAGGCGGTGCGGGTGGGGCTGGAGGTGGAGAGAGAAATAGAATAAAAGGTCCCCTTCCAACGCAAGTGGAAAGACCCAATCCGGCACAAGCTAGCTATCAGCCCAACCCACAAAGAGAGAGAGAGAGAGAGAAAGAGAGTTATTAAAAAATAATTTTTAAATGTGTTATAGAGGGCAAATTAATTTTTTTACCGTCGTGACTCAATTGTGGTTGGGTTAAATACATAGAATCAAATGCTAGGGGCATACATGATGAAATACATGGGTATAGAATATAATATACATATTTCAAGGGTATAACCTTAAATATAGGGATATATATGTTTTCCCTTAAATTTAATCCTAGTTAGGAAATGTCCAAAATGTGCCCACCTATGGACGTTGCCACCCCTCCCACTCCGCATCCAAGCGGCCCAATCCGCATAGATGCCACCAACCCCACGCCTAGGCCTAGCACTCTACCTATAGAGCGATTGTCGCACCTCGCCGGCAACCTTGTATACAAGCCAACACTGCATTTCCTCCTTCCCACCCTAAACACGTGAATGCCCTTGTTAATGCTACCTTTCCTCCTTCCCACCCCAAGCCCCTCCTCTAGCTCCACCGATGCCAGAAGCAACCCTATGTACAAGCCGATCGCCTTCCTCATCCCCACGTCGAACATATGAAAGCCCCTACTGACATTGCCCGTCCTCCTCCACACACACCCCAAGCCCCTCTAGCTCTAGTGACGCTTGCGACAATCCTATATACAAGTCGACACTGCCCTTCCTACCCCACCGTGAGGTTTGAGCCTCTCCTTCGATCTTCGGCTCCATTGACATGAGGGGCAATCCAGTGTACAAGCCGACATAGCCCTTCCTCCTCCCGACCCCAAGTCCCGCCTTTGACTCCATCGACACCAGTGGCAATCATAGCTCGCTAAACCTTAGGCCATCCCCTTGTACCTGAACCTGCCCATGTACTTGCTTGTGGCAGGGTTGGCAGTTTCGGCCGAAACCAATATGTTTTGCCGAAACATATTGGTTTCGGACCTAATTGATATCGAAATCAGAGTATGAAATAGGTGAAACTAGGCGAACTCCCCTCTTAAGGGGAGTTCACATCTACCTGATGACGCCCATATCGGTTTTGGTTTCGAACCCAACCAAAATCGATACTAAAACCAACCATCCTTGGCTTGTGGACACCCTCGCCTCCACTATCGACCCAAGAGTATCACAGTTGCCACCTTAGCCGCCTTCGTCCACTGCTTCCCCTTGGTCGTGTGCAGGCCCTACCCACCCACCCTTAAGATATTTCCCTTCTACAATTAAACCCTAGAGGCCTAGACTTTCAAAAACTGTACATATACCCATTCCAACCCTTTACAAAGTTGGCATTTGCAATAAATGACATCTTTTGGGAACTCCGAAGATCACTCTAGAAATTGTAATTTAAACCCTAAATTTAAAAAATGTGTATATGCCGTTCTTTATATTTTAAACCCTGAACTTTCAATAATTGGACATATACCCTTCCCTGAACTATTTTTATTTGCATATATACTTTATTCATTACCTGGGATATTACAGTTTCCAACCCATGAGAAAGTATGTCAGTTAAGGAACGCCCTATATGGGTTAAAACAGTCTCCTCGGGCTTGGTTTGATCACTTTTTTGTAGCCATGCGTCATTTTAGGTATGCGCAATGCAATGTTGATCACTCAGTCTTTGTAAAATGGCAGGACAGCAAGGTTGTCATATTGATTGTTTATGTTGATAATATGGTCATAGACTCATAAGTAGAGATCATATTGAGAAAATTCAGAAATTGAAGATTGAAGATTAATTTGACTAGTGAATTTGAAATAAAAGATTTGGGTTTGCTCCATTATTTCCTTGGATTGGAGGTTGCTTACTTTGCTAAGGGGACCTACATTTGTCAGAAGAAATATGCTCTTGATTTGTTGACAAAAACAGGAAAATTAGGTTGTCAGCCAGCTATAACACCTATTGAGGTAAATCACCATCTGAATAACACAGATGGTGATCTTCTTTCTGAAGAAGAAAAGGGTAGTTATCAACGCCTTGTTGGTCGCCTCTTGTACTTGACCCTCACCAGGCATGATCTTACCTATGCTGTCAGCATTGTGAGTCAGTTCATACATGCTCCCCGCACAACACACATGCAAGCTGTGGATTGGATTCTTTGGTATATCAATCTGGGAAAAGACCTCTTATTCACTAAGTTATCTCATTTAAACACTGTTGGGTATGCTGATGTTGATCGGGCTGGTTCTCGGGATGACCGCCAGTCCACTACTGGCTATTGTGTTTATTTGGATCAACACTTGGCTGTATAGCAAAGCAAGAAGCAGATTCTATGTGCCCGCTTAAGTGCTGAAGCTGAATACAGGGCCATGGCCCTTTGTCTTGCTGAATTATTGTGGCTGAAACTTTTGTTACAAGACCTTGGTATCACCTTCTCTCTTCCGCTGCGGTTATATTGCAACAATAAGGCAGCTATCAATATTGTCAATAATCCTATTCAGCATGACCGCACTAAACACATCGAGATAGATCGTCATTTTATTCGTGAACAACTAGATAGTGGCAAGTTATGTCTGCCCTATGTTCACTCTGTTGATTAGGTTGCTGATGTCTTCACTAAAGGTGTCACCAAGGAGCAGTTGAGGTCTATTTTGGGCAAGCTGTGCATGTGTGACATCTATGCTCAGCTTGAGGGGGAGTGTAGCCGGGTGAAACCCGCTTAGGTTCATTACCGGACCCATTAAACTAGATCCGGTTAACTTAAACTCTTGAATGTGGCCCTGGTTCATTACCAGACCCATTAGTATGTATCCGGTTAACTTAAACCTGTTTTTGTTTATTTCCTTGAATACCCCTAACCTGTATGCAGTGTAACAGGGGTAATTTCTGTCTTTTATTTCCCGTCATTAAGTTAATATAATACCATCGGGATTTGTGCGTGCTACAGTAGCCACCATCCCTTTTCCTACGTTCCTACGCACATCTCTTCTCTCTTCTTCGCTTCCACTCCTCTCTCTTGCAACATCATGTAACCATGAAAGTCATCAATTATTTAAAATATGGAAAGGCTTAAACCGGGGATTTCAAACATGGAAGGCCTAGAGAGGGTGAAGAAAAGAAGAGAGAGAGAGGGGGGGAGGGCAGGGCAGACCTACTGTGTTTTGAATCCTCCCAGTGCATAGCACTGGGGGGATTTCAAACACGGAAGGCCTCTCTCTGCTGTGCCCTCCCTTTCCTTCTTTCTCTTTCTCCCTTTTTAGCTCTTCTCTCTATAAAAGCAGGCAGCCCCCTCTCTTCTTCTCCCTCACTCTTGGCCATGGCAACCAGTGAGAAGAAGCCCCTTGGTGCACATCCCCCAAGGGAGGTTGGCCTGCTAGGAGGTTTTTTTTTTGGGGACTGTCTTAAGCAGGGGCACAAATATCCCATGTGGATTTTCCCCCTTTTTATGCTGTGGGATATTTATGTTTGTGCAAGAGTGTACCCTTCCCCTTTTTATTGCAATTTATACCTTACAAAAGAGAATTTTAAGTGGTTCGATAACCTGTTTCGCAAACATCCTTGAAGAATAATAATACGATTATAAGGGGAAAAAAAGGTTTCCATAGCAGCATTCACATTGAGAGGCATTATGAGTCTACTAAAATCATACACAAGATTCCTCTATCTTCAATGAATGACGCTATTTAGAAAAGATACATAAATGGGTAGGGCAAATTACCATTTGTAATTTTTGATGTATAAGACAAGTTGATAAATCAATGCCTCCACCAATCATCGTTCGAGGTAAAGGTTGTGATTCCTCCCAACACCATCGTATCTCACGGACAAACTCGATCCAGAGTGCTGCTATAGCTAATTATCATAATAAAAGAAGAAAGCCAAAAAGGTGGATCTCAAAACATAAAGGAGGCAATTAATCCAGCAGGTGCAAAACAAAGCTGGCTGAGGACAAGTCTCATTCTACTACATACCATGAATATTGCAATTGCCAAACCAAAGGGCATGAAGACAAAACTGAGAAAATAGTGATCCGAATGGTGCCCCTTTAATGGCACAAGCATTACTATGTTCCCACTTCCCCTCTGGAATTTCAGTTCCTGTGACCATACAAGATTAATACATCAGCCAGTTGGCCACATAAATAGCACTAAACAAAAGAACATGTATAACACAAACCAAAAACAATGTTGCAAAGATTATAACACAACACAACATATGGACAGCAAGAATGCACACTTTAATACCACAAAAATTAGTGGAATGACTGTGAATCAATTACAAGGACACTATTCGAACATAGTGACATCAATAAATCCTATGATCAGTGTGGAACAATGTCAACTTTCCATGACATGTCTCACCTGACCAGAAAAACTTGCACATAAGAGATAAATCACAGCAAGTCTATGATCGTCATAGACTCATAGGTGTACATATGGACTAAATTCTGGCAACCCACCGAGCATCCTCCAGAGTTTCCAAACTATTTGAGTGTTCTCTGAAGGGACTTTTAGATATATCTATCTACATCACATAAAGAATCTCAAAAAGGCCCTCATTGGATTTTCACTGCGCCAGTTGTAAATCCGACCTTAGATTTCCAGATTGACTTTGTAAGACAAGAACTAGATTGCAGCACAATACCAGACCATGTGGCAGCTAATGTCCTTAACTACCATACACCTCACCTTCATAAGGCACAAATTTACAAGTAAACTTCAATTTGACTAGTGAGCATCCCCACACCCAAACATTTTCAAATCAATCTGTCGCACTTAAATGAGGAGACACCCACACATATGAAAGCAGCCACACTTAATATGCCATATCTAGAAGCAGCCACCACATGTTAAAGCAGGTTTCCACCATAAGCAAGAGTTGGGCAACATTTTAGACATCTAGCTATAAAAGCTGCTCATATCTCCGACAACATCTCAAGATATTTAAGCTACACACGTATCAAACATGATAAGCCTTCATGAACATGGTTAGCTAGTGTAACATAAAAAGTAACTAAAGATGACAGAAGTTAAAACATGCAATAATAAACCAAGAATTGAAGATGAATTCTCAACATCTCAAGATATTTATGCTATACATATACACAACATGCTAAGCCTTCATGACCATGGTTAGCTAGTGTAACATGTAAAAGTAACTGAAGATGACAAAAGTTAAAACATGCAATAATAAAACCAAGAACTGAAGGTGAATTCTCAATAAGATTGAGCAGCATTAGTCATGTACCCACCATCAAGAAAAAGCTCCTTGAGCACACGATCTAACGCTGATGGAGGTGGCACACTGCTTGAAGACTTCACATTATCAGAGTGTGTATTCTCAACTATCCAAAATCAAACAAGAAAAAACAGAGATGAAAGCGTCCCAATTATTTACACAACATTCTTGAAACATAGTCTAGAAAACAAGATAAACTATGGCAAACCTGACACAAGGTCTTCAATAAATTTGGCTTGAACTGAAATGTCCGACGCATTAATTAGAAGCCGGAGTTGGGAAGCAAATCCAACCATATGCCTTACAGAATCACCAGTCCTTGGGGTGGAAAAGGGAATCCTTTAATCAGAGACATTAATATATAAGACTAGAATTATCTGTTTAGGTTATGAGAAAGCAGTGATAAACGCTTTAATTATTCTTCAATTAATTGTGAGAATACTTGAATTCATTGCCAACAGTTCCTGTGTCATAGTTAAACAGATTACACTGCTCCATTGGTGTATGGGAAGGGCCACCAAGCTCAACAAAAGACATTAGGCACGAAGAGAACAGCAAAAATACCTAGTTGACAAAACCACTTCCAAGTTGGAATATAAGAGCTAGGGCTGCTTTGTCTATGAAAGAAGTACATATGCGCATAGTGCTGATAAAAGCTCTCTTAAAGTCAAATGCCAAGCTAGTGAATGCATCCACATGTTCTAAGAAAGGATGACATATATAAACAATAAAGGCAAAACACCCGAGGAGAGCAGCAGAATTGTAAATTATGTTTTTTTAAGGGAGTTTCATTTAGTTCTTTGTGTCTTTATCTTATTTTCTCCCTTGGTATGGTTATTTGGGTAATTGTTCTATTCAGTTCTGTTGTGGTTTAGTCCCATATTTTGAAATCTGTTCACCTCTATCGACATAGAGAATTCCCTCAACTTAATGCCTAGGTTTTGGGTTAGAGTTCAGGCTTTAACATGGTATCAGAGTGGGTTTACCCAATGGATCCTCTCTCCAAATGTGAACACTTGTCCCTGTGGACACAAAAAATTTTTAACCCCTTAACCGATGGGACTACCATCGGTTAAGGGGATTTTTCCCTTCAACCGATGGGAGTTCCATCGGTTGAGGGGAAATTCCCCTTCAACCGATGGAAGTGCCATCGGTTAGGGGAGTCTTCCCCTCTAACCGATGGGAGTTCCATCGGTTAAGGGGAAATTCCCCTCTAACCGATGGAACCTCCATCGGTTAAGGGGAATCCCCTTTAAAAAAAAAAAACAGAAAACAAAAAAAAACAGGGAATAGGCACATCCCCTAACCGATGGTACCCCCATCGGTTAGAGGAGTGCCCCTCCCCCTAACCGATGGTACCCCCATCGGTTAGAGGGATTTTAAAATCCTCTAACCGATGGAACCCCCATCGGTTAGAGGGAATTTTCCCTCTAACCGATGGAACCCCCATCGGTTAGAAACCCCCCATCCCATGCAATGTAAGGGGTGCCTTCCCCTATAAAAGGCACCCCATCCCCCCATTTCAAGGGGTCGGCCCCGGGAGATGCCGGCTCCCTGGAGAAATTGCTGCCCCCCTCTTTTCTGAAATTCTGAAAGAATAGAAAATTTCCAAAAGTCTCCCGTCTCTCTCTCAATCTCATTTCTTGTGTGAGTGAAGGTACCAAATCTTCTTCCCCGAGTGTTGAGAGGTTATCCGTATACGGCATCGGCAAACTTCATCGGCTAAAAGTCCGCAATAGCGGCACCGGCCCTCACAGGCTATAGGTTCTAAATACCGTCCATTCCGGACATATGGTATTTTAGATACCTCTGTTATTCATGCCACCTCCCATCGAGTTTTAAACTCTCCGGGATGGTGTGTTTGTGCTATATGCATATGTTTCTTAGAGGAGACTCTGCCCAAGTGGAGATTCTGCTCGAGAATATATTCATATATTCACAGATTCGTATTTATATATGTGTTTCTTAGAGGAAACTCTGCCCAAGTGGAGATTCAACCTAAGAACATATCTATAAATTTCAAATCTGTGTTTATATTTATATGTTTCTTAGAGGAGATTCTGCCCAAGGGAAGATTCTACCCAAGAACATGTTTGTATATTCACAAATTGGTATTTTTATATGTATGTTTCCTAGAGGAAACTCTGCCCAAGTAGAGATTCCGCCTAAGAACATACCTATAAAATTCAAATTTGTGCCTATACACACTTGTTACTTGAAAGGAAGCTCTGCCCATGTCAGAGTTTTCCCTCTAAAAACATATCAATATAATCACAAACTTTGTATTTATATACATGTGTTCCCAAGAGGAAACTCTGCCCAAATGGAGTTTCCGACTACGGACATGTCTATATAATCATAAATCCGCAATTATATGCGTATACCTCTCAAAAGGGATTCTGCATATGCAGATGGTACCTTTTACCGGACATTCCACTCAAAAGGGAATACCGGTGAGAAAATATGCGTAAACTGCAAATTTATGATTATACACACATACCTTTTTTAAGGGCAAAATCCCTCCGGATAAAGGTTCTCCGGGGACACATGGATATAAGTACATGTTCATATGAATATATCTCCGTGAGGGCATTCCGCATAAGCGGAAACCCTGCCAAAATAAATTTATGAAAATTGTGATAATATACACACATCCAAAGAAAAAGGGGGACAGAACCCGAACTATGACAGGACTCGAACTGTGACAGAACCCGAACTATGACAGGACTCGAACTGTGACAGGACCCGAACTGTGACAGGACCCGAACTGCGATAGGACCCGAACTGTGCTCAGATACTCCCAAGAGCAGCATGAATGCATACTCACAAGAACTGTGTTCGTATGGACAGTTTCCAGAAAGGAACTTCAAATTGACAAGAACGTCCATGGAGATATGTGCATACGTTCTCCGAAAATCATACTTATACAAGTAAAAAAATGAATGATGAATGAATGAAACAATGAACAAAGAGAAATGAAATTCTGCCTCAATTCAGACTTCATTTAAAAGAAGGATGTTGTAAAAGAATATCATGTCATAAGGAAAATTAATGTAGCAACTTTTCTAATACAGAAATGCTACTTTGAATCACGATTTCCCTCAAGTTCAGAATCAAATGCACGGGTATATACCTGTCTGCAATAATAATCCTCAGGTTTTCCCAAAATAAAACTTTCAAACAACATCTTTCTCAAAAAAAAAGGAGAGGAGGGAGACCCCAAATGGGTTCACGGAAATATACCGTTCCCTTCTTAAAAGTCATATCTCGAGCTCCACAAAGGGGCAGTCTTTTCAAAATAAAACACTCAAAGCTCAAAGTATTTCGAAAATAACCAAAAGAAAATGATGCATCATGACCAGGATTTTCAAAAAAGTGTGTATTTTCTCATCCCCTTTGCTATGAAAGGTATTCGGGTTAAAACTGGTGTTAAATAACACCAAGAGTCTTAACTCGATGTAAATGTAACATCGACTCCGGTCGATGGAGACAGAGGTCCAGCACATGCTACCTCAATCACCTGATGAGTATAGATACGGGACTCAAGGAGTTCAGATTAAAATACGGCGCACCCGTCCGTTCCTCGGACATCACACCCGTCCGTTCCACGGACATCATACCCGTCCGTTCCACGGGCACCATACCCGTCCGTTCCATGGACACCCAAAAATACCTTCTCCGCATTGCGCGGACTCTTTCTTCTGTCTGTTAGACAGACTGGCACGCCCCGCAAATCACGATACACAAATCAAAGCATGTGAAATAAATGAATACCCAAAATGAAATGAATACCTGAATCAGACAAAATGAAAAGAGAAAACAAAAACCAAATGATATGTTAAAGCGATATCTTTCCCGTGTCAACAGTCCCTTACCACGTTATGCCCCAAACTGGTTGGTTTGCCGCAAGACCGTGTTGTAGTTTAATCTCATGTGGAATCCATGGGAGTTTCAAATCTATATATGAAGCCCTCAACTCAACACCCAGGTTTTGGGGCCTTTAACAAGTTCTATATAAATCAAGGTTTGACGCATCGGTGATTCGGACCGAATCGGGTTTCCCTCGATACGGTTCGATTCGCCAGAATCGGACCGATTCGGTCCGATTCGCATGGATGCGGCCAGAAGGTTTCTGGCCCATTTCTTGGCCAATTCTCTTGAATCTGGCCTTTTTTTTACTGATTCTCTGGTTTAGGTCTCTTATGAATATGTTTCATGACTTCATCATATTCGATGACATTTGTGCCATGTATTGCTATACAAACATTTATTTTCAACAAAAAAATCATTAGAAGAATGAAAATAATTGAAACTCATTAATAGAAAGATATTACATTGCACAAACTAAATACAAAGATCAAACTCTAAATCCAAATACAGAATACAATGACTCTAATATCCCCAATGCCTCAACAGATTGGATTCTCCATAT
The DNA here is from genome assembly GCA_014218235.1 of Colocasia esculenta. NCBI lineage: Eukaryota > Viridiplantae > Streptophyta > Magnoliopsida > Alismatales > Araceae > Colocasia > Colocasia esculenta. Next base: position 16,241,848 of record CM024757.1, on the reverse strand, counting down.
TAGGTAGGGTGATGATGTTTAATCGATGGTTTTCTCATGGTTTCACCATTTAAGGTTTGAACTAGGCAGAAAACATGATGTTGATGGCTTTCTCATGTGATTATATCTTCTTAGATCATGGTGGAGTGGGTTACATGTTTTATCAGTGATTTTAGAAGCATGTTTAATATGTAGCTTAAATCATGCATTAGTCTTCTCCTCTCATTTTCTTTGTTTGGCATACTTTTACAGCATTTTCGGGGTTTGTATGACTGTTCTGGTATGAAAGTTAGAACTGCATGCGTTCTGTGATAGAACGTGATGGTTTTAATGTGACACTCCTGGCCGTTGTATTCTAGAGATTATTTACGCAAAGTAATTTCCAGATTTATGGGTCCCTGAATGGTTTATTACTTTATTGTAGTGTTAATTATGGGTTTATCAACCAGTTGAAAAATGATCGGGTATGAGTAAAGGAAAGATGGCTTGGGGTAGTGTCTTGTCGTCTGCTTGAGTGCACTCGTGGCTGGAGTAGGGACACCTGACAAACTTGTTCTATGCCTAGGTCCCTATCTAGTCCCTTTATTCTCACTTGCCACTCTCTAGTGGGCCACGGAACCCATGGAGATAGACTAAGTGTGAGACTGCATCTCAACCAAGCGGCAGGTTGTGGTGTGAATTGGTCTTCACTTGCCTCACCTGAGAGTAGGGTGGTAAGGAATGAAGTTGTAATTAGGTGTGATCCCAACTGCGAGACTAGTGTGTGGTTTTGTCGTTGTGCTTGTGTCTGGGTTGGGAGCTAACTTCTGTGGGTTACTCTTTCGATCCCGTGTTTCTAGCGTTGTGCTTACCGACTTGTGCGTATGTGTGTGTAGCACTGAATTGTAGTTTAAGACATTTCTTACAAGTTCTAATTAATCGTAATTCTTTAATTGCAACATGCCATGTTAGTTAATTATGAAATGTTATTAATTATTACATGCTCGCATCGTGGTTCAGGGAAGTTACCCTACTGGGCCAATGATATTATGAGGCTCATTTCCCTACATTTGTTTTAGGTGAAGGATCGCTAACTCATCTGCAGGCTCGGACATAGAATTTAAGATTTGATCGGGGTCGGGGATCAAACCCCACCGATCCCGATCCGGCCACAACTGGCTAGCATCGGCCAGAGTTGGCCATGGCCGATCCCAACCCCGATCCGGCTAGAGTCGGCCGATCCAGTTGATTTTGCATTCCATGGGCTCGGACTAGTCCGCAGCAGTAAGGCAGATGTCTCTCGTACCAACAGTGTGTAGAGTGTTTTACTCCTCAAGGTATGCCACTAAGGACATGTATTTTTAGGGTCGTAAATGAATCCGGATAATATTCAGATCTGATTCGGATTCGTATCCGATTAAGCATATCTATATTCGTTTAAAAGATATCCGGCGGAGCGGATTCGGATACTGATATTATCCGAATAATAAACAAAGCGGACACGAAAGTAGAAGATCCGCTCTGTTTAAGATCCGATCCGAAACTTGAATAATTCTGGACATTGGATCTTAGATCTAATGGTTTATATGTAATATATAAATAATAACCCTAAACTAAAAACCCTATCTCCCCTTCGCCAAATCCAAAATCTGATTGCCCTTTCACCCCTCGGCGGCTCGACCCCTCGCCCTCGCGGGCCTCCCCGCCCTCCCACCGGTACCACCCCGCCACTCACCCCTGCTGGCCACCCCGTCCTCCCATTGACGTCGCCCTCACCCCGCGCCATATCGATGTCGCTCTCGCCATGCACCACGTCAATGCAGATCTTGTCGCCCTCGCCTCCCTGACGCCCTCGCCCCAGTGCCGCCCCGCCTTCCCACCAGTGTCGCCTTGGCCCCACTCCTAGGCGTCAAGCCCGCGTGCTATGCGCACCGCCGATCCCGGTATGCTTGCCCTGTGGCAATAGTGAAACGTCTGCTCCCACACCACCCATTCTTTGCACCTACCCACCTCTTTAACCCCCCTCCCACCTCGCTCTCGTCGCCATTTCTCACACCTCCTCCCCTCCATCGAGCTTCCCTCTTCACCAAAGACCAGGGACTTCTTTCTCCGAAGGATATGCCTAACAGCATCGGTGTCCTCGTCGGAGACAATGTGGCGAAGGAGCCCTAGCGTACACAACCTTCAGCCTCGTGTCCTGTGTGGTGAGGTGCGGCCGCGCGGAGAACCAGGCGTTGACGGCGTCAGAGTTGCCGGGGAGGTCCTCCTAGACGATGATCACCGCCTTGATGAGGAAGTGGTCGGAGCCGGAACGGGGAAAAGGGGAGGGGAGTTGTGACTGCGGCTTGAGGATGACCTGGAAAGTGGCGGCGGAGAGAGGGGGCCGGCTCGCGGCGCTGTCAGAAGAAGGGGGTGGCGAGGAAGCGGGCATGTGTCCGGAGGGGGGTAGCCATTTGCAGAGGGAGGAGGAGGAGGAGAAGGATAAGAGACAGAGGAGGCCAGGGTGGATGGCGTTGTTGACGCCACAACACAAATGCGATGTGAGCGGCGCCATTTTGTTTTGTTGTAGAGGTGATGAAGGGGCTGCAGGCGAGGAAGCAGGAGAAGATGAGGGTGGGCCCATATGGAGCTGCTGAAGAAGTAGAGACTTCAACAGAAGCAGCAGACGGGGTTGATGGTAGCGGCAGACGGGCAAAGTTCGGCAAATCCGGAGAACGACCTTCAGGTGAACTAGCTAGCTAGCCCCTCCAATCTAAATCACCTAGTGTTAGACCACAAACATTCAAAAATCTTTTGATGGGTCACGGCGAATCCGATTTCTGTTCTCACCCTCACGGCTGATAGGAGTAGTTGAACTTGAAATCAAGTATCATGTTGAATTTTCATTATATTTTGTTTGTATTAATGTTAATGTTCAATTTAGATATTGTTTGTGAAATTTTTAATCTTTTTAGATTTTTTAAAGATTTTTATAGATTTTTTAGATCACTTAATAATTTTATTACAACTTATGATTCTGAGGCAGATAATATCCGCATTCATTCCGTATCCGAATATCATCTGATTAAAATATCCGCTTCGTATCCGAATCTTAAACGAATCAAATACAGATAATCTTATTAACTAATCAAATCGGAAACGAAAAAGCCATATCCGCTCCATATTCGATCCATTTACAGCTCTATGTATTTTACTTTCAGTCTTAAGTTGTGTTGTGGAACAATGAGTTTACTTTTAAGCATGTAAATATGAACATCTTGAAAATATTTGTAATATAAATTGCTCTTGCTTTTCTTATTTTTCTTTTAGACTGTTTGTTAACTCTTTCGAGTCTTCAGGTTCGTGGGTGGCGACACTAAGCTTCACCAATTCAGATCGTTGTCGGGTATAGATACCAAGGTCGTGTCATTGTCAACATAGATTCTTTTATTAATTTAATTCCTATTATTGTTACTACTACTTTCGTTATATTATTTCCTTGTGCATTATTTTTGGCTTAGTAATGGGATTAAGGGATCCGTACTAAGCCCCTGACTTCGTAAAGGTCATCTTGTACTTTTGCCAGTGAGGGCTCGCAAGCATGACCACCACCTCGAACTGGACTATAAAGCGAGGAGGCGCCTTCTCGCACACCGACATTTAGTGTTCTTCTACGTCCTCAAGGTATAACCCTCCCCTTAAGGAGATGTATCTTTGTTTTTGTACTTGTAATATCAATTGGGACATTATACCTTGTAAATAATGCATTTGATTAATTTATAGTTATTTTAGCTTCTTGTTCATCTCTCAGAGTCTTTGGGCTTATGAATGGCAGTATGGAGCTTGGGTCCTGTTGACATAAATTTTTTGCCAAATACCCCATTTCCAGGAATCCCCTCCCCCTAACCCATCGGTTAAGGGTCTCCCCTAACCGATGGTGATGTCATCATGACTCACCATCGGTTAAGGTATCCCCTAACCGATGGTGACATCACTTAATGTCACCATCGGTTAAGGGGTGCTCCCCCCTAACCAATGGTGATGTCATGATGACACACCATCGGTTAAGGGGGTCCCCTAACTGATAGTGACATCATCCGATGTCATCATCAGTTAGAGGGGGCTTCCCCATGCGATGTAAAGGGGGCCTTCCCCTATAAAAGGCCCCCTATTCCCCTCAAGAAAAGGGGTCCCTCTCCCCCCAGAAGGTCCAAGTTTTTACCCTTGCGTAGTGTTTTTTTTTTCTTAAATCCCTGCCGCCAAAATCCAGAAAATTGCAAAAAGCATTTTCTTGGTCCAAAATCCCTTCTCCACTGGTTCCTCCAATCCCCCTGCTTGGTGTGAAGGTGCTGGCCCTCCCCTGGCTCGATGGAAAAGCGTGGAATGATCTAGACCTATGTACTAAAGGAAGCGCCCTTTTGAGTACTCCCCTCAGGGTGCCTTCAGCTAGCGTTATATATCGGGAGATCGGCTCCATACGACACCGACGTCCCCTCTATTTCCCCTTCACGCGGAGCTAGCCTCCATAAAGGGTCCCTAAAAAATCATGTTCGCGGTCCCCGCCCCCACATCGAGCAAGCCTCTGTGGGGGAGATACCCTTCGGGATTTAAATACCATCCATATCGAGCAAGACTCTATGGATATACGGTATTTAAATACCCTTGTTCTCGTTCTCTAAATGTCTCCATATCGAGCAAGACTCTATGGGTATGCGCATTTAGATGCATATGTTCTCCCCGCCCATCGAGCAAGACTCCGAGATGGTGGATATTGTGCTTATATCATGGAAGGAAGAATCGCCGGGATCGAGCCAGAATCGCTCGATCCCGGATCGGATCGACCCCCCAAGGGTCGATTCCCCCTTGAAGAACCCCAAAACCCCACATTTCCGGCTGGATCGACCCAACTCAGTAGGATCTGAGTTGGATCGCTCGAGTCGAACCGGGATCGATCGATCCCGGCTCGATTCAGTCGATCCGGCCGAGTTCAGTTCAAATTTGAACTTAAGGCGCTGGATCGACCCTTATCGGGTCGAATCGATCGATCCGGCGTCGATCCGACCCGATAAGGGTCGATCCCGATCGATCCGCGGTCGATCCCCCTTATTTCGGCCCCTTCCCACCCGAGGACACCAAAAGATGCAGGTTTTGGTGTCCTAGGAAGGAAGGAAGGTGCTCCCCCTCCCCCCCCAGCTCGGGCTGCCTCCTCCACCGCCGCCGGCGTCCTCCCCAGCCGGCCTCCTCCTCCTCCTCTTCTTCTTCTTGTTCTTCTTCTTCCTCTTCTCCTTCCTCTTCTACTTTTTCTTCTAAACCCTATCTTCTCTTTCAAGTTTGAAAGAGGTTAGAAGGAGCACATCCAAGGGAGATCTTCTTGAGTAGATCTCAAGAGATCTTACTCAAGCAAGGAAGAAGTTGTTCTTCTTAAGGTATATTTCATTTTTTAATTTCGAAATTCAGTTATAAATTCTGAAAAAAATGAAAACACATGACATGTACACATGTTTAATCTTCTTATATCTTCTTATTCTTCCCTTACATTTTGTCAATTAGACAAAATCTCCAAATTTCACCCTAATTGGCTAATTAGGGTTTGATATTTGGGGCTTATGTTGTATTAGCACAATTAGAGATCAATTAAGTGTTCCAATCACTTAATTGACTTAATCATGCCTTTCTATGATAATGGAACTATTTCATTTCGGGAAATTAGAGAAAATCTCTAAATTTCACCCTAATTAGGGTTAATATTAGATGTAATTATGTTTATAATTGTATACTTACACATGAATGTGTTTGTATTCTTAATTTGTTATAGGATTAGCAAGTATGGCTGATGAGGGACACGAGGAAGAGCAACCACAAGTAGACATTGGATGGAAACACGGTGTCCTTATTGATGCTGCCTCTAAGAGAGTGCGGTGTAACCACTGTGGTAAGGAAATGAATGGAGGTGTATACCGCCTAAAACAACACATTGCAGGCATTGGAACAAATGTAGTAAAATGCAAGCATTGTCCACGGGAGTTAGTGAATGAGATGAAAGACTACATGGCTGGAAGACAACAACAAAGAGGCATACGTATTCAACATCAAGAAGAACTGCATGAAGAGATTTCTGGGAAGGGAAAAAGTAAGGCTGCAATGAAAGGAAGACAAATTCCTGTTGATGTTGAGGACTCAGATGAGACAGATTATGAGGATCTCTCACCTAATGAGAGAGAATGGCGAGAAGGACTACGGCAGAGTCGGCGTGCTGCCATGTTAGAAAGTGACATGCGGAGGTTCCATAGTACAAGAGAAGGATCATCATCAGGGGCTAGTGTAACACGGCCAATGGCACCACCTATCAGGAGAGGTGGTTCTATGAGGGGAACGGGACCAACTAGTGGGCTTGACACATTTTTGCACAGGAAACCTTCATCAAAACAGCCTGGCATAAAGCATGCATTGAAAGGGGTAAAGGCCACAGCTGCTTCCGCCAAACATGCAGTTAAAAACATTGTAAAATGGTTTTTGCATGCAGGGGTCCCAGCCCATACAGCATCTAGTCCTTATTTCCAGACAATGATAGATTCAGTTGGTGAGGCAGGCCCAGGTTTGAAAGCTCCTACACCAAAGGAGATTTATGGCAAATATCTTGAAGAGGAATTGACTGAGATAAAGGATTGGGTGGCATCATTCAAAGATATATGGATGGCAAGAGGTTGTACTCTTATGTGTGATGGATGGACGGGAACAACAAGAAGGTCTATGATTAACTTTCTTGTATATTGCAGTGAGGGTACAGTGTTCATGAAATCTGTAGATGCAAGTGGACAAATAAAAAATGCAGATTACTTGTTTAGGCTGATGGATGAGATGATTGATGAAATTGGCGAGGAAAATGTAGTCCAAGTTGTCACTGATAATGAAGCTAGTTACAAGGCAGCTGGAAGAAAATTGATGGTAAAACGACATCATCTTTATTGGGTCCCTTGTGCAGCACACTCCTTAGACTTGATGATGGAGGATATTGGGAAAGATAAACATGTGCATGACTTGGTGTCCAAGGCGCAAATGATTACTACTTTTATTTATGGACACAATAGAATCTTACATATGATGAGAGAGTGCACAGATGGACATGACATAATTCGTCCTGGCCCAACAAGATTTGCCTCACAATTTATTGCATTGGAGAGTCTGCATAAGTTTAGACATGAGTTGGGCACTCTTATGCACAGTTCTGAGTACTTGGCACATGTGGCTACATTGAGAGAGGAATCAAGAGATGTCGCACATGAGATTTCTTGCTTGATCAGCGACCATCGTTTTTGGGAGAAAATCATTTATTATTTGAAGCTAATAGAGCCTCTTGTACAAGTGTTGAGGATGGTTGATGGAGAGACAAGAATGACATGGGTTACTTATATGAGGCTATGGATAAAGCCAAGGAAAGGTTGAGAGAGAAGCATCCGCAGGCATATCAAAAATGGTGGAGAATTATTGATGCAAGATGGGAGTCCACACTCCACCACGATTTACATGCAGCAGGTAAATGTATTATATCTTATTGTGCATATTTCTTATTAGCATGAGTTGAATTTCTAACTTACTAGACATGTTTTGTACATATAGGGTATTTCTTTAACCCTAGGCATCAATATAGTGATTCCCCTCACAATGATGGTGAGGTGCTCCAGGGGACAATCAATGTCATCGGGAGATTATCTAGGAGCATGGACGAAAGAATAGATGCTATGATAGAGGTACGACCAAGTTAAAAACTTCATTCCATTTTCATGTATTCAATATACTTTTGGAGTTACACTTAGCAACTGTATTATACTGTAGATGGACAGATTTAAACTGAAGTTGGACATCTACAGAGATTATGATGTTAAAGAAGCAGTGACCAGAATGGGTCCGAGTAAGAACCTTCAGATTTAAGCTCATGCTTACTTCATAACAAAATGACAAATCACTTGTATTATGTGCTAATTCATTGTATGTTTTTTTTTTTTGTAGGTGAGTGGTGGGTTATGTTAGACTACAAGACTGGTCAAAGAAGTCCACTTGCAAGGATTGCTATTAGAGTACTCAGTCAGACCACTTCATCTAGCCAGTGTGAGAGAAATTGGAGCACTTTCTCACTTATTCACACAAAAGTGAGGAACAGGTTGAGTGCAACTAGGCTAGAGAAGTTGGTCTATTGCCACTACAATATGAGGTTGAAGCTGAAATGCATTAAAGATAGACAAAAGAAGAGCGAGGCAAGGCTAATGACTTTTGCAGGTAGTCATTGGGAGCAACGTTTTGCAGAGAGGGAAGCATTATCATCTCAAATTGATGTTGATGAGTTATTTGATGAGGAACACCCACTAAATGCATGGGTGGAAACAAGACAGGAAATGGATGTTCCAGAATTTGACCCTCGCGATTGTTCATGGGCGGAAGGAGAATTGGATGGAGTAGAGGCTCGAGATCCAGAGCTTAGGGTAAGTGAGGACCAACCTCTCACCCTCGGTCCTCTCTTCTCTCAGCCACGACACTCAGCTATCTTGCCAGAGACATCTAGAGTGCCTCCCACTCAGCCTGCATTAAGAAGAGCTGCAACACAAAAAGAGAGGAGTTCAAAAGCCATAGAGCTAGAAAAAAGAACATATACCAGGCAAAAAAAGAGAAAAGTGCAGCAACCAATTCGTAGTGATGACACCACACAAGATCCAAATGATGATGATGATGATGATGATGATGATGATGATGATGGGGCTGCCACTGGGGCCACAGGAGCTGGCCAGGGATATGCAGGAGCAGGATATACTGGGGCCACAGGTGTAGGGCTTACTGAAAGTTATGTACCAGAAACAGAACATCAGGGAGGCGGAGGAGAAGGACAAGGGCATGGACAAGGGGGATATGAAGGACAACAACATCATGCAGCCTATGAGTGGCCACCTTGGGAGCCAAACTATAGTTCAGGGTCTACTCATATACCTGCATTTCAGCCTCCCATTTTACCGTACTCAGATATTAGTAGCTCACCTTATGGAGTACAAGGAGGATGGGGACCTTGGCCTTCACAAGAACAAGAGCCTAGTGGCCCTAGTGAAGCAACAAGTACATACAAACCGCTTGGTATATGGTGTCCAGCTCCATCACAATCTGGAGAAAGCTCAAGTCAACAATTTACACCAAGAGAGATTCAAATGGGTATGCATGATTTAACAAATTCCCTCTTTGGTTATAGCTACCAAAACCCAAATGATGGTGGCTCATCTATGTCTGGAAGTGGATGGAAAGATTATTAGTCTTCTATCAAATGTAAGTTACATGTACAATGTCTTAAATTTCATGTTTTATGTACTATGAATGCATGTATAATTGATTTTTGATGCAAATCTTAGTTCTTTCAATATATCAGATTTTTATGAATTTTTCCTGAATTTTCCTGCATTTTTTCCAAAAAAATAAACATTTTATAGTCTGGCCGATCCAGGATCGGCCAGACTTCCCTGGGATCCAGCGGATCCTTCGATCCGATCCGATCCAGGATCGGATCGACCAGGGTCGATCCCGATCCCGATCCCGATCCTGCCTTCCATGGCTTATATGTATATGTTTCTTAGAGGAGACTTTGCCCAAGCGGAGGTTCTGCCTAAGAACATATTCGTATAATCACAATTTGTGTTCATATGTATATGTCTCTTAAAGGAGACTCTGCCCACATAGAGATACCTTTCTTGAAGGAGACTTTGCCTAAGCAGAGATACCGCCCGAGAGCATATCCATAGAATTGCAAATTTGTGCTTGTACGTATATGTTTCTTAAAGAGGGACTCTGTCTGAGCAAAAGCTCCGTCCAGGAACATATCCATATAACTACAAACTCGTGCTTATATGTGTATGCTTCTTAGAGGAGACTCTGCCCAAGTGGAGATTCTGCCCAAGAACATATTCGTATAATCACAAATTTGTGTTCATATATATATGTCTCTTAAAGGAGACTCTGCCCACGCAGAGATACCTTTCTTGAAGGAGACTCTGCCTAAGCAGAGATACCGCCCGAGAACATATCCATAGAATTGCAAATTTGTGCTTGTACGTATATGTTTCTTAAGGAGGGACTCTGTCTGAGCAAAAGCTCCGTCCAGGAACATATCCATATAACTACAAACTCGTGCTTATATGTGTATGCTTCTTAGAGGAGACTCTGCCCAAGCGGAGATTCTGCCCAAGAACATATTCGTATAATCACAAATTTGTGTTCATATGTATATGTCTCTTAAAGGAGACTCTGCCTACGCAGAGATACCTTTTCTTGAAGGAGACTCTGCCTAAGCAGAGATACCGCCCGAGAACGTATCCATAGAATCGCAAATTTGTGCTTATATATATATGTTTCTTAGGGGAGACTCTGCCCAAGCAAAGGTTCTGTCTGAGAGCATATCCATATAATCACAAACTTGTGCCCATATGTATATGTTTTTCTTGAGGACACTTTGCCCAAGCGGAGGTTCTACTCGAAAACATACTCGTATGTTCACAACTCTGTGCCTATATGCATATATTTCCTAAAGGAAACTCTGCTCAAGCGGAGACTCTGCCGGAAATACGTCCATATATTCACAAATATTGTGCTTATATGTATGTTTCCTTAAAGGAAACTCTGCCCAAGCGGAGGTTCTGTCCGGGAAAATATCCATATATTTACATAAAGTTGTGTTCATATGTGTATACTCTCGAGGAGAAACTCTGTTTAAATGGAGATCCTGCCAAAAATATATCCATATGTTCACGAATATGCGTTCATGTGAATATGTCTTTTAAAGGAAACTCTGCATAAGTAGGGGTTTTACCCAAAAGCATATCCATATGTCCATAAATACATATGTACATATGTACATATTTCAAGGGGACACTCTGTCTATACAGGGACTCTCCCCTAAAATCAATACGATCATATGTACATTAAACTCATACTCATATGTTTGCGCAATAATTCTGCCCATGCGGGAGTGCTGCCCAAATTCGCAACACACACAAATTCTAGATCAATTCACGGGTATACACCCGTTCACTTTTTAAATCTTATATCAAATCCTCAAAAGGAAATTCATACTCTTTTCAAAGAAAATTCAAAAGCAAACCACATATTCAAATACTAAATGGATTTACGGGTATACACCAGTTCTCTCCTCCAGATCATATTCTGATTTCCAAAAGGGAGGATTCATACTCTCAAAATGAGGTGTTTCCCTCTAAAGAAATGCTCTCTTTCAAAACAAACATTTCAAAGGAACAAATCATTTTCCTCAGATCTAAATCCGCTTTGTCCGACAATAATAAAGGAGGAAACATTGTATTGAAATTTTCTAGAAAATGCATATTTTCTCGACCTTGCTATGAATGGTATTCGGGTTAAAACTGATGTCGAAATAACATCAAGGGCTTTTAACTCGATGTAAATAAAACATCGATTCCGATCGATGAAGACAGAGGTCCAGCACATGCTACCCTAACTGCTTGATAAGTATAGACACGTGGCTTAAGAAGTTCAGATTACAAAACGGCGCACTCGTCCGTTCCACGGACATCAAATTTTCTTCTCCGCACCACGCGAACCCTTACTTCTGTCTGTTAGACAGGCTGGCACGCCCCGCAAGGCAAAGATAAATAAACAAAAATCAAATCAAACTCAAACTCCATATGAAAATAAAATTATACCATACCACAAAACCCCATATACCTATATCTCCCTATATATTTCCCATACATACGTATACATGTATATATATGTTCAAATCTTTTCCGCGTGTACACAGGTCCCTAATGGGTAGTGGATCTCGAGTTGTTATATATAGTATCAAAGTAGGTCTAGTGGGGTCTATAAGGAACTAAAGTAACTGTAACCGTCTCAGAAGATAATACAAGTACGTTGTTGGTTTTAGTTCGAGGTTACTCATGTAGTCACATATACCCACCTTGTGTTTGCTTTTTGTTGTAGCGCAAGCAGATGGCTCTTAGGAGGCGCCAGTAGCGTGGTGAGGAGTCAGAGGATCCCCCTCCTTAGGCTATATAAGTGAGCCCCATGGAGCAATTCTTCAAGCGCATGTGGCAGAGTTTTAATCAAGAGAGACACATGGATTTCAGCCAATTCGACCGAAATTTCACCAATCCAAAGAGCATCCCCCTTGGAATCACATCGGTCTTGGCTAATCCGACACAGAATCGATCGATCTCGATCTAGATCGATTGAATCTGCATTCCATGACAAGACTAGTGGTCGAGTTTCCCATTAATGTAGCTAGTAGTTTTGGGTTTGGGCATAAGGTCGACTAACGCAAGTCGACTAGTCCGAGACCAAGCATAGTACCGAGTCATCTGATTCTCGACATGTATGCATGAGTTGTTCTCTGGATATTTGACTGGGTTGCCTACTTGTTCCATATTGTTAGTGTAGATTTTCTTATTAATTTAATTCCTACATCAATTCTTGCTACTTTCATTATATTATTTCCTTGTGCATTGTTATTGGCTGAGTGGTGGAATCAAGTGATTCATAATGAGCCTATGACTTTGTGAGGCTCATCCCCTACTTTGTAGATGAGGGCTCACGAGCACAACGGCCACCTCAGACTAAACTGTATAGCACGGAGGTGTTACCCCGTGCACCAGCAGTTAGTGTTTTTGTATTTCCTCGGTGTATGCCCTTTAAGGAGATGTACCTTTATTTATGTACTTGTACTATCGATTGGGGCATTATACCTTGTAAATAATGCATTTTGATTAGTGTTATAGTTATTTCAGTTTCTTGTTCATCTCTGTATACCGATATTAACCCTTCCGAGTCTTTGGGTTCCTAGGCGGCAGAACAGAGTTCAGGTCCCTAATGGGTCGTAGATACCTGGTCACTATAGTTTATATTTGATGATATGATTGTTACTGGTGATGATGAAGATGAATTCAGATAAATGGTAGGAGATTTGAAGTACTTCCTTGGGATTGAAGTAGCAAGATCCGAAGAAGGAATCTACATTTGCCAGAGGAAGCATGCCCTTGATTTATTAGATGGAACTCAGGTGCAAACCAGCAGCTACATCTATAGAGCAAAATCATGGCTTGACGGAAGATATTGGTGCAGAGATCTCACCTGAAAACAAAGAAGTGTACTGATGGCTGGTTGGCAAACTTCTGTCTTTATCTTTGATGAGGCTCAACTTGACATATGTTGCAACTTGCAAGTACGATGAGTCAATATATGCATGCCCCCTGAGACAACGCACGTGAAAGTAGTGGACCATGTTCTATGATGATTGAAATCTTGTCCAGGAAAAGGAATTCTCTTCAAGAAAAATGACCAATTTAAAGAGTTGCTGGTTATGCTAATGCTATTTGGGTTGGTTTGTGAGATGATAGAAGGTCAACTACAGGTTATTGCACCTCTCTTTCGTGGCAACCTAGTTACTTGGAGAAGCAAGAAACAAACAGTATGGGGGGGGGGGGGGGGGGGGGGGGGGGGGACGACGACCCCCCCACGATGTAAGGTGGGATCGGGGTGAATGGAGCAAAATCAGACAGACATCCAATTCCACCTCCATTCCATCTGACGTAGCCCGATTCCCTCAGCTTACCTTAACTACGTCTGATCCCGTCCACTTACCTTAATTACCTGAACATCATTTAAGTAAATGTTATATTTAAATGATGTTCAGGTAAATAAGGAAATACCCCACATTTGAATCCAAAAAAAATATCAAAAAAATCATATCTCTTACAAATAAAAAATCAACTCTCTCATTCTAGAAGAAAATCGTGATTTCGGTGGTTCTATTAAAATAGCGACTTTCTAATCTTTCATAATTTGACATATCTAAAAATTTCATAATTCAAATAAACCCAATAGAATATTAAAAGTCTAAAAGTCCGGTAAAAAAGTCAAACGTGCATATGACTTCTTCAAAGGAGCCACTCTCCTACTAACAGTACTTAACCTGCTTGAAACCTCTCAAGATTTGGTCAAACCTAAACTATCATCACCTAAACTCATGAGAATTTTCACTTTCTAATTGAAAAGAAACTAGAAAGTGAATTCTCATGAGTTTGGGTGATGATAGTTTAGGTTTGGCCAAATCTTAAGAAGTCTCAAGCAGACTAAGTGTTGTCAGTAGGAGAGTGGCTCCCTTGGAGAAGTCATATGTACGTTTGATTTTTTTACCGGACTTTAAATTTTAGTATTCTATTGGGTTTATTTGAATTATGAAATTTTGAGATATGTCAAATTATGAAAGATTAGAAAGTCGTTATTTTGATAGAACCACCAAAATTACGATTTTCTTCTTGGATGCGAGAGTTGACTTTTATTTGTAAGAGATATGATTTTTCTGATATTTTTATTAGATCCAAATGGGGGGTACTTCCTTATTTACATGTAATATCTTAAGTAAATGAAACTACAAATATAACATTTACTTAATATGAACATATGTGCAACTAGACTATGGATATAACCAAAATGTTCAATTATTATATGTTTTTTAATAATTTTCTCTGATTTTTCCTGATTTTTTTCTTCATTTTTCACATTTTTTCTTCATTTTTTAACTTGGTCGATCCAGGATCAGCCAAATTCCCATGGAATCGGGCGGATCCTACGATCCGACCCGACTTGGATTCCAGCACCCTGATCTGACTCTGCCATCCATGGTCGGGGGACAAGGAGGTTTACCTCCGAGTTTTAGAAACCCGAAGGCACACCTCTAGGTATAAAGATTCGGAGGTGGGCCCTTCAGGTTTAAGAATTCGGAGGGGCCCATCTTTGGGTTCTTAAACCCAGAGGTGGCACCTCTGGGTTCTCCCTCTCTTCGCCTATAAAAAGAGGAGGTGCAGGTCTAGAGAAGGAGTTTTGGAGAGGCCTTGGAGCTCTCCTAGAACCCCTTTGGGGGAAAAAAGAAGAAGACACGCTCGAGGGATTGTTCTTGTTGCTCGAGAAGAAGACCCTCTTTGAGGGGAAAATTTATATGTATGTGAAATTAAAAAAAAGCCCTTAAATAGAAACAAATTCCAGAAAATCTCTTGAAGGGTGGTGAAATTACAAAAATACCCTCTATGAGCCACAAATTTGTAGAAATACCTTTTGCCGTATGTAAATTACAAAAGTGTCCCCTATTCATGGAAAATTGTGGAAAAACCTCGAAGCATCGTAAATTGCAGAAGCATCCCCAATTTGCAGAAATACCCCATTTAAGGCCCTTGTTCAGACCAGAAATTGCACAAAGCTTCTAGCAGGCCTCAAGATTACCAAAATATTGTCATTCAAAATGCCATTTGCATGACTTAGTGGAGCGGGACCATGTCACTTCCCTGAAATGTTGTGCGCTCTCCCCTGAGTTTGACTTATAGATAACCATACCCAAAAATATATGAGAAAGTAAAGAAATGATAGAAATACTCAAGAAAGTCAAGGAATGATAGAAATGCCCGAGAAGTCAAGAAATGGCAGTAATGCCTAAAAAAGTCGAGAAATGATGTAGGAAATGCTCAGGAATGCCAAGAAAAGGCAGAAATACTTGGGAAAGTCGAGGAACAACGAAAAGATCCGGGAATGCCAAGAAAAGGTAAAAATGTCAAGGAAAGTCAAGAACCGATAGAAACACTCAAGAATGCCAAGAAAAGGTAAAAATACCAGGGAAAGTCAAGAAATGACAAAAATACTCGAGAATGTTGAGAACTACCGAGAATACCCAGAAACTGTCAGAAACTACAAGAATACACAGGAAGGGTCAGAAATTGTAAGAATACCCAGAAAGGGTCAAAAACTGCAAGAATACCTAGAAAGGGTAGAACATTGCAATTATACCCATAAAGTTGGAAAAATTGCAACTTGCAAGTATACTCATAAAAAGGGTAGAAAATTGGAGAAATGCCCAAAAAGGATACAAAAATTGCAAGTATACCCATAAAGGGTACAAAATTGCAGAAATACTCAAAAAATGGTACGAAATTGCAAAAATACCCAGAAAGGATGGAGAACTACAGAAATGCCATTAAAAGGTTAGAAATTGCAAAATATCCAAAAAGGGTGAAAATTTCAAAAAATACCCAGAAAGGGTGGAAAATTGCCAATTTGCCTAGAAAGGGTAAGAAATTGGAAAAATAGCAAAAAGAGTACGAAATTACAGAAATACCTAGAAAGGATAAGAAATTGCAGAAATACCCAGAAAAAAGGTATACAATCGCAGAAATACCCAAAAAGAGTAGAAATTTGTAATTATACCCAAAAGGGTAAGAAATTGCAGAAATGCCCGGACAGGTACGAAATTGCTGAAATACCCAGACAGGGTTAAAAATTGCAAAAATACCCCGAAGGGTTAGAAGTTGTAACAAAACCTAGGAAAGGTCAAGAGATACAAACATTCCTAGCCTTGTGTGGAAATGTCCTTTGTGGGCATCAAGTCAACTCCAAGGGTCCAATCACAATTAAAAGAGTGATCATGACTATGAAGCAGATCCAATGGACCGGTAACGATCATTTTGGTGATCCAACGGTCCGATCATGATAAAGCAAACCGTCCGATCAGGAAGTAGAAGCACATTCAATGGCCTGATCATAACAGAAGCAAATTCAATCAATCCAAATGTAAACTAAGATCCGATTACATAACTGGGCCGTTTGTAAAGGTCTTGAAAGACCTATTGTAATTCATATTGCATGTGTACAAGGAAATGAAATCTTCAAATTTCTTTGCAAGTGGATATACCCATAAAGGGTGATCATCAAGATCATTATTGTCACAATAGATAGAGACAAAAGTCGTTCTTTGACAATTAATCAAAGGTGTTCGGACTCGTTCCGATGTAAATTAACATCGACTCCAGTCGGTGGGAAAAGATCCAGTACATGAATCCTAAATTGTCTAATAAGTCAAGTATACGGAATTAATAATATGCCAAAAAGAAATATATGAACATCTATTCAACAAAAAATAAATATTTTATAAAAGAAAGAAATTCCGCATGTTGAAACAACTAGAAAGGGTAAAGATCTGAGAAAATCGCAAGAATAGGAGATTGATGGTTTACTCAAGTATAAATTTACCTAACCACAAAGCTCTAATTATTAGAAATGAGATGGAAGAGTGATGTTAGTTTAACGATCAGTCCAATGTGTAGATACATTGCCGATGGGAATTTCTTATCCATCAACTATGGTTAGGATCTAACGTCACCAACTATAGGTGAGCATGCGATATTACCATTATCTCACTGAGCACTCATGACAACAATCTAGCTATCTACGTGGACAAGACAACAGAAATGTTTTGGTTGAAACAGCTTAAGAATCTTATGTTCCACACTCAATATACACCCATCCTGCCTTCTGCTCATTGACGCCCATACAGCACTTGAAAGGTCTTATTCCTGTAACTAAGAGCAAAATGGTTGAGCCTGAGGTAACACATGCCCCTAGACATTTTTTAATGATTAAACTGCAAGAATTATTGAAAAGGCATCATCTCTGTCACTCCACTTCTGTACTTCACAGCAAGTTTCATTTCAAGGAATCAAGTAACATACGAATTACATCTTACATATATGACTGCAGGAGAGGGGAAAGGAGCCATTTCTCAGCTTCCAACACTGAAGCATTTTCTAGTTCTGCCATTTCAAGGGAATTATGGATGCTGTTGTTTGACCAAATGGTAATCAACTCAAAACCTGTAAGGAAAACAGTAACACAAACAGCATAAGAATCTAGAACTACTGATAATGACACAAACAGGAAGACATTGCATGCACATTAGTAAACAATCATAGGTGAAAATCAAGATATATATAAAGAAAAAGGAAGAGGAGATGCAATCAACAGAAAGTTTATGTAATTTCCAAAGTCATTGAGTCAATCTAGCATGGCTAATATAAAAAATGCAAGAAAAGGATAGACATGCATCACAAACACATTACCAGAAATGGAATTCATGTCAGAAGCACAACATTGAACAACATTTTTGTTCAAATCGTTATGTTTACCGCATTTCAGGCATTATCCTGTGATAATGATTGGAGCTTCCAACTTGGCAGTAGAATAGAAATTTTTATTCAGAGGGAATAGAAAGACAGAAATCATTATATTCTATTCTGCTGGGTTTAATATCTTCATTTCTTAACATGGAAAGTGCCTATAGAAAGAGTGTTTCAATCTATGGATATCATATGGAATCAGTTTTCAGGATAAATGTTTTTAGGGAGAAAATTTCAGAAATAGGAAAAGACTGGCAGATTCTCTGCATCTTCCTCCTCAAAAAGCAAAAGGCAAGCTATGTCCTAGTCCAGCTCTAGCACTGAGGCTGAGTATCACACTTATTTCTGCTATGTTATTCAGTTATATTGTTTTTTCTTCAGGATCTTGGCATCACCTCTACAACTCTTACACCACTATATAGTGACAACCAAAGCACTTTTCAGATTGCAAGCAATCCAGTCTTCCATGAGTGGAGAAGACACAGAGATTGAATCTTATGTCATCTGCCTGCAATATCACTTTGGCACTTGGGTCTTCTTCATATTGCTTCTGCTGAGCAGCTTTCCAACTCATTTACCAAGTCTTATACATAGACCACTCCTCAAGTCCGCATGAACTCATTGGCAAAGGTCCGCGTGAACACATAGAGATTGATTGTTATGTCATCCGCCTGCAATATCACTTTGGCACTTGGCTCTTCCCATATTGCTTCTGCTGAGCAGCTTTCTGACTCATTTATCAAGTCTTAGACTTAATAGACCACTCCTTGAGTTCATATGAACTCATTGGCAAAGTTATCTCCACTCAGTTTAATGCTTCATCATTTTTCCGGCCTATTTCATTTAAATTATATTCGTGCCTCATGTTACTTTTGATCTCAATTTCAGGACCTGAGTTCCTAAAGTAGTCCATGATTTATGCACACTTGAAAGAATTACAATATCAACTTCCACCGTGGACATAAAGGCAGGGCGGGTATCAACCTGGAGTTCACATAGGCACTGACCTCAAGGACAGATGGACTTCACCAGCCCAGAAGAGGGGGCAACTGTCTAAGAGATGTCTGACCTGCCTACAGATTGGGTTACAGGCTAGAAAATTGTTGTGAGCTTTGTGTGTCAGATCAAACCAAGATTCCACAACTTGTTCCTCTAGCAACATGCCTCTAATGAGAATTGGATGAGGATGTTTGGACTTCGGATATTTATTGCCACTAGAGAAAACTTTGCCTTCATCACTGACTCTCCATCCCCGTCTTCACTATTGGGAAGTATGCATCAACAAGTATGCAGATAACTATTGCTCTCCTTCCCCACATCTGCTCTCTTTTCATAATACTATTTTCTCTCTTATTTCTCTCCAACAAAATTGTTGCTTCATTATTTTTAGCGGATACACAGATGCTATATAGGACAATGCATTGTGATCCCTAACATGTTTCTCAAACTCACGGGGGAGCAATGTCATTACAACAGACCAAACTTCAATAAGAATATATGTCAAAGACACCACAATTTTTTCTCATTTTAGTTGGAGAGAGTGATAGCACATAACCTTGTGATGCGACTGTCGGAGCCGAGGGCAAAGGCATGCATCTCGTGCATTTCACAAATTTTCGTCCCCTGGTCTTAATGACATGGCAGGGAATTCATTCAAACAACTCATGCGCTTCCGCATTTGTGCATTGTCGGCAATTTTGGACGACATTTATTGTTGTGTTGCGGTTTGGGCCAATGACTAATTTTGTTGTGCATTTTGACCTGAGTCTTGTCTTTTTGACTTTGCTCAAAGTTTTGTCGAGATTTTGCCTTTCCGACTTTCTCCGGAACTTGAATTGACATTTTGTTGTTGAGTCTTGCATTCTGCCACTTAGACTTGCCTTTTTCACTTTGCCCAGACATTCAACTCAATTGTTACTTACTGCTTTGATCAATTTGATTGTCAGTGTGCACTTCCGGGTTGGCCAGAAATTTAAGTCAAAGCATTGGTGGGATAGTCGCCAGCTAGATCGACTTGCTTCTTTAGTCCATTTTGTTTTGAGCCTTTCTCTTGTTGCTTTTTAGCTTGCGCTAGTTCAATGGGAGGAACTTCTACCTTTGGAGGTGGCTAGAGGATGCTCCTGAAATTGGGTTATTGTACCACACTTTCTTATGAGGGGGAGCTTGGATTGACAATATTTCTTCAAGGTCTCACTTGACCCATCTAGCATCTTCTTGACATGTTTAACAAGCGGCATTAATTATTTGCTCAATACCTTCAGCACCAATTCTTGAAATTTGGTCGTAAAAAGACCAAAGTGCTAAGAGGTTGACTTTGTTCTAGGCCTCTTGCCTGCTTGTTCCCTGGTTTGTCCAGGATTTGGCTTGAGGGACTTGCACTTGATTTGGCCGTGTATGGGACTTGATTTGGCATTCTTCTATTGAGGGTCACCTTTTTTGGCTTTGCTTGCCATTTGATTTAACAGTTTTTCCTTGAGTCTTCCCTTGCTAACTTTGTTTAAGATTCGATGGGATATTTTGTCGATGAGGCTTGCCATTATGGCTTTCGCTCAATGGTTTGATTTAAGGTTTTTCTCCCGAGTCTTGTTTTTCTGGCTTTGCTTAAGATTTGATTTGAGTTTTTCTTTAAGGCTTGCCTTTTCTAGCTTGGCCTTTGAAGTTTGCCTTTTTGGTTTGGCTCAAAACTTGATCTTGAGCGTTTATTTCAAGTCAAAGGACTAACCAGGAAAGTGTTCATTGCCGCTTGAGTGCTATCTTTCATGTCATTGCTACTTGAATGACATGTTTTTCTTGAGCTGTCACATCAAGCACATGCATTGAGAGGGTTTCTAGACATCCACAGCTTCATATTTGAGTGGCATGATAGATGTAGCTTATCGGTTTGCTAACTTTGTTTCAGCAGGACCGACTTCTGTCCTTTGGAAGATTTGTGGAGTCGCTATCTTCCTCTTTTTTCTTCTCTTCCCTCATCATTTTTTTCTTCTCTTTTTTATTTTTTTTTCCTTTTTTATTTTTTTATCTCTTTATTTGTATTAGCGCCTTTTTGAGTTTTTACCAACACTAGCCCCTTTGAGCTTTTTCAAGCGTGCCCTTTCGGATTTTCGCCCGAGGGGTTACCTATTTTGCCTAAAGTGTCCTTTCAAGTTTTCACCTCAGTCGATTTTTGGGCCTTTTTATCTTTAACCACCACTGAAGTGGGAGTAGCTAAGTCCACTGGTATATCTTTATTTAACTTCATTTTTTTTGGATTTTGGTTATTTGGCTTTTTGCAATTTGATAGGCATGGGTTTGGAATTTGAGTTTCAGGTTTGGGGTTTAGGGCATTTGGTTATTTGGCTGGTTTTTGTGGTATAGGCCAAGGATTTGGATTTTGGGGTTTGGAATTTGTGTTTGTGACTTGGGGTTTAGTTTGGCTCAGCTAGCCTTCGTGGCTTGGGGCCTGAGATTTGAGATTTAGGATTTAAGATTTGGCTGACCTTCGTGATTTGATAGCCAAAGATTTTGGAATTTTGGGTTTTCAATTTGACCGACCTTTATGGTTTGATAGCCGAGATTTAGGGATTTGAATTTTGGGACTTGGCTAACTTTCGTGGTTTGATAGCCAAGGATTTGGAGTTTGGAATTTGGCTTGGCCTACTTTTATGGCTTTAATAGCCAAGGTTTAGAGTTTTTATTTTGACTTAGTCTACCTTTGTAGTTTGATGGCCAAAAATTAGGGTTTTGATTTTGACTTGGCCTACCTTTGTGATTTGATAGCCAAGGTTTTTGGAGTTGGAATTTTTTGGTTTGGCGGACCATTGTGGTTTGATATCCAAGATTTGGGGTTTTGATTTTGGGTCTGGCCTACCATTGTGGTTTGATGGCTAAAATTTAGAGTTTTCATTTTGACGTAACCTACCTTTCTGGTTTGATGGCCAAGGTTTCGAAATTTTGGTTTTGGTTTGGTACCTTTGGGTTTGATGCCAAAGATTTTGGAGTTTGGAATTTTTTGGTTTGGCCGACCTTTGTGATTTGATGGCCATATTGGGACAAGGTGCTTATTGTGGAAGAGAAGAGTTGTCCGAACAAAGGATGTCCACGACAACGAGACTCACGGATGGGATTTTTTTTTCACATTACTAACTCCATCACTCTTCTGGGTTTTCGCCACGTTGGGCAAACTTATCTTCAACAATCTTTTCGATCATACACATTTGGGCGACGATATCTTCCATACGTTGATTTTGAGTCTGGCCTACCATTGTAGTTTGATGGTCAAGGTTGAGGGTTTTGATTTTGACGTGACCTACCTTTGTGGTTTGATGGCCAAGGTTTTGAAATTTTGATTTTGGTTTGGTACCTTTGGGTTTGATGCCAAAGATTTTGGAGTTTGAAACTTTTTGGTTTGGCTGACCCTTGTTGTGATTTGATGGCCATGGTGGGATAGGGTACTTATTGTGAAAGAGAAGAGTTGTCCGAACAAAGGATGTCCATGACAACGAGACTTACGGATGGGATTTTCTTTTCACATTACTAACTCTAACACTCTTCCGGGTTTTCGCCACATTGGACAAACTTATCTTCAACAATCTTTTCGATCATACACCTTTGGCCGACGATATCTTCCACACAATCACCCGAGGGGTTTGAACGTTGGGTAGGTCTCACAGCGGACAACAGTCTACTTTAGCAATGAAGTCATTGGGCATGATCATTTGTGTGACGATCCTCGTCATTCAAACTTGTTATTTCGCTAACGAGTCCGACCCGACTACGCCTCCCGCGAACCAACCGAAGCCTCGCAAAGCAGGGTTTGGCGTGCCGGATCGAATCGGTCCGATTCGCCCGAATCGGATCGAATCAGGAGAAACCCGATTCGTCCGATTCCCATCGAATCGGACCGATTCGCATCCGATTCCCATGCGAATCGGCCCGATTCAGGCGGATCGTGGCGGATCAGGAAAAACCCGATCCGCCCCGATTCGCCGATGCGTCGAACCTTGTCGCAAAGGATACCATCACTAATGTCCACAAGAACGCAAGAGAAATACTATGAAATATACACAAGGTTGCTCAGTTATACACATTCTCACATATATTTACATTAATTTATATATGTCATGTCTCATTACAAACCAAAGCGGAAGTAAAAGTGCAGAAGTAAAGGTACAGCATCTTGGGGGATATCCCGAGGTGAAGTGGAAAGAGGTGTACAACTACACTGCTAGTGGAGTAGGGCCGCTACTACCGCGATGTGGCTCAGAACTCGAAGAAGGTCGAGCGCTCTCCTGCTCACCCTCTCCTAAAAAGGAATGGAGTAGGGGTGAGCCTCACAAGTCACTGGCTCAGTAGAGAAACACACTGTTGAACCCGAAAAAAATATCGGGGCCTAAACAAACCCCGGGCGACGGATACGCCCTAAGAGAATCGGGAATAAACTCCCGATCCCCGCTCGGACGTCGGAAACCAACAAGTCCGAGTATCCGCGCTAAACCATGGCGGCCCGGAAGCGGGAAGCCCGAGGAGTCTTCGTCGGCGAAGAGTACGTACCCCGGATGTCAAGAAATCCACGTCCGAGGCGGAGTGCGGAGTCGCGCCCGAAGCCGATGAGTTCCGAGCGATCAAATGCACGTGTCCCTCAAAAAACGAGGACAAATGCACGTGGAACGGCCGAAGAAGCGCGAACGGTGCACGTGCGCACGTCCGCGGGCGTCGACCGACAACCAAGGGAGGCCCACAGAGCTCTCTCCCCAATTTCCTCCCGGAGATCACGGGGAAAATGACGGGGAATGGAGTGAGCCCCACTCTTAAATAGGTGGTGGGCCAGAGAGGCCCCAAGGGGGGCCGCCGGTCACCCCCCTCGCCAGTGAGGGGGGCCGCCGGTTCGACCCCCCCAAGGGAGGGGCGCCGGTTAGCCCCCCCGCGGGCCCCGCGAGCAGGGGGGGCCGCCGGTTCGACCCCCCGCGGGCCCCGCGGGCCAGGGGCGCCGGGTCGGCCCCCTGCCCCGCGCAGGGGGGGGGCGCCGGTTCGGCCCCCGCGGGCCCCGCGAGCAGGGGGGGGGGGGGGCCGCCGGTTCGACCCCCCGCGGGCCCCGCGGGCCAGGGGCGCCGGGTCGGCCCCCTGCCCCGCGCAGGGGGGGCCGCCGGTTCGACCCCCCGCGGGCCCCGCGGGCCAGGGGCGCCGGGTCGGCCCCCTGCCCCGCGCAGGGGGGGCCGCCGGTTCGACCCCCCGCGGGCCCCGCGGGTCAGGGGCGCCGGTTCGGCCCCCTGCGCAGCAGGGAGGGCCGCCGGTCAGGTCCCTGACTGGCGACCCCCTCTGCTAGCCAAGAGGGGCGCCGGTCAGGTACCTGACTGGCGACCCCCCCTCGCCAGTTCGCTCTCTCTCTCGGACATCCCCGCCGGTTCGCGCCCCTGCCTCGACGCTCGCGCCCGGAGACCTCCGCCGGGGAGGGTACCCCCGCCGGTATGCCCCCCTCAAATCCTATAAATAGGGGGGCATACCCCCATTTGAAAGAGGCCCCCGGACAAGCAGACACCAGACGCCGAATCGGCCCCAAACGCGCCATCTCCGGCCCAAGCCCCCGAGTCTGTCTGAGCGTGATCCGTGCGTGAGCTTAAATAGGCCGCACGTGCCGACACCCGTTGGTGTTCCGTCCTCGGCGTTCGGGCTGCATTGCGCCACGTCCGTAGGGACACACCACAGGTTGTCACATGACTCTCGGCACATGTACTTAAGTCCTCCGGTGTCATAAAACGACACACGTCGAGGCATATACGTAAGTCCTCCAGTGTCATAAAACGACGTACGTCGAGGCACATAGGTTTAAGTCCTCCGGTGTCGTAAAAAGGCACACGTTGAGGCATGTTAACCTATGGAGGTATAAACACCCCACTGGTAACACATATGTACCCACCATCGTGTAAACGTCCGACGGAGGCACATACACCCTGTCGTCGACGTCTATGTACTTGGCTTGTTACATACACGCCCAGTGGAGGTACAAAACCCCACTAAAGGCGTACATGTAAATGTAAACGTCATGTCATAAATATAAATGACATGAGTATGCTTGAATAAAATTGTGGAAATTCATTTGTCATCTGCCTTTTTTTTTTAAATTTCGGCATACGGTCTTTTAACAAACATTACGCATTCGAAGGTATTCGAGTGTTATACTCGATGTAAATGAAACATCGACTTCGGTCGGTGGGGAACGGTCCAGTACACGACCACTCCAATCGCCCTGAACGCGAGCGCACGCGGAAAATAAATTCGAGGGTATCAGGGTTCGCACCCAATACTCCTCATAAAATAATCTTTGTCTGTTTCTCGCAAACAGTCTGGCACGCCCCACGCGAAAGATCCATCTCGAAGATAGGAGAGGTGGATCGAAAAGAAATTAAAAAGAAAGAAAATTCCGCGTTCCAACAATCTGGCACGCCCGGTGGGACTGTTCCTGCCTTCCATGCATATGTAAAAAGACCGTATGCCGATATAGAAATAAAAGATGACTAATTTCCACATCACAGGTACCAGGAGCGAAAGCCGGCACCGAACGCCCGTCTCCACCTGCAACTCAAGTTTGCTCGATGGCCGCCGTCACCTACGGTCCGCAAGTCATCGCATGCCACGCCAAATGTGGCTACCTCGCCGTCCCGCTCGTGTTCGGCGACTTTCCTGCAGTGGTGGGATCCCCCTACTTCCTAGGGGTGGTCCCCGCCGTCCAAGCTACTCCAAAGGCGGCGCCCAAAGCTACTGCAACTAGGGGCACCAAACCCCGTTCAAGCCAAGACCGAGTCTTCTCGGTTAACACAATCTCCTGCATCGCAGTCCCTAGAAAACGGGGGCAGCGCCAGGGGCGCAGGGGCAGCAAGCCCCACGCGGTCGTCTCCAACTCTGGGAAAACGGTCCTAGTTGGCGACATCCGCGTCAGGCTCGATGGAGGCGAGCCGATACTGCCCCGGGACAGAAGCGTCCCTACGGTGGCAACCTCCAACCAGTTCGCTCCCCTCCAAGGGATGCGTCAAGAAGATCGGGACTCCCCAAAAGGAGTCCGGCAGGGGCAGGCGTCAAGCTCGGTGCCCCAACCGCCTCGCAAAATGAGGCAAATGTGGGTGACCAAGCAGGAAGCCCGCCACATCAAACAGGCTAGAGCGGACCAACCCGCCGAAAGCCCCAAGAAGGCGACGGTACTTGGGCGAGAAAAAGCCCAAGAAGCCGAACCTTTTCGTCCCCGCGGATACAAACGCAGGGGCATTTATAGGAAGCCCAACTTCGTCCCCGCCCAGGCGGAAACTGCTGAAGAGGGAGACGCGAGTCAAGCCGGAGCTTCCACACCTCGAGTCTCGGTCTTCGAAAGACTGAGCGCCTCAGTCTTTTCCAGGCTGGGAGCAGCAATCCGTCCAAGCGCTCAGAAGCCCAAGAAGCGGAGAGTGCAGCGGACGCCTGAAGAAGGTGGAGGCATGAAGATCTTCACCTGCTACGCTTCTGGGAGGGAAGCACCTGGGCCATCCGGCATCCCTGCGGGAGCGCTCAGGATAAACGAGCCCGGGCAGGACGACGAGGCTGTCCTCCGGTACACCCGGAGCGCTGCCAGAAGACTCCTACAAAGTCAGCAAGGCACTCAGGCTGAGCCCTCGAACCTGGGACAACTTCTCGAGCCTCCACTCGATCGCGATCAAAGGCCCCTTCCGGGTCAGGTCCAACTGGACCCCGAAGGAGGGGAGGAGGACGAAGTCGCCAGCCTCCGCCTCGGAGATCAGCAACTGCCGGCTGACGGAGAGCAAGCCGAAGTGTTCCTCATGCCGCCAACCAGGGCCGCCTTCCAAGCGATGACGGACGACGCCAAGTATGATTTCATACAGCGTTGGCAGGCTGAAATGGCCGCTCTCCTGGCCGAGCGAGGACAACAGGCGGGGGCAAATGCGCCACGCCGCCTAGTGCCGACGGCAAACCAAAATGCTCGGACAAGACATCAACAAGGCGACCTGCCCGATGTCAACACACGCATAGCCGCGGTCAACGACTATACTGTCGATCCGGTCCAACAGCCACGCAGGGGCATAAATTCCCAAGCCTCCGCGGCTGAAGATATCGTCGCCCAGCGGCGAATGATTGAGAAGATCGTGGACGACCGCTTTGCTCAGCGAGGCGAGGGAACCGCCACTGTGGATCTCTACAGTGTGCCGTATCCCGTCCACCATCAGTTCAAGAAGCTGCCACCGGACTTCCCCAAGGCGCCGAAGTTGCAGAAGTTCGACGGACAAGGCTCGCCAAATGAGCATCTGGCCTACTATATAACGGCCATGGGAGAGTTGGCATTTGACGAATCCTACCTCCTCCGCTACTTCGCAACGTCCCTGACAGGCACCGCCTTCCAGTGGTACTCCAGGCTGAGGCCCAACTCCATTGTCGATTGGGCCGACCTCCAAAAGAAGTTCGTCGACCGTTTTCAGACGGCCGAGAGAAAGGTGTCGCTCGCAGAGCTGTGTTCCCTCAGGCAAAGAAAAGGAGAAACGGCACTCGACTTCATCAAGCGGTGGCGTGACTTCAGCATGAGGTGCGACAACCCCCCGACACAAGAAGATGCCATAACCATCTGTCGACGGGGCTTGGCGGCGCAAATAAGCGAAAAGCTGCTGGGAACAAACATCAAGGGTTTCGACCAGCTCAACGCGGTCGTGGCGGAGATCGAAATGTTCTTTGCCGACAACCCGATGCAAGCTCCCCGAAAATTAAGCCGGGCAAGGAGCGCGCTGTGGGCAGAGAAGCCAATGCTGTGGACTTCGCCCCGCAAAGCAAGGGGAAGAAGGTCATGACCTCCGGCGCTCCAAGCAAGAAGGTGGAAGAAAAGCCGCCTCCAACTTCGCTGCCACAGCGTATGAGCACGCCGTATTCCTTCAAAAGGGACCATACGAAGATGCTCTTCAAGCTGTGCATGAAGAATGACTTGCTCAAGCTTCCGGCCTTGAGAAGACCAAGTGAAGCGGATAGGGTGGATGAACCAAATTACTGTCTCTACCACCGCATGCTGGGGCACTCCGTCGAGGACTGCTATGTCTTTAAGAACGAGGTACAGAAGCTGATCCAGAGTCGCCTCATCACCATGCACGAACATTTGGTCGATCCCCCACAGCCCCATGCTTGGGACCAATCGAGGCAGTCGGCCAATGTCATCCATGTCAATGCGCCGCCCCCCGAGCCAGAAGACCCCGAGGCAAATCCTTGGGACGCTCATTCCACCAACGGATGGGAGGGGGATCACCCCTCAGCCTCGGAGCACAGGACATGGTCCGAAACAGTGCAAAACCTGGAAAGACAGGTCCAGTCGCTGCGGCACGGTCAGCGCCAAACGCTGATGTACCTGAGGACCATGCAAGAAAGCCTGACAACCCTCCAGCAAGGACTCCAAGGGCCCGCGGGCACACCTGCGCCCCGGACGCGCCCTCCCTGCGGGGGGTGGATCTCGGAGGAGTCTTCAAACCCGTCTGATGATGAAATCGCCGGAAGATTGTATTCCTTCCCGCGCCATCGGACGCTGGCGCTCTACCGCACCTGCTTACGAGCAGGACTATTGGGCTGCCAGCCGCCAACAAGCGTCCCGCCAAACTACTGCATATACCATCAAGATGCAGGGCACGCTTTGGAGGACTGCCACGTCTTCAAAGACAAGGTTGAAGCATGGGTCAACCAAGGGATTATTGACTTGGGCAACTCCCGGGTCAACCCGCCGCAGCCTCACATCCGCGAGTGGACGGACCATTCAGCTGACGTTGTCACGCATACAGTCAACGTCATCGACCCGCCGGAAATTTATACACCGGTGGCCTTCACCTTCCCGGACCCGGATATGATAGAAGGCGGCTCATCAAGCGAAGCCTCTACTGGTGGTGCCCGGGAGGGAGAATCCCCCACCACAGTCACTTGGTGACCGGAAACGTTGGGGAAATCTTCGAAAAGCTCCTACAACGAGGCGTCGTGATGGCTCATACACCGCCGCCGACGTACACTGAAAGGGAGTTGAATCACCCCATGTACTGTCGATATCACGCCTTGCTGCTGCACCCTACAGACAGGTGCCCCGATGTCCGGGATTGGGTCGAATCCCTCATCCAAAAGGGGAAAATCGACCGGAAGGCAATTCCATGGTCTTGATGAGAGCCAGGGAAGCAGCCCAGGGGAATTGGAAGAAAGCGACTATATGCGCTTCAAAACCTCCAAGCCCCCGAAGCTGATGAACAAGGGTGGCTCGTACCGCCGATGTCGTCCACAGCTGATGCTGAAGGCGCGAGCTTGCTGCAGCAATTCAGGAACATATCCCTGAAAGAGCAGCCCATCTTAAGATATAATCAAGAGGACCCGGATATGACAGAAGGCGGCTCATCTGACGAGGCCCCTGCCCTATGGTATCCCGGGTGGCGAGTCTCCCCAAATCTCTTTGCGACCGCAAAGACTGGGGAGATCTTCGAAAGACTCTTGCAGCAAGGCTGTGTAAAGGCGCATAGGCCGCCGCCAACATACACGGAGAGGGAATTAAACCACCCCATGTATTGCAAATACCATGCCATGCTGCTGCATCCTACGGATATGTGTCCGATTGTCCGAGACTGGGTCAAGTCCCTCATCCAAGAAGGGAAGATCGACTCGGAAGGCAACCCGACGATCCGAGCCGAGGCCAGGGAAGGAGTCCAGCAACAACTTCCTCGGCGAAAGAAGGGGTCTAGGCGACATCAAGTCTCCCCTCCCCATGAGCAAACTTCGGGAAATAGGAGTAAGGGGCAATGCTTCGAGAACTCGCCTCCGCGAATACTCAAGCGCCAAGAAAAAGACTGCAGGGGCAAGAAGCCGGTGACAGAGCCAGCCGCCCCGGAACCGAGCCCCTATTGGGCCGAGTTCCAACAACTGCCGCCCGAGGTAGTCGAGCAGGCAATTGACTCCACTTTCCAGCATCAGCAAGATGAAACTGGATGGACGACGGTGGCGTCCAGAATGCGCACTCTGTCAATATTCCCTAAGAGGGGAAGGTCGCACGGTCGTCTTGACCGGGAGACCACCCCTCAAGCGACAGAGCAAGCCAAGCCGCTGACGCCGCTCGAAATGGCGCGCGCAGTGCAACAAGAAAAGAACCGGCGCAAGAACATGAAGAGGCGCCTAAAGAAGCAAGCTGAGCGAGAGGAGGCCGCGGCAGCCCCAGCAAAGCTCACTCCACTCCAGAAGCTGCAAAAGCTCATTGATGATCTGGAGGAGTATATCCCCTCTAAACCTACTTGGGGAGTCCCTCTGGACATATACATCCCGTGGGAAGAGATGGAGCGCAAAACAAGGCTTAAAAGCTGGCTCCATCAAATGCTGCAAAGGGCTCAAGAAGGCGAGAAGCTGCCCCTGCCCGAAGAACTGGCCATCTTCTATAAGGAAGATGAAATCACTATCGAGAAGCTGGAAGAAATGCTGAAAGACTTCTCGTGCAACATGGTGTCGATACCGCCGCCTGCAAGCTTGCAATCACCGGCCGTTACGCCCCTTGTGGCAACATATCGGCGCCGCAGCCGAGGCAAAGGAAAGGGCCGTGGACGAGGAAAGAAATCCTCCCCGTCCCCCAGCAAGAAAACTAGCTCGCCCGACCTCGGCAAGACTATTGTCTTCCGAGGAGAAGAACCTCAGCCCGCCCCGGAAATAGAGGTGCGGGCGAACTCCTTCATCTTCGATCCATCTGACGAGGAAGAGGAAGAGCAGCGGGACATCGCTAGTGGGCTCTCCGATCGGAGGGCCGCCCAGCCAGTCCCCTTCGCCCTGTCCGACGACGAAGAGCATGGGGGATGGGCGATCCCCAGCAAGTTCCTCAATCGGAAAACTCCTGTCTCGGCCGACCGGTCGACTCCACCCAGAAGTGGCAACGAAGAAACTGCCGCCCCGGAGGAGGATGGCCTAGGCTCGTTGTTCGAAGAAAAGCCGGACGAACAGCCAGTGGCAAGACGGGTCAACCAATTCGGGCAACCGATAAAAGCCTTGGAGGATACCATCCCATCATTGGATCAAACCCGTGCCCGGGCTGACCGCAAGATCATACAGCATATGAAGCGGTTCCCGACCAACATCACCATATGGGATGCCATTGCCTGGAGCAAAGAGTTAAGAACGGCGCTCGTCAAAATCTTGCAAGAGCCCGAGGTCTACGAAGCTGACGTGACCGAACTCCAGGCGCAAGCCCTAGAAGCACTGGTGGCGGAGGTGACCTTCTCCGACAAGGACATGCTGTTGCCGACGCTGTACCACAACCGCCCGTTGTATATGCAAGGAAAAGTCAACGGGCACGAGCTCAACCGGATCCTGGTTGACCCCGGGGCGTCAATCAACATCATGCCCCTGAAGACCTTCAAGTCTTTATACCTCACGCCCTACTTGCAGAGGGTAAATGACATCCGAATCGCTGGATTCAACCAGAATTCTGAGAACGCCTTGGGAAAGGTGGAAGTACAGCTGGCCATGGACGGCCTCACCACTAAGGTCGTGTTTTACATTATCAATGCAAACACGTCTTACAAAGCCCTCCTGGGAAGACCCTGGCTCCATGAAAATCGGGTCGTCCCCTCGACTCTCCACCAATGTATAAAATACATCAAAGAGGGAGAGCAGCATACGGTCTTCGCCGACCGAGCCCCGTTCCGCCCAAATGAATGCAACCTGGCGGACGCTCAGCTATACTTCGGTGAGCCTCACGGCAAGCCAACCACCGCGTCAAAAGGCAAGGAAAAACAAAATGCCGACGCAAACCAAGCAAGCCAAGATCGGGACGAGGAAGAGCTCTTTACGGTCAACAAAGACCTCCTTGAAGCTCACCGGCTCAGTCGCCTCGCCGAATCCACCACGCCCGGGCCAAGTTGCCCAGAAAGGCGTAAAATCAACTATGAAGCAAACGCCGTCGGCGAGATCATCAACCGAAGCATCTCCTTGCCGCCGGCGTACATGCAGCTGCCCTTCCATAGGGAGGAGCAATGGGTGGAACGACTAAAGACGTTCGTTGTCACCCATTACAGAACCGACAGTCTCGAAGAAGGCGAGACGCCGAAGCCGATCCTCTTCTACAAAGGAGACCCGCTTCCTTATGGGCCCCTCGAAGACGACTTCGGCTGGAGCCAAGCGACTCAAGTCGCCCCAGAGCCCGTTCAAGAAATGGACGACATGCCCGAGCACATCAAGAAATTGTGCCGAAGGCAGAAGATTGCACAGATGCAAGACCCCTCGCGACGGGAGTACTTCCATCAGCTGTGGTACCCGAAGCAACTCCGAGGGCAGCCTCCCTTTTGTGCAAAAGACACTCGGGGGTTGGGCTATGGTCGGGAGGCACAATGCGAGGCCTACCATACGGTCAACACCGTTGGGCTCGCGCCCTCACCTGACCAGTGCTCTCCCGGGGGGCAATCTCCTACCCCCGCTACAAAGCCGCAGCAGGGGGAGGCCGCCCTCGTCCCATCAAATGGGACGTCGTGCCAAGAAGCACCTCAAAGCGAAGGAAGTCATTTCTGGCCGATCACAGAAGAAGGCTTCAGATATTA
The DNA here is from genome assembly GCA_014218235.1 of Colocasia esculenta. NCBI lineage: Eukaryota > Viridiplantae > Streptophyta > Magnoliopsida > Alismatales > Araceae > Colocasia > Colocasia esculenta. The sequence goes on along the minus strand of CM024757.1, from coordinate 16,209,381 downwards.
TGACGTCCACGTTGCTGACTCCGATGAAGAAAAGGATTTCATCGACCTGCAGCCAGCACCCCGTGAACTCGAAGACGGCGGACAAGCTACGGTCGACGAACTGGTCGAACTCGACCTCGGGGAACCAAAAGAACCTCGACCAATCTTCGTCAGCGCTCTCCTGAACGAGGAAGAAAGACAGTCATACCGGCATCTCTTGCTGGAATTCAAAGACTGTTTTGCGTGGACATACAAAGAAATGCCAGGCCTGGACCCCTCCGTGGCTGAGCATGAGTTGTCCATACTCCCCGCAGCGAAGCCGGTCAAGCAGGCCCAACGGCGTATGCGCCACGAGCTGGAGCTGAAAGTAAATGCCGAGGTGGACAGACTTCTTCAAGTCGACTTCACCGAGCCATGCATCTATCCAACGTGGCTAGCCAACATAGTGCCGGTCAAGAAAAAGAACGGCGAAGTCCGAATCTGTATCGACTACAGGGACTTGAACAAAGCTTGCCCGAAGGATGACTTCCCGGTCCCGATCACCGAAACTATGATCGACATGACCACAGGGCATGAAGCGCTCTCCTTCATGGACGGGTCGTCAGGCTACAACCAAATCCGCATGGCTCCCAAAGATAAGGGTCATACCGCCTTCAGGTCCCCTAAAGGGATCTACAACTACAAAAGAATGCCCTTCGGCCTGAAGAACGCCGGAGCCACCTACCAACGAGCCATGACCAAGATCTTCGGAGAAATGCTCCATGACTCGGTCGAGTGCTACGTTGATGATCTGGTCGTCAAGACCAAAAGGCGGGAAGATCACCTAGGCGACTTACGCCAGGTCTTCGAGAGGCTCCGCCAACATCAACTGAAGATGAACCCGATGAAGTGCGCCTTCGGCGTGTCGAGCGGCAAATTCCTCGGCTTCGTTGTCAAATACCGCGGGATAGAAATTGATCCCGTCAAAATCAAGGCTATCAGAGAGCTGCCGCCGCCGAAAACCTTAACGGAGCTGAAATCTCTCCAAGGAAGGCTGGCCTACATAAGGCGGTTCATCTCCAACCTTGCGGGCAGGTGCGCCCCCTTCAGCAAATTATGAAAAAGGAGCCCCATTTATATGGGACCAAGAGTGCCAAGATACTTTTGAAGAAATCAAAGAGTATCTCCTTACTCCTCCCGTCTTGGGAGCCCCAGTGAAAGATAAGCCGCTCATCCTCTACATCGCGGCCATGGAAACGTCGCTGGGAGCGCTCTTGGCGCAAACAAATGAGGAAGGCAAAGAGCAGCCGCTCTACTACCTCAGTAGGATGCTCGTGGGTCCGGAGCACCGATATTCCCCAGTGGAGAAAGTGTGCCTAGCGCTGATATTTGCCGTCAAGAAATTACGGCACTATCTGCTAGCCCATCAAGTCAGCCTCATTTCGAGGATAGACCCGCTAAAAGCGCTCCTCACCCAACCAGTGTTGTCGGGAAGGATGGGAAAATGGGCTCTTCTCCTCATGGAGTTCGATATCACCTTCGTCCCGAGAAAAGCAATCAAAGGGCAAGGTATGGCGGAGTTCCTGGCGGCGCATCCGCTCCCAGCTGGCTCTCCCCTCGAGTTCAAGCTTCCGGAAGAGGAGACGCTCTCATCCCCCCACGGGGAGGGGACCCAACGAAAAGAAGTCCCCATTCAAGAAAGTGGGAACACTCTCGCCATAGAGTTACCACACTGGGAACTCTACTTTGATGGCGCTTCCCGGGTGCTCAAGCAAACTGACGGCACCACAACTTATACCTCCGGAGCGGGCATTGTCCTGGTGACTCCACAAGGGGGAATACTGCACAACTCATGTGCCCTCATGAAGCCATTGACCAACAATCAGGCTGAATATGAGGCGCTGATCGTGGGACTTCAACTGGCTGCCGAAATGGGCATCAAATGCATAAAAGTCTACGGAGACTCACAGCTGGTCATCCGTCAAGTGCTGGGGGACTATGAAGTTCGGAAAAAGGAACTGATCCCCTATCATGCCAAAGTAATGAAGCTCCGCGAGAGATTCTGCTTGTTCGAAATCGGACATGTCCCTAGAGGGCAAAACTCTCAGGCGGATGCGCTAGCCAAACTGGCGTCCGCCCTAAAGCTTCCTCCCGAAGGGGAGTTGGGCATAACTGTCCGACACAGGAGACTGATGCCCAGTGTCCTTGAGGACGACTCCGACCCAGAAAATGCAGAGGTCAACGCCCTTGAAGAGGAAGCCAGCCAAGAAGAAGACTGGCGCCAGCCGATCATCCAAATAAAGAACGGCTGGCTACCCCCGGGTCGGGCCGAACGAGTCCAGCTCCTGCGGCGGGCCACGTCGTATCAAATAATCGGGGACCAACTATATCGGCTTGTCCATGAAAAAGACAAGTCTGTCCTCCTCCGATGTCTCTCCCCTAAAGAAGCCAAAGTCATCATGCACGAAGTCCACTCTGGACTGTGCGGAGCCCATCAAGCGGGAGACAAGATGAAAATCAACATCAAGCTAAAAGGCTTCTTCTGGCCGACTATGTACGCAGATTGCGTCCAGTACGCCGTGCATGTCATCAATGCCAGGTCTTCAGTTCGGTGCCAAGAAAGCCGCCGAGCGAATTACATCCAACCGCCCCCACATGGCCCTTCGCCGAATGGGGAATGGATGTCGTGGGACCATTCCCACCGTCCTCTGGCGGCCACAAGTTTATCCTGGCAGCCACCGACTATTTTTCCCGATGGGCAGAAGCAATCCCTCTCCGGGAGGTGACCGGGGTAGCCGTTGCAAAATTTGTCAAGCATCACCTGATTTACAGGTTCGGCACCCCTCATCGGATCGTATCAGATAACGGTACGCCCTTCAGAAACAAAACGATATATGCGTTGGCGGCCAAATTCCAAATAGATTGGAGGACGTCAACGGTATACAACCCTCAAGCCAATGGTCTGGCCGAAGCATTCAACAAGACCCTTTGCAAATTGCTCGCCAAGATAGTCGGCAACCGCAAACGCGATTGGGGGGAGAAAATACACGAAGCCCTCTGGGCATACCGAACGGTCTACAAGACCCCAACAGGGTGTTCTCCCTTCTCTCTGGTGTACGGAGCTGAAGCCATGCTCCCCATCGAAATTGAAATGTCGTCTTACAGGGTAGCCGTCTATACCGGTCTCCAACCCGAGGAGCGACAAGAAATCGAAAGAAGGTTGGAGGAATTGTCCGACCTAGAGGGCCGAAGGTTGGAAGCATACAAACATCTCCGATCCTATCAAGCCCGCATGACTCGAGCCTACGACAAGCTAGTCAGGCCCCGTGTCTTCAAGAAAGGTGACCTCGTCATGGTCAAGCAAAGAGAAGTCATGGCAGGCAAATCAAGTGGCAAGCTCCAGCCGAACTGGCGCGGGCCGTACGTGGTCACCGGAGTGTATGAAGGCGGAGGATACACGCTGGCAACACACGCCGGCGATCGCCCATTTCCACCACTAAATGGCAAGCATCTCAAAATGTACTTTGCCCCTGAGCATGAATTCTTAGGGCAACAGTCCCCTGAAATTCCTTAGCCAACAAACCCCCAGAAGGTCGGCTAAAACTCCTTCTTGGTCAGCAAACCACCCTGGTCGACCAAGTCAAATCCTATAGCCAACAAACCCCCAGAAGGTCGGCTAAAGCTCCTCCTTGGTCAGCAAACCACCCTGGTCGACCAAGTCAAACTCCCTTAGCCAACAAACCCCCAGAAGGTCGGCTAAAGCTCCTCCTTGGTCAGCAAACCACCCTGGTCGACCAAGTCAAATTCCTTAGCCAATAAACCCCCAGAAGGTCGGCTAAAGCTCCTCCTTGGTCAGCAAACCACCCTGGTCGACCAAGTCAAACTCCCTTAGCCAACAAACCCCCAGAAGGTCGGCTAAAGCTCCTCCTTGGTCAGCAAACCGCCCTGGTCGACCAAGTCAAATCCTATAGCCAATAAACCCCCAGAAGGTCGGCTAAAGCTCCTCCTTGGTCAGCAAACCACCCTGGTCGACCAAGTCAAATCCTATAGCCAACAAACCCCCAGAAGGTCGGCTAAAGCTCCTCCTTGGTCAGCAAACCACCCTGGTCGACCAAGTCAAACTCCCTTAGCCAACAAACCCCCAGAAGGTCGGCTAAAGCTCCTCCTTGGTCAGCAAACCACCCTGGTCGACCAAGTCAAATCCCTTAGCCAACAAACCCCCAGAAGGTCGGCTAAAGCTCCTCCTTGGTCAGCAAACCACCCTGGTCGACCAAGTCAAATCCTATAGCCAACAAACCCCCAGAAGGTCGGCTAAAGCTCCTCCTTGGTCAGCAAACCACCCTGGTCGACCAAGTCAAACTCCCTTAGCCAGAAACCCCCAAGAAGGTAGGCTATCCCCTTGACCAACAAACCTCCGCGGTCGGTCAAACCTAAAATCCTTAGCCAGCAAACCCCAAGAAGGTAGGCAAACCTAAAATCCTTAGCCAGCAAACCCCAAGAAGGTAGGCAAACCCAAAACCTTAGCCAGAAAACCCCAAGAAGGTAGGCTATCCCTCCTTGACCAACAAACCTCCGCGGTCGGTCAAACCTAGAAACCCTTAGCCAGCGAGCCCCGAGAAGGCAGGCTAACCCTAAACCCTTAGCCAGCAAACCCCAAGCGGTAGGCTAACCAAAGCCCTTTAGCCAGCAAACCACAGTGGCAGGCTAAATCCAGATGGCAGATCCCGTGATCAATTGCCCCAAGGTCCGGCTCCGGGCCCTAAAGAAAAAAAAAACGAAAAGAAAAAGGGACTAAAAAATAGAGATGTCCCGGCGGACTTGATCATCCTCCAAAAAGGGATGTTCGAGGGTAAAAAGGCCTCAAACCTAGCTGAGGTGAAAACCCGAAAGGGCGCCTCAGGCAAAAATGGGTAACCCCTCGGTGTGAAAACCCGAAAGGGCGCGCCGGAAAAAGCTAGAGGGGGCCATCCCCGGTGAAAACCTGAAAGGGCGCTTGGGATGGTAATATGAAAAAAAAGGGAGATAAAAAAAAAAAAAAAAAAAAAATCATCATCATCATCATATCAAAGTTGGGTCGCTAGACAAAGCCCCGAGAAGGCCAACCCCCGCACCCGAAATGTTGCAACAGATCTGGAGGAATGCCAGAAATGCAACGTCCGAGAGACATCACTCGCGCTCACCGGTCCGAGAAACTGGGTAGAGCGCAGGACAAGTTAAGCCAAGAAATACGGCGCCCAGAGGAATAAGTTGCCGGACAAAGCCCCGAGAAGGCCAGCCCCAGCACCCGAAATGTTGCAACAGATCTGGAGGAATGCCAGAAATGCAACGTCCAAAAGACATCACTCGCGCTCACCGGTCCGAGAAACTGGGTAGAGCGCAGGACAAGTTAAGCCAAGAAATACGGCGTCCAAAAGAAGGAGTCCCAAGTGGAACCCTTGAGAGATCACCTGAATGCAGACGGAAGTTGCGATAATGTTAAAGAAAAGCATTGATGCCAACGTGAAGTTTGTCATTCGACCAAAAGGCAAAGGTGCCCGAGACAAGCCCTCGGGGTAGCTGGTGAAATATATACATCGGCTACGAGCAAAAAAGAGGGGGAAGAAGAAGGAGAAAAGCTACAAAGCCCCTTCTCCCCGAAGGTCCGCCAAACTGGCCTGGAGAGCTGAGAGTGCGGCCCGGGATTCCGCGCATTCCCGCTCCACGGCGTCCACCTCCGCATTGGCCGTTGCCGCTTCCTCGGCCAGCACAAGAGACGCGGCCTCGCGCTCAGCAATGCGCGATGAGACCTCCTCAAGCGTCCGTCGGAGGGCGACAATCTCCGCATGACAACTGGCGTGGCGGGCACTCGAAGACTCGGCACGACTGACCGCGCCCCCTCGTCGCGAGCAAAGAGCCTCATACCTCTGCTCCGCCAAAGCAACCTCCGCAGCGAGCTCTTGGGCCCTGTGGCGAGCGGCCTCCTCGTGCCTCTGCCCCACCTCACTCCAGAGGGCGTCCATGGCGGCCATCCAAGGGTCTCGGGGGCAGCCCATCAGATGGTAGGAGACCGTACTCCTCTCCAGAAAATCCCGCACCGCGTCAATGGATGGGGGGCTGCTCTCCTCCATGACAGCCCGCGCCGACGATATATAGAAGTTGAGCATCCCCCCGGACCCGTGCGCCCGGCTCCTCTGTATAGCGTCAGGCCAAGAAATGCCATGCCCCGGGAATGGGGAGGGCCTCCCAAGCGGTGCCCCGCTCGAAGACGCAGGAGGTAAGCTGCCGACGACCGCTGCACAAGAAAAACGGGTAAAAGGTCAGAAGGGACGCGGCGCAGCCGTAACAAATGGAGAAAAATGAGGGCCCAAGAGCATGAGAGGCTCGGGGCCCTGATCACTTACCCCGCGTGTCGGATGGCAAAGGAGCGTCACCCCGGCCCTCCACGGGACGCGGGACACCCACTGCGGGTGGAAGAACAGCCTCCGGAGGGCTCAACCCCAGCATCTCCGCTGCCATTTCGGCGCCATCTGCAAGAAAGGGGGAGTCAAGCAGTAAGCACAAGGGCATCCGCTTCCCCTTTCGTCCTGCCACGCGCCGGGCTGAAGAAATAGAAAGGGAGGGCTCGCTACTGTGGAAGAAATACCCACCGTCAGCGTCCCCGGCTACCCCTCGGGCAACCTCACCCTCTTCCGGCGGAGAGACGGCGGGAAGCACGGCCGCGGAGGTGGCCGCCACTGAAATGCAGAAAAAAGCGGAAGTCATTCGCTGCATAAACAAGCAAAGCAGAAGGGCGCAGAAGTGGGTTTACAAAAAAAAAAATAATAATAATAAGGCTCACTTACTCGCACTATGAAGGGGTTGCATCCGACCACCTCCCTCGAGTATGCCTGGGGCAAAGTCAGAAAAGCCGGGTAACTCCACCTCTGACCCGAACAGTAACAGGTCATGTATGGCCTGCAACGAGGATGCTGCATCTCCAATCGGCGCAATCCCCGCCAGGGGCTCAACACCCTCCGCGGCAGCAGCTTCCACCGGAATGTACCCTGCGAGGAAACAAACGAAAGAAAAGACTTATGAGCTGCGTGTGGGCGCCATGCTGGCCGAGCAAAAAAAAAAAGGGGGTGGGTAACGCCGATTTAAGAAGATGGCACGCGTCCTACCTGGCTCGGTGGAAGCTACCAGGGGAATGCCTACCCCCTCAGGAGAAGGCGTCCCGTCGAACGTGGGATTGTAATCCACATCCTCCCGCGGAGTGTCCTCCGCCAATTCGTCGCCCCCAGAGGCCGAGGCACCTGTGCAAGAAGAAAAAGAGGGCGCGTAAAATCCCTCGCCCAAAGAAATAAAGCAAAGCGGGGAAGGAGGTAAACAGGGGATGCGGAAACCCACCGGCCACGGCCGAAGAAGAAGGCTCGGGGGTCCTCCCTCGGGCCGCCGGTTGCGAAGGACCGGCCTCCCCGCTCGCACGCCTCTTCCGGGCCGACGGGGCGTCGCGCTTCGGCAAGTCCTTCTCGGGGATGAAGCTCTCTGCCCAGGCCAACAAAGAAAAGAAGGGGGGGGGGGGGACCCAAATCAGCAACAACAAGTCCAAAGAGATGCGGGCCGAGCTTACAAATGAGGGAGGCAATGTACCGTCAGGGGCCACACAAAACGTCGGCCGAAGCACCACTTGGTCGAAGGAGATCTTCACGGCTTTCCCTGCCTCGGCAATCGCATCCCAGAAATGCTGCAGAGTGGTGCCGCTCTCGATCCAGCTAACGTACTCCCTCGGCCCAACGCGGATGATGGAATGCTGAAGGTGTTGCTCCCAAACCCGCGTCACGCTCGGGAGGAGGGGACTGGTGAGCGGCGCGTCCACGGGATACCCGCAGTCCAACAGAAAGTGACGCCACCAAAAGTAGACGAGTGGCGATTCCCCGCGAACCCTGGGAGCTGTCGAACTGCTCTCCGGACGCGACAAAGGCTTCAAAGCCCCCGCGGAAGCCTCGCTGTCCGCCGTGCTAGCAGCCTGTGCCACGGCCCTGCGGCGACCCACAGTCGTCACCTTCTGGGCTATGTCGGCGAACTCCCTCTGTAAGAACGTCGGCGCGATCGTGGAAATAAGGGCGCCCGCCCGGGACAAGTAGTCCCTCTCCGCCTTCTTGATATCGTCGGCGCGCTCCCGAAATGCCTGGCCGTGCCGGGACCACCATCGAGCATACAAATGCTCACTCGCCCCTCGTACTGCAACTCGGGGATGAAGAAGTCTGGAGCTGGGTCTCGCCTGAGAAAATAACACCACCAGCTGCAGGCCACCAGGTGACGGTCCGGGCCCTTATATGCCCGAGTCGCCAGCATGAAATCGGCATTCGGCGGAACGTCCTGGTCGTACCCGAGGTTCCGAGCAAAGCGGTGCGGAAAGTACGGCTCCATGAAGAGGAAGCTCCCCTTGCGGAAAAGCAAGACGCTGGGGCGAACGCAGCAGAGCCAGTCCTTGCGTAGCCTAGCAACCGGCGCAGCATGGTGGGGGAGGCGGTAAACACGACCCCCCTGGCCCTCTTCCACCCAAGGCCTGAAACCAAGCGAGCAACAAGCGAGGTCAAGCCCCGGCTGCCCGCCCGCCGGTACAAAGGAAAGTCGTCGGCGCGCCTCCCTCAACTGCTTCGACTGCTCTCGTTCCGACCGATTCCGGAACATGAAAATGAGGGGCAGAGAGGGGCGCTCCAGACTAATGTTGTAACATAGCTCCGGCAGCAGAAGACCGGCCCAGGCGCCCAGATAGTGCGTCGCCAAGGTGACACTCTTGTCGCGAGGGGAAGGGCTCGAAGTAAGCTCGCCCAAACCCCGGAAGATGTTGGCCAGAGCCGCCGGAGCCAAGGCCAACTGAACGCCACTGGCCAGGATGCAGGCCGGGTAAATAGCCTCCGGCCTAATATTTCCCTCCTCCCCGAATGGGAGGGCAAAAGTGCACAGCCAGTAGACAAGATAGGCCGCTAGATGGGTGCGGTCCGGGAGCCGCCTCGGGTTCCAGTTAACACCCCGAGGCGCGTAAAGATACCGGGCATCGTCATCGAGGTGCACTCTCAGCTGCAAATAAGCTACGGGGTCATAGTTGTCGCCGGCGAATTCCTTGAAGAAGCAAAAGGGCCCGCTGTAGAAAAAGCGGATCCAGGCGTCACAGCTAACCCGCACTGTCCCTTTCGAAGCACTGGGACAGTCGCTCCTCCCGCACCTGGCTAAGTCGCGCCAAACCCGCACCAAGTACCGAAAGCTGTGGGAGAGGAAGTAAGAGCCAGCACCGGAGGTCCGATCTCTGTCCAGGTCGCTCAAGCAAACCTCCTCATAGAACTGCCCGGAGATCGGAAGGCCGGAAATCCTGTGCAGAGCCCACAGGTCAAGACTGGTCTCCCCCTCTGCAGTGCCGAAGGTGTTAAACCTCCGGTTAAACCTTTCCGCCAAGGCCTGCAGGAGTCCAGCATTGCAAGGGTAGCTGTGGAGAGCGGCGACAACCGCTTCAAGAAGACCTACCCGCTCGAGCATCTTGTGATAATGGTACAAAATGCCCATTAACCACTCTGTTGCGCCAAAGCGGAACCGGTGCGACGAAGCGACTGACCACCGGTCGTACCAACTGGCGGCCCCTCCGCCCAAGATCCGGTCTAGAAAGCACGACCGGTCATAGCCATCCCGCACAAAGTCACGGCCCGAGGGTGGCAGAGCGTGCCCGGTGAAGGTGACGCCGGTCTTGGGGAGCCCCTGCACCTCCCACAGACCTTGGGAAAGTTGCAGCTCCATCACACGGCGAGCCGGCTCGGGCGCAAACAATCCCAGCAAAGCCGTACTGGGGAAGTGTGCCTGCGCCTCATGGTCCAGGGGAAAGCTGGGGTGATGCGAGCTGCAGGTCCCCATCATGCTGTCGCGACCGGCCAGGATCGCCCGCTCCAGCTGAGCCCGTTCAATAGCAAGGAGGTCGATGGGACCGTCCCAGCTGGCTGGCACGAAACGCTGGACGAACGGGAAGAGGTGCTCGTCCAATGGGAAATGCTTCGGGTAGCCAGCTCCCCGCCGATAGCGGTAGATCAAGCCGCTATGGTCTATCCGACTCACGTCCACCGCGCCCTCGGCGGGCGAGGGCTCCTCCAGCGGACCACGGACGCACAGCCCAACACCGCTCTCGAGACGGTCCAGGTCTTCCACCCGGACCGGAGGTGAAGTAAAGCTCGGCATAGGATCGTCCGTCCGTTCGACGTCGTTCTCCGTACGACGCGGCGCCTTGCCGCCCTGGCCCCTCTTGTCACGACCCTTGCGAGGCATAGCTGACCCTGTTAAATAAATAATGCGACCGTCAGACGAAAGAACGTTGCAGAAAGGACGGGGAAGAGCAACCGTGAGGGGAAAGGAATCCATCTCGAAGGCGCCACGGGATACCCGCCGTCGTCTTCGCCTCCGACGGATATCCCGTGGGGGGCATTTGTTGAACCCGAAAAAAATATCGGGGCCTAAACAAACCCCGGGCGACGGATACGCCCTAAGAGAATCGGGAATAAACTCCCGATCCCCGCTCGGACGTCGGAAACCAACAAGTCCGAGTATCCGCGCTAAACCATGGCGGCCCGGAAGCGGGAAGCCCGAGGAGTCTTCGTCGGCGAAGAGTACGTACCCCGGATGTCAAGAAATCCACGTCCGAGGCGGAGTGCGGAGTCGCGCCCGAAGCCGATGAGTTCCGAGCGATCAAATGCACGTGTCCCTCAAAAAACGAGGACAAATGCACGTGGAACGGCCGAAGAAGCGCGAACGGTGCACGTGCGCACGTCCGCGGGCGTCGACCGACAACCAAGGGAGGCCCACAGAGCTCTCTCCCCAATTTCCTCCCGGAGATCACGGGGAAAATGACGGGGAATGGAGTGAGCCCCACTCTTAAATAGGTGGTGGGCCAGAGAGGCCCCAAGGGGGGCCGCCGGTCACCCCCCTCGCCAGTGAGGGGGGCCGCCGGTTCGACCCCCCCAAGGGAGGGGCGCCGGTTAGCCCCCCCGCGGGCCCCGCGAGCAGGGGGGGCCGCCGGTTCGACCCCCGCGGGCCCCGCGGGCCAGGGGCGCCGGGTCGGCCCCCTGCCCCGCGCAGGGGGGGGGCGCCGGTTCGGCCCCCCGCGGGCCCCGCGAGCAGGGGGGGGGGGGGGGCCGCCGGTTCGACCCCCGCGGGCCCCGCGGGCCAGGGGCGCCGGGTCGGCCCCCTGCCCCGCGCAGGGGGGGCCGCCGGTTCGACCCCCCGCGGGCCCCGCGGGCCAGGGGCGCCGGGTCGGCCCCCTGCCCCGCGCAGGGGGGGCCGCCGGTTCGACCCCCCGCGGGCCCCGCGGGTCAGGGGCGCCGGTTCGGCCCCCTGCGCAGCAGGGAGGGCCGCCGGTCAGGTCCCTGACTGGCGACCCCCTCTGCTAGCCAAGAGGGGCGCCGGTCAGGTACCTGACTGGCGACCCCCCCTCGCCAGTTCGCTCTCTCTCTCGGACATCCCCGCCGGTTCGCGCCCCTGCCTCGACGCTCGCGCCCGGAGACCTCCGCCGGGGAGGGTACCCCCGCCGGTATGCCCCCCTCAAATCCTATAAATAGGGGGGCATACCCCCATTTGAAAGAGGCCCCCGGACAAGCAGACACCAGACGCCGAATCGGCCCCAAACGCGCCATCTCCGGCCCAAGCCCCCGAGTCTGTCTGAGCGTGATCCGTGCGTGAGCTTAAATAGGCCGCACGTGCCGACACCCGTTGGTGTTCCGTCCTCGGCGTTCGGGCTGCATTGCGCCACGTCCGTAGGGACACACCACAGGTTGTCACATGACTCTCGGCACATGTACTTAAGTCCTCCGGTGTCATAAAACGACACACGTCGAGGCATATACGTAAGTCCTCCGGTGTCATAAAACGACGTACGTCGAGGCACATAGGTTTAAGTCCTCCGGTGTCGTAAAAAGGCACACGTTGAGGCATGTTAACCTATGGAGGTATAAACACCCCACTGGTAACACATATGTACCCACCATCGTGTAAACGTCCGACGGAGGCACATACACCCTGTCGTCGACGTCTATGTACTTGGCTTGTTACATACACGCCCAGTGGAGGTACAAAACCCCACTAAAGGCGTACATGTAAATGTAAACGTCATGTCATAAATATAAATGACATGAGTATGCTTGAATAAAATTGTGGAAATTCATTTGTCATCTGCCTTTTTTTCTTTAAATTTCGGCATACGGTCTTTTAACAAACATTACGCATTCGAAGGTATTCGAGTGTTATACTCGATGTAAATGAAACATCGACTTCGGTCGGTGGGGAACGGTCCAGTACACGACCACTCCAATCGCCCTGAACGCGAGCGCACGCGGAAAATAAATTCGAGGGTATCAGGGTTCGCACCCAATACTCCTCATAAAATAATCTTTGTCTGTTTCTCGCAAACAGTCTGGCACGCCCCACGCGAAAGATCCATCTCGAAGATAGGAGAGGTGGATCGAAAAGAAATTAAAAAGAAAGAAAATTCCGCGTTCCAACACACACCCAAAACCAACGCGACAACAAAACAACAAAACAGAAAAGTACAACTAGCACGTAGTGGGTAAACTAAATTACAACGCTAAATACTGAAAGTAATTATTGCATGGATTAACAGAAAAATAAATGGAAAGTTTCCAACCAGTGAGCAAGCTACTCGGTAACAACGTCACACTCGAGTCACGGAACCTGGTTCACTGACCCAGACAAACTACACAGAAGTACCTCTCAACCCTGCAGTCGTGGACGGCAAGTCCAACTACGGCTCCACCTCTGCAAGTGTCAAGAACTGTAAAGACCAACCAACACCACTTGTAAACAAGTTGCAACCCACGCCTAACACCCCTCTAAGGATTCCGAAACCCTAAAGTAAGGCTGTGGAACATAGGACTAGTTGGAGACCAGTACGTCTATCGGTGTCCGTTACCCCAACCACGAGAGCGCTACAAGCAACCGAACACTAAGCCAACAACAACACAAGTCATTGCCCCACTGTCGTCTTTCCCTCAGCCGAACGACAACTCGAGAGACGAGTGAGGGTGTCCAGGAAGACAATACAGATCTCGACAATACACACAGTACCAGGACAAAATCTCGAGCACAAAGGTGTCTGGCTCACAAAGAACCTAGGGTACCCGACTGAAGAGGTAACCACGGTAAGTGTTGCACCACAAACTCGATCACACAAACATAATCACTATTCCGACAAATCACGTTCATTTATTAACAAATAGAATTCATGCATGCTCAATTTAATAAACAGCAACTCACCTTGTAGCCCATTAGGCCTAAAACCACCCTAACTCACCTTCATGGAGAGCAAAAGGCGACAGGAGGTGGCGTCGCATTCAGAACGCGACGCCCCAACATGTCGCGATCAAGGATGTGAATGCGCCCACAGGGCCGTCGCGTTCACAATCCGAGCCCAAACCTTAAAAACCTCCGATCAGAAATCCTACCCAAGCCTACCACAGCATAAATACACCTTATTTAACTACTTAACAGAAGGAAGAAAGCTATAAATCCATGCATGCTCTCCATAGAACCCATTTTCATGCTCAAGGTGGGGAAACCTCCCGAGACCTCTTCTGGATGCATCAATATATATAACAAATCCTCCACACTACCTGACGGTAAGTCTAATATCAATGTTGTAGTTAATCTTTTCTTCAATTCCACAAAGCTTTGCTTACACTCAAGAGTCCACACAAACGGTACACATTTTCTTGTCAATTTGGTCATTAGCTGCAATTTTTGAAAAATCTCAAATAAACCTTCTATAATAACCAACTAATCCCCGAAAACTTCTATCTCCGTTACCGTCTTTGCCTCAGCCCATTTCATCACTGCATCCACTTTAGATGAATCAACTGCTACTCCTTCTGCAGAAATCACATGCCCCAAAATTTGAATTTCTTTCAACCAAAATTCGCATTTACTAAATTTACCATATAAGTTATGCTCTCTTAAAATCTGCAAAGTGGTCCTCAAGTGCGTTGCATGCTCCTCTGATTATGAACATGCCAAGATATCATCAATAAACATCACAATAAACTTATACAGATACGAATGAAATATTTTGTTCATCAAATTCATAAATGTTGTTTGTGCATTGGTTAGCCCAAATGGCATAACCACAAACTCATAATGATCATATTGAGTCTTGAAAGTTGTCTTGTCAATATCTTCTTCTTTGATTCTCAACTGATGATACCATATCTCAAATCAATTTAAAAAAATACTTTGGCTAATTACAATTGATCAAACAAATCATCAATTCTCGGAAGTGGATATTTATTCTTGATAGTGACTTTATTCAACTGTCAATAACCAATACACAATCTAAAACTACCATCTTTCTTTTTAACAAATAACACTGGAACTCCCCATGGTAAGTGACTTGGCCTGATAAAACCGTTCTCTATAACTCCTACAACAGTTTCTTTAATTCTTTCAGCTCTGCAGGTGCCATTCTGTAAGGTGCCTTTGAAATCGGCATTGTACCTGGCTGCAACTCTATATTGAAACCTGCCTCTCTGTGCAGGGCTAGACCTGGCAACTCTTCTGGAAACACATCAACAAATTCGTTTACTACTAGGACACTATTCACAGATTTATCACCATTTACTAGGCTAACAGAAGCCAAATACGCTATAGTCTATACATCCATCATGAATCAATTTTCTAGCCTTATAAGCAGAAATAATAAACTTTGAACCATGGTTTGGCGCATCGGACCGGATCGGCCCGATTTGGGCGGATCGCATCGGATCACAAGGAATCCGATGCGCGATCCGGGTCGATGCGCCCGGATCCTGCTAAGCAGGCGGATTGAACCCGATGCGCCACGATCCGATCTGGTACTGGCGCATTGGGTTTGATTCGGCCGACACCCTTAAGGGTGTCGGCCGATGCGCTGCGAAAGGGACTGTACAGTCCCGATTCGCAGCGCAGCAGGCCGCAAGCCCCTTTCTCCCCCCCCCCCCCCCCCCGTTTTCAGGTTTTTCCAAGAAAAAACCCTAGATTTGCATGCCAGTCCACAAGTGGAGGCTTCCTACGTGAGTTTGCATCGATTTGGAGGTGGATTTGGAGGCATTCAAGCCTTGTTCTTCAAGTTTTTTGGAGGTTCTACAGGGTTTTGAAGGTAAGCCACCATATTTCTTCATTTTTCTGTTTTTTTTCTTGGTGTATGGGTTAGATCTTGTTGGGAAATGATGTTGTAAGTGATTGGTGTACACTTGCAACCAATTCTCATCAAGATCTACAAGTTTTTCATGTAGATTTAAAGATTTTCCCCAATTTTTGAATTTCTGAAAAAAATAATAAAAAATGTTAAAAATTTTGTTAAAAAAAATGATAGAAATGTGTTGTATAACTTCTATATCATGGTTAGAACTTGATTCCATAAGAAGTTGAGCTATAATTAAGTTATGTTCCCGCATTATTAATAATTATTTTAAAAATAAAAAAAATTAATAAAACTTGAAATTACAGAAAATGGCTATGGAGATGTGAATGGATTTCTATCATCATATGATTCATGTCTATGAAAGAAATTATTATATAAGAACACTTTCTTTTAGTGTTCAAATTCTGAAATTTGAATTAATTTACTGTTAATTTTTTTTTTTTTTTTGTCCTTGTAGATGGCACCGAAAAAGGGTTCTGATGATATTAGGTGGCAGTATGGCATCATGTTGGAAAATAGGCACAACTTCAAGTGCAATTATTGTGGCTTTACGGGACAAGGAGGTGGGGTGTCCCGTTTGAAGAAGCACCTTGCTGGTGGTCGACTAGTAGGCTACCATGACGTGCAGGGGTGTAAAATGGTGCCGAGTGAAATTAAGAAGCTTCTGATTGAACACCTTAAACGTGTTCGAGCAGATACAGCAAGAAAGAGGGCGGATAAGGAGATGCAAGAGAGGATCATATCAGGAAGGGAACGAGATGAAGACATTGAGGATGAAGTAGAAATGTATGCAGAATATGTGTCTGATCCTGATGTGCAAGAAAGGCGAGCCAGAGCACAGAGCAGGGCCGAGGCATGGGAAGGTGAACAAAGGGCAGCCCACAGAGTAAGTTTTCAGGGAGCTCAGTATGAGGTTGGCAGTGGCAGTGGCTCAGCGGTAGGGGGAGCTGGCAGAACTCAATCCCGTCGATATTCAAATGTGGGGGATTATTTCACTCGGCCCCCTCCCACACAAACACAACTACCAGAACAAGGAAGGCATAGCAAGAGACCAACATGTGTGCAAATAGAGGACGTGGATCCTTATGTGTATCCTAGGGAGCATGGCAAACTAGGATTGAGGATGCATACAACCAGCAGGGGCCGAAATACAAGGTGGGTCGAGCAATTGCAAAGTGGTGGCACCATACAGGGTTACCATTCAATGCAGCAACCAGTCCTTATTACAAAACTACTATACAGGAGGTTCAACGTGGAGGACTACATGTGCAGCCTCCTACAGCTAGAGACTTGGCTGGGAAATATCTTTAGGAGGAAGTTAATGAGATCAAGTCTTATATTGACAGTTTTAAGAAGAAATGGGAGAAGTATGGTGTCACCTTGATGTGTGATGGCTGGTCGGGCATCACCAGGAGCAGCCTCATCAACTTCCTCGTGTATTATGATAGACAAGTCTTCTATCACAAATCTGTTGACGCATCAGATAGAGTACACAACTATGAATACATTTTGAGTTTGATGCGAGAGGTTGTTGAGGAGATTAGTGAGCAATACATTGTGCAGGTGGTCACGGATAATGGATCTGCATACAAAAAAGCAGGGGAGGAGTTGATGAAGATTTATCCTCATCTTTACTGGACCCCATGTGCTGCCCACTGTGTTGATTTAATACTTAAAGAGATTGGGACACTGCAACCCGTGAAAATGGTGGTGGATGCAGGGCAGAAGATTACACGCTTCATTTACAATCATCATGTTGTGTTGGCGTGAATGAGAGAGTCCACTGGTGGAGAGTTGTTGAGGCCGGCTGTCACCCGCTTTGCAACAAATTTTGTGGCATTACAAAGCCTATTGAAGCACAAGGATGGATTGAAACGCATGTTTAGGGGTGATAAATGGTTGCAAAGCAATTTTGCTGGAA
Source organism: Colocasia esculenta (assembly GCA_014218235.1). Lineage (NCBI taxonomy): Eukaryota > Viridiplantae > Streptophyta > Magnoliopsida > Alismatales > Araceae > Colocasia > Colocasia esculenta. Next base: position 16,192,318 of record CM024757.1, on the reverse strand, counting down.
CAGCGGAAGGAAAAGAGGTGGAAGGCATCGTCAACAGCTCCAATTTCTGGGATCGGGTGTTCAAGCTGGTTCAGATCATAGAACCTCTATATGAGGTGTTGAGGGTGGTTGACGGGGATAGGAGACCTTCTATAGGATTGGTGTATGCAAAGCTTGAAGCCGCGAAGAAGAAGATCCGTGAAGTCTCACCTCGGCATGCACACTTGGTCTTAGATGTTGTTGAGGATAGATGGGACCGGCAGATGAGTAGGGATCTACATATGGCGGGTAAGGAAACTGATTATATTTTTGTAATGTACTAAGTATTATTGTATTTTACAATCATTGATATTTTATACGTCAATTGCAGCATATTATCTCCACCCTGCATACCATTACGCGTACGAGCTAGCATATGAGGATGACTTGACGGCTGCTTTTACAAGGGTTGTTAAAAGATTGTCAAGAAGTCCTGTGCAAGCGGCAGATGCCATTGATGAGGCAAGTTTAGGATTATCAAGTTCCATCCAAACAAATACTTGAATTTCATATTTATGATGATCAATTTATTAAATGCAGATGAAGAGCTTTCGGGAGGCTATTGGGGGCTTTGCTGAGCCATCTGTCATTGCTGGTCGGGAGCATGTAGAGGGCGGTAATATGCTTCCCTTATCATTTTTTGTCATTGCAATTTGATGGTTGAGGACTGATTACAATCATTGAATTTGGTTGCAGCTGATTGGTGGTTCAACTTTGGGCATACTGCGCCAACATTGAGAAAAGTTGCAGTGAAGATCTTATCGCAGACTTCCTCATCTAGTGGATGTGAGAGGAACTGGAGTACGTTTGCATTGATACACACCAAAGTGCGGAATCGATTGTCATATAGGCGGTTGGACCAATTGGTGTACGTCCACTACAATATGAGGTTGAGGGTCAAACATCTCACAGAAGATCCAAAGCAACGTGGGGACGTAGAGTGGGATCCTGTTGACATTGGGTTCCTACGAGATGAAGAAGACCCAATGGTTGCATGGGTTACACGAGCAACAACAGAGCGGGGGGAGTATGAGTTAGATGAGGAGGCAGATGATCCTGAAGATCCACCTCGCCCTAACACTTTTCTGGCAAGGGCAGTAGCAGAAGCAACAGCAGAGGAGGAGGGAGATCGTGGGAATGTGGGACAGCCATACTCCCCTCATTATGAGATGGATCCAGAGGCTGAGGTGGATCTTCTTGGGGACATAGAACTAGAGCTTGTTGAGCGCAGAGGAGGTGGGCGAGTAATTTCTTTCTTTCATCTTACATATTGTATCAATTACATTTGTGCTAATGTATCATGTTGGGGCCTATTGCAGGTGGAGGACATGGTCAAGATGATGATGATGATTTTGAGAGGTTAATGGAAGGCCTCCCCCGCACACAATCTAGAAGGAGAGGGTCATCTACCCAGGATGCCCCTCCCTCACAATCTATAAGGCCTCCCACATCATCTCAATTGGCAAAAGGGAAGCAAATAGCACAAGAATCCCGTCGAAAAAAATTGGAGCAACAGAGTCCCGACCAAGTAATAGAGTTGTTATACGAGAGCCACCTCCTGCCCCAGCACAAAAAAAGAAAAGTTGGTTTTCTGGTTGGGGATCCAAGAAAGGCAAGAAAGGTGCTACCATTGTTGAAGACCCACTTGACATTGCCGATACAGAGACTTTGGATCCAAATGCAGAGGATGAGACACCGTCTCCGTTGGATTCACCCCGATTGCCCAATAGCGCCTCCCATGATTCGGTGACTACTGGTAGGTCATTTTTTTGTATTGCACATTACCTTAAATGTATTTGTATTTGTGCTAACGTAACTTAAAATTATATTGCATTTGAAGGTGGTTCTTCATCAGATGCTGGAGGTGACGGTGGTGGTAACGGTGGAGGTGGAGATGGTGACAGTGGTCAGGAAGTGACAGTGGTCAGGAAGGAGGAGGTGGTGGGATGGCATTCACAGAGGAGCAATTTTATCGGGGTGCAACACAAGATAGTAGTCATGGTGCCCTAATACAGTACAATAGAAGGCAGAAGTTTAGACCTGGCAGTCAAGCAAGAGGTTCACCAGTGGATTCCCATAGCTATGACACTATGATATCCGACTTTGAGAGGATGAGTACACAAGAGTCTGTTGGATCCTATGGCAGCCATAGCTATCACCCCGAGTCCACTAGCACAGACTACTCTAGTGAGTACGGACCGTACAGTGGGTACACTGCCACAGCAAGCTACCTTGGTCAATCTCCATATATGTATCCTCCTCCTGCATTTTCTGTTCCTGTTCCAGTTCAAGCTTTTGCTCCTGTGGAGGATGTACAGATGACACAATTGAATGTAGTCCGTCCCGACTGCCAGGTGTGGGACCATTATCTCAGTCAGTTTCGACAGAGATACCATACCATGATGACATGGGATGAGTATCGTAGTTTTGTGTCTCAAACAAAAGGTCATCACCTTAGTGGAGAGCTTCCCTCAGAGTCAGATGAGTCAGAGTCCGTGCCTAGCCAATCTCAATGGAATCCATATGATCCATATCAGCAAGGGCATTGGGGATATTAGAGTAAGTCATTGTATTATGTATTGGAATTTAGAGTTTGATAGTTATATTCACTTTGTGCAATGTAAATATCTTTCTATTAATGAGTTTCAATTTGGTTTCACTCTTCTACTGCTTTTTTTTATTGAAAAAAATGTTTGTATAGCAATTACATGATATAAATCTCATGGAATATGATGAAACACATTTACAAGAGGCGTAAACCAAACAATTATTCAAAAAAAGGCCAGATTCAAGGGAATCGGCCAAGAAATGGGCCAGAAACCATGGTTCTGGCCGAATCCATGCGAATCGAACCGAATCTCCCGAATCGGATCGAATCAGGCACAACCCGATTCGACCCGAATCGGCGATGCGCCAAACCCTGCTTTGAACTATGAAATGGCATACCTTGAAATTCAAACACCTCACCACTAGGATGACACAATCTGACTCTCTTCTTTCTATAATCAATCATTGCCCCATAGGCTTTCAACCAGTCCATTCCCAAAATAGCATCATAGTCTTTCAATTGCAGTGCAAATAACCTGGCTGGCCACTGATAATCGTGAATTTCTATTGGAACCTCATCTAAGTAACTGGTAGTAAACATGAAATCTCCCGATAGAACTTCCACAATCAATTAACAACATTTCTTTTCTATAGCATATGTTAAATCATTCATAAAATCTTCAGAAATAAAAGAATGAAAAGCACTAGGATGAACTAAGATTCTTGTAGAAAAGCTAAAAATAGATAAAGTACATTCAATCAAATTTGATGCTTCCGCTTGGGATCTAGTGATTGCCATCACTCTCCCTCGTTCCCGTTGAAACGATGAACCTCTACCTCGGTCCTCAGTAGGCTGCTGCTGCTACACAGGTCCTCGACTATATTGCCTGGGATGCGGACAATGTCTAATCATGTGCCCTGGCTGCCCACAGTTATAGCATACATATCCTGAAGGAATCACTGGCTGTCTAACTATACTCTGCTGAGACTCCTTGGGTTCTGGCCTAAACTCTGGTCTGAAGCCTCTACCCTGCTGCTGAAACTGTCGTCCTCCTCCTCCTCTTCCTTGAAACATTTTCTTCAATTTTGATCCCCATTTCGCAAAACTTGAACTTGAGCTAGATGCTCTTGAAGGTGCCTTACTCTTACTGATTCCTGGAGAACGCTGGGGAAGTCGAAAATTGCCGGACTTTGCTGACTGCCTAGACCGCACAGTCCTCTCCAAAATAGCTGCCCTTTGGGATGCTACCTCTACAGTTTCACACATAAGCGGTATCACCACATCCTACAACTCTGACCTCAATCCCCTAATAAAGTATTCCACCATCATCACATCATTAGTAACCACATAAGGAGCGTATCTACTCAGTGCCATGAACCTCATCTGATACTCTAATACTGACAAATTCCCTTGCTGCAAGGTTCTAAACTATTCCCTCTTTGCTTGCTGCACCTATATAGGAAAGAAGGTGTCATTGAAAACTTGAAGAAATTCCACCCAGGTGATTTCATCTTCGGTCCTCCCTCGAAATGTTGTCTGCATCTTCAATCTCCATCATTCCTGTGCAAAGCCCCGCAAATGATAAACTGCTAAGATCACCCTGTCAACTGTTGGACACCTCATAGTCACAAAAACCCTCTTAATCTCGTGTATCCAGTGCTCTGCCATATCCGGATTCGGTCCTCCTAAGTACGTAGGTGGCTGCAACCTCAAAATTTTCTCTACCAACACCGTGGGATCCTCTACAACAACAAGAACTACTGGTGATGGAGATGGTACAAACTCTCCCTCTAAAGGCGACTCCACTATTGTTGGTCTAGCTGGTAATTGCTCATTCAATCTAACCCGAATGCCTGTAATGCTCTGCCACATTCAAGTAACTGCTGAGTAGTCTCTCCTGAGTCATCTCCTCCACCTCCCCAATTTCTTCTGTCTGCCATAAATACTTGCCACAAACAATATACAATATGCACATCGACCATAATCACTTACGGAAACCAAAGGCCATCTACCAGCAGTGGGCTTATAACGAGACAGAAACTATGTAAATATCATAGTTCTCTTATATTCTTACGGACCTTGCTCTGATACCAATTGTGACGATCCTCATCGTTCAAACTCGTTATTTCGCTAACGAGTCCGACTCGACTACGCCTCCCGCGAACCAGCCGAAGCCTTGCAAGGGATACCATCACTAATGTCCACAAGAACGCAAGAGAAATACTATGAAATATACACAAGGTTGCTCACTTATACACATTCACACATATATTTACATTAATGTACATATGTCCTATCTCATTACAAACCAAAGAGGAAGTAAAAGTGTAGAAGTAAAGGTACAGCATCCTGGGGCATATCACGAGGTGAAGTGGAAAGAGTTGTACAGCTACACTGCTAGTAGAGTAGGGTCGCTACTACCACGATGTGGCTCAGAACTCGAAGAAGGTCGAGCGCTCTACTGCTCACCCTCTCCTAAAAAGGAATGGAGTAGAGATGAGCCTCACAAGTCACTGGCTCAGTAGAGACACGCACCCAAAACCAACGCGACAACAGAACAGAAAAGTACAACTAGCACTTAGCAGGTAAACTAAATTACAATGCTAAATACTAAAAGTAATTATTGCATGGATTAACAGAGAGAATTACGCAAGGAACAATAAATAAACAAAAAGTTTCCAACCAGTGAACAAGCTACCCGGGAACAATGCCATACTCGAGTCACGGAACCTGGTTCGCGACACCAGTCACTAACCCGGACAAACTGCACAAGAGTACCTCTCAGCCTCGCAGTCGCGGATGGAAGGTCCGACTGCGGCTCCACCTCTACAAGTGCCAAGAACTGTGGAAACCAACCAACACCACCTGTAGACAAGCTGCAACCCACGCCTAACACCCCTCTAGGGATCCCGGAACCCTAGAGTGAGGTTGTGGAACACGGGACTAGCTGGGGAGTGGGGACTGTTTACCAATGTCTGTCCCCCCAACCATGAGCGCGTTACAAGCGACTGAACACTAAGCCAACCACAACACAAGTCGCTACCTCACTGTCGTCTTTCCCTCAGCCGAACGACAACTCGAGAGACGAGTGAGGGTGTCCAGGAAGACGACACAGACCTCGACAAAACCCCGAGCACAAAGGTGTCTGGCTCACAAAGAATTTGAGATACCTAACTGAAGAGGTAACCAAGGTAAGCATTGTTGACACGGGGGAGAAGATATACGCATGCAAATATGTCGGTCAGACGGACACAATGAATGTGGCGTCCTTTTGGTTCATTTTGCTCATTTCATTTTATTTGGTTCATGTATTCATTTCATATGCTTTGGATTTTTTATTTCTTTATTGGGGTTTGCGGGGCGTGCCAGCCTGTCTAACAGACAGAAAGAGAGTCCGCACGATGCGGAAGAAGAATTTTGGTGTCCGAAGAACGGACGGCTATGGTGTCCGTGAAACGGACGGGTATGGTGTCCGTGAAACGGACGGGTTGTGTCCGCGAACGGACGGGTGCGCCGTTTTTTAATCTGAACCTCTTGAGTCTCATGTCTATTCTCATCAGGCAATTGGGGTAGCATGTGCTGGACCTCCATCTCCATCGACCGGAATCGATGTTACATTTACATCGAGTTAAAACTCTTAGTATTATTTAATACCAATTTCTAACCCGAATACCATTCATAGTAAAGGACGAGAAAAATACACATGCTCTTTGAAAATCCTGATCATAACATGTTTTTGTTTCTTTTGATTGTTTTGAAATGCTTTTGCTTTGGATATTTCATTTTTTTTGAAATGACTGCCTTTTTTGGGAGTCCAAAGTTTGATTTCTTTTGAAAAAGGGGAGCGGGTATATACCCGTGGACCGATTTGAGGTCTTTCTCCTTTTTGCAAGAGGTTGATTATGGATTTTTATTTGGGAAAACATGGAGATTATCATTATGAACGGGCATATGCCTGTGGATTTTGATTCTGAACTTGGGGGTATTATAACCCAGAGCAACACTTCCGTAATTGTGCCAATTTTCATATGGGGTTCTTTTACAGTGCCCTTTTTGAGCAAAGTCCGAGTTTGAAGCAGAGTTTCTTTTCTCCTCATTTCTCGCTCATGTGCGGGTACAATTTCCGGAGAGCATATGGATGTATCTCCATGGAAGTCCTTGTCATATTGTGATTTTTGTCCAAAGTCCATTTCCACGGGTATGGTTCTCGTGGAGGTGCATATATGCTCCCATTTGAAGTATCTGAGCGCAGTTCTTGTCTTATTTCCCTTTTTTTTTGGATGTGTGTATATTATCACAGTTCCTTTTTTTTTCTTTTGAATATATGAGTATGTCTTGACGAGTCCCCGCTTAGGCAGGGTGTCCTTGCAGAGATATTTTCATATTGGTATATGCTTATATCCATGTATTTTCGGGGAGAAACTTTGCTCAGGGGGATTTTGCCTTAGAGAGATATATATGTATAAACACAAATTTGCACTTTGTGAATATGTTCTCAAACGGTATCTCTATTTGAGCAGAGTATCCGATGGGAAGATGCCCCCGTACGAACGGGATTCCCTTTTGAGAAACATATACACAATGGGGCGTATTTGTGATTATATAGATATGTTCTCGGGCAGAGTCCCTATTTGAGCAGAGATTCTACTAAGAAATACATGTATATAAACATGAAGTTGGTGATTATATGGATATGAATTTAGAGGGACCTTTTGTCCGGGCAGGATTCCTCCTAAGAGACATATGCGTATAGGTACAAATTTGTGATTTTATGGATATGTTCTTAGGGGAGTCTCCATTTAGGCAGAGTTTCCCCTAAGGAACATATACATAAGAACATAAATTTGTGAATATACGAATATGTTCTTGGACAGAACCTCCGCTTGGGCAGAGTTTCCTCTAAGAAACATACACATATAACACGAGTTTGTATTTACATGGATACGTCCCCTGAGAGAGATTTTTGCCTGGGCGAGATTCTCCTTAAGGAACATATTTGTATAATTACAAATTTGTAATCTTTATATATGTGTTCTTGGACGGAATCTCCACTTGGGCAGAGTTTCGTCTTAAGAAACATATATATAAGAACACAAATTTGCGAATATACGAATATGTCCTTGGGCAGAACCTCCGCTTGGGCAGAGTCTCCTCAAGAAAACATATACATATAAGCACAAAATCCACCATCCCAGAGACTTGCTCGATGGGCGGGGAGAACATGGGTATTTAAATACCATGTGTCCATAGAGACTTGCTCGATATGGACGGCATTTAAACCCCGGGAATATCACCCCACAGAGACTTGCTCGATGTGGGGGATGGGGATTAAGAAGAAATGTTGATGACGATTGCGCCGACCACTCTCCTCTCCGCGCCTGGCCTATCGGGCTAAAGAAGGGGGTTTGTACCTTCGCACACCAAGCAAGGGAGATTGGAGAATGAAAGAGGGAATGGGCAAATGCTCTTTTCTATTTTTCTGGGATTTTTCCAACAGGGCTTCGCCGGAGCAGATGGATCACCCAGCAGGGCTTCGCCAGAGCAAGATGGATCACCCCCCATTCTTATGGAATAGGGGGGGTATTTATAGGGGTTTTGGCCCCTTTACAATGCGTGGGAGAGAGGAGAGAACCTCCCTCAACCGATGGTGAATCACCATCGGTTGGGGGAGGCCAACCGATGAGGTCACCATCGGTTGAGGTCACCATCAGTTGGACCCTTAACCGATGGTGAATCACCATCGGTTAAGGGGTCATCCCCCTTAACCGATGGTGACCTCACATGATGAGGTCACCATCGGTTGGGGTTGCCAACCGATGGTGATTCACCATCGGTTTAAAGGGGACTGTCCCCTTAACCGATGGTGATTCACCATCGGTTCAAGGGGACTGTCCCCTTAACCGATGGTGACCTCACATGAGGTCACCATCGGTTGGGGAAATCCCCCCTCAACCGATGATGAATCACCATCGGTTGGGGGGGATCCCCCCCCCTCAACCGATGATGAATCACCGTCGGTTGGGGGGGAGAACCCCTTAACCGATGGTGACCTCATCTTGAGGTCACCATCGGTTAGGGGTTTCCTAACCGATGGAGAGAGAGGGAGGGGAGGGGGTTTTGTCTATAAATACCCCCCCTACACCCTCATTTACAAGGCCATCTTGCCCAAGTGCTGGAGTTTTTTCTCTCTCTCCCGGAGTTCTGCCCAACTTCTCGGAGTTCTGCCCGATCGGAGGGTGCCTTTGCAAGCCTCGGAGCTCTTCCTCGTACTTGTTCTTTGTACTTGTCCTTCGTACTCGGTCTATAGACCTTGTGCTGCCGGATTTCTTCCGCGCTTGTACTCTGGACGGAGACATATTCTCTTTGTACTTTCAATTTAACCGGGAATCCGAGCGCCATTTTAAGGGCCGGAACTTCCCTGTCGAACTTCGAGGAAGAATCCCACTGATAAGTTTGTAACTTAAATAACCTTGGGGTCATTTTAAATCACAACTTGTTTGGCCTCTGAGCAGGCTGTTGATAATATATTGGAATCAGGCCCGTTAATAACCAGCATTTAATCTTCATGGCTCAACGGCCCTTTTCATCATATCCATGACTTGAACGGTTGTCCGCCACAAATAGGCTTCAAATGGCCAAGTCACCGGACCATTATCTGTAATTTTTACTGACATGAACATGTCACACTTTTACCGTTCAACAAGCATCACACCACAAAGCTCGATCACACAAACACAATCTCTATTCCTACAAATCACGTTCATTTATTAATCAATAGAATTCATGCATCCTGAATTTAATAAATAGCAACTCACCTTGTAGCCCATTAGGCCTAAAACCACCCTAACTCACCTTCATGGTTGGGAGGGTAGAGGGCGACAGGAGGTGGCGTCGCATTCAGAACGCGACGCCACGACATGTCGCGATCAAGGATGTGAATGTGTCCACCAAGACCGTCACGTTCACAATCCGAGCCCAAACCCTAAAAACCTCCAACCAGAAATCCTACCCAAGTCTACTACAACATAAATACACCTTATTTAACTACTTAACAGAAGGAAGAAAGTTGTAAATCCATGCATGCTCTCCATAGAACCCATTTTAATGCTCAAGATGGGGAAACCTCTTTACCTCCACGAAGAACGCAAAAGAAACGCTCGGACGGTGATCTCCGCGCTGTAAACGACGTCCTCGCGCTGGAATCACCCCAAATAAAGCACTACCAGGTTGAATCGCCCAATAATCTCGATCAAAAACTCCTCCCCCTGGCCAAACAGTGTTGACTGCCTTGTTTGGCTGCCTAAGCCACTTAAAGAACTCGGAACTAAAAATGCGACGGGGCCCTATGTCGCCTTCAGAACGCGTAGGACTGGCTGTCACCTTCCCATAGGCTGCGCCACACGACAGCCTGGCGCGCGCCACGCGTCGCACTAGGCGCCAAAACACTGGAACAGGCGGTGGTGAGAACGCGACACAAGGGTATGTCGCTTTCAGAACACGACATACCACCCTGTCGCCTTCTCACACAGAGAAGCAACGAAACATGTGGGCTGGGATTTTCCGGCCCACAACCTGCTAAACCACAACACCACCACAGATGAGCCTCACATTGGCTCCGAAACTTGATAAACCATGATCCGAAGGGGTCAAACGTTACAATTTGTCTATTACTGACAGATAGAATACTCGATTGCTGACTTCTCCGGATGTCTTGAGGGTACGCTAGCCCTGAAGGTTGCTGAGTGTTTGTAAACATCAACCGCTTTATTTCTAGCATGTGGTTGGTCATCTCCATGTGTCAACGCTACATGGCTTCACACTTAGCATCGTCTGACATCGCTTGGAAGCCAACTTTAGTAGGTATTTCGACATATCCTCCCACAGCAGGTAAACTACCTTCTTCCCCATGAATGTCGATGATCCCCTCCTCTTCTATCGATTCATAGGATGGGTTCTGGATTTGCTCTAGGAGCTGCTCCTGTCTATGGGTTTGTAGTTGGCCATGGGTTTGGCTTTGACTGGAGGTTCCCACATAGCCACTTAATTGAGGGTGATGCCTCTCCTGGCAACCTGTCTGGTGTTGCAAAAGACTGCCCCCACTAGCGGGCCAGAATTGACTGCCTCGGTTTGTTCGTCTTGATTACTGGCTGCCTCAACCACATCTTTTCCGGAGACATAACAAGTAAAAACCTATATGTTGCTTCTGCCTTCTGACATTCGGGCAATTCACCGCCTCTTAGATAGACCGAGACACACAACATCAGAATCTTGACAGTACTCGTCCCCATAATTCGGATTGGTTCCAAGGATCAGGGGGAGAAGCTAGGTTTTCTGTACACCCCTTTCCTTTTCAATCTTCTAGGGTGATGGATCTTGATGGAATGAAGAGGTATATCTTCAATCTTGTGCTGATCCAGGGCTTGGTTGGACCCACTTGTTTCATTTCTTGGGCCTCCTTTTTAGTGACCCATATATGCTTCAACTTGGGGGACTATTGTTACATCTACTTTCCCCCAAGCTTAGCCTTGGACTTGTTTTTGAAGTCTGTTTTGCCTTCTCGCACCCGTCGGAGGAGTGCGAAGCAGTTGGAAGTAGAAATATTTGGACATCTCGGTCCCGAGGGATGATAGGCTCACCACCATCGATCCAGACTCAAAGACTGCCGACAATAATTGTCTTGTCGGATCTTGAGGTGGTCGTCATTGGCTTCTTACCCTGAGGGCCTTTGCGTTGCCCTCGTTGAGCAAGGGCGGCATTCAAGGATGGGAGTATCAGTTTTGGTGTCGGGATTACCCAAGCCCAAAACCGAAACCATTTCGGTTTCGACCGGTCTCGAGCAGCCTTTAGGAGAAAGTTTCAACCGATGTCAGCCAATTTCAGCCATTTCGATTAGGTTTCGACCAAAACCAGCCAAAACTAATTAAAATGTTTTTTTTTCAATATCAGAATTGCTACAGTACTTTCGATTGGTTTTACGTATCAATTTCGGCCGATACTTACATCCATGGCGACATCAACAAAGATCATATTAACCAAGTAAACTCGGCCTTGAGGTGTGTGGGGATTGATGCTCACAACAGCAGTGGTGATGGCACATTTGGTGCTCCCAACGATGGCAGGCTTGTTGTCCCTAGCGGGGATGAGCTCGTGGACACCTGTAGTAGTAGGCTTGACGTCCGTAGTGATAGGCTTGTTGGACTTTGCCACAGCGGGCTTGATGCCTTCAGTGGTGAGCTTGTTGCCCTTAGCAACAACGAGCTTGTGCCCCCAATGGTGGGCTTGTCGCCCTTTACAGCAACAAGCTCGATGGCGCCCAATGGTGGGCTTGTTGCCCTTTGCAGCAGCAAGTTTAATGCCCTTGGTGATCGGGACTGCTACGCCTGAGGGTGCTAGGATCACCCCCCTAAAAAAAGAGTGAACCGACAACAGCTAAAAAGTCTCCAAATGCAATCAAAGTCACCACGTACCCAAAGTTGGCGTGACTTGCGACGACAAGGGGATAAAAGTGACCGCTACCATTGTGGTGTTGTTGCTATTGCTTGTCGGAAAGTGAAGCTTTGAAACTTCTATGCTTCTGATCTCTCCTGTAGGAGGAGCAAATGAGATCAGGATCTTTGCGAAGGCATATGAATCTCGACATTATTATGAAAGGAAGGGGTCCCACCGAGCATGTCAGTCTATTCATACGTAGAAAATTTTTAAATAAACATGTGTATGTTTTTAGCATATTATTTATTTTGCGTATTTAATTTGTCATACAATTTTAAGATTTCGTGTACAGAACCGTCCCCACCAACCAGAGTCGGTGTTGATCTACATTGGATTGATTCTGAATACCTTTGATAACATTGCCGAGAACCCTTTTAGTGCGAAGTCAAAAAATTTGGAAAATATCTTCATATTCTAATCAAAGATTTCTCTTTTTCATTTCTTTCAAAATACATACTTTTTCATTGGCCCTTGAGTATCCTTTATAAATAAAAATCTCGTAAGGTCTCTTCTACAGGAATGTTATTGAGACTTTTTTACAAAATGTCCTCATTAATGAACATGAATGCGGTGTTCCCTTTGGAATTTGATATAAAAGACAATACATAACTTAAAGAATCACCCTTGAAGGGCCTTCAACTTCTCCGGTGATCTCCAAAACCCCAGTTGTCCAAGTTCTGCACTTTGCCAAAATAGGAACTTTTGTGTAATTTTTCCATCAACGGGGCATTTTTGCAACTTTTGTCCTTTCGAGGATGCTTCTGCAATTTCTATCCTTTTGAGGACATTTCTGCAATTTTTGTCCTTTGGAGGATATTTCTGCAATTTCTATCCTTTTGAGGGGTTTTCTGCTATTTTTTTCCTTTCGAGGACTTCTCTACAACTTTTTGCCTTTTCAGAAACTTTTCTGCAATTTTCCCTCAATGAGGACTTTGTGCAATTTCCCACAAAATGGGGGCTTCTGTGCAATTTTCCCCCAAGAACAGGGTATTTCTGCAATTTACGATGTTTTGAAGGGTTTTCCCCAATTTCCCATGAAATGGGGCTCTTGTGCAATTTCCAGGCAGCAAAGGACATTTTTGCAAATTTGCTGCCTTTGGAGGGGCTTCATGCAATTTTCCCACAAACAGGATATTTCTGCAATTTCTTGCCTTTCAATAACTTTTCTACAATTTCCATCCTTTCAAGGGTTTTTCTGCCATTTCTGTCCTTTGGAGGACTTTTCTGCAATTTCTATCCTTTCAAAAACATTTCTGCAATTTCTCGTCCCTTCAGGGACGTATATGTGATTTCTGTCCTTTTGAGGACTTCTGTCCTTCAGGGACTACTATGTAATTTTTTGGCTTTCAAGAACTTTACTGCAATTTTGGCCTTCCCAGGGTATAATTGCAATTTCCTGTCATTTCTGAGTACTCTTGCAATTTATGGCCTACAGAGGGTATTTCTTCAATCTTTTAACAGCGGAGGGCATTCTGCAAATTTGTGGCCCATAGAAGGTAGTCTTGCAATTTCAGCACCTTCAGGGGCTTTTTTTGCAATTTACCCTTCTTCAAGGGCTTTTTGTAATTTCACATTTTCACATACACAAGATTTTCCCTCTCAAGAGAGTCTTCATCTTTTAAATTTTTAATAACATAGACAACAATCCCCATGAGGGGTCGACTTCTACCCCAAAGAGGTTCATAACTTAAGAACCACAATCCCCTCAAAGGGGCCTTCAACCTAGGGAGAGTTCCAAGGGGCAAGGGGCCAAAAGACCAAGTGTGGGGCATTGAAGCCCCTACCCATTATTTATAAGGAGGAGAGGGAGAACCCAGAGGGAGGTCTTCTGTATTTTAAAACCCAAAGCAAGCTCTTCCCCCCACCCCCCCCCCCCCCCCTGACATTTAATATTTTAATTGATATTAAAATATTAATTTTGGGGGGTTCAGCAGCAATGTGTACATGCAAACCCCGACGAGGTTCCTCCTGGTTTTGCCTCCTTTAAACCCATTTTTTTAATCATTTTGGGGGTCAAACCCCGGAGGAGCTACCTCCGGGTTTGCATGGCTCCTCTGGCCCCATTTTTTATTATTTTTTGTGGTCAACAGAGGCAAAGGCATTGTAGACAGAATTATAGGATCAGATGAATCCAACTTACTTTATTGGTAGATGTCCAGCATAAGTCACATGAATAATGAGAAAACAAAATTGATATTAAATCCGTAAGCAAGGTATCAAAGAATAGAAATTACCCTTCACAGGATCTTCGGCAGAATACCATTCTGACCAGGGACAATCATCATCCCATATTGTTTTGATGTGTGTCTCATCATCAGTCTTCCCTTCAGATTCAGCAACTTCAGCTACTACTCGTATATCATCATAATCATCATCAAATGGAGGAGTTCTATACGTCAGCTTCATTGAGAATTTTACATTGAAAAAGGTCGTTGAGAAATCAGTTATGGAGAAAGCCTAAGACATGTAGACAAAGGAACGTTAAATGCCTGAGGCATTGACAATCTTCAGGAATAGCAAAATTACAAACTTTGAAGGTCCATTAAAGATATGAGCATACAGAAACATATCTAGCAGTCATCTTAAAATATAAAACTCCAGATGCAAATATCAACTTGTAATACAAAGATAGTGCGTGTGCATCTCCATTTGAACATGGTTGTTGGTTTCGGCCGAAACTACTGTTTCGGACATGACCGAAATGAAACCGTCCGAAACTACTGTAACATTTCCAAAACTGAAAAGAAAACAATATTTTAATTAGTTTCGGCCGAAACCAGCCGACACTCCTCTCTTGAGGCTGCCCAAGACCGGCCGAAACCGGTCGAAACGAAACCAAAATGATTTCGGTTTTGAGCCTGGGCAATCCCGAAACCGAAACCAAAACTCCCATCCTTCGATTTGAAAGCTACATCTTACTACATGAATTTTGGACATCTTAGTGTCTTTCCAAAAGCACCCACCAACATTTCATATTATAACGAATTGTGGTCGTTTTCCAAGAGATATACCGGCTGGCACCATTCTATACAGCAGAAAATCAGGTCTAAAGCAGTCCCAAGCATAATCTCTTGGCAAATGACCATAATTCATTATAATATGAAAAAAGAGACACAATAACATGAACTTCCTAAATCTACCTAGGTTCCAAAAAGAAAAGGTTCAAAACCTCTTACCTCTGCCACTCAAATCCTTGCTACATACAAATAACCGACACCATTTTCTCAATAAATCTGTTCACTCAAAGTTCTTAAATACTCAGTGCAGCCAATTTAATTTCCATGACATTGTTTACAACATTATAAGAACTGTTGAAGACACCTCTGAAAAACCTATTATTCTTTATCCAAACATCACGTGAGACAGCAGTCAATATCATTCTTCATTTCTTCCACCATGCTTTGTCCTGTGGAGTGAGCCAGTTTAGTTCCAGGTTGCATAAACTATTCCACAGTTAAAAACAAAAGTGCACTGCAGTCTCTTAGCCATGGAAGGAAGAATCGCCGGGATCGAGCCAGAATCGCTCGATCCCGGATCGGATCGACCCCCCAAGGACCGATTCCCCCTTGAAGCCCCCCAAAACCCCACATTTCCGGCTGGATCGACCCAACTCAGTAGGATCTGAGTTGGATCGCTCGAGTCGAACCGGGATCGATCGATCCCGGCTCGATTCAGTCGATCCAGACTGATCCAGGTCGATTCCCTCAGGCTACCTTCAGGATCCTCTTCAGGCAGGGTTGTCAGGATCTCCTTATTTACCTGAATATCATTTAAGTAAATGTTAGTATTTGTAGTTTCATTTACTTAAGATATTACATGTAAATAAGGAAGTACCCCCCATTTGAATCTAATAAAAATATCAAAAAAATCATATCTCTTATCAATAAAAAGTCAACTCTCCCATCGAAGAAGAAAATCGCGATTTTGGTGATTTTAGCGAAATGCTAACTTTCTAATCTCTCGTAATTTAGTTTATCTAAAAATTTGATAATTCAAATAAACCACATGGAACACTAAAAATTCAAAGTCCGGTAAAAAAAGTCAAACGTGCATGTGACTTCTCCAATGGAGCCACTCTCCTACTGACAGCACTTAGTCTGCTTGAGACCTCTCAGGATTTGGTCAAACTTAAGTTATCATCATCCAAACCTCTTAGAATTTGGTCAAATTGAGCTACCATCATCCAACTCATGACACTCATGAGTTTGGGTGATGATAGCTTAGTTTGACCAAATCCTAAGAGGTCTCAAGTAGACTTAGTGCTGTCAGTAAGAGAGCGGCTTCTTGGAGAAGTCATATGCACGTTTGATTTTTTTTGTTGGACATTAGATTTTTAGTATTTTATTAGACTTATTTGAATTATAAAATTTTAAATATGTCAAATTATGAGAGATTAGAAAGTTGCTACTTTGATAAAATCACAAAAATTGCGATTTTCTTCTTGGATGGGAGAGTTGACTTTTTATTAGTAAGAGATGCGATTTTTTTAATATTTTTATTGGATTCAAATGGGGGATATTTCTTTATTTACATGTAATATCTTAAATAAATGAAACTACAAATTTTAACATTTACTTAAATGGTATTTAGGTTAATAATACACCAAGTCTTTAATATTTTATACTTTTCTTGTATTATTATAGTAGTAATAATACACAAAATCTTATGTTTCATATATTATGAATGCATGTATGATTGGTTTTTTATGCAAATATTAGTTCTTTCAATTTATCAGATTTTCCCTCATTTTTGCTGTTTTTTTTCTATTTTTTCCTGAATTTTCCTGAATTTTTTCCACAAAAAAACCATTTTATAAACTGGCCGATCCAGGATCGGCCAGACTTCCCTTGGATCCATGGGATCTTGCGATCCGATCCGATCCAGGATCGGATCGAGCCTGGTCGATCCCGATCCCGATTCCGATCCTGCCTTCCATGCTCTTAGCTGCATTCACAAGGAAAACATCTCTTCTCAACAACCTAATCAAAAGCCTTATCAATCACTAATTTTACTTGTTTAGGTTAGGTTCTGTGAAGATTGTAGGGTACTCGAATGCCCTTATCCTCTACCTTTCTTTTGTTTAGTAGGGACCTGGTGAGTGGTAGACCTCTGACACTTGCGCCTTCCATGCATTTTATCATCTGCTAGTTATTTTTTTCCTGTGTTTACCTTATCTACATCAGAGGAAGCCAGCTTTCATGGAAAAGCTTAATGCAGAAATTCAGATGGGGAAAATTCAGTTTAGATTATGAAAGTCCAGAAAAGGAAACGTGAAAAGCGCAAGTGAATTACCCAAGTATGAAAGAAAGACATCTAATCAGCATAAGGATGGTGCAAAGTAACTTACAAATTTGGATACAAATAGCTCATAGAGTCCTTCCAAATGCATCAGCCTAATAGGCACCTGACTACCAATACGATCTGCCTCAAACCTCCTAGTAAAAATTGTCCCCATGTTTTGGATACCAAAGTATGCTTTCCGAGATGAATCATGAACAGGAACAAATGCAGGCCAAATACTGTAAAGTTAAAACCCACAAGGGAAATTTAAGTATTTACATATCAAAAGAGAGCTTCCTTTCGACTAAAGCAAAACAACAACCGGAGAAGAAAAGAAAAGATTTAAATGTCAAATCAATGTAAAAATATGAAGGACTAATAATGTATTGAAGGTGACATTTCTTAATTTTTGAAATGGACAGACTTTGAGAAGCATTTTCCAGTGGATCATGCTTGAGAAAATAGGTTTCCAACTAGAGAGATATGGTGAATCGATCCCCAGAAATGAACTATATCCTAGCAAAAACTAAACAACTTAAATCAGTTTACTTATGTGTATCCGTCTAAATATTCATAACTAGAGACAGTGAGCAGTTAAGTTTCAAGGTGTACAATCAGATATTCATACAATATCAAAACAAGGATTTATCTAAAATTTTACCAAAGAGGGAAAAGAAATATCACATCATTGATTCTGGCAATTTAGAAACACTTGGATTCAATCGACGTATGTGATGAGTCATGTTAAATGCTGTAGCTTCTTGGATTCTTTTAGTGGAATTACCCATTCTCACCAAGCCAAATTGGGTAAAAGTAAAGGGTGGATTAAAATACACACTTTAATCTATGAACATTATATTGAGGACACAAACGATAACATAATATTCCTAGCCCACGTAATTAATTGATGAATGCATATTTAGTTTTTACTATGTTGGTGGATGTTGGCATGAAAATTTGTAAAATCCCAAAACCCCAATTTTCTAATTTCCAAAAAATACCCAAAAAGGGGCTCCCCTAACCGATGGAGCACCTCCATCGGTTAAGGGACCCTCCCTTAACCGATGGAACACCTCCATCAGTTAAGGAGAATCTCCTCAACCGATGGAAGCCTTCCATCGGTTGGGGGAGCACCCTCCTAACCGATGGAACACCTCCATCGGTTGGGGAAATTCCTCCCCCAACCGATGAAACCTCCCATCGGTTAAGGGGAGCCCCCCTTCCATCGGTTGGGGAGATGCTCCTTAACCGATGGAAGGCTTCCATCGGTTAAGCCCTCTCATCTGCCCTCCTTCCATCTAAAGGGGCTAAAACCCCTATAAATACCCATGTACCCCATGGCAAAAGGGACTCTCTTTTGGAGAATCCTTTTTTCAGATTCCTGAATACAAAAAAAATCTGAAAAAAGGATGAGGCTCTCTCAAAGGAAGTTCTACCTCGCTAGTAAAAGTTCTTCTGCTCGGTGTGAAGGTATTCGCCCTCGGCAAGGAAAAGGGAGGTCATCTCCCTCCGGCTACGGAATCTTCTTAATCTCCCTTCATGTCGAGTTAGTCTCCATGGGGGGGTTTTTAAAAAAATCCGAATGTAACCCATACCTCCACATCGAGCAAGTCTCTGTGGAGGTAAAAATTAAAATTGTGCTCGTGTGCTTCGGGGTTTAAATGCCTTCCATGTTGAGCAAGTCTCCATGGGTATAAGGCATTTAAACACCTTTGTGTTCTTATGTTCTAAATGCTTCCATGTTGAGCAAGTCTCCATGGGTATAAGCATTTAGGCATATATGTTCCTCCCTCTCGTCGAGCAAGTCTCCGAGAAGGGTAAATTCTTGTGCTCATATGTATATGTTTTCTAAAGGAAACTCTACCCAAGCAGAGGCTCTGCCCGAAAATATATTCATATGTTCACAAATATTGTTCTCATATGTATATGTTTTCTAAAGGAAACTCTGCACAAACGGAGGTTCTGCTCGAAAACATACTCATGTGTTCACGAATAATATGTTCATATCTATATGTTTTCTAAAGAAACTCTGCCCAAACAAAGGTTCTGTCCGAAAACATGCCCATATGTTCATAAATATATATGTTCATATGTGCGTATTTTATAGGGAGACTCTGTCCATACAGGGATCCTACCCTAAAATAATACGACCATATGCCCATCAAATATATGTTCATGTATTCACACGGTAACTCTGCCTATGCGGGAGCCCTATCCAAATGCACAATATATTCAAATGCCAAATAAATTCACGGGCATATACCCACTCATTTTTCATCTCAAATGGAGCCCATACTCTTTTCAAAAATAAAAATCCCTTTTCAAAACAAATATATTTCGTCCGATAAAAAATGGGAAACACCGTGTTATTATTTTCTAGAGAAATGCAAAACCTCTCAACTTTGCTATCAATAGTGTTCGAGTTAAAACTGATGTTAAAATAACATTAAAGGCTTTTAATCCGATGTAAACAAAACATCGATTCCGATCGATAGAGACAGGGGTCCAACACATGCCACCCTAATCGCCTGATAAAATAAAATCACGGAACAAATAAGTTCAAAGTAAAACTGGCGCACTTGTCCATTCCTTGGACATAAAATCTTCTCCCCGCATTGCGCGGATTCTAAACTCTGTCTGTTAGACAGGCTGGCACGCCCCGTAAGGCAAAATAAATAAATAAAAATCAAATCAAACTCAAACACCAAATAAAATACACCACGAAACTTTCCACGTCCGACAGTGGACGGTCTGAAAAAGATTAACATAAGACAATGCAAAAAAGTATATACGCAAAGTTTGGACACATATGTTGTTTGAGTTGGCTCTTTTTCTTCTTCTGCAGGTCTTATCCAGCCAAGAATTGTGGGTGTGGAAACAGCATAGGTCCACGTTGAAACAAGGATAATGAATCAGTAGATGCCGACAGACTCAATCCAATCTTCTTTACTTTGAAAAATGAGAGGAGAGAGTTTCAGTGAGAGAAGGTGAAAGAAGAGGGAGAGAGCTGATACCTAGAGGGGATTGATTCTCTTCTCTTCAGTGTTACCTCCGAAGTCTAGACTCTAGACAGCAATAAAATTGAAGGGTGAGCAATTCTTCCTCCACTAATTTGCCTAATGAGGAGAAGAGGGAATCTAAGCGAGAAGTCTGAACGAAGAGGGACAGCTGATACCCAGTGTAGAACTTGATTCTCTTCTCTTCAGTGGACCTCCTAAGTTTAGGCACCAATGAGGATTGAAGAGAGAGCAGTTCTTCCTATAGCAATGCTTGAAAGCTTAGTAATGAGAGTAATGATGCTTAGGCATCCTTTGGTGATTATTTTTGGGCTTAGTGTTGATGATTATTTGGAGGATTAATGAACTAAGATATATATTGCTTCCAGGTGCTCAAGGACCAGAGAGGTTCCAATGCAAGAACACAAATCCTTGGCCTGCTTCCACATGCCATCAACTGAAGGCTGAAGCACGCAGAGGGAATGCAAGTAAACAGGGAAATACCATTTATTTGGCTAATATAGCTCATAGATAGTTCTTGCTTGTATAATTTGTGTAGTTACATAGGTAAGATTTACATGGATGACTGGAAGAGGGAATTAAAACTACTGCCATGAAATAGGTTTGGAGTTTTTCTTTTCTTTCTTGTGCAATGTTGAGGAGACTCTCCCCTCCTAAGTCTGCTTGTACTACTGTTGTTTTTTTATAAAATTAGTTGTACAATCGATTATATTTAGAAATATGTATATATATATATATATATATTGATTACTTTTTGCATAACTTTCTTTAAGAAGATGTAAAACATAGCACTAGCAGAATCACAATATGATAAGCAAAAGCCCACCTCCCACAATTTGATAAAGCAATTGCAACAGAACTAAGAAGTTTGCTA
Organism: Colocasia esculenta; assembly: GCA_014218235.1. NCBI lineage: Eukaryota > Viridiplantae > Streptophyta > Magnoliopsida > Alismatales > Araceae > Colocasia > Colocasia esculenta. Next base: position 16,171,092 of record CM024757.1, on the reverse strand, counting down.
GCCTCCGGTGCATCAAGGACAACCCCACTAGCACTAACAGGTGTAATTACCTGGAGATCCACAAGAAAAAGTAATATTATGACAGTTCACAAGAAATATTAAGATACTTCAACCAGTAAAGAATCAAAAGAAGATGAAACAATGCACAACCAAAAAAATGTAAGAAGAAAACCATATTCATAATGGAACAAATATATTAAAGAAATATAATAGTATCTCTAGAAACCTATAGACTTAAGCAAACTTGACCTATGGTGTCCGATCTTTTGGACCCCGTTATTCGGTTTTCAGATCCCGGTTGTTGGTTTCTAGGACTTCAGCAAACCTGACTTGTGGTGTCCCGATCTTTCGGATCCTGGTTGTTGGGTTCTAGGACTTAAGCAAACCAGACATATGGCGTCCCAATCTTTTGGATCCCCATTATTCAGTTTCCAGATCCCGATTGTTGGGTTTGACGATTAGTCCAGCTTACGGAAGGCCTAGGGCAGAGGTGAGACTCCTCATCGGTAGCAGAATTTTCTGATTTTTGGCCTTTCCCTGCAGACGCTTGAACACGTCATGCCGTGTCCTGAACACGACAGCCATGGCTGATGCATTCTGATTGGCAGTTTGTCGTGAGTCAACAGGTGCCAAGTGTTGGCATGTGGGTGAGTGGCGACACGTGGCGGTCTTCGCATGCTAGTGGTGCTAAAGTATCGTGTCAGCTAGTGTATCAGTAGGGCTATCAATGGGCCAAGCCCGGCCCAAGCCCAACACTATCTTTTCTAGGCCCAAGCCTGAGTGGCATCGGCCGGCCCAGACCCAACTAATCCACCAAATTATAAAGTCGACCTCAGCTCGGTCTAGTCCAAAAATTTTTAATAAAATTTATTAATGTTATTAAAAAATACATGTAAGAGTATCGATCGACCAAATACTTAATATCAATTGACCAATTTGGAGTTCAATCAACCGAAAGCGTAATATCAGTCGACCGATTTGAGGTTCGATCTACCAAAAGCTGAATATCAGTCGACCGATTTGGAGTTAGGCCAACCGAAAGCTTAATATTAAGGGCCCATCGGGCCCACTCGAAATGCCCAAGCTTGGCTTAAATTTTAAACAGGTCGGGTCTTAGGCCCATCCAAAAGCCCGCAGGCATAAAGAAGCATGGAGGCTCGGCCCAATGTCGAGCAAGTCCCACGGGCCTATAGGGCCGACTCGGCCCACTGACAGTCCTACGTGCCAGGTGTTGGGTTGTTGATTGCATCGTGATTAGGTGTCACGTTCTGAACGCGTCTACTTCCTATGACTCGTTCTCAGCTAATCACAACTTCCTCCAATGATGTGTCCTCAGTGTCGGGCCTATTTGTCGAAATCGCTCTCCGACCATTTCCTCTCCCTCGCTCCGTCCTTGTCCTCCTAGGAAGTATTATCTTACTCTCACCAAAAGGGTAGCCTTAACTCCAATGTGACCCCTAATTAACCCCTACTATATGACACCAAATCAACTACTCCTCCTATGAGACCCCTAGTTAACCCCTATCACCCTTTCCATTGCCTTCTTAAAGCCTATAAATCGACATGTGGTGGGAAGAGGGCAACAATAAGAAAAGAGAGGGAGAAGAGAAGGAAAGGAGGAGAAAGAGAGCGGTACGAGAAGAAAAGAGATAGTGTGTACCGAGAGAGAGAAAGGGAAAGTGTGTTTCATTTCTTAAGGAATTTTTGCCTGTGGGGAAATCATAGAAGTGGTAGGCAAAGGATATATTGTACTCAAACTTATTTTATTATTTTAATATCAATTTATGCTTAGACTCACTATTCTTTTGATGTTTCGGCATTGGACTTCAGTCAATTTATCTGTCTCATTTAATTGTACCGTCTAACTACTCTGTTTTATCGTGCAATTGTTGAATTTACATCACTTTGATATCCGATCATTTATCTTGACCACCCTGAGGATTTTATGGATTGAAACCCCTATAAACATCCATCAGAGTGAAGTCGTCGCCTCAAGACAATGAGTTGTTATGAAAAACCTAATGGATTGCCGTAAAAAGTGTATAGTTAGGTAGGGATCCGTCCCTCGCTAGCGCATTTACTAAGACTCTGGTGCATGTTGTCTAGGCACCAAGTGATATATATGTATGTATGGCCTCAATGGTGGCTTGTGATACATGTCTAATTATGAAAGTGGAACCTTGAGATGCTTGTTGTGGTAAATTATACAGAATTGAGAATACATTTTTTAAAAAAAATTATACTTCATTTGCTACATTGTTATGCGTCCTTAACTTGCCTCCTTTTGTCTATTGTAATTTTGATTATGAATATATAGATTACATAAATTTTGTTATCATTATAATGCATGGGTACAACTTGATGCCTACTGAGTAGTTGACTCATGTAGTTTTAACGTTTTCATTTTCAGGAGATCCAAGAGTTGCCTCGAGATTCCCGCCCATGAAGGAAATTAGATTTTCTTCATTTTGTAGATGTTCACTATATTGTGACTAATTATATCTTGTAAATATAATGTCAATATGAGATGACTATCATATGAATGACGGTTGTGACAAGTTACTTGTCTTGTGGATAAATTGCATACTCCCAACGTGTTACGTGTGTGTGATTCCATTTGAATGTGACGTCCCCAACTTCGAGGTGAGCACGAGTTGTTGTGCCAAACTTGGGGGCGTTACAGAAGGTGGTATCAGGGCCCTGAGAGATTATAATTTTAAGCCACTGCCATCAAGGTTAGGTGACAAGTAACTTAGGAGTATGCAATTTATCCACAAGATTGTAATTTTATGCCACTGAATACTGAGAGAGAAAGAGGAAGTGTGTTTCATTTCTCAAGGATTCTCTGTCCGTGGGGAAATCATAGAAATGCTAGGCAAAGGATATGTTAGTCCCATATTTATTTTATTATTTTAATCTCAATTTATGCATCAAGCTGTAATTTATATAATCTACATACTCATAATCAAAATTATAATGGACAAAAGGAGACGAGTTAAGAACATATAACTAATAATGTAATAAATGAAACATAAATTAAAAAACCATGTATTCTTAATAGTTAATTCTATATAATTTACCACAATTATCTCAACATTCCACTTTCATAATTGGACATATATTACAAACCATCATTGAGGCCATACATACGTGTATATCACTCAGTGCCTAGACAACATGCACTAGAATCTTATTAAACGCACAACCGAGAGATGGATCTCTACCTAACTTCACACTTTTTACGACGATCCATTAGAATTTTCATAATGACTCGTTGCCCTGAGCCAACGATTTCACACCGACGGATGCTTATAGGGATTTTAGTCAATAAAATCCTCGGGTGGCAATATCTATAGCATATTCACATTCATACTTTATGAATTTATTCTATCGAAATATTACAAATGATCGAGCACATAATATCATAACAGAAAATATGAAACTAATTGTAGGTGCAAGGTCATGGTTTCAGAAAAAGGTTAATAGGGTGTTTGGGAGCAATTTAAAAAAAAACTATTTCTACCTAAAAAATCATGTTGGATTCGTTTTTAACTTTAAATTTAAAATTATGGCAACGTGATGTTATCTGTTTGATAAAAACATCAAAAATTTTAAAAATTATGTTGATGTGTTTGGGGGCGCCGGGGGGTCGTCGGGGGAGGGGGAGGAGAAGGGCGCGGGGGGGGGGGGGGGGGGGGGTGTGGACACGGGATTTTTTCTTCACTTTATCCTCCCCCATCATGTGTGGGGAAGTTCGTTTCATTTATCTAGTTTTGACTTTGTGTTGCGGGGCGTGCCAGCCTGCCTGCCAGGCAGAAGTAAGGGTCTGCGCAATGCAGAGAAAGAATTTTTATATATCCGTGAAACGGATGGGTGCGCCGTGTTTTGATCTGAACTTCTTTGATTCCGTGCCTTTTAATCATCAGGCGATTGGGGTGGCGTGTGCTAGACCCCTGTCTCCATCGATCGGAATCGATGTTACATTTACATCGAGTTAAAAGTCTTAGGTGTCATATTAACACCTATTTCAACCCGAATACCATTTCATAGCGTGGGCGAGAATATATGCATCTGTAAGAAATTTCAAGACAACAATTTTTGCTTTGTTTATTTTGAACAGAATGAGTCCAAGTTTGAAAAATAGGGTTGTCTTTTTGAAAAGAGTATGAGTTTCCTTGTCATGGGCAGGAATATGCCCGTGTTAGCGAAATTAAGATCTTAGTTGAAATGTATGCATATAAACACATAGTTATGAACATACGAGTAAATTTTAGGACGGAATTTCCATTTAGACGGAGTATCCTTAAGGAAATATATACATATGATTGTACTTACATGGATATGTTCTCGGGTAGAACCCCTACGTGGGCAGAGTTCAACTCAGGATTCATATCCGTATGATCATAGACTCACAATTATATGAGTATGTATTTGAGGAGAATTTCTGTTTAGACAGAGTTTCCTCAAGAAAACATATGCATATAAGCATGAGATTATGATTATAAAGATATGCTCTTGAGCAGAATCCCTGCTTGAGCAGAGTCTCCTCAAAGGAACATATACATGTGAGTACAAGGCATCTAAATGTCCGTACCCATAGAGTCTTGCTCGATATGGAGGCATTTAGAGCACAAACATACAAGGGTATTTAAATACCATATGTTCATAGAGACTTGCTCGATATGAACAGTATTTAAATCCCGGAATCCCCACAGAGACTTGCTCGATGTGGGGTATAAAATATATCAAGGTAAGGACATACAAAGGGTGTTTAAATACCATATGTCCATAGAGACTTGCTCGATATGGACGGTATTTAAACCCCTGAATCCGCACAGAGACTTGCTCGATGTGGGGTATAAAATATACCGAGATAAGGACATACGAAGGGTGTTTAAATACCATATGTCCATAGAGACTTGCTCGATATGGACGGTATTTAAACCCCTGAATCCCCACAGAGACTTGCTCGATGTGGGGTATAAAATATACCGAGATAAGGACATACGAAGGGTGTTTAAATACCATATGTCCATAGAGACTTACACGATATGGACGGTATTTAAACCCCTGAATCCCCACAGAGACTTGCTCGATGTGGGGTATAAAATATATCAAGATAAGGACATAAAAAGGGTGTTTAAATACCATATGTCCATAGAGACTTGCTCGATATGGACGGTATTTAAACCCCTGAATCCCCACAGAGACTTGCTCGATGTGGGGTATAAAATATACCAAGAGAGAGACATACAAAGGGTGTTTAAATACCATATGTCCATAGAGAGTTGCTCGATATGGACGGTATTTAAACCCCTGAATCCCCACAGAGACTTGCTCGATGTGGGGTATAAAATATACCAAGAGAGAGACATACAAAGGGTGTTTAAATACCATATGTCCATAGAGACTTGCTCGATATGGACGGTATTTAAACCCCTGAATCCCCACAGAGACTTGCTCGATGTGGGGTATAAAATATACCAAGAGAGAGACATACAAAAGGTGTTTAAATACCATATGTCCATAGAGACTTGCTCGATATGGACGGTATTTAAACCCCTGGATCCCCACAGAGACTTGCTCGATGTGGGGATGTGGCGCGAGGGAGATGTCGGAGCCATATACGATGGCGATCTCCCGCTCTTTTCCACGTTATCGGGCACTCCTCACTCCATATTGAACAAGGAATGGGCCAATACCTTCACTCCAAACCAAGAACTTGGAAGAACAAGTTGAAGGGGATTGGAAGAAGGAAGCTTTTCTATTTCTGAAAATTTCAGAACCAGGACCTTACAAGGCTTGGAGGGACTGGTTTACAAGGGTTTTTGGGGACTGTTTTTCACAGCATGTAGGGGCTCTTGAGGGCTTGGTGGCCGGCCAGCATATGGGGGGGCTTATGGTGTTTTTCTCCACACTTCAGATGGAGGGGGTGCCTCCCCTTTTATAGGGGAGGGCCTCTCCTCCCCTCCCTGCATAAACAGGAGAAGGAGGGGGGAGAACCCCCATTTCGGTTGGGGGGGGGGGGGGGGGGGGGGGGGGGGTTCCCCTCCAACCTGTTTTATATAAAACAGGTTGGGGTGTGAGCACCCCCCCAACCTGTTTAACATTAAACAGGTTGGGGGGGTTCCCCTCCAACCTGATTTATATAAAACCGGTTGGAGGGGGAGCACCCCCCCAACCGGTTTTATGTTAAGAAGTTGGAGGGGGCCTTCCCTCCAACCGGTTTAATATTAAACCGGTTGGAGGGGGGGCCTCCAACCTGTTTAATATTAAACAGGTTGGAGCCCTCCAACCGCCCTCTCTTCTCCCCTTCCCCTTAGACCTAAGGAGTGTTTTGAAATGGGGGGAAGGATTGCCTATAAATAGGCTATAAGGGCCTCATTTTGGGGGGACTGATTTGCTGAAATCCCGCTTCCCTTGCTCGGAGTTTTGCTCGGTGAAGAGTTGCCGTTGCATCCTTGGAGCTTCTGCGGCCAACTTGTTCTTGTGCTTGTACTTGTACTTCATACTTGGTCTTTATGGATCTCGTATTGTTGGATTTCTTCCATGTATCTGTATCTCACAATTGGTCTTCATGGACCTTGTGCTGCCGGATTTGTGCCGTGTTGTATTTGTATTTGTATTTGTCACTTGGTCTTTATAGACCTCGTCCGTGTATTTGTATCTCTCAGTTGGTCTTCATGGACCTTGTGCTGCCGGATTTGTTCCGTGCTGTATTTGTATTTGTATTTGTATTTGTCACTTGGTCTTTATAGACCTCATGCTGCTAGATTTTTCTTCCATGCCATATTTGTACTTCAATGTTTAGTACAAGGCGTTAATTTCTTCCGACTTGTTCGGAGACTTAACGCGGCTTGAAGAGTTGTTGGTTTATCCTTGAAGGGAAGTACCCAGGATGTTGTCTGTAACTTTTTGGGGTTCAACAGGGGGGGTCGCTGGGTGGGGGGGGAGAAGGGCGCAGGGGGGGCGGGAGAGGGGGATGGTGCCGGCGGGGGGGTGGGGGGAGAAGGGCGCAGGGGAGGCGGGGGAGGGGGAGGGCGTCGGTGGGGGGGTTGGGGGGTCGCCGAGTGAGGAGGAGAAGGGCGTAGGGGGGAGGGGGAGGGCGCCAGCGGGGGGTGGGGGGGTCGCCGGCGCGGGAGAGGGGGGGTTGTGAGAGAGAGTTGTGTTTTTAAAATAAAAATAGGTTCATACTTGTTTTTGTTTTGGGAGAGATTTACATAGAGTAAAAATTCTTCCCTAAAAAAAAAAACTACTTACCAAACATGTCTTTGTGTCTGTCCTCTCTCTTTTTTAAATTTTAGAGAAAAAAGAGGTAAAAAACTACAACCAAACACCCCATAATATAGTGATTCGTGTAGTATAACTAACACGGAAACTTTGAGACCACGATGTCCTAAAATTTCAAAGGGTCCTATGTACCTTGGACTAAGTTTGCCACATTTCCCAAAGTGCATTATACCTCTGGTTGGGGAAACTTTGAGAAAAACATAGTCGCCTACTTGGAAGATCAGCTCCCTCTTCTTCTTGTCGGCATAACTCTTTTGGCGGCTTTCGACAGCAAATAACCACTTTGTAATCAAGGCAATCTTCTCTGAACAGTCATGAATTTGCTAAGGTCCAATCCATCTCCTCATACCACTCTCTTGCCAACAGACTGGAGAGCTGCACGGCCTGCCATATAAGGCCTCGTAAGGCGTCATTCCGATACTCGCTTACTAACTATTGTTATAAGTGAATTCCATTAATGGAAGATGGTCCTCTGAATTGCCTTTCCACTTGATACTACAAACTCTAAACATATCTTTAAGAGTTTGAATAGTCCTTTCTGATTGGTCATCTGTCTGAAGGTGCAAAGCTAAGCTGAACTTTAATTGTGTGCCTAAGGATTGCTGCAAACGTTTCCAGAATTTGGCTATGAAATGTGGGTCTTGATCTGAAATAGTTGAGATAGGAATTCCATGTAGGCAGATAATCTCAGAAATATAGTCTTGCCATTTCTTCTTACGAAATCTTCTTAGAGATTGGCAAAAAGTGAGCAAATTTAGTGAATTTATCTATAATTACCCAGATAATATCATGCTTCCTTTTGGTCAAAGGTAGTCCTGAATCCTGATCATGGTTTGCCGAATCGGAATCGGAAGGCGAATCGGGTTGCTCCTAACTCGCCCCGATTCCCCCAGAATCGGTCTGAATCGGACCTATTGACATGGGTATATTATATATATAATATATCATATGATATATATATATATATATATATTATTACATATATCATATTTCAGACACATTTATATTGATTAAATACATATATGTAATATATATCATATTTATAATGTATAACCAAGGTTTGCCGCATCGGGGAATCGGGGCGAATCGGGTTTTTCCTGGTCTGCCACGATTCGCCAGAATCGGACCGATTCGCATGGGAATCGGATGAGAATCAGTCCGATTCGATGGGAATCGGGCGAATCGGGTTTCTCCTGATTCGCATCGATTCGCCCGAATCGGACCGATTCGATCCGATGCGCCAAACCATGTGTATAACATATATTACAAATATGATATATATATATATATATATATATTAAAGGGAATCGAGGAGAATCAGGGATCGGGTTTCCCCTAATTCGCACCGATACGGGGGAATCGGGCCGATTCGCCCCGATTCGGCAAACCATGGTCCTGATATGAAATCCAATGTTATATGCTCTCATTTCCATTTTGGGAGTTCCATAGCTTGTAAAAGCCCTCTAGGTTTCTGATGCTCAATTTTCACCTGTTGGCAAGTTAACCATTTAGAGATAAATTTAGTAATATCTCTTTTCATCTCGTTCCACCAGAAGCTTCTTTTTATATCTTGATACATTTTTATGCTACCAAGATGAATGGAAAATTTTGAGTTGTGGGCCTCAATCATTAAATCACTCATTCAACTTGGATCATTGGGTACACATAATCTGCCTCTAAATAAAACAGCCTCATTCGGTCCACAAGTGAAATCTTCCCTTTCTAATAATTTCTGTGTAGTAGGATCTAGTATTTGAGTATCTACAATACAATCCCATAATATAGGGGTAGCCATGAGATGGGCAATTATTGACTAACTGCTGCTAACTTCTGGTTTACGCTCGATCACATTCTCCATACTTTTCCAACTGCGATGCAAGTTTAGTGCCATCAATTTTCGACTAAGTGCATCAACCACAACATTTGCCTTGCATGGGTGATATTGGAGTGAGAAGGTGATAACCTAATCTAAGATCAATTTTTAAGAAGGCATTGGCAAATTGTAGTTGGTCAAATTGTCAAATAAATCCTCAATCCTCACAAGTGAGTATTTGTTTTTCACCGTGGCTTGATTCAACTTCTGATAATCTATAAACAATCTCATAGATCTGTCCTTCTTTCCCACAAATAATATAGGGGCTCCCAAAGGAGAGATATTCGATTTGATAAAACCTCTTTCTAGAAGCTCTTAAAGTTGTTTCTCCAGTTCTGTCAATTCTGTTGGAGTCATCCTATAAGGTGCTATGGAAATAAGAGAGGTTCTCAAAATAAGTTCAATCGTAAAGTCAATCTCATGAATTAGTGACAGGCTATGAAGATCTTCTGGATAGACATCCACAAATTTCCAAACAAATTCTATGTATTCTATTGATTTATTGCGCTTGCCCTTGAGCACTACACTAGCTAAAAAGACTTTACAACCTTGGTTTAGTAGCTCAATGACTTTCAAGGCTGAGACCATGGTATGCAATCTCGCGAGAATCTCGCGAGATCGGTCTCGGCCCCTCCCCGAGAAACGAGATGGCCGAGATATGTCTTCAGGGTTCAGGCAGGGTTGTCAGTTAGTATCCTCTTCAGGCAGGGTTGTCAGGACCCCTTATTTACCTGAATACCATTTAAGTAAATGTTATCATTGTTTCATTTACTTAAGATATTACATGTAAATAAGGAAGTACCCCCCATTTGAATCCAATAAAATATCAAAAAAATCATATCTCTTACAAATAAAAAGTCAACTCTCCCATCCAAGAAGAAAATCGTGATTTCGATGGTTCCAATCAAAATAGTGACTTTCTAATCTTTCATAATTTGTTATAATTTGACATATCTAAAAATTTCATAATTCAAATAAACCTAATAGAATACTAAAAATCTAAAGTCCGGTAAAAAAAGTCAAACGTGCACATGACTTCTCCAAGGGAGCCACTCTTCTACTGACAACACTTAGTCTGCTTGAGACCTCTCAGGATTTGGTCAAACCTAAGCTATCATCACCTAAACTCATGAGATTTTTCACTTTCTAATTGAAAATAAACTAGAATCCTAAGGAGAGAAAAATCAAAATGCACATCTCGAAGTCCAATTCTCACACTCTTGTTGTATGATATATGTGAACCTATGTCATCCATGGTTGAGGCTTGAGAATGTATGTAATTATCTATGTTCCTTAAGGAATTATCCATGTGAACCTATGTGATCCACACTTTTATGTTATCCCGATCTCCCGAGATCTCTCCGAGATCTCTCCGAGATCTCTTCTCTTTGACCCTCCCGAGACGAAGCCGAGATCCGATATGGCAAACCTTGGCTGAGACGATGGTCCTGTTTGACTTATGCTTAGGACACTAACCATGGAATTCTTCCTCGTCAGACTTCTGAAACAAAATCCTCTTATAACGATAATATAAAAGAGCATGGTTTTCTTCTAGCCAGTTGTTGGAACGCGGAATTATCTTTAAGATTTTATCGGGGCTCTTCTATTTTCGAGCGTGCCAGACTGTTTACAAGAAACAGACAAATAGATTTTTTGTGAGGGACATCAGGTGTAAACCCTGGAACCCTCGAATATTTCATTTCATTTATATTTTATTTCCGCGTGCGTCCGTATTTTCAAGCGATTGGAGTGGTCGTGTACTGGACCGTTTCCCACCAACCGGAGTCGGTGTTTCATTTACATCAAGTAAAAACTCGAATACCTTCGATGCGATATGTTTGCTAAAAGACCTTATGCCGAAGTTTAGAAGAAATAGATGACAAGTAAATTTCCACAAGTTGCTCAAGTGCATTCATGACATTCACATCGGCGCCTTTAATGGGATTTTTGTATCTCCATTAGGCGTTTACAATATATGCCATTTACATTTGCGCTCGCGACGGGGTGTTTGTGCCTGCGTCGGGCGTCTACATAATACATCATTTTGTTTTCGCTCGCAACGGGGTGTTTGTGCCTCCATCGGGCGTGTACAACATGTGATGATTGCATTCACGTCGACGACGGGGTGTTTGTGCCTCCGTCGGGCGTGTACAACATGTCATTTCATTTACGCTCACAACGAGGTGTATGTGCCTCCGTTGGGCGTTTACAAAGCATGTCATTTCATTCATGTAAACGACGGGGTGTTTGTGCCTCCGTCGGACCTTTACACGTTGTCATGTTTGCATTTCCGTCGACAACGGGGCATTTATGCCTCCATCGAACAATATGCCCCAACGTATGCCATTTCGTGACACCGGAGGACTCATGCAACAACAATACTGGATGTTGGGTCTTATATGATGACCTGCAGAGTGATCAGCAAGATCTTTCCTCCCAGCGGCACGAACAGGGCAGAGAGGCCCAAAGCACGCACACGGAAAGCAGAGAGAATCCTCGACGCTCGGGGAACTCAAGCGCGAGAGCGAGAGTCTTGAGTGGGTTTTCTTCCCAGGAACGCGCCTTGTGTGGAGGGCTGCCCCTCTATTTATAGGGCGCTAGCAGGTGGTTTGGCGGGGGTGTGCGGTTCGGCGGGGGTCGAAGCGCACGGGCGCCGAACCAGCAGGGCCGCCGGACCACTCGCGCGGGGCCGCCAGACCAGCAGGGCCGCCGGAACAGCAAGGGCGCCGAACCAGGGCCAAGGGGCGCCGGGCCAGGGGCCTGTGGACACGGGATTTTTCTCTCTCTTTTCTCCTTTCCATTTATGTTTAAAGTGTTTGTTCATTTATCTATATTTTGATTTCGTATTGCGGGGCGTGCCAGCCTGCCTGCTAGGCAGAAGTAAGGGTCTGCGCAATGCAGAGAAAGAATTTTTGTATATCCGTGAAACGGATGAGTGCGCCGTGTTTTAATCTTAACTTCTTTGATTCCGTGCCTTTGAATCATCAGGCGATTGGGGTGGCGTGTGCTGGACCCCTGTCTCCATCGATCGGAATCGATGTTACATTTACATCGAGTTAAAAGCCTTAAGTGTCGTATTAACACTTGTTTCAACCCGAATACCATTTCATAGCATGGGCGAGAATATATGCATCTGTAAGAATTCCAAGACAACATTTTTGTTTTGTTTATTTTGAACAGAATGAGTCTAAATTTGAAAATAGGGTTGTCTTTTTGAAAAGAGTATGAGTTTCCTTTGTGGAACTTGTCATGTAGCTTGCAATGGGCAAGAACATGCCCGTGTCAGCGAAATTATCTTCTGAGTATATACTCGTCTCCAGGGACAAGATCTATGTTGAAATGTATGCATATAAACACATAGTTATGAACATACGAGTAAATTTTAGGACGGAATTTCCGTTTAGACGGAGTGTCCTTAAGGAAATATATGCATGAGATTGTACTTACATGGATATGTTCTCGGGTAGAACCCCTGCGTGGGCAGAGTTCAACTCAGGAATCATATCCGTATGAACATAGACTCGCGATTATATGAGTATGTATTCGAGGAGAATTTCTGTTTAGACATAGTTTCCTCAAGAAAACATATGCATATAAGCACGAGATTACAATCATACAGATATGCTCTTGAGCAAAATCCCTACTTGAGCAGAGTCTCCTCGAAAAAACATATACATGTGAGTACAAGGCATCTAAATGTCCGTACCCATAGAGTCTTGCTCAATATGGAGGCATTTAGAGCACAACATACAAGGGTATTTAAATACCATATGTCCATAGAGACTTGCTCGATATGAACAGTATTTAAACCCCGAAAAATCCCCACAGAGACTTGCTCGATGTGGGGTACAGAATATACCAAGATACAAACATACAAGAGTATTGTGCTTGTATGGATCATGGTTTGCCGAGTCGGAATCGGAAGGCGAATCGGGTTGCTCCTGATTCGCTCCGATTCCCCCCGAATCGGTCCGAATCGGACCGATTCGCATGGGTATATTATATATAATATATATAATATGATATATATATTGCAGATATATTATATGTATTACATATATGATATAATATTATATATATTTATATTATATATAAAGGGAATCGGGGCGAATCAGGCGAATCAGGGATCGAGTTTCCCCTGATCCGCTCCGATTCGGGGGAATCGGGCCGATTCGCCCCGCCATGACAAACCATGGTATGGATATGTTCTCGGGCAGAACCCCTGCGTGAGCAGAGTTCATCCTAAGAATCATATACATATGATCATAAGGTCATGATTATATGGATATGTATTTGAGCAGAACTTCTATTTATACAGAGTTTTCTCAAGAAAACATATGCATATAAGCACGAGATTAGGATCATATGGATATCTTCTTGGGCAGAACTTCTGCTTGGGCAGAGTCTCCTCGAAGAAACATATACATACAAGAACAAACGGCATCTAAATGCACATCCCCATAGAGACTTGCTCGATATGGAGGCATTTAGAGCACAAACATACAAGGGTATTTAAATACCATATGTCCGTAGAGTCTTGCTCGATACGGACAGTATTTAAATCCCGAAAAATCCCCACAGAGACTTGCTCGATGTGGGGATATGAAATATACAAACATACAAGGGCATTTAAATACCATGTGTCCATAGAGACTTGCTCGATATGGACGGTATTTAAATCCCGAAGAATCCCCACAGAGTCTTGCTCGATGTGGGGATATGAAATATGCAAACATACAAGGGCATTTAAATACCATGTGTCCATAGAGACTTGCTCGATATGGACGGTATTTAAATCCCGAAGAATCCCCACAGAGACTTGCTCGATGTGGGGATATGAAATATACTGTAGAACTTTGGAGAAACCCTTCATGGAGGGGACGAGGAGATGTCGAAGCCGTATACGATGGCGATCTCCCGCTCTTTTCCCCGCTATCGAGCACTCCTCACTCCATATTGAGCCAGAGATAAACAAATACCTTCACGCCAAATCAAAAGATTGGAGGAAGAACACTTTTGCTATTTATTTCAAAACAAGAGGAGGGGTTTACAAGGCTTGGGGGACTGGTTTACAAGGATTTGGGGTTGCAAACAGCAGGGATTTTTGGGGGACTGGTTGGCCAGCATATGGGGGTTTTCTGGGGGTTTTTCCCTCTCTTCAGATGGAGGGGGTGCCTCCCCTTTTATAGAGGAGGGCCTCCTCTCCCCCTGCTGCATGGCAGCAGAAGAATGAGAGGGGGAGAGGCCCCTGTCCGGTTGGGGGGGAATTCCCCCTCAACCGGTTTAATGTTAAACTGGTTGGTGGGGGAGCACCCCCCAACCTGTTTAATATTAAACAGGTTGGGGGGGTTTCCCCCCAACCGGTTTAATATTAATCCGGTTGGGGGTGTGAGCACCCCCCAACCTGTTTAACATTAAACAGGTTGGGGGGGTTCCCCTCCAACCTGTTTTATATAAAACCGGTTGGAGGGGGAGCACCCCCCAACCGATTTTATATTAAAAAGTTGGAGGGGGCCTCCCCTCCAACCGGTTTAATATTAAACCAGTTGGAGGGGGAGCCTCCAACCTGTTTAATACTAAACAGGTTGGAGCCCTCCAACCGCCCTCTCTTCTCCCATTCCCCTTAGACCTAAGGGGTGTTTTAAAATGGGGGGAAGGATTGCCTATAAATAGGCCAATAAGGGCCTCATTTGAGGGATACCAAATTCACTAAAATCCTGCTTCTTTGTTCGGAGTTCTGCTTGGCAAAGAGTTGCATTTGCATCTTTGGAGCTTCTGTCGCCGATTCGTTCTTGTGCTTGTATTTGTACTTGTACTTGGTCTTTATGGACCTCGTCCGTATATTTGTATCTCACAGTTGGTCTTCATGGACCTTGTGCTGCCGGATTTGTTCCGTGTTGTATCTGTATTTGTATTTGTCACTTGGTCTTTATAGACCTCATGCTGCTGGATTTTTCTTCCATGCCATATTTGTACTTCAATGTTTAGTACAAGGCGTTAATTTCTTCCGACTTGTTCGGAGACTTAACGCGGCCTGAAAAGTTGTTGGTTTATCCTTGAAGGGAAGTGCCCAGGATGCTGCCTGTAATTTTTTAAGGTCCAACAGGGCCAAAGGGCGCCGGACCAGAGGCCAAAAGGGGGCGCCAGGGGCGTCAGACCAGGTGGGCCCCACCCCCGCGCTGGTCCGGCGCGGGTGGCACCCGCGCCCGGTCTGGCGAGGGTGGCCCCGGGCCGGTTCGGCAGGGGTTGGCCCCCGCGCTGGTCCGGCGGGGGTTGGCCCCGCGCTGGTCCGGCGGGGGTGGCCCCCCTCGGGCCGGCTCGGGGGGGCCCGCGCTGGTCCGGCGGCGGTCCCCCGCGCTGGTCCGGCGCGGGTGGCCCTCCCTTGGCCGCCTCACCTCCCTGGCCCGCCTATATAAAGAGTGGGCCTCCCATTCTTTGGCCATTTTCCACGGGAGAAAGCTTTGGGGATTTGTTTGTTGGTTGACGACCATGCAGCGCACATGCACACGCGCACCCACACACGTTTGACATGCATTCCACGTGCGTTTTTGTCCGTTTCACATGCGTTTGTCCCCGTTTTCGGAGGGCAAGAGCATTTGACTCTGTTGGACACGTGGACTTTGTGCACGAGCTCGGACGCTTCTCTGGACGTCGACTTTTGCTCGCTGAGGAGTGTATGTTCCGCCCCGACGAAGCTTTGAACGTCGCATTTCGGGTGCATAGCCCGGATCACTTCGGACTAGCATGCGGACTCGGACCCGTTTATCTCAGGTGTCCGAGTGGGTGTAGCTTTCTGGGCGAATTTGTCGCCTGGGGCTCGTTTAGATCCCGATATTTTTCGGGTTCAACACCAGTCCATCCCTAGGATGACATCAAAATCTTTCATGTCAAGCAAGAATAATTCGGTTTGAACTTTGAAAGAGTCTCTTATCGATATAAATATTGACAAAGAGAATTATGTGAAGAGAGGTGACACTTTCTCCTGTAGGCGTGCTAATTACCATTTCACCTCCAAAGGTTTAGGTAGGACGATTTTCAAGTGAGCAGGCAAAGATAGTAGAAATGAAGGAAGACATAGCACCAAGGTCGAATAACACTCTAGCATAAACACCGTCATTAAAAGTGTACCTTCTACCATTGGCGGTGTGGCTTTTACTTCCTCATTCGTTATAGCATATACTTGCCCCGGGAATTGTTCTCTTCTGGCCTTGGTTTGGCACTTCAAGACAGTTTCTAACAAGATGACCCATTTCCCAGCAAGCAAAGCATCTATGACTTGCCCTCCAACACTATTTCCAGGATAGGAATGCCAGCACTATACATAGTTGGGATGAGAAGTTGGTTTGGTTGCAGGTGTTGGGGAAATGATTGGTCTCTTAAACTTTTCCACATCCTGTCGGGTTTGTGGCAGGGGTGTTGTTCTCGTGCAATTTCTTCTGCTCCTCCATAACCTACAATTTTTATTTATAAGGTCATATACTACCACCATAAAACCCTAAAAATCTGTCCTATTAGGAATGTTAACTTCTTACATGTTGTTTTTCTTTTCCGCTAAGTGAGCAACCCTGAACGCTTTTGCATAAGTGGTAGGGTCGGGGTTGCTATGAATCGGCAGATATTGCCCCTTAAGCCGTCAACAAACTTCTTAAGTTTTCGGCATGGATCGTCATAAATATAAGGTGCATAAACTCCAAGCTCGGAAAACTTGGACTCATAATCGGCCATAGGCAGGTTGCCTTGCTGCAAGTCCAAAAACTCTCTCTCCTTCTGGTCAAAGATGTGCTCAGGAAAAAAAATTTCCTTGAAAACTTCCAAAAACTCCTCCCAAGAAATATCACCTTCGGGGTCAGCAAAGGTTGTACACAGCATTGCCACCAAACATTCATCTAGCCTTGCAACATATAGGTTGCTATATATATATATATATATATCTATATATATAATATACCCATGCGAATCGGTCCGATTAGGACCGATTCTGGGGGAATCGGGGCGAATCAAGAGCAACCCGATTCGCCTTCCGATTCCGATTCGGCAAACCTTAAACCCTATGTTCATTAACTTAAACCCTATCCTCTTTCAGGTACCTCATGACTCAAAATTCCTTTTCCAACTTATAGATCCATGAGTTGGCAGCCTCGGGGTGGCTCTCCCCCTTAAATGAAGGAGGCGTCAATCGCAGAAATCTTTCCATATTGGGAGTGGCATTTTGTCGAGTGGTAGGTTGCAACTGTTGTTGTGACAACTGTTGTTGCATCTGAAGGAACCCTTGGAAGATTTGCATGAACCCTCCAAGATCCGCCATCCCTACTTGGCACTCCTGGGTTGACACACGCTCCTTGATCGGAGCCACCCGAAGCATGATCTTCCATATTTGAGATACCCAGTACAAGAATATCTTTTTCTGACGACATATTCTGTCAAAATAAAATAAATTCTCGAATGAGTGGACAATGTCCAAAAATTAGGGAACGGTGTGAAACCAAACAAGTCGCCAATATATATATATATATATATATATATATATATATATATATATATATATATATATATATATATGTATGTGTGTACATATATATTTATGCTTGCAAACTTATATTACATACTTGACTAGACCCTTCTTATATGATGCTAAATAGCCTATGTGAACTCACATGCCTTACTTATTATAACTATAGTTCTCATTCTGCATTCCCTTGGTCAGCACCAATGGGTTTGACACGGCCGGGGGAATTCTGTAGTAAGGTGTCCTTGGCCCCCACACCGTTCACATGTAACCCACCAATCCAACATTGGATCTAAATATGTTGGGGGTGATTGTTGCCAAATCATTGAGTCTAGATTCACAAGGGGTAGTGATTGTTCCCATCCTCCAAAGTATGGGTTCATTGGCAATGGTTCAACGAGATGTGTTAGTAAAATGGTTTGGCTTCACGTAAGGTAGAGGGTTCATTGTTAAACCAGCAGACTCGTGTAGCAAACTTCCGTTATGACCAACCCTAGCAACAATCTCCTTTACAGTGTCCCACTGGCACTCGATTTTCTCTTTCAATTTGTCTTGCTTTTCAGCAAGACGGTCAAGCATGATGTTTATCTCATCTATTTGTTTCTCGACTCTCATCTATTTGTTTCTCGACTCTCGCGAAGCCACCACTGTCCTAGAATGAGGAGGCCTCAAAATGATTATATACCATAGTCACAATTTGTTTCTTAATCGAAAAATACAATTCCTTTTGTTCACTCACATATTTTTCCCCCGCCTCTTTCCACTTCTGCAATCAATCGAGTAATTACTTTTTGGAGCCGTCAGGCATGGAATTCTGAAATAAACATCATCCCATATTAAATTCCAAACCTATCCGAGTATTCATTTCTATCAATAGTCCTCTGGTTCTTCCTATTATTGTCGTCTAACTTTGATGGCAATGGCTTAAAGTTACAATCTCCCAGGGTACTGATACCATCTTCTGTAATGCCCCTAAGTCCGATACAACAACTCGTGCTCACCTCGGAGTTGGAGACGTCACAGTCAAACGGAATCACACACGTTGGGAATATGCAATTTATTCACAAGACAAGTAACTTGTCACAACATCATTCATATAATAGTTGTCTCATATTTGTATTATATTTACAAGATATATATAGTCACAGTACAATAAACATCTGCAAAATAAAGAAACCTAATTTCCTTCTTGGGTAGGTCCCGAGGCAACTCCTGAATCTCCTAAAAACGAAGATGTTAAAACTACGAGAGTCAACGACTCAATAGGCATTAAGTTGTACCCATGAGTTATAATGATAAAAAATTTCTACAATTTGCATGCTCATAATCAAAACTATAGTGAACAAAAGGAGACAAGGACATGTAACCAATGATGTAATAAATGAAATATAAATTTTTAAAAAATCCATTCTCAATTCTGCATAATTTACCACAATTATCTCAAGGTTCCACTTTCATAATTGAACATGCATCACAAACCACCATTGAGGCCATACTTGTTCTCTTGAGACAACTTCACCCCGACAAATGCTTATAAGGGTTTCAGTCTATAAAATACTTGGGATAGCAATGTCTATAATATATTCACATTCATATTTTATGAATTTATTCTATCAAAAAATTACAAACAATAGGACACATAATATCATAATAGAAAATATAAAAATAATTATAGGTGCAAGGTCCCGGTTTCAAAATAAGGTTAATTTGCGTGGTATAACTAAAGCGAAAATTCGAGCGACAATTTAATCACGAGCTTAGTATTTAAGTATATACATACATATATATATATATATATATATATATATATATATATAATTACAATAGTAACAAGGTGACAGTAAAGCTGATGAGCGTACAAATTAAGATTGGTCGTAAGCATGGTGTGGCGTGCCGGATCGAATCGGTTTGATTCGGCCGAATCGGATCGAATCAGGAGAAACCCGATTCACGCGATTCCCATCGAATCGGACCGATTCCCATGCGAATCGGCCCGATTCGTCGATGCGTCGAACCTTGGTCGTAAGTATGGTTTGTCGGATCAGATCGAATCGGTCCGATTTGGCCGAATCGGATCGAATCAGGAGAAACCCGATTCGCCCGATTCCCATCGAATCGGACCGATTCCCATGCAAATCGGTCCAATTCTGGCGAATCGTGGCAGATCAGGAAAAACCCGATTCCCCCCGATTCCCCGATGCGGCGAACCTTGGTCGTAAGTTCATTATCTAGGTATCAAAGTGACGTAAATTCGACAATTGCACGATAAAACTGAGTGGTTAGACGATACAACGAAATGAGACAAATAAATTGATGGAGTCTGACATCGAAACATCAAAAGAATGGTGAGTCTAAGCATAAATTGATATTAAATAAATAAAATAAATATGAGCCCAGAGTAACCTTTGCCTACCACTTCTATGATTTCCCCACGGATAGAGAATCCTTAAGAAATAAAGCACACTTCCTCTTTCTCTGTCTCGATACACACTCTCTTCTTGTACCCCCTCTTTCTCGTCCTTCTCTACTCCCTCTATTCTCTTGTCGTTGCCCTTTTCCCACCCCATGCCCATTTATAGGCTTTAAGGAGGCAATGGAAGAGGTGATAAGGTTATCTGAGGGTCACATTGGAATAGGGGTTGATTAGGGATCATATAGTAGGGTTTAATTAGGGGTGACATAGGAAGAAAGACTACCCTTTTGGTGAGGGCAAGATTACCCTCACCAAAACCCATCTTTTTATTATTTATTTTCAATCTTAACACCCACTCTCCTTGTAACAACCATCAAATTTAATTGAATATAGGAAACCCACGAGAGAATCGATGCCCGACCAGATTAGTCATCGTCGAGTCTTGGACTCAATCGAGTCACGGGCTCATAATCGATTCCGTGACTCGAACAAGAATCGAGTCAAAATGTCACTTCGATTAACAGTTCAACTACACTTCGATTATCAGTTCACTTGCTTTGATTACCTGTTCAATTTTATATTGATTACCAGTTCAATTTCAAATCGATTACCAGACCAATTCCATATCAATTACCAGTTCATTTTCACATTGATTACCAGCTCAGTTCCAACACTAGTTAATGACCCTGGTAATTGATGTGAAATTGAACTGGTAATCAAAAAGAAAACAGTCCTTGAAAGTATCGGCCAAAGCCCTCACAAACACGCAAAATATTTTTAAATGTATAAAAATCCAAAAGAAAATAGTCCAATTATTCTAAGTGCCTGTTTAAGACTGAATATACTTATCACCGATTTAAGTCATTGTACTCCACTGCTATTCTTGTTTGAATAAGTCATGACTATGTTCTTGTACCAATTGCTACATCATTTCCTAAACAAACCCCCAGTCATGACTCATGACATCTTTGAATCTCTTACTGAAAGTCTTAACGGTTGTCACTGCAACTAATGGGAAATGTTTAGATTTACACTAGAGCTTCGGCTCTACTGGAAACTCAATGCCTGTGTAATAGGGCTCTGCCAGGGCTAAGGGGAGAGCACCCTGAAGTACATACCGGACCAGTGGGCGCTGGCATTGCACCAATTGACTAACTATTTGATTGTTCTGGACAGAAAATTCCCCTCACTAAAAGTCATTGTTACTAAATGATATTGAATGCATTGAATGACACAGAATCACTACTCTATTCCCATTGATCTCTTTACTAATTATAGTTAATTGTACTTGTTCTCTTTCCAACGACTATGATCCCTAACAATGCTATTTTTGTTTCTAGAAATGATAGGCTCCATGCACTACATAATAAATGTTCTCCTTGTTCTAAATTTGATCCAAAATGTATAATATCTAAACTGTGCTATAAAGATATAATTCCTATTGAGCGATATCACTCATAGTGTGCTACTTAAAAATTTTCAGGTGAATTTGATGAAGAGGCAACTCATAGTCTCATACCGATGGGGAAAGGGACGAGTGATCGAGTGTTTATTGATGGCATCCTAGGGAGAGTTCTTCCTTCTGTTAGAAAAGCATTAGAGGGAAAACAAATGTATTTATAGGCTTGGACTAATGGAATAGAATCAATAGATAACAAGGGAAGGTTTAGACTGAATTTCTCTCACATACTTGTTTTGATTTAAATGTAATTTAGAAGAAGAGACAAGGAATCAAATGGTTATATAGTTACATTTCGGAATGAAGTCTAGCTTTGTGCAGTTAATGCTGTTTTGGATCTCATGTGGGCCCAAGATCGACGTTTCATGTACCAGTGATTTTCATGCTCTTTACATTTTTGGGTCGATTGCAAACTCGGTTCAGTCGATCAATCTGTTATGAGTCTGAATTTTGTAGATATTATTTCTGCTGCAATAGATTAAATCTGCCAATGGTTATATATATATATACACGTGAACAAAAATAATGGTGGCATTTTCCTGGTCGCCACACTCCTCAACAGCAGGTTGTGGACGAGGGTGACGATAGTAGTGCGGCGCTTGGTTGCAAGTTGGTGGTAGCGGTGAACTTGGTGGTAACGAGGTGGCCAACCTACAAGAAGACCTCAACAGGTTTGGTTTATCATTTTAACGGTAGGGTAACATTCCCTCTATTTCATGCAATCGGTTTCTCACGGTCCCTTTGATAGAAGGATGCTTACGAGAGCGTGTTGGGGTTGTTTCCACTGGGAAGAGATCTCAATGAATTGGGCTAGTGAGCTTGGCTCTTCATCTTTTCTTGCCATAGACTTTTGCAATTGGGTGTTCTGATGCATGCGTATGTCGGAGACATGATTTCTCCCTTACTTCCACTCTTTGTGATGTTTCTGGAGCTTTTAGGGCCGGAATGGCCATAATCAAGGGAGCTGGAGCTCTACCTAAGATTGTGCATGAACACGTTACCTTAGCAAGTTACGGTCTGAACGTGCCCTTACGATATAACATGTTCATGTATGTTTTCTAAATGTCGGTAAGTCTAGTCGCATCATAGGTGTGGCATTGAGAATGCATCCCACCTGTTTGACACATTCTTAGGCCTATGACTGAAGTATTCCCTATGACGAGTCCACTCATGTCTCAGAATTCTGGCACGACATTAGAGGTTCAGCCAATAGGCTCAACCTTTTGTCTCCCCGTATTGCTCGGGTCGAGTGGCTTTTTGGGTTTTTCCAAGACTGTGTGTGATCATGTCCATGTTTTTTTGATGCGTTATGAAAGCATCATTCAGTAGAAACGCATTCTTGTAGTGAATGCATTAGCTTCCCCTGTCGCGTTCTAAGATAGTGTCATATATGCAGTTTCGGTGGTTTCCACATACTTTGAGTTCGACGGCTATTAGTGCTATGTTCCTAGCACGAGTGCATGACACCTTACTAGTTGGGTATCCCGATGCTAGTTGCATACAAAGATTGATAGGCCGGTATTTTTGGTCCTTGTGCCTGGAGCACAACTGAGGTTTGGTGTCGTTTTCTTAGACTACCCTTGTTTGTGAGCCTACATCCAGGCTAGGAAAAAATGGTGGGGACATCATTTCGTATTCGACGCTTGAGTGCACTTGTGGTTGGGGGTGTTGGCATGAAAATTTGTCAAAACCCCATTTCCAGAAATCCCAAAGGCACCCCTTGAATGGGGCATATGGGGGCCTATTTATAGGCAAAACCCCAAGCCCTCCCCAACTGATGGAAGTCCCATCGGTTGGAGGGGTGAATCCCCCAACCGATGGTCCTACCATCGGTTGGAGGGGATCTCCCCCCTAACCGATGGGGGTACCATCGGTTAGACCCCTAACCGATGGTCCTCCCATCGGTTAAGGGGGGGGCCACTCCCTCATGCGCATGTAAAGGGGGGGCAAGTGGGCAACCCCTATAAAACCCCCATGCACCCCCTAAGGGCAGGGGGTTCCCTTTTGGCTTCTCCCCTCGGAGAAAGGGTGCTTTCCCCTCCAAAAAATCCAAAAAAAAAAGGAAAAAAAACTCTCTCCCCCAAAATCTCCTCACTTGTTCTTCAAGTTTCTCCGCTCGATGTGAAGGTATTGGTTCTTCTCTCGCTTGGTGCGGAACATCCAATAAGCGCAAAGAAAAAGGAGATCACCTCCATACGGCATCAACATCTCCTCCATCCCCCTCCATGCGGAGCTAGCCTCCATGGAGGGCTTCTCGAAGAAATCATGATACGGTCCATACCCCCACATCGAGCGAGACTCTGTGGGGGCAATATCCTTCGGGATTTAAATACCTTCCATATCGAGCAAGACTCTATGGATATACGGTATTTAAATACCCTTGTTCTCGTGCTCTAAGTGCCTCCATATTGAGCAAGACTCTATGGGTATGAGCATTTAGATGCACATGTTCTCCCCGCCCGTCGAGCAAGACTCCGGGATGGGCGAGTGTTTGTGCTCGTATGGGTATGCATCTTCTTCGTAAGACATACTCATATGTTCACAACGTCGTGCTTATATGTATATGTTCCTTAAAGAAAACTCTGTCCAAGCAGAGGTTCTGTCCGGAAACATACCCATGTAATCACAATTCTGTGTCCATGTGTATATGTTTTCTAAAGAAAACTTTGTCTAAGCGGAGGTTCTGCCCGAAAACATACTCATATGTTCACAACTCTGTGCTTATATGTATATATTTCCTAAAGGAAACTCTGCCCAAACGGAGGTTCTACCAGAAACATATCCATATATCCATAAATATTGTGCTTATATGTATATATTTCCTAAAGGAAACTCTGCCCAAGCGGAGGTTCTACCGGAAACATATCCATATATCCACAAATATTGTGCTTATGTGTATATATTTCCTTAAGGAAACTCCGCCTAAGCGGAGGTTCTGTACGGAAACATATCCATGGATGCACAAAAAGTTGTGTTCATATGTGCATGCTTTCTAAAAAGGGAACCCTGCCTAAACGGAGTTTCTGCCAAAAATATATCCATATGTTCACGAATATATGTTCATGTGAATATGTCTTTTAAAGGAGACTCTGCCTAAGCGGGGGTTCTGCTCAAAAGCATATCCGTATGTTCAAAAACATATATGTGCATATGTGCGTATTTCATGGGGACACTGTTCATACAGGGACTCTCCCCTAAAATCAATACAATCATATGTCCATCAAACTCATATATTTGCGCAATAACTCTGCCTCTGCGGGAGCGCCGCCTAAATCCACAATACGCTCAAATTCCTAAACAAATTCATGGGTATATACCCGCTCATTTCTCAAATCATATGTCTAATTTTCAAAAGGAACTCATACTCCTTTTCAAAATAAAATCCTCTTTCCAAAACAAATATCTTTCTTTTCAAAAATAAAGCCTTTCAAAGGAACAAATCCTTTCTTTCAAATCAAAATCCATTTTGTCCGACGATAATAAAAAGAAAAAACATCGTATTACAATTTTCTAGAAAATGCATAATTCCTCGACTTTGCTATCAATGGTATTCGGGTTAAAACTGATGTAAAAATAACATCAAGGGTTTTTAACCCGATGTAAACAAAACATCGATTTCGATCGATGGAGACAAGTGTCCAGCACACGCTACCTTAATCGCCTGATGAATAAAAATCACGGAACCAATAAATTTCAAACTAAAAGTGGCGCACTTGTCCATCCCATAGACATCAAATATTCCCTCCGCACTGCACGGATTTTAATTTTTGTCTGCTAGATAGGCTGGCATGCCCCGCAAGGCATAATAAATGAATCACATCAAACCCCAAATAATACATAAAAGCCATAAGCACATACGAGAATTTTCCGCGTGTCCACAGGGGGGAAGGACACCTTGTGGACTGTTGTGTCTCACTTTACTAGGTTTCGGAGACGAGCTGGAGTGGATATGCGTGGGACCGCGACTAGGCCAAGCTGCGCCTTTACCAATGTATAGTGTAGCCTTACATGTCTCACTCTTGGAGTAGGGGGAGGATAGGCGTAGGACGGTAGTCAGGGGTTGAGACGCTCTTGGGCACCCTAACTACAAGACCGGTGGTCGCATTTTCAACCGCCGTAATAAGAGCATGTGTGTCCAAATTGGACCGATCACTGCAGATCGGCTAGTCGAGTCTGAGAGTGTAATACCACATTTTTTGGTTTCTGAGTGCATGTAAGGATTGTACTATTAAAGGATGCAGGTTGGCTGCATGGTTCCTTCTATTAGTGCAGTTGTCTTTAGTTAGTCTCGGGCATCCTATTGTCAATTCCTTAGTTTTCGTATCGTGCAGAATTCTCTCGTCGCCAACGTTGTACTTCTCTTATATAGTACTACTTAATGTTGCTTTGTTGTTGTGGCTGGAATTGGCTACTGGTTTCCCTCCTATTGGTTAGTTTTCCTTTAAATTTTATATGCATTCCTTAATAATTGTTATTGTTCCCTATTATATTATTTGTTGCTCTGTTTTTGGCTAAATGGCAGGATCAAGGGACCCCTACTGAGCCTATGACTTTATGAGACCCATCCCCTACTTTTGTAGGCATGGATAGCGAGCATATGTGTACCTCGGACCGGGCCATGAAGATCAGTATTTGCTCTTCTTGTACCAACAATTAGCTTAGTAGCACTTCCTCGGCCCTTAAGGATTTGTACTTTACTTTTATACTTGAATCATAAATTGGGACATCGTACCATGTGAATAATGAAATTATTCTATTATTATAGTTATTTTAGTTTCTTGTTCACTTCTCTAGACCGCAAAATAACCCTTTCTGACTCTGGACTCATGGATGGCGAAACAGGGTACGGGTCTCGGACACCAGTATAAAACAGAATTGCTAAATAAAAACATGGGTTGTTAGGTGAAGTTATAGGGTAAATCCTAGGGACACTTCTTAAAACCACAATGGCCCAACAGATGGCGGAAACCCAAAAAGCAAACATGGCTTTAATCCACCAACCCAAAAACTCAAGTTTGTGGAGAGGCTGGGAACTGGCATTAGCATAAAGTGGCTCACAAATGCATAGTGTAGGAAATAGCTCCTGCCAACAAGTCCCTTGAACATATGTGGGAATATCTCCGCCAAGCACCAAAAAGACGGCATGCCACTGGTAGCAGGGCAAGCTTTGTCGATAGAAAACAAATCCCGAGGCACATCCCTTTCTGAAGAGGGTTATTTTTATGGTTTAAGTTTTTCTTTGTTTTCCTCCCTTTGAAAGGTGGCTTTATTTATGCTTACATTAGCAGATCAATTCATCTTGTCCTCAGGTTACTTTTTATTACTTCTCCAGGTAATCAATGGATAGACTCTTTCCATTCCATTCAATGAATTTGACTCTAGATTGTTCTCAGCCAAAAGAAAAGTGACATTATAGCATCTCACAAGCAACATTAAGAAAAATTCAACAAGAAGCAAACTGAATCAAAAGAAGATACAACAGTTGTCACCAAAAAGAAAGTACAAAGGATCTTGCATTCATAATGCAAGAAATATATGTGAGGAAAAATACACTGAAAGTAAAAAATTTATAGACTTAGGAAGCATGACTTTTCAACCAATGTATAGAAAAGACATGTTGTTGGGACAAGGGAAGGAAAAATAATGCAAGGGAGCGAAAGAAAGATGCACATTATCTAAAAGGAAAATTTACAAGCCCATAACTTCCAAATGATGTTTTATTGGAAGCTAGTGATCGGATGAAAAAATTTAAACTGTTTCTTCATTTTATTTATTTGTTTAGGTTTCATTTGTATATGTATTACATCCCATTCACCACTTGAACAGTGGTAACTCCAACAATTTGGGGTGAACCATAGGGGGATGTGTGCTTTGGATTAGGTAGAAGACCATGAATCTGTATCCTTTGTCCCTCCCCACCAACCTCAGTGTTAATTTACATCGGCTGTATGAATGGTTACCCCTGATTAACTGCCATGGAGATATCCAAGAAAGAATTCGGATAAGAAATGTGAGATGTTGGTGTAAGCTGTGTAACATGGTCTAATATCACATTTCATCATCATTTTTTGAGTCTACAAGAATTCCTTTGCTCCAATGAAATGCATATGACCAATTAAAAGCACAGTTAGGTTGAGAAATAGGACATTTTTGTGACTGGATTTTAAAAAATGGGTTGATAAATACTCAAAACTTTTCTTCTGTCACAAGTACAGGACTTAATGTGCCTCTTACATGATCCACTTTCAGAATACTCAAATGCAACTCAAACTAAATATACCAACAAGGGGCCACATCTTTAAGATCAACAGCATGAATGCCCTTTCCTTTGCTCCATTGAAATGCATATGACCAATAAAAAGCAAAGTTGGGTGGACAAATAGGACATTTTTATGACTGGATGTACAAAAATGGGTTGATAAATACTCAACTTTTCTTCTGTCACAAGGACAGGACTTAATGTGCCTCTTACATGATCGACTTCCAGAATACTCAAATTAAATACACCAACAAGATGCCTCATCTTTAAGATCAACGACATGCATGTTTTTTCCCTTGTCCACAAGAAATTGAAGGTTAAAGGGAGAAGAAAGAAAGTGTGCTAGAATGGAGATCAAAGACAAGTACAGCTAGCAATTTTGAATGTATTAACTGCATTCAGGCACTTGCCTAATTTTTTGTTGTTTGGGTTGTTGGTAATTCGTGCATTTTCTTTGCCACACATATTGCACAAACAGACGGGCAGTGCCAGATAGAGTCCTCTCTGCCGGCAGAAGAGTGTAACGGCAGCTACACAAACTTCAATGTGCAGCTCTACTTAAAAAAATAACAAAAAGAAAAGACCAACAGCCGGCAGCGCCAGAGCAAGCACAATTTGAATATTTGATCTCCAGTGATTTAAAAGTCGTCCAAATAGTCGAGTCAGGTGACTCTTTTTTTCCCACCTTTTTTTGGAAAACCTTGTCTGTGGAAAAATCTTTTGTACCCCTGAAAATTAAAATTGTCTTTCCCGGTTCCACCCCCTGAATCCCCAAAGGGTGCTGCCCCCTTGACCCACACGACTTGACTGCAAAAGAGGAATAGATCAAAATACAAATCACCTACAATTATCATGTTGAATCTACATTGACAGCATTCAACTCCAATCCTACTCATGATATCTATCACAGTGAAGATTAAATTTTTTATTTATTATTCATGGCTTGCAAAAGAAGGTATCTTCAGCAGAGCTTTCAAGGTGAAAAGATATCGATAAAAGAAACACCTCAAACTCTCAAAGCAAATATGAACAAATGAAAAAAAAATATATATATATATAAAGAATCTAATACGGAGATGATGGATACTGTACCAGAAATTCCTTAACCCCAAAGATTAACTGCAAATTGTGCAAGTCATCATTCCATTCAATATATTTTTCTGCATAATTGGAAAAGTGTTATCAATGAAGGATAAAAAATCCACTATCCTTTGTGCAGCCAACAAATATTAGTGACTGACACATACCATCACCATTGATTCGAAAGTAGTACTCCACACAATAACATTTTGAGTGATACTTCAACTCACATTTGACCTTGCATAAATCCTTCAGATAACCAATATGTTCTACACCTTTTTCCTTCATTAAATCACAGATAAATCGTAAATATAAACAAAATAAGCAAAACAAGATCACATTTATGAAACAGCTTCGACTTTACAAGACCTTATTGTATATCAATTACCGATAAATGTAAGTCATGCCCAGCACATCCCAGTGCCCCCAAAAGACCAAGGTAGTGTGAATTTGCATATTCCCATCAGTTAATAAAACAGAGGATCCATGTGGACGCGGAAATTATTTTAGAAAATGAATTTTGGCCGTGGAGGCATTTTGATATGTGTGTGGGCGTGCCGGTCTGTTATACAGACAAAAAATTTAAAACCTACTCGATGCGGGGAATTTACGTGTCCATTCATTGGACAATTGCACCAATATTTGGGACATTTCTTTTGCGCTTTTATTTAATCAGGCGATTAGGGTTTCGTGTGCTAGACCCTTTCCCCACCGACCAGAATCGGTGTTAATTTGCATCGGATTGAATCCGAACATCTTTGATAATAATATCGAGATTCATTTAAGTTCAAAGAATTTGGAAAATGTAATTTGGATTACAATTTGATCTTTCAAGACCCTTACAATTGGTCCTGATTATATAATCGGGCCTTCAGGATTACGTTCCATCCCAGTCCAATTCTTTGAATTTGCTCCTAACCATGGTTTGGCGGATCGAATCGGATCGGCCCGATTCTCCCAAATCGGGGCGAATCATGGAAAACCTGATTCTCGATTCCATCGATTCAGTCCGATTCGCCTCATATATATAATATTATTATATCATATTAGTAATATATATTATACATTATAAATATCATATATATGATATATTCATAGTTGTCAAGGCGACCGCCAAGGCGGCGCCTAGGCGTGAAGGCGGTTTTGCGGGGTCGCCTTAGTGGGCCGCCTAACTGGACTGGCAAAAGGCGGGCCAAGGCGTCGCCATGGCGCGGTAGGCGGCCTAAGGCGCGCGCGTTGGCGCCTTGGGTGGGTTACTGGGTCCACCCGGATCCACTTAGTGGATCGGATCCCACTTAAACCCCACCCCCCGCCCGGCCCCGACTCCCCTGCGCTCCCCGATCCCCAACTCTGTCTTCCCAACCCCACCCCGCCTTGCCCCCCGACCCCCAGCTAGGGTTCCTCCCCAACGGACGCCGCCGGAGAAGGTTTCGCCGGCGCCGGAGAAGGTCTCGCCGCCTTCGGACCTCGCCGTTGTCGCCGCCTCGCCAGCGCCGGAGAAGGTCTCGCCTCGCCGGACTTCAGGTACGCTCCCCGCCTCCCCACCAATCCCCTCCTCCAACATCCCACCTCCGCCCCCCATGATCCCAT
This sequence comes from Colocasia esculenta, assembly GCA_014218235.1. Lineage (NCBI taxonomy): Eukaryota > Viridiplantae > Streptophyta > Magnoliopsida > Alismatales > Araceae > Colocasia > Colocasia esculenta. The sequence goes on along the minus strand of CM024757.1, from coordinate 16,140,622 downwards.
CCCCCCTTGGCCCTTTCCCGTCTCTTCTCCCCCCCCCCTTCGGCCGGCTTGGCAGCTTCCCACTTCCCCCCTCCCTGTCCTTCCAACCTCTCTCCCTCCCTCTCTCTCTCTCACACACGCACACACTCACAGACCATCTCTTCCCCCCCCCTCCAGCCGGCTTCCCACTTTCCCCCTCTCTATCCTCCCAACCTCTCTCCCTCCATCTCTCTCTCTCACACATGCACACACTCACAATCTCACAGACCATCTCTTCTCCCCCCCCCCTCCAGCCGGCTTCCCACTTCCCCCCTCCCTGTCTTCCCAACCTCTCTCCCTCCGTCTCTCTCTCTCACACATGCACTGATGCACACACTCACAGACACACACACACACAATTGTCACACTCTCTGCGTCTCTATCTCTCTCTGTCTCTCTCTCTCACACACACACACGCACGCACAGACACTGTCACACACACACAGAGTGTGTGTGACAGTGTCCCGTCCTCACACACACACAAACACTGTCCCCCCCCCCTCTCCACTCTATCTCACTGTCACACACAATGACAGTCACCCGCCCCCCCCCCCCGATCCCTCTCTCACTCAGACACAATGACACTATTGGAATGACATTTTTTTCACATTGTGTTTATAATGTCATATTTGTGTAGTTTTTGCATGATTGTATAATTGTAATTTCTTTTTTTATTTATTTATATTATAAATTCTTTTTAGATTTAACATAATAATATAGGATGTCACTCTTGAAATAGCCCAGACTATACGTTATCTTTAGCGCCTAAGCGCCGCTTAGGCAGGCGCCTAAGCGCTTAGGCACACAATGAGCCCAAAAACGCCTTGGTCGCTTTGTCGCCTTGACAACTATGGATATATTATATATATAATATATATTATACCCATGAGAATCGATCCGATTCGGATCGATTCGGGTCGATTCGGGGGGAATCGAATCGGACCAAGAAAAATCCGATTCGCCTCCCGATTCCGATCCGGCAAACCTTGCTCCTAAGTCCTAACTGCATTTGGATTGATTTGCTTCATTTCTGTCACGATCAAACAATTGACTTTGCTTCTGTCATGATCGGATGATTGACTTTGCTTGATGGTCATGATCACTTTTTTTATTGTGATCATACCTTTGGAGCTGACTTGATGTCCATAAATGGCATTTCCGCACAAGGCCGAATATATTTTACCCTCTTTGGCTATTTGTTGCAGTTGTTACCCTTTCCTGGGTATTTTGCAATTTCATACCTTTTGTGGGTCTTTCAGTATTTTTATATCATTTCTTTGACTTCCTAACGTTCGTGCCATTTTTTGACCTTCTTGGACACTATCGCCACTTCTTGACATTCCCGAGCGTTTATGTCATTTCTTGACCTTTCTCGGATATTTCTGTCATTTCTTGGCATTATCTGACATTTATACCATTTCTTAGCGTTCCTTGGATTTTTGTCATTTCTTGACAATTTCAAAACTTAGAGTGGCCAGCCAGAAGCCGAACTCAAGAAAGTGCATGCCGCTTTAGAGAAGTGACGTAGATCTCGCTCCATCGAACTGTACAGACGGCATGAACCAAGCTTGACAGTAAGTTCTTTGACATTTCCAGGACTTTCCTGTCATTTCTAAGAAACCCTGAGTTTTTCTGTCATTCTCTGGCTTTCTTAGCCATATACTGAACTCAGGGGAGCACATGCCACTTCAGGAATGAAGTGGGTCCCGCTTCACCGAGCTGTGCAGACGGCGCAGATATGATCAGAGAACTAAAAACTTGGCCAATATTGCCTTCTGAAGAAGAAGATTTGGACAACATTGTATTTGTGCCTTTATTAAGACTTCTTCATAATTTCTGCCCTTTGAGAACATTTCTACAATTTCTGTCTTTTCGAAGACCCTTCTGCAATTCTTATTCTCTCAGGGGCTTCTTACAAAGTTCTGTCCTTTTGAGGACTTTTCTGCCATTTCCGACCTTTTGGAGGGACTTTCTGCAACTTCTCCCCCTTTTAGGGGCTTTCTACACATCATATATCAGATGAATAGCCCTTGCAACCCTTTGAAGGGCCTTCAGCTTTTCTGGAGCTCTCCAAGAACCCAGTAGCACCTCCTTCTTCTTCTTCACTGCTTGAAGAGAGCTTTGGCCGATGGAGAACTTGTAACACTTTACAAATGAAGGTTTTCATTTGATGTCCCTCATAATTGCTTGATGAAAATGGGATTTATTTCCCACTAGGAAACAATCATTTGAAGGACATCATACCCCACAAGGGGGCTGCCTTCTTTCCACAAGAGGGGTCTTCATAAACGCATGTGGTAAAGTCCACATGGTCTCTATGTGGAGAGACATACACGTGAACATTTCACAAACACGTGGTCTCCATGTTCACATATGGTCTTTATGACCACATGGTCTCCATATGGAGATATACACATGAACGTGCCTCGAGCAGAGTCTCTGCACGGGTAGAGTTTCCACATAGAGATTTGCACATATGAACATTTCACGAACACATGATCTCCATGAACATAAATGGCTTTTATAACCACATGGTCTCCACATGGAGATATACACACATGAACAAGCCTCGAGCAGAGTCTCTACATGAGCAGAGTCTACACATGGACATTTGCACATATGAACATATAGACATTTTACCCTATGGAGCTAGCTCAACATGGGGGATACACATGAACATTTATATTTCATCTCGAGCTAGATCAACATGGAGATATATACACAAACATTTATATTTCACCCCCATGGAGTTAGCTCGACATGCGGAAACCTTGACTTGCCAAGTACCTCCTGAAGCTTTTCAAGCCAAGAACTTGAGAGTTCCCAAAAGGAGGGTCTTTAGCCGAATGGGCAGCAGGGGGGTAGAACCCTGGGGCCAACTGGGGGCGCCACGAGGGTTTCATTTGAGCCCCTTGGAGACTTTTATAGGGGATTGCCCAGAGGCACCACTTAAAGGGTTTGAAGGAGGGGGAGGTCCACCTCCAGGTAGACTACCCGGAGGTGGGGGGACCTCCGAGTAGGCTTACCCGGAGGTGCCCCTACCCCTTATCTAGAGGGGCTAGATTGGTTTTTTTTTAAACCCACTTTCCTTCGTTTACACACAGAAATTTTTGGGTTCAACAATCCATAATCAAAATATTGCCACAGGGAGAATTACCTTTTCCACCTTAAAAGAAAAAAGAAAAGATATTCTTCAGAATTGTCAACACATGCACACTGCATAAGAAACAATGACTGGTCTTCTAAAGTTCCTTATAAAGATGAGGAATCTACAAAGAGGTTCTCTGTTGTCCACGTAGATAAAATTCCCTGTTCTAAAGTAATTCAGTCCAAGAAATGTTACATCGGATTTCAGTTCTATCTCAGAAGGTCAAAGAGAAGAGATCTTGAAGAAATCTCATAAGACAAGGATGGACATTATAATCATAGTGTGTGGAATCGACCGATCCAGGTTGGGATTGGCTGATTCTTGGCTAGATCGCCCTAAGGTGACCAGCTTCCGGGGGTAGCCCTCCTGGATTGACCAAATTCCAACTGGATCTGCTGGAATCAGTCAGGATCAGGCCAGATTGAAGAATCCAGCTGATCCCGCCTGAGAAAAGGCAAAATAAATAAATAAATAATAAAAAAGAAGCCGGATTGGCCTACTACATGTCCGACTGACTTAGCTCGTATTGGGCCACATCAGCCAGTACAAGGCCAGACTGACCCCAATACCACCCGATCAGGGCTGATACAGGACCGATCCGGTTTTTAAAAGACCCCACCCCCTTTCATAACCAGCAAAGTAGATCTGCTGGACGCTCACCCCCATGGTTTGGCGCGCCGGATCGAGCCGGGCCGATCCCCCCGAATCGCATCGGATCAGGGAGGATCCGATGCGCGGCTCGCCCGATGCGCCCGGATCCCTTCAATAAGGGTTCTGGCCGAATTCTGGCCGAATCCAAGCGGATCGAACCGAATCGGATCGGATCAGGAAAAACCCGATCCGGTCCGAATCGGGGATGCGCCAAACCTTGCTCACCCCCACCCCTCAACTCAGTTGCCCTGCTCTGTCGCCACTGTGGAAGACCTCAAGTTGGATGCCCCTGCCTGCCCCCGTCACTGGACACCGTCACCGGATCGTCTTCTTCCCCCTTGTTCTTCTTTCTTCTCTTGCATTTTGAAATTTTAAAAGGAGAACGAAAAGGGGTGATCTTCAAGATCTAGGTTAAGAGAGATATTTCTTGAGAATCTCTCTTAAAATCTTTGCCAAGGAAGAGCTATGAACTCCATTTGAAGGTATTCTTTTAATTTCCTGATATTAAAAAAAATGAGATATTTACATGAGAAACCCTCTTAGAAGTCTAACTGCGCAATAATCCATCTTAAAATTGCATTGTTATATAAACCCGTCCTATGCAATAAAAATGTCTACAGAAACCCTACCATCACATCTTGTGACGGAATAGAAGGAAAACATCAAAGGACATTTAGATCCCTGCCTAGCTCCCCATCGGAATCCCCGGCCAAGAAGTCACCAACTCACCATCGTCACCGTCACCGGCATCAGCAGCAGGGTGGTTTCGATTCTTCGAAAGCTTGTAACTTTCAGACAAGAAGGCTGTGGACACGCGGAAAATCTCTCTAATCACACATATGGTGGTGTGGTATGGTTATGGTTCTCTCCCCCGTTTCTCGCGGTTTTGATCTTCTTGGAGAGCGTTTATTGATGTTTGGCGTTTGATTTGATTTGTTACTTCTTTCATTTTATTCCTTTTGCCTTGCGAGGCGTGCCAGCCTGTCTAACAGACAGAAGTAAGGGTCCGCACAGTGCGGACAAGAAAATTTGATGTCCATGGAATGGACAAGTGCGCCGTTTTTTAATCTGAACTTCTTTGGTTCCGCATTTTATTCGTCAGGCAATTAGGGTAGCGTATACTGGACCCCTGTCTCCATCGATCGGAATCAATATTTTGTTTACATCGGATTAAAAGCCCTTGATGTGATTTTAACATCAGTTTCAACCCGAATACCATTCATAGCAAGACGAGAAAATATGCATTTTCTAGAAAATTGCAATACGATGTTCTTCCCTTTTTATAGTGTCGGACAAAAAAAATGAATTTTGATTTGAAAGAAAGGATTTGTTCCTTTGAAATATTTTGTTTTGAATGAGAGTATTTGCTTTTGAAGAGAAAACTTCATTTTGAAAGAGTATGAATTCCCTATTTTGGGGGTTGGAAATATGATTTGGGAAAAGAGCGGGTGTATACCCGTGAGTTTATTTGATGCCCGGAACATATTATTTACCTTTGAATTTTGTTTTAAAAGGAGTATGAATTTCCTTTTGAGGATTTTTATAAATGAACGGGTGTATACCCGCGAATTCATTTGGCAATTTAAGTGTATTGTGAATCTGGGTTGCGCTCCTGCATGGGCAAAGTTACTGTGCAACTATATGAGCATAAGTTGGATGTACATATGGTTATATTGACTTCAGGGGAGAGTCTCTGTATGGACAGAGTATCCCCATGCAAGACGCACGTATGCACATATATATTGACACATGGATATGCTTTTGAGCAGAATTCCTACTTGGGCAGAATTTTCTTTAAAAGACATATTCACATGAACATATATTCGTGAACATATGGATATATTTTCGACAGGATTCCTGTTTAAACAGGGTTCTCTCGGGAAACATACGTATACGAACACAACTTTTGTGAATATATGAATATGTTCCTGGATAGAACCTCTGCTTAGGCAGAGTTTCTTTTAGGAAATATACATATATAAACACAATATTTGTGGATATATGGATGTATTTCCAGCAGAACCTCCGCTTGGGCAGAGTTTCCTTTAGGAAATATATACATATAAGCACAGAGTTGTGAACATATGAGTATGTTTTCGGGCAGAACCTCCGCTTAGGCAGAGTATCCTTAAGAAAACATATACACATGAGCACGAAATTGTGATTATATGGGTATGTTCTTGGGCAGAGTCTCCTCTAAGAAACATATACATATAAGCACAACATCCACCATCCCGGAGTCTTGCTCGACGGGCGGGGAGAACATGTGCATCTAAATGCGCATACCCATAGAGTCTTGCTCAATATGGAGGCATTTAGAGCACGAGAACAAGGGTATTTAAATACCATATATCCATAGAGTCTTACTCGATATGGAAGGTATTTAAACCCCGACGAATATCACCCCTACAGAGTCTTGCTCGATGTGGGGGTATGGACCGCACTATGATTTCTTCGAGAGACCCTCCATGGAGGCTAGCTCAGCATGGAGGGGGATGGAGGAGATGTCGATGCCATATGGAGGCGATCTCCCCTTTTTTCGCGCTTATTGGATGTTCCGCACTCCGCACCGAACAGGAGAAGGGCCGATACCTTCACGCCGAGCAAGGAGACTTGAAGAACAAAAGGGGAAATTTTGAGAGAGGGAAAGAGCTTTTTTTTTTTTGGGGGGGGGGGGGGGGGGGGGGGGTTTCCTCGGCACAGGACCGAAAGCTTGGCATTGGTAACATGTACGGGCATATTGGATGCAATCCGCGTACATGGTAGGCCAATAGAAGCCTTTTAACTTAATGTTGATTTTCATCTTCTCACCTGCTGTTGAACCCGGAAAATATCGGGACTTAAACAAACCCCGGGCGACAAATACGCCCTGGGGCAACCAGGGATGAGCTCCCGATCCCCCGCTCGGACATCGGGAAGATGAACCCGAGTGCTCGCATCAATCCGGAGTGGCCCGGAAGCGAGGTGCCCGAGAAGCTCGTCGACGGCGAAGAATGCGTACTCCGGATGCCAGAAACTCCGTGTCCGGATCAACGTTCGAAGCCGCGCCTGAAGCCGAAGGATCCGGAAAGGTCAAATGCACGTGCCCTCCGAAAACGGGGACAAACGCACGTGAGACGGCCGGAGAAGCACAAGCGGCGCACGCGTGCACGTGCGCGGCACGGCCGTCGACCAACGAACAACGCACGGGAGGCCCACAGAGCTCTCTCCCGCGGAAACCGGAGGAAATGGCCGATGGAGTGGAGGCCCACCCCATTTATAGGGGGGGCCAGGCGGTGGCACCCCTGCCGGTTAGGCGGGGTGCGCACCCCCGCCGGTTCGGCAGGGGGCGCACCCCCGCCGGGCCGGGCGGGGCCGCACCCCCGCCGGTTAGGCGGGGCGCGGGCCCCCCGCCGGTTCGGCAGGGGCGCACCCCCGCCGGGCCGGGCGGGGGCCGCACCCCCGCCGGTTAGGCGGGGTGCGGGCCCCCCGCCGGTTCGGCGGGGGGCGCACCCCCGCCGGTTCGGCGGGGGGGCCGCGCCCCCGCCGGTTCGGCAGGGACGCCCCCCCGCCAGTCCAGCGGGGGCCGTACCCCCGCCGGTTCGGCGGGGGGTGCACCCCCGCCGGTTCAAGCGGGGGGCCGCACCCCGCCAGTCCAGGCGGGGTGTGCACCCCCGCCAGTCCGGGCGCACCCCCCGCCAGTCCAGCGCACCCCCGCCGGTTCGCGTGCGCACCCCCGCCGGTCCGCGATGCCTCGGCGCCCGCGCCCGCCTCGACGCTCGAGCCGGGAGGCACCCCCGCCGGGGAGCACACCCCCGCCGGTTCGACCCTTCGAGCCCCTATAAATAGGGGGGTACTCCCCCATTTGAAGACACGCCGAATCGGCCTAAACGCTCCATCTCCGGCCCAAGCCCAGAGTCTGTCCGTGCTCAAAGGTGGTCCGTGCGTGAGCTTGTATAGGCCGCACGAGTCGGGGGAGGTCTCCGACACCCGGTGGTGCTTCCTCTCCGTGGTCGAGCCCTCCTGCGTTCGCCCACACGGAGACACCACAGGTTGTTATAAGACCCCCAAGGCATGTATTTAAGTCCTCCGGCGTCATAAAACGACGCACGTCGAGGCATGTACTTAAGTCCTCCGGCGTCATAAAACGACGCACGTCGAGGCATGTACTTAAGCCCTCCGGTGTCGTAAAACGACACACGTCGAGGCACATATGTTTAAGTCCTCCGGTGTCGTAAAAGGGCACACGTTGAGGCATGTTAACCTATGGAGGCACAAACACCCCACTGGTAACACATATGTACCCACTATCGTGTAAACGTCCGACGGAGGCACATACACCCTGTCGTCGACGTCCATGTACTTGGCTTGTTATATACACGTCCAGTGGAGGTATAAAACCCCACTAAAGGCGTACATGTAAATGTAAATGTCATGTCATAAATATAAATGACATGAGCATGCTTGAATAAAATTGTGGAAATTCATTTGTCATCTGCCTTTTCTTCTTTAAATTTCGGCATACGGTCTTTTAATAAACATTACGCATTCGAAGGTATTCGAGTGTTATACTCGATGTAAATGAAACATCGACTTCGGTCGGTGGGGAACGGTCCAGTACACGACCACTCCAATCGCCCTGAACGCGAGCGCACGCGGAAAATAAATCCGAGGGTATCAGGGTTCGCACCCAATACTCCTCATAAAATAATCTTTGTCTGTTTCTCGCAAACAGTCTGGCACGCCCACGCAAAAGATCCATCTCGAAGATAAAAGAGATGGATCGAAAGAGAAGAAATTTCCGCGTTCCAACAATCTGGCACGCCCGGTGGGACTGTTCCTGCCTTCCATGCATATGTAAAAAGACCGTATGCCGATATAGAAATAAAAGATGACTAATTTCCACATCACAGGTACAAGGAGCGAAAGCCGGCATCGAACGCCCGTCTCCACCTGCAACTCAAGCTTGCTCGATGGCCGCCGTCACCTACGGTCCGCAAGTCATCGCATGCCACGCCAAATGTGGCTACCTCGCCGTCCCGCTCGTGTTCGGCGACTTTCCTGCAGTGGTGGGATCCCCCTACTTCCTAGGGGTGGTCCCCGCCGTCCAAGCTACCCCGAAGGCGGCGCCTGAAGCTACTGCAACCAGGGGCACCAAACCCCGTCCAAGTCAAGGCCGAGTCTTCTCGGTGAATACCATTTCCTGTGCGGCCATCTCCAGAAAACGGGGACAGCGCCAGGGACGCAGGGGCAGCAAGCCCCGCGCGGTCGTCTCCAACTCCGGGAAAACGGTGCTAGTTGGCGACATCCGCGTTAGGCTCGATGGAGGCGAGCCGATACTGCCCCGGGACAGAAGCGTCCCCACGGTGGCAACCTCCAACAAATACGCTCCCCTCCAGGGGATGCGTCAAGAAGATCGGGACTCCCCAAAAGGATCCCGACAGGGGCAGGCATCAAGCTCGGCGCCCCAACCGCCTCGCAAAATGAGGCAAATGTGGGTGACCAAGCAGGAAGCCCGCCACATCAAACAAGCCAGAGCGGACCAACCCGCCGATGGCTCCAAGAAGGCGACGGTACTTGGGCGAGAAAAAGCCCAAGAAGCCGAACCTCCTCGTCCCCGCGGACACAAACGCAGGGGCATTTATAGGAAGCCCAACTTCGTCCCCGCCCAAGCGGAAACTGCTGAAGAGGGAGACGCGAGTCAAGCCGGAGCTTCCACACCTCGAGTCTCGGTCTTCGAAAGACTGAGCGCCTCAGTCTTTTCCAGGCTGGGAGCAGCAATCCGTCCAAGCGCTCAGAAGCCCAAGAAGCGGAGAGTGCAGCGGACGCCTGAAGAAGGTGGAGGCATGAAGATCTTCACCTGCTACGCTTCTGGGAGGGAAGCACCTGGGCCATCCGGCATCCCTGCGGGAGCGCTCAGGATAAACGAGCCCGGGCAGGACGACGAAACTGTCCTCCGGTACACCCGAACGTGGCCAGGAGACCCCTACAAGGTCAGCAAGGCACTCAGGCTGAGCCCTCGAACCTGGGACAACTTCTTGAGCCTCCACTCGATCGCGATCAAAGGCCCCTTCCGGGTCAGGTCCAACTGGACCCCGAAGGAGGGGAAGAAGACGAAGTCGCCAGCCTCCGCCTCGGAGATCAGCAACTGCCGGCTGACGGGGAGCAAACTGAAGTGTTCCTCATGCCGCCAACCAGAGCTGCCTTCCAAGCGATGACGGACGACGCCAAGTATGATTTCATACAGCGTTGGCAGGCTGAAATGGCCGCTCTCCTGGCCGAGCGAGGACAACAGGCGGGGGCAAATGCGCCACGCCGCCTAGTGCCGACGGCAAACCAAAATGCTCGGACAAGACATCAACAAGGCGACCTGCCCGATGTCAACACACGCATAGCCGCGGTCAACGACTATACTGTCGATCCGGTCCAACAGCCACGCAGGGGCATAAACTCCCAAGCCTCCGCGGCTGAAGATATCGTCGCCCAGCGACGAATGATTGAGAAGATCGTGGACGACCGCTTTGCTCAGCGAGGCGAGGGAACTGCCACTGTGGATCTCTACAGTGTGCCGTATCCCGTCCACCATCAATTCAAGAAGCTGCCACCGGACTTCCCTAAGGCGCCAAAGTTGCAGAAGTTTGATGGACAAGGCTCGCCAAATGAGCATCTGGCCTACTATATAACGGCCATGGGAGAGTTGGCATTTGACGAATCCTACCTCCTCCGCTACTTCGCAACGTCCCTGACAGGCACCGCCTTCCAGTGGTACTCCAGGCTGAGGCCCAACTCCATTGTCGATTGGGCCGACCTCCAAAAGAAGTTCATCGACCGTTTCCAGACGGCCGAGAGAAAGGTGTCGCTCGCAGAGCTGTGTTCCCTCAGGCAAAGAAAAGGAGAAACGGCACTCGACTTCATCAAGCGGTGGCGTGACTTCAGCATGAGGTGCGACAACCCCCCGACACAAGAAGATGCCATAACCATCTGTCGACGGGGCCTGGCGGCGCAAATAAGCGAAAAGCTGCTGGGAACAAACATCAAGGGTTTCGACCAGCTCAACGCGGTCGTGGCGGAGATCGAAATGTTCTTCGCCGACAACCCGATGCAAGCTCCCCCAAAAATTAAGCCGGGCAAGGAGCGCGCTGTGGGCAGAGAAGCCAATGCTGTGGACTTCGCCCCGCAAAGCAAGGGGAAGAAGGTCATGACCTCCGGCGCTCCAAGCAAGAAGGTGGAAGAAAAGCCGCCCCCAACTTCGCTGCCACAGCGTATGAGCACGCCGTATTCCTTCAAAAGGGACCATACGAAGATGCTCTTCAAGCTGTGCATGAAGAATGACTTGCTCAAGCTTCCGGCCTTGAGGAGACCAAGTGAAGCGGATAGGGTGGATGAACCAAATTACTGTCTCTACCACCGCATGCTGGGGCACTCCGTCGAGGACTGCTATGTCTTCAAGAACGAAGTACAGAAACTGATTCAGAATCGCCTCATCACCATGCATGAACATCTGGTCGATCCCCCACAGCCCCATGCTTGGGACCAATCGAGGCAGTCGGCCAATGTCATCCACGTCAATGCGCCGCCTCCCGAGCCGGAGGACCCCGAGGCAAATCCTTGGGACGCTCATTCCACCAACGGATGGGAGGGGGATCACCCCTCAGCCTCGGAGCACAGGACATGGTCCGAGACAGTGCAAAACCTGGAAAGACAGGTCCAGTCGCTGCGGCACGGTCAGCGCCAGACGTTGATGTACCTGAGGACCATGCAAGAAAGCCTGACAACCCTCCAGCAAGGACTCCAAGGGCCCGCGGGCACACTGCGCCCCGGACGCGCCCTCCTGCGGGGGGTGGATCTCGGAGGAGTCTTCGAATCCGTCTGATGACGAAATCGCCGGGAGATTGTACTCCTTCCCGCGACATCGGACACTGGCACTCTACCGCACCTGCTTGCGAGCAGGACTATTGGGCTGCCAGCCGCCAACAAGCGTCCCGCCAAACTACTGCATATACCATCAAGATGCAGGGCACGCTTTAGAGGACTGCCACGTCTTCAAAGACAAGGTTGAAGCATGGGTCAACCAAGGGATTATTGACTTGGGCAACTCCCGGGTCAACCCGCCGCAGCCTCACATCCGCGAGTGGACGGACCATTCAGCTGACGTTGTCACGCATACAGTCAACGTCATCGACCCGCCGGAAATTTATACACCGGTGGCCTTCACCTTTCCGGACCCGGATATGGTAGAAGGCGGCTCATCCGGCGAAGCCCCTACCTGGTGGTGCCCGGGAGGGAGAGTTCCCCGTCACAGCCGCTTGGCGACCGGAAACGTTGGGGAAATCTTCGAAAAGCTCCTACAACGAGGCGTCGTGATGGCTCATACACCGCCGCCGACGTACACTGAAAGGGAGTTGAATCACCCCATGTACTGTCGATATCACGCCTTGCTGCTGCACCCTACAGACAGGTGCCCCGATGTCCGGGGTTGGGTCGAATCCCTCATCCAAAAGGGGAAAATCGACCCGGAAGGCAATTCCATGGTCTTGATGAGAGCCAGGGAAGCAGCCCAGCGGGAATTGGAAGAAAGCGACTATATGCGCTTCAAGAACCTCCAAGCCCCCGAAGCTGATGAACAAGGGTGGCTCGTACCGCCGATGTCGTCCACAGCTGACGCTGAAGGCGCGAGCTTGAGGCAGCAATTCAGGAGCATATCCCTGAAAGAGCAGCCCACCTTAAGATATAATCAAGAGGACCCGGATATGACAGAAGGCGGCTCATCTGACGAGGCCCCTGCCCTATGGTATCCCGGGTGGCGAGTCTCCCCAAATCTCTTTGCGACCGCAAAGACTGGGGAGATCTTCGAAAGACTCTTGCAGCAAGGCTGTGTAAAGGCGCATAGGCCGCCACCAACATACACGGAGAGGGAATTAAACCACCCCATGTATTGCAAATACCATGCCATGCTGCTGCATCCTACGGATATGTGTCCGATTGTCCGAGACTGGGTCAAGTCCCTCATCCAAGAAGGGAAGATCGACTCGGAAGGCAACCCGACGATCCGAGCCGAGGCCAGGGAAGGAGTCCAGCAACAACTTCCTCGGCGAAAGAAGGGGTCTAGACGACATCAAGTCTCCCCTCCCCATGAGCAAACTTCGGAAAATAGGAGTAAGGGGCAGTGCTTCGAGAACTCGCCTCCGCGAATACTCAAGCGCCAAGAAAAAGACTGCAGGGGCAAGAAGCCGGTGACAGAGCCAGCCGCCCCGGAACCGAGCCCCTATTGGGCCGAGTTCCAACAACTGCCGCCCGAGGTAGTCGAGCAGGCAATTGACTCCACTTTCCAGCATCAACAAGATGAAGCTGGTTGGACGACGGTGGCGTCCAGAATGCGCACTCTATCAATATTCCCTAAGAGGGGAAGGTCGCACGGTCGTCTTGGCCGGGAGACCACCCCTCAAGCGACAGAGCAAGCCAAGCCGCTGACGCCGCTCGAAATGGCGCGTGCGGTGCAGCAAGAAAAGAACCGGCGCAAGAACATGAAGAAGCGCCTAAAGAAGCAAGCTGAGCGAGAGGAGGCCGCGGCAGCCCCAGCAAAGCTCACTCCACTCCAGAAGCTGCAAAAGCTCATTGATGATCTGGAGGAGTATATCCCCTCTAAACCTACTTGGGGAGTCCCTCTGGACATATACATCCCGTGGGAAGAAATGGAGCGCAAAACAAGGCTTAAAAGCTGGCTCCATCAAATGCTGCAAAGGGCTCAAGAAGGCGAGAAGCTGCCCCTGCCCGAAGAACTGGCCATCTTCTATAAGGAAGATGAAATCACTATCGAGAAGCTGGAAGAAATGCTGAAAGACTTCTCGTGCAACATGGTGTCGATACCGCCGCCTGCAAGCTTGCAATCACCGGCCGTTACGCCCCTCGTGGCAACATATCGGCGCCGCAACCGAGGCAAAGGAAAGGGCCGTGGACGAGGAAAGAAATCCTCCCCGTCCCCCAGCAAGAAAACTAACTCGCCCGACCTCGGCAAGACTATTGTCTTCCGAGGAGAAGAACCTCAGCCCGCCCCGGAAATAGAGGTGCGGGCGAACTCCTTCATCTTCGACCCATCTGACGAGGAAGGAAGAGCAGCGGGACATCGCTAGTGGGCTCTCCGATCGGAGGGCCGCCCAGCCAGTCCCCTTCGTCCTGTCCGACGACGAAGAGCATGGGGGATGGGCGATCCCCAGCCAGCTTTTCAACCGGAAAACTCCTGTCTCGGCCGTCCGGCCCACTCCGTCCAGAAGCGGCAAAGAAGAAACCGCCGCCCCGGAAGAGGATGGCCTAGGCTCGTTGTTCGAAGAAAAGCCGGACGAACAGCCAGTGGCAAGACGGGTCAACCAGTTCGGGCAACCGATAAAGGCCCTGGAGGATACTGTCCCACCATTGGATCAAACCCGTGCCCGGGCCGACCGCAAAATCATACAACATATGAAGCGGTTCCCAACCAACATCACCATATGGGACGCCATTGCCTGGAGCAAAGAGTTAAGAACGGCGCTCGTCAAAATCTTGCAAGAGCCCGAGGTCTACGAAGCTGACGTGACCGAACTCCAGGCGCAAGCCCTTGAAGCACTGGTGGCGGAGGTGACCTTCTCCGACAAGGACATGCTGTTGCCGACGCTATACCACAACCGCCCATTGTATATGCAAGGGAAAGTCAACGGGCATGAGCTCAACCGGATCCTGGTTGACCCCGGGGCGTCGATCAACATCATGCCCCTAAAGACTTTCAAGTCTTTATATCTCACGCCCTACTTGCAGAGGGTAAATGACATCCGAATCGCTGGATTCAACCAGAATTCTGAGAACGCCTTGGGAAAGGTGGAAGTACAGCTGGCCATGGACGGCCTCACTACTAAGGTCGTGTTTTACATTATCAATGCAAACACGTCTTACAAAGCCCTCCTGGGAAGACCCTGGCTCCATGAAAATCGGGTCGTCCCCTCGACTCTCCACCAATGTATAAAATACATCAAAGAAGGAGAGCAGCATACGGTCTTTGCCGACCGGGCCCCGTTCCGCCCAAATGAATGCAACCTGGCGGACGCTCAGCTATACTTCGGCGAGCCTCTCGGCAAGCCAACAACCGCGTCAAAAGGCAAGGAAAAACAAAATGCCGACGCAAATCAAGCAAGCCAAGATCGGGACGAGGAAGAGCTCTTTACGGTCAACAAAGACCTCCTTGAAGCTCACCGGCTCAGTCGCCTCGCCGAATCCACCACGCCCGGGCCAAGTTGCCCAGAAAGGCGTAAATCAACTATGAAGCAAACGCCGTCGGCGAGATCATCAACCGAAGCATCTCCTTGCCGCCGGCGTACATGCAGCTGCCCTTCCATAGGGAGGAGCAATGGGTGGAACGACTAAAGACGTTCGTTGTCACCCATTACAGAACCGACAGTCTCGAAGAAGGCGAGACGCCGAAGCCGATCCTCTTCTACAAAGGAGACCCGCTTCCTTATGGGCCCCTCGAAGACGACTTCGGCTGGAGCCAAGCGACTCAAGTCGCCCCAGAGCCCGTTCAAGAAATGGACGACATGCCCGAGCACATCAAGAAATTGTGCCGAAGGCAGAAGATTGCACAAATGCAAGACCCCTCGCGACGGGAGTACTTCCATCAGCTGTGGTACCCGAAGCAACTCCGAGGGCAACCTCCCTTTTGTGCAAAAGACACTCGGGGGTTGGGCTATGGTCGGGAGGCGCAATGCGAGGCCTACCATACGGTCAACACCGTTGGGCTCGCGCCCTCACCTGACCAGTGCTCTCCCGGGGGGCAATCTCCTACCCCCGCTACAAAGCCGCAGCAGGGGGAGGCCGCCCTCGTCCCACCAAATGGGACGTCGTGCCAAGAAGCACCTCAAAGCGAAGGAAGTCATTTCTGGCCGATCACAGAAGAAGGCTTCAGATATTATGACGTCCACGTTGCTGACTCCGATGAAGAAAAGGATTTCATCGACCTGCAGCCAGCACCCCGTGAACTCGAAGACGGCGGACAAGCTACGGTCGACGAACTGGTCGAACTCGACCTCGGGGAACCAGAAGAACCTCGACCAATCTTCGTCAGCGCTCTCCTGAACGAGGAAGAAAGACAGTCATACCGGCATCTCTTGCTGGAATTCAAAGACTGTTTCGCGTGGACATACAAAGAAATGCCAGGCCTGGACCCCTCCGTGGCTGAGCATGAGTTGTCCATACTCCCCGCAGCGAAGCCGGTCAAGCAGGCCCAACGGCGTATGCGCCACGAGCTGGAGCTGAAAGTAAATGCCGAGGTGGACAGACTTCTTCAAGTCGACTTCACCGAGCCATGCATCTATCCAACGTGGCTAGCCAACATAGTGCCGGTCAAGAAAAAGAACGGCGAAGTCCGAATCTGTATCGACTACAGGGACTTGAACAAAGCTTGCCCGAAGGATGACTTCCCGGTCCCGATCACCGAAACTATGATCGACATGACCACAGGGCATGAAGCGCTCTCCTTCATGGACGGGTCGTCAGGCTACAATCAAATCCGCATGGCACCCAAGGATAAGGGTCATACCGCCTTTAGGTCCCCCAAAGGGATCTACAACTATAAAAGAATGCCCTTCGGCCTGAAAAATGCCGGAGCCACCTATCAACGAGCCATGACCAAGATCTTCGGAGAAATGCTCCATGACTCGGTCGAGTGCTACGTTGATGATCTGGTCGTCAAGACCAAAAGGCGGGAAGATCACCTAGGCGACTTACGCCAGGTCTTCGAAAGGCTTCGCCAACATCAACTGAAGATGAACCCGATGAAGTGCGCCTTCGGCGTATCGAGCGGCAAATTCCTCGGCTTCGTTGTCAAATACCGCGGGATAGAAATTGATCCCGTCAAAATCAAGGCTATCAGAGAGCTGCCGCCGCCGAAAACCTTAACGGAGCTGAAATCTCTCCAAGGAAGGCTGGCCTACATAAGGCGGTTCATCTCCAACCTTGCGGGCAGATGCGCCCCCTTCAGCAAATTAATGAAAAAGGGAGCTCCATTTATATGGGACCAAGAGTGCCAAGATACTTTTGAAGAAATCAAAGAGTATCTCCTTACTCCTCCTGTCTTAGGAGCCCCGGCGAAGGACAAGCCGCTCATTCTCTACATCGCGGCCATGGAAACGTCGCTGGGAGCGCTCCTGGCGCAAACAAATGAGGAAGGCAAGGAGCAACCGCTTTACTACCTCAGCAGGATGCTCGTGGGTCCGGAGCACCGATATCCCCCAGTGGAGAAGGTGTGCCTGGCATTGATATTCGCCGTCAAGAAATTACGGCACTATCTGCTAGCCCATCAGGTCAGCCTCATCTCGAGGATAGACCCGCTAAAAGCGCTCCTCACCCAACCGGTGCTGTCAGGAAGGATGGGAAAATGGGCTCTTCTCCTCATGGAGTTCGATATCACCTTCGTCCCGAGAAAAGCAATCAAAGGGCAAGGTATAGCGGAGTTCCTGGCGGCGCATCCACTCCCAGCCGGCTCCCCCTCGAGTTCAAGCTCCCAGAGGAGGAGACGCTCTCATCCCCCCACGGGGAGGGGACCCAACAAAAAGAAGTCCCCATTCAAGAAAGTGGGAACGCTCTCGCCATAGAGTTACCACACTGGGAACTCTACTTTGATGGCGCTTCCCGGGTGCTCAAGCAAACTGACGGCACCACAACTTACACCTCCGGAGCGGGCATTGTCCTGGTGACTCCACAAGGGGGAATACTGCACAACTCATGTGCCCTCATGAAGCCATTGACCAACAATCAAGCAGAATATGAAGCGCTGATCGTGGGACTTCAACTGGCTGCCGAAATGGGCATCAAGTGCATAAAAGTCTACGGAGACTCACAGTTGGTCATCCGTCAAGTGCTGGGAGATTACGAAGTTCGGAAAAAGGAACTGATCCCCTATCATGCCAAAGTAATGAAGCTCCGCGAGAAATTCTGCTTGTTCGAAATCGGACATGTCCCTAGAGGGCAAAACTCTCAGGCGGATGCGCTAGCCAAACTGGCGTCCGCCCTAAAGCTTCCTCCCGAAGGGGAGTTGGGGATAACTGTCCGACATAGGAGGCTGATGCCCAGTGTTCTCGAGGACGACTCCGACCTAGAAGGTGCAGAGGTCAACGCCCTCGAAGAAGAAGCCGGTCGAGGAGAAGACTGGCGCCAGCCGATCATCCAAATAAAGAACGGCTGGCTACCCCCGGGTCGGGCTGAACGAGTCCAACTCCTGCGACGGGCCGCGTCGTATCAAATAATCGGGGACCAACTATATCGGCTTGTCCATGAAAAAGACAAGTCTGTCCTCCTCCGATGTCTCTCCCCTAAAGAAGCCAAAGTCATCATGCACGAAGTCCACTCTGGACTGTGCGGAGCCCATCAAGCGGGAGACAAGATGAAAATCAACATCAAGCTAAAAGGCTTCTTCTGGCCGACTATGTATGCAGATTGCGTCCAGTACGCCCGTGCATGTCATCAATGCCAGGTCTTCAGTTCGGTGCCAAGAAAGCCGCCGAGCGAATTACATCCAACCGCCCCCACATGGCCCTTCGCCGAATGGGGAATGGATGTCGTGGGACCATTCCCACCGTCCTCTGGCGGCCACAAGTTTATCCTGGCAGCCACCGACTATTTTTCCCGATGGGCAGAAGCAATCCCTCTCCGGGAGGTGACCGGGGTAGCCGTTGCAAAATTTGTCAAGCATCACCTGATTTACAGGTTCGGCACCCCTCATCGGATCGTATCAGATAACGGTACGCCCTTCAGAAACAAAACGATATATGCGTTGGCGGCCAAATTCCAAATAGACTGGAGGACGTCAACGGTATACAACCCTCAAGCCAATGGTCTGGCCGAAGCCTTCAACAAGACCCTTTGCAAATTGCTCGCCAAGATAGTCGGCAACCGCAAACGCGATTGGGGGGAGAAAGTACAGGAAGCTCTCTGGGCATACCGAACGGTCTACAAGACCCCTACGGGGTGTTCTCCCTTCTCTCTGGTGTACGGAGCTGAAGCCATGCTCCCCATCGAAATTGAAATGTCATCCTACAGGGTAGCCGTTTATACCGGTCTCCAGCCCGAGGAGCGACAAGAAACTGAAAGAAGGTTGGAGGAATTGTCCGACCTAGAGGGCCAAAGGTTGGAAGCATACAAACACCTCCAATCCTATCAAGCCCGCATGACCCGAGCTTACGACAAGCTAGTCAGGCCTCGTGTCTTCAAGAAAGGTGACCTCGTCATGGTCAAGCAAAGAGAAGTCATGGCGGGCAAATCAAGTGGCAAACTCCAGCCGAACTGGCGCGGGCCGTACGTGGTCACTGGAGTGTATGAAGGCGGGGGATACACGCTGGCAACACACGCCGGCGATCGCCCATTTCCACCACTAAATGGCAAGCATTTGAAAATGTACTTTGCCCCTGAGCATGAATTCCTAGGGCAACCGCCCTCTGAACTCCCTTAGCCAATAAACCCCCAGAAGGTCGGCTAAAACTCCTCCTTGGTCAGCAAACCACCCTGGTCGACCAAGTCAAACCCTTAGCCAATAAACCCCCAGAAGGTCGGCTAAAACTCCTCCTTGGTCAGCAAACCATCCTGGTCGACCAAGTCAAACTCCCTTAGCCAATAAACCCCCAGAAGGTCGGCTAAAACTCCTCCTTGGTCAGCAAACCACCCTGGTCGACCAAGTCAAACCCTTAGCCAATAAACCCCCAGAAGGTCGGCTAAAACTCCTCCTTGGTCAGCAAACCGTTCAGGTCGACCAAGTCAAACCCCTAGCCAATAAACCCCCAGAAGGTCGGCTAAAACTCCTCCTTGGTTAGCAAACCGTCCAGGTCAACCAAGTCAACCCTTCAGCTAGTAAACCTCCCTGGTAGGCTGCACCGTCTTAGGCCCACTAATCATAATGGTGGGCTGAAGCCAAACGGTGAATCCCCTAGTCGAGGTTCTGCAACCTTGCTTCGGACACCAACTTCAAAAAAAAAAGAAGAAGGAAAGAAAAAGGGATTAAAAATAGAGATGTCCCGGCGGACTCGGCCACTCCCCAAAAGGGGTGTCCGAGGGTAAAAATGCCTAAAATCCAGCTGAGGTGAAAACCCGAGAGGGCGCCTCAGGCAAAAATGGATAACCCCTCAACGTGAAAACCCGAAAGGGCGCGTTGGAAAAAGCTAGGGGGGGCTGGCTTCTGTGAAAACCCGAAAGGGCGCAGGAGTCAGTAATGTGAAAAAAAAAAAAAAAATCATCATCATCGAAATCAAATCATTACTCATCAAGGCATATTTCGCGCGGCCAGTAAACAAAATGCTAGGCCGGGCCCCTATTCTCCTTGGTAGGTAAACCGAAATGGTAGATCAAGCCGTTTCCCCTTAGCCAACAAACCCCAAGAAGGTAGGCTATCCCTTTTGACCAACAAACCTCCGCGGTCGGTCAAACCTAAAATCCTTAGCCAGCAAACCCCAAGAAGGTAGGCAAACCCATAACCTTAGCCAGAAAACCCCAAGAAGGTAGGCTATCCCTCCTTGACCAACAAACCTCCGCGGTCGGTCAAACCTAGAAACCCTTAGCCAGCAAACCCCGAGAAGGTAGGCTAACCCTAAACCCTTAGCCAGCAAACCCCAAGCGGTAGGCTAACCAAAGCCCTTTAGCCAGCAAACCACAGTGGTAGGCTAAATCCAGAGGGCGGATCCCGCGATCAATTGCCCCGGGGTCCGGCCTTGGACCCATCAAAAAAAAAAAAGAGAAAGAGAAAAGGGACTAAAAATAGAGATGTCCCGGCAGACTTGATCATCCTCCAAAAAGGGATGTTCAAGGGCAAAAAGGCCTCAAACCCAGCTGAGGTGAAAACCCGAGAGGGCGCCTCAGGTAAAAATGGGCAACCCCTCGGTGTGAAAACCCGAAAGGGCGCACCGGAAAAAGCTAGAGGGGGCCATCCCCGGTGAAAACCCGAAAGGGCACTTGGGATGGTAATATGGAAAAAGAGATGAACAAAAAATCATCATCGTCATCAAGTCAAAGTTGGGTTGCCGGACAAAGCCTCGAGAAGGCCAGCCCCAGCGCCCGAAACGTTGCATCAGATCTGGAGGAATGCCAGAAATGCAACGTCCAAAAGACATCACTCACGCTCACCGGTCCGAGAAACTGAGTAAAGCGCAGGACAAGTCAAGCCAAGAAACACGGCGTCCAAAAGGAGGAGTCCCAAATAAAACCCTCAAAAGGCTACCTGAATACAGACGAAGGTTGCAACAGTGTCAAAGGAAGGGCATTGGCAGTAACCTAAAGTTTGTCATTCCTTGAATATAAGGTGCCCGAGACAAGCCCTCGGGGTAGCTGATGAAGTACATACATCGGCTAAAACCAAAAAGGGACGAGAGGAACTATGGAGTCCCCTCCCTCTCACGAAGAGGCATGGGGTCCTCCCCGGAGATCCGCCAGACTCGCCTGAAGGGCCAATAGCCTGGTCTGGGAATCCGCAAACTCCCGCTCCAAGGCGGTCGCTGCTGCCTCGGCCTCCGCCGCCCCCTCGGTCAGCGCCTGGTAAGCGGCCTGACGATCGGCAAGGCGCTTCGAGGCCTCCTCAATCGCCCGCTGGAAGCCGACAATATCAGCATGGCATTGGGCGCAACCTGCTCTCAGGGTCTCGACGCGGCTGAGCACGCCCCCTCTCTGTGAGCGAAGAGCCTCAAATCTCTGCTTCTCTAGGGCCACCTCTGCTGAGAGCTCCTGGATCTTGAGGCGGGTCGCCTCCTGGCATCGCTGCTTCACCTCGTCCCAAACAGCGTCGACAGCAGCCATCCAGGGGTCTCGTGGGAAGCCCATCAAGTGATAAGCGCGGGTATTCCTGTGAAGGAACCCCCGCACCCTTTCAAGGCATGGGGGGCTACTCTCCTCCATGGCGGACCGCGCAAGCCCCATCAGGGTCTCCAGTACGCCGCCCTTGTCCGCCATCTGGATGCTTTGAGGCTCACTCGGCCAAAGAACGCCGTGGCTCGGAAAAGGGGCAAGCTCCACAGGCGATGCTGCGGCAAAAGGTGGCAGGAGCGCATCGCCACCGGCGGCTGCCAAAGGCAAATGAATGTCAGCACGGCGCAGTAATGGCAAGGCTACAACAAAGGAAGAGACAAGGGGGAGGGAAACACCTGTCGAAGACTCGCCGGGCTCCGAAAGAAGTGGAGCCGCCGCGACGCCGTGAGGGGCCCCCTCCGCCCCGGCCTGAGTCGCAGCCGAGGAAAAAACGGCCACTGAGGGACCCATCTCCATCATTTCCGCCACGATCTCGGCGCCTTCTGCAGAAAGAATGAACGCACGTGTCAAGCGGGACATTCCCCTTCGCCCTGGCAAAACCTAGGGTGAGCAATAAAAGGAAGTCCACCCTTGGGCAAAAGTCCGTACCATCGTCTTCCCCAACTGTCCTCTCTAGAACTTCACCTTCCTCCCGCGGAGACCTGACGGGAAGCGCAGCCGGAGAGGCGATCGTCACTGCAAGAGGAAGACGAAGTCACTTATCACTTCCTCGAAAAAAAAAAGAGGGGGAAGGAGAGAGAAGAGGAAGAGGTGCGAAGGCGATGCAGCAACTAAATGCAGAGGCCGTGAGGTACTCACTGGCGCAATGCGAAGCCCGCGGCAAAGCTCCTCCCTCGAGTAGCCCCGGGGCAAAGTCCGAGAAACCGGGTAGCTCACCCCGGGGGCTGGAGACCAACAAGCGGTGAATCTCCTGAAGCGAGGGCGTCAACATAGTCCGATGTGAGGTGCCTCCGCCAGCGGACGCCTCCCCCGGCGCGTACCCTAAGGAGGTAGACGAAGCGGTCAGGTGATCAGGCCCATGGCCACAACAACGAGCCCAAAGAAAAAAAAAGGGGAAGATGCAGAGGCGCGAATACATATGCACACGCGTATATATATGCGCACTTGCCGGCCGCTCACCTGGCTCAGGCAGAGCCACCTGAGGGAGCCCCGTCATGTCTGGGGACGGCGTCCCATCAAATGTGGGGTTGTAGTTGTCCTCGGCGGGAGGGGTAGGGTCCTCGCGCGGGGTCGCCCCAGCCACCTCTTCGCTCTCCGGAGTTTGTAAAGCTGCAGAAGGAACAACAGCAGAATCAATGCCCTGATCGGGAGAAAAGGAAAGAGGGGACGAAAAGCTCCCCCCGGCCGGCAAGACAAAAGGCCAGGCTCACCTCCTCCAACCGAAGCGGAAGGCTCGGGGATCCCCTCCTGAGCGCCTGGCTGCGAGGAGCCGGCTTCCCTGCTCGCACGTCGCTTCCGACTGCGTGAAGTGTCGGGCTTCGGCATTGACGCCGGAAGAATGAAGCTCTCTGTTCAAGCCAGAAACAAGGGAAGTCCCGTCAGCGAAAAAAAAAAGAGAAAGAGAAAAGAAGAAGAAGAAAACGAACAGGTAACAACATACCACTCGGAGCCGGGGAAAAAGGTGGCGGGAGCACCACCTGGTCGAAAGGGACCTTCACAGCCTTGCCCGCCTCAACAATAGCATCCCAGAAATGCTGCAAGGTGGTCCCGTTCTCGATCCAACTGATAAACTCCCTTGGGCCGACGCGGGCAACTGAATGGCAGAGATGTCGCTCCCAAGCTCCAGACACGTCATGAGGGATAAGGGCAGAAAGCACCGTGTCCACTTGGTACCCACAGTCCAGCAGGAAGTGGCGCCACCAAAAGTAGACAAGAGGCGGCTCTCCGCTGTCCCGAGAAGTCGCCGGACCGCCCTCGGGGCGCGCTAGGGGCTCTAAAGCCTCTGCGCGGGCTCTGCGCTCCGCTGGATCGGGGACCTGCGCCCTCGCTCGACGGCGGCCCACAATTGATACTTTCCCCACAAGCGCTGGGAACTCCCGCTGGAGGAACTTCGCCGTGATCGAAGAGATGGAGGCCCCGCTCGAGACAAGTAAGCACCCTCCGCCGCCTTCACCGCGTCGGTGTGTTCCCGGAACGTCTTATTATGCCGGGTCCACCACCGGGCGTACAATATGTCTACGCGACCGTCCCGCCGCTGCTCGGGGATGAAGAACTCCTGAGACGGGTCGCGTCTGATAAAAAAGCACCACCAGCTCGAAGCCACAAGGTGCCGATCCAAGCCCCTGTATGTCCTGTCGGGAAGCGAAAAATCGGCATTGGGAGGTACAGCCTGGTCATACCCAAAGTTGCGTGCGAAGCGATGCGGGAAGTACGGCTCCATGAACAGGGACCCCCCTTTGCGGAAGAGCAGAACGCTGGGGCGAATGCACCAAAGCCACTCCTTGCGGAAAGATGCGCTCGGTGCGGGACTGTGGGGGAGGCGGTAAACTTGCCCTCCCCTCCTCTCCTCAACAAAAGGGCGGAAATCTCGCGAGCAGCAGGCATAGTCAAGTCCCGACTGCCCCGCCGATGGCACAAAAGAAAGTCGTCGGCGCGCCTCGTCCAATTGTCGCTGGTGTGCCTGTTCCGGACGATTCCGGAACATGAAGAGGAGCGGCATGGAGGGATTCTCCAGGCTGACGTTGTGACACAGCTCGGGCAAGAGGAGACCGGCCCAGGCGCTCAAGTAGTGCGTCGGCAGGACGATGCTCCTATCACGAGGGGAAGGGCTCGCCGTCAAGTCCCCCAAGCCGTGGAAAATATTGGCCAGCGCCGCCGGGGCCAGGGCAAGCCGCACACCGCTAGCCAAGGAACAAGCCGGATAGATGACCTCCGGCCTGATGTTTCCCTCCTCCCCAAATGGGACAACGAAGGTACTCAACCAGTACACCAGGTATGCCGCCAGATAAGTCCGGTCTGGGAGCTGCCTCGGATTCCAGCCCCGACCCTGAGGCGCGTAGAGAAACCTTACGTTGTCCTCCAGGGTGACTGATAGCTGCAAATAGTCTGCCGGATCATAGCTCCCGCTGGCAAACTCCTTGTGGAAGCAGAAAGGCCCGTTGTAAAAGAAGCGGAGCCAAGCATCGCAGCTCACCCTCACTGTCCCTTTGGAAGCACTGGGACATTCATCTCTACCACACCGGGCCAGATCCCGCCAGACTTTCATCAAATAACGAAAGCTGTGGGGTAAAACATAGGAGCCCGAACCAGTGGACTGGTCCCGAAGGAGGTCATTCAAACACACCTCCTCATAAAACTGGCCAGAGATCGGGAGACCAGAAATTCTGTGCAAAGCCCAAAGGTCGAGGCATGCCTCCCCGTCCGCTACACAGAAGGTATTGAACCTCCGGTTGAATCTCTCCGCCAGGGCCTGCAGAAGCCCGGAATGACATGGGTAGCTGTAAAGAGCGGCGACCACAGCATGAAGAAGGTCGACCCGAGACAGCAACTGATGGTAATGATAAAGAACACCCATCAACCACTCTGTGGCGCCAAAGCGGAAGCGGTGAGACGAGATGACGGACCACCGATCATACCACCCGGCGGCCTCCTTGCTCATAATCCGGTCCAGGAAACAGGACCGGTCATAACCCTCCGACACGAACTCAGAACCGGAAGGTAGTGGGATATGCCCGGTGAAGGTAGGCCCGGTCTTGGGCAGCCCGTGTACTTCCCACAAACCCTGCGCAAGCATGAGCTCCCTGACCCGGTCAGCGGGTTCCTGGCCAAAAAGCCCCAGTTGGCTCGCCTCTGGAAAATGCGCCTGTGCGGTGTAGTCCATAGGGAAGCTGGGGTAGTGGAAGCCACAAGTCCCCATCATGCTGTCGCGGCCGACCAAAATAGCTCGCTCCAGCTGAGCTCGCTCGGATAGAAGAAGTCCGTCCGGGCCCTCCCAGTTGACCGGAACAAAACTCTGGATGAAGGGGAACAGATGCTCGTCCAGCGGAAAATGCCCGGGGTAGTCGCTGCCCCTCCGATAGCGGTACCCCCGCTCGGTCCGGTCCACCAGGCGCATGTCCACGACGCCCTCCAGTGGTGACGACTCCTCCAAAGGCCCGAAAGCACATACCTTGACGCCCTTGTCAAGTCGCTCCGGGTCGTCCTCCCTCACCGGGGAAAGGGTGAAATACGGCATCGGATCCCCCGTCCGCCGCACGTCATCCTCTGAACGACGCGACGCCCGGCTACTCTCCCCGCGATGCTTGGTGGAACGAGGCATCGTCAATCCTGCCAAATGAATTGCCCGAGCGTCAGGTGAAAGAACGTCGCAACGAGGCAGAAGGAGACAACTGCGAAAGAAAAAAATATGTCTCGAAGGCACCACGGGACACCCGCCGTCGTCTTCGTCTCCGACGGATGTCCCGTGGGGGGCATTTGTTGAACCCGGAAAATATCGGGACTTAAACAAACCCCGGGCGACAAATACGCCCTGGGGCAACCAGGGATGAGCTCCCGATCCCCCGCTCGGACATCGGGAAGATGAACCCGAGTGCTCGCATCAATCCGGAGTGGCCCGGAAGCGAGGTGCCCGAGAAGCTCGTCGACGGCGAAGAATGCGTACTCCGGATGCCAGAAACTCCGTGTCCGGATCAACGTTCGAAGCCGCGCCTGAAGCCGAAGGATCCGGAAAGGTCAAATGCACGTGCCCTCCGAAAACGGGGACAAACGCACGTGAGACGGCCGGAGAAGCACAAGCGGCGCACGCGTGCACGTGCGCGGCACGGCCGTCGACCAACGAACAACGCACGGGAGGCCCACAGAGCTCTCTCCCGCGGAAACCGGAGGAAATGGCCGATGGAGTGGAGGCCCACCCCATTTATAGGGGGGGCCAGGCGGTGGCACCCCTGCCGGTTAGGCGGGGTGCGCACCCCCGCCGGTTCGGCAGGGGGCGCACCCCCGCCGGGCCGGGCGGGGCCGCACCCCCGCCGGTTAGGCGGGGCGCGGGCCCCCCGCCGGTTCGGCAGGGGGCGCACCCCCGCCGGGCCGGGCGGGGGCCGCACCCCCGCCGGTTAGGCGGGGTGCGGGCCCCCCGCCGGTTCGGCGGGGGGCGCACCCCCGCCGGTTCGGCGGGGGGGCCGCGCCCCCGCCGGTTCGGCAGGGACGCCCCCCCGCCAGTCCAGCGGGGGCCGCACCCCCGCCGGTTCGGCGGGGGGTGCACCCCCGCCGGTTCAAGCGGGGGGCCGCACCCCCGCCAGTCCAGGCGGGGTGTGCACCCCCGCCAGTCCGGGCGCACCCCCGCCAGTCCAGCGCACCCCCGCCGGTTCGCGTGCGCACCCCCGCCGGTCCGCGATGCCTCGGCGCCCGCGCCCGCCTCGACGCTCGAGCCGGGAGGCACCCCCGCCGGGGAGCACACCCCCGCCGGTTCGACCCTTCGAGCCCCTATAAATAGGGGGGTACTCCCCCATTTGAAGACACGCCGAATCGGCCTAAACGCTCCATCTCCGGCCCAAGCCCAGAGTCTGTCCGTGCTCAAAGGTGGTCCGTGCGTGAGCTTGTATAGGCCGCACGAGTCGGGGGAGGTCTCCGACACCCGGTGGTGCTTC
This sequence comes from Colocasia esculenta, assembly GCA_014218235.1. Lineage (NCBI taxonomy): Eukaryota > Viridiplantae > Streptophyta > Magnoliopsida > Alismatales > Araceae > Colocasia > Colocasia esculenta. The sequence continues at coordinate 16,113,439 of CM024757.1, read as the reverse complement.
CTCTCCGTGGTCGAGCCCTCCTGCGTTCGCCCACACGGAGACACCACAGGTTGTTATAAGACCCCCAAGGCATGTATTTAAGTCCTCCGGCGTCATAAAACGACGCACGTCGAGGCATGTACTTAAGTCCTCCGGCGTCATAAAACGACGCACGTCGAGGCATGTACTTAAGCCCTCCGGTGTCGTAAAACGACACACGTCGAGGCACATATGTTTAAGTCCTCCGGTGTCGTAAAAGGGCACACGTTGAGGCATGTTGACCTATGGAGGCACAAACACCCCACTGGTAACACATATGTACCCACTATCGTGTAAACGTCCGACGGAGGCATACACCCTGTCGTCGACGTCCATGTACTTGGCTTGTTATATACACGTCCAGTGGAGGTATAAAACCCCACTAAAGGCGTACATGTAAATGTAAATGTCATGTCATAAATATAAATGACATGAGCATGCTTGAATAAAATTGTGGAAATTCATTTGTCATCTGCCTTTTCTTCTTTAAATTTCGGCATACGGTCTTTTAATAAACATTACGCATTCGAAGGTATTCGAGTGTTATACTCGATGTAAATGAAACATCGACTTCGGTCGGTGGGGAACGGTCCAGTACACGACCACTCCAATCGCCCTGAACGCGAGCGCACGCGGAAAAATAAATCCGAGGGTATCAGGGTTCGCACCCAATACTCCTCATAAAATAATCTTTGTCTGTTTCTCGCAAACAGTCTGGCACGCCCACGCAAAAGATCCATCTCGAAGATAAAAGAGATGGATCGAAAGAGAAGAAATTTCCGCGTTCCAACACCTGCCTGGTGCGCACCACACAGTCCAGAGTGAACTTCTCTCATGATGATTTTGGCTTCCTTAAGAGATAAGCATCTGAGGAGGGCTGGTCCCTTTCTTTCATGGACCAATCTATATAGCTGATCTCCTATTAATTGATATGACGCAGCTCTTCGTAAGAGCTGAATTTTCTGAGCTCGATTAGGAGGTAGCCAACCTTTCTTGATTTTGATAATCGGCTCACGCCAATCTTCAGATTCATTTACTGTATCTTCTTCTGCAGTATATACTTCCTCAATTGTAATATTAGGCTCAATGTCGAGGACACTCGGCATGAGTCTTCTATGACGGACAATTATGTCCAATTCTCCTTCGGGTGGCAATTTATGGTCGAAGCTAATTTGGCCAGAGCATCTGCCTGAGAATTTTCATTTCTTGGTACATGATGTGACGGAATGCCTCGTTCAAGCTCGTTAAACTAATAACAAGCCTGACACGAGTCTGCCTCCCGCGAACGGGCCGTAGCCTCGCAAGGGATATCAAACACACGTCCGTGGAAACACAAAGGAACGCACCACAATTTATATATATAACGCAAGTTTACATAGCCAAACTTCCATAAACTGAAGAAAGTACAAGAGCCTGGGGCATACCCCGAGGTACAACTAAAAAAAATATAAACAACTAGCTACACTGCTAGTAACTATACTACTCTACACTACACTATACTGCTATACTGCTAGAGGTACTGACCCTGCACCGCTACGACGCGGCCCTGAACTGGACGACGGTCGTGAAACGTCCTCCTTGCCCTCGCCTGTGGGAGTAGGTGTGAACCTCGCTAGTCACTGGCTCAGTAGGGAACTCTCCCAACACCGAGCAAAACCAAAACACAGGTACGAAAGCAGTAAACAGTACCAATAATTTATAGAATAGCTAAGCAAGATATTAAAGCTGTAAAAGTACTCACCGTCTGCTGACTACGTAAAACAACTGTAATAAATAAATGGCAAACCAATACAAGTGTACGAGCTAAAGTAGAGACCGCCAAACACGAGCCACGTGAACTGGTTCGCGACACCAGAGACTGACTCGGACAAGCTAACACAGGTCTACCTCTCAGTCTCGCAGCCACGGACGAAAGGTCCAGCTGCCGCTCCACGTGAAAAGGTCAAGCAACTGTGGAGACCAACTAAACACCACCACCTGCGGACCACACGGTCGCAGACCCATGCCTGGCACCTCTAGAGACCCTGGCCTGGGCTCGCTAGAGTGAGGCACTAGAGAAGGACTAGCTGGGGACCAGTGTCGACTACTGGTGTCCGTACCCCCAACTACGAGCGCGCTACAAGTGACTAAAAACAAACACTAGAGTCACTGTCCCACTGTCGTCTTTCCCTCAGCCGGACGTACAACTCAAGCAAAGGAGTGAGGGTGTCCAGGTCAGACGACACAGACCTCGACGGTACAGCACAAGTACCGGGACAAAGCCCCGAGCTAACAGCCTGGCTCACAGAGAACCTGGGGCACCCAACTGGAGAGGTAACACGGTAGGCGCCGTACTACTCGCCACGTACACAAAACCACGTACACGTCACACAAACCACGTGAAGACTCACGTAAACCGCGTGCACTAGTAGTCCACTACACGTGAACACCACGTAAACACGTAAAATACTAGTTAACTGCATATCCTGTATGCTAGTCACAGTAACCACGTGCACCCAGTGCACCACAAGTGCCAACGCACCGCTCGTTATCATTAAATACTCAATATAACCATATTTAAATAAAAGCATGTTAGCGGCAACATCGACTGTCGCCAATGGGATGTAAACGGCAAGGTATCTGGCCGTCTATCTCCCAGCTGAAGAACCTGGCGTCAATCGATGTTGACGCTAAGCTCCTCGGCTACTAGTTCTCACAAAAACCCTAGGCTGACTCCACAAGTGTTCTCGGCCCTAAAACCTGCGGGAAAACACGAGGAAACACTTCCTCTAATATGCATGCATTCAATCAAACCGAAACAACATGTTTCATTCTTCAAATTGCTCAAACCACCTATTTACCCCGCATGGATACCCTTACCCAAAAACATAATTAACATACAGATTCACGCGTTCCAGATGCATTATCACGTCCTAAAGGAACTAAAGGGACCATTCCCTACCTCAATACGCTCTTAAACCTCCTAAATTCTCCTGCTTCGCACCAAACCCTCCGCGAGCTCCTACGGCGATTACACCTCGCTCTGGCGTTTCCTTGGCCGATTCGTCACCACCTCACGTTCCACGATCCTCCAACTAGCCTTCTGCAACCATTGGAAGTAGTGGGGAAGCAAGGGGCGTGAAAACTGGGCGAGGGAGAGGGAGAATGGAGTGAGGGAACTGCCCTCGGGTAGACCTATATTCTGCAGGTCGCACAGGTTGGCGTCAACCCTAATGTCGTTTAGGGAACCGTCACCATAAACGTCCACAAAGCCCGACGTTAAGTTCTTAAGGTTGACGTCACCTTCGATGGACGTCAAACCAGTCAACGACCACACCTGGCCGTCAACCCCTAATCAACTGCAGCAGGTCCTATCTTGTTTCAGGACCAAACCTACTCCAAACCTGTGCACACCATACAACCAAACCACACTGGCCTCACAATGGCCACCACAACTAACACACACATGATCCATAAGGGTCCGAAAAACACACGACGTTACACATGAGATATGTCAAAGAAGTTGAATTGTTCCTTGAGCTTCATAACTATGGTATAATATGGAAGCAATTGTTGTTTACGAACTTCATACTGGCCCAACACTTGTCGGACGACCAGCTGTGAGTCACCATAAACTTGTATACTTTTGACCCCCATTTCGAAAGCCAGTCGAAGCCCAATGATTAGAGCTTCATATTCAGCTTCATTATTTGTGAGCGGCTTCATGAGAGCACAAGAATTATATAATATTCCTCCTTGAGGAGTGACCAGAACAATACCTGCTCCAGTAGAAATGCTGGCGAAACCATCTGTATAGTGGAGAGTTCGAGAAGCTCCATCGAAATATAATTCCCAAGAGGGTAATTCGATTGTGATGACCTCTTTGGAATTTGGACTTTCTTGGATTTGATTATCTCTTTCATTTGCAGGAGAGAGAGTTTCTTCTTCTGGAAGATCTATGGACAAGGGAGAATTTTCTGGTACTGGATGCGCAGCCAAGAATTCAGCCAAGCCTTGCCCTTTGATTGCCCTTTGTGGGACGTAAGTGATATCAAATTCCATGAGGAGCAAAGCCCATTTCCCGAATCTTCCTGACAATACGGGTTGCCTCAACAAATACTTGAGTGGATCATACTTGGAGATGAGTTTAACTTCATAAGCCAGCAGATAATGCCTCAATTTCTTAGTGGCAAATACCAATGCTAGGCAGACTTTCTCCATTGGAGCATATCGGAGTTCTGGACCGATCAACTTTCTGCTGAGATAATATAGAGGTTGCTCCTCGCCTTCTTCATTTACTTGTGCTAATAAGGCCCCCAGAGAAGTTTCCATAGCTGCAATATACAGTATAAGGGGCTTTCCAGCGATTGGGGCTCCCAATACTGGTGGAGTGAGGAGATATTGTTTTATTTGCTCGAAGGCAGCTTGGCATTCTTGATTCCATATGAAAGGGGCATCTTTCTTCATCAGTTTGCCGAAGGGCATGGACCTCCCTGAAAGATTAGAGATAAATCGCCTAATATAGGCTAATTTCCCCTAGAATGACCTTAACTCAGTCAGATTTTGAGGAGATGGCAGTTGTTGGATCGCCTTGATTTTATCAGGGTCTATTTCTATTCCCCGATATTTGACGACGAAGCCCAGGAACTTGCCGCTTGAAACCCCAAATGCACATTTCATGAGATTCATTTTCAATTTAAATTGACGAAGTCTTTCAAAAACACGGCGAAGATCATATAGAAGGTCTTTCCGTTTTTTGGTTTTGACGACTAAGTCATCCACATAGCATTCGACCACATCATGGATCATTTCATTGAATATTTTGGTCATGGCTCTTTAATATGTGGCTCCTGCATTCTTCAAGCCAAAAGGCATCCTTTTATAGTTAAAGATACCTTTGGGTGACCTGAAAGCAGTATGATTTTTATCTTTGACTGCCATGCGGATCTGATTATAGCCTGAAGACCCGTCCATAAAGGATAGAGCTTCATGGCCGGTGGTCATATCCACCATGATTTCTGTGATTGGGACTGGAAAATCATCTTTAGGACATGCTTTGTTCAAGTCCCTGTAGTCAATACATATCTGGACTTGGCCATTCTTCTTCTTTACTGGAACAATATTGGCGAGCCAGATTGGATATATGCAGGGCTCGATGAAGTCTACTTCAGAGAGTTTGTCGACTTTAGTATTTACTTTAAGCTCCAGCTCATGCTGCATACGCCTTTGGGATTGTTTGACAGGCTTGGCTGTATGAAGTATGGATAATTCATGCTCGGCAACTGATGACTCCAGCCCAGGCATTTCTTTGTAATTCCAAGCGAAACAATCTTGGAATTCTAGGAGGAGGGTTTGATAAGATTGCCTTTCTTGTTCATCAAGAAGGGCGCTGATGAAGATTGGCCGGGGATTTTCTTGATTCCGCAGATTGAGTTCGATCAATTCATCAATTGTGGCTTGCCCGCCATCTTCAATTTCTTGAGGAGTTGGTTGCAGGTCTATGAAATCTTGTTCGTCGTCAGAATTGGCGACGTAGACCTCATAAAGACTTGTATTTTCAGAATTTATTGGTGAAGATTGCTCGTCAGAATCTCCCGGCGATTCTTCATTTGATAGTTCTTTTGCAAAAGAGGAAGTATCATCTTGGGAGTTGGAGTTGAAGAATTCTTGGCTGCTTTCTGTATTGCTGGCTTCCGGCAATAGCCCAACAGCATTGACTGTATAGAAGGACTGAGTATCATAACCTAGCCCTCTTGTATCCTTCCCGGAGAATGGAGGTTGCCCTCGGACTTGGGAGGGCTCCCATAATTGCCTGAAGAAATCCCTTCGGGAAGCATTTTGCACCTGAGGGATATTTTGCTTCTTGCACATTTCTTTGATATTTTCTGTCATATCAGCCATTTCTTGTATTGGCTCAAGATGATCGTCGGGTCTATCTTCCCGACCAAAATCATCTTCTGCATGTGTTTGAAGTGTTGGCTCCCCTTTATAAAAGAGAATCGGCTTTGCCGCCTTCATGGCATTCTTCTTTTCTCCTTTTCTTTGATAAGTGACGACGAATGTTTTCAATCGCCAGACACTTTGATCTTGCTTTGGGGAGTGAATTTATGTGCAGCTAGGAGGCAGAGGAATGCTTCTGTTGATGGCTTGACTTACATGATCAGCCTCATACTTGATGATTCGCCTTTCTGGGCGGGTTGACTTGCTTTGGAAATTCTTTGTGTGGAGTTCGGCAAGGCCTTTGTTTATTACAAAAAGCTCGCCAGTCTCACTATCTTCATCTGAGCATGCAATTTGCTTCCCCTTCCCTTTGGACCGGGCAATGGGTTGAAGAATTGGCCCTCCGAGATATAGAAGGGCATCAGTCAAGTTGCATTCATCTTCTCGAAAGGGGGCTTGATCAGCAAAGACAATATACTGCTTTCCTTCTTTGGCATATTTAATGCATTGATGAAGTGTTGACGGGATGACCCAATTTTCATATAGCCAAGGTCTCCCAAGCAATACTCTGTATGTTGTATCGGCATCAATGATAAAGAAGGTCACCCTGGTGATGAAGTCTCCTAGAATTAAGTCGACAGTGACTCTTCCGATGGCTTCTTCAGAATTTTAATTGAAACAAGTGATCCTCACATCTTTCACCTGCTGTATGTAAGGCATGAGATGTAGGGACTCAAAGGTTTTGTAGGGCATTAAGTTGATGGATGCCCCCGGATCGATCAGGATCCGATTCAGCTCGTTGCCGTTAATCTTCCCCTTCATATATAAGGGACGATTGTGATATGGAGAAGATAATTGCATGTCTTCGTCTGTAAAGGTGACGTTTGCCGCCAGAGCTTCATATGCTTGGGCTTGGAAGTTAGCCATATGAGCTTCATATGTTCCAGGTTCTTGGAGTATTTTGACGAGAGTTTCTCTCAAGTCTTTGCTCCAAGCAATTGCCTCCCAGACAGTAATGTTGACGGGGAGTGATTTGAGTTGCTGAAGAATTTTATCGTCAGCCTCGGCGCGTGTCTGGTCCAACGGGGAAGATCCCCTAGTCAAGGATCCAGATGGCTCCTTTGGCTTGACGAATTTCCTTTGAGAGAGGGGAGCTAACAGCTTTTCATTTGGGAAGGGAGGAGCATTGTCTGACTCATTTAATGAAGTATGTGGACTTTGATCCCCATCTTTTGCATGGAAAAATGTGTTGGGCAGCCCCTCTTCTTCATCTGAAGGGTCGAAGACATAAGGATCTGCCCGAATCTGAGTTTCAGGCAGAGGCCTTGATTCCTCGCCGCGGAAGAGTATGACTTTATTTGGATTTGTGATGTCTGGCTTCTTGGTGGTAGTAGATGCTGCTTTTTGCCGCCTGCCACGACCTCTTCCATGATGGCGATTTGGATTATTTGCAGGTCGACGCTGATATGTGAGCGTCGTTGGTTTGTCTTGAGCTTGTACAGTAGTATCATTTGAGGAGATTTGTAGCTCCTTTGGTGGAGGTACAAATACCATATTGCAAGTGAAAGAGCTGAACATAGAGTCCAACTGTTCCATGGTAATTTCTTGATCTTTACTAAAGAGACCCAAGTCTGACGCGAGAGGGGACTCTTCACCTTGTAGAGCTTCTTGCTGGGTCAGAAGTAGCCAATCCCGAAGCTGGATTTTCCGCTCGATCTCTTCCCATGGGATATATTGATCGAGCGTGGGTTTATCAGATGGCCCGGGAGATATGTATTCTTCCAGCTCATCAATTAGCTGTTGGAGCCTCTGAACAGGAGATAGTTGTTGAGGAACCTCTGCTGCCGCAGCACACTCCATTTGCTTTTTCATTCTTCTTTTTTCATTTTTTCTTCTATTTTTCTCTCTATTTTTTCTTTGTAGAGCTTCTAATGAGTTTATTACTTCCTACTTTAGAGATTGCTTGGGGACGCCCCTTCTGCTAGAGCCAACTTTTGCCATAGATCTATTAGGTCTTCTGGAGTTTATTGATTTTCGAGGGCCCACAATGACCCATTCACCTTCTGAGGCTTGTGCTTGGAAGGTTGAATTAATTGCTTCTTCAATAACTGAAGATGGGAGTTGGTGGTAATCATCCACGAACTCCTCTGCTTGCTGCGAGATTGGCTTCGCCGCAGCTTCTTCTGATATTCCATTTCTATACTGAAAAAGACCAATTTTGAATTGCTCTATTTCAGCTCTGATTCTGCATTGTCCATAACCCAGTTGATGATGATAATATTCACATATTTCTGGACATAGTGCTTGAAATTCTGGACTTGGATCATATATTTGTTGTGATGCCTCACCCGGATGTGATGATACCACGGGATTTCCATTTTGATCAATTCCCCCCCCCCCCCCCGGGATATTTGTTTCGATCCAGTCATGGAGATCTGGGCAATCTTTGGTGGGATGTATGGCTCTGGAATGATATTCACAGTAGACAGGCATTTGCTTTTCTCTTTCAGAAATATAAGGCTCAGGTTCATACACCTTCACCAGCCCTTGCCTCTTGAGATTATCAAATATGAGCTTGGTATTTTCTTTGATGAAGGAGCACTGATGTAGAGGAGTCAGTTCATATACCAACGGCTGGATAAATACGGATGTGGCATAGGTTGCTCCTCCTCTGACTCAGGAAAACCAGAGGATGAGGCATTGATGACATTCACCGAGTGAGACCCAGGATTAGCTGGCCCACTTAGCGGCTGCTGAGTATGAGGTTGTGGAGGGTTGACCAGAAAACCACCTAGGTTGATTATCCCTTGTTTTATTAGCTTTTCCGCGTCATCTTTGAATTTTATGCAATCATCGATGACGTGGCCTTACATTTGATGGTATGGGCAGTAGTTGGATAACATTTCCGCTGGAGCACAGAAATCCATCCATCTTGACCGCATGCATAGCCGGAAGAGCGCTAATGTTTGCTGTCGAGGGAAAGAATATAATCTTGCCGGCTCGACAAGGTTTGAAGATTCTTCAGATAGATATCCGATTGAATCCGCATATGGGGACCACGGAGGCAATTCCTGGTTTACCTGAGTATGAATTTGAGTGAGTTGTGGACCGTAGGGTTCCTGGATGGGAGTATCCTGACGTCTCTCCACACTTTGCATAATTTTCCGTAGCTCTTACTGGCCTTGTTGTAGTTGTTGAAGTTGCCTTTGGACTCTCCGCATTGCCCTTCTGGTGGCTTGACGCCTGGATCTCGGCGGAGAATGAGCTCCAGAAGTATCTTGAGGTGGGTCGCATGAAGGACCGGCCTCAGGATTGTTTGAGCTTGCGGCGGGTTCTGTCGTATGTATGACATTGAAAGATAGCTCTGGTCGATCCCAATCATGAGGTTGGGGAGGGTTGACCAAACCATTTTGCATAGATATGAGGCCATCTTGAATCATCTTTTGGGCCTCGTTTTTTGAAGACATAGCAATCTTCAATTGCATGTCCCACCATACGGTGATATGGGCAATAATTAGGCTGATTGATCTTGCTAACATCCACCGGCTTCTTTGGCTCCGGCAATGATATTAATTGATTGTCGAGGCAGAGATCAAAGAGCTTCTTGGTATGCTCCTTCTTAAAAGAATAAGGAGCTTTCATGCGCTCGGCCAAAGTTGGCACTGGCGCCTTCGGCTCTGACTTCTTCTTTGTAGTGGTGGAAATTGCCGCCCCTTTTGCTTCATTGGGGGGGGGGAGAGAGAGAAGTCGACAGCATTGACCTCTTTCGCCGGCAAGTTGCGTTCTTTGGGGAGCTTGCCTTTGTGAGATGCATGAGCCATTTGTTCGGCTAAGAACATCTTAATTTCTGCTACAACAGAATTTAATTGATCAAAACTCTTGATGTTTGCTCCCAAGAGTTTTTCATTGATTGCTGATATGAGGCCTCTCCGACATATGGTTATCGCATCTTCTCGGGCGGGAGGGTTGTCGCATTTCATGCTAAACTCTCTCCACCTCTGGATGAAGTCGATTGTCGATTCCCCCTTCTTTTGTTTGAGGGAACATAGTTCGGCGAGAGAGACTTTCCTTTCGGCCGTTTGGAAACGGTGGATGAATTGCGTCTGCATATCAGCCCAATCAGCAACTGACCCGGACTTGAGCTTTGAAAACCATTGGAATGCAGCCCCGGTCAAAGAAGTTGCAAAATATCTAAGAAGTTATGACTCGTCGGTGGCGAGATCACCCATAGCAGTAAGATAATGAGCCACATGCTCTATTGGGGACCCATGTCCATCAAACTTTTCTAGTTTGAGGACTTTAGGGCATGCCTCTGGCAGCTTCTTGAATTGATGATGTATAGAATACGGGACAGAATATAAACCCGCAACCTGAATACCTTCGCCCTACTGAGCGAATATCTCTTTCATAATCTTCTTTATTTCATGCCTTTGTATGACAATATTCTGCACTGCTCCCACTTGAGGAGGTATAATATTGGACGGGTCATTAATATCCTGACCCGTAGCTTGAGGAAGAACACCACTCGAAGAAGCCGCCGGATTATTTGCCGGGGCAGAGCCATCCAAATGTTGACTTCGATGTTGATGTTGGGTAGAGACTGGCTCCATAGACTGCCGAAGGCTTGTGGTTGCCAACCGTCTTATTTCATTGACTAGTGAGGTCATTTCAGACCGCCACTGTTGCATGACTTCATATTTGTCGTCATCCGACATTGCTTGAAAATTTTCTTTTGTTGGCAAGTCGATGACGGGGTTGATAGCAGAAGTAGAAAGTCCGCCTTCTTCGATTTGGATATTTTTTTGCTCGAAGAGGGGAATTTGAGTTTCCTCATGTTGAGAATCAACACGAGGAGGAGCTTGACCAAACGTGTCAGCTTGCCCACCGAGTTGGCGGGTTCTTCTGGCGAATTGTCTAGTGTTGGGATGAATGGCCTCCGTAAGAATATTTAGAGTGGCTTCCGCGATTTGTTCCGCCAGATCACCAGAGTCTCTTCCAAAGGCATAGCATGAAAATATTATGAGCTTGGGTTTTTCCTGAGCCGCCCAAGTAACACGTCGTCTTTTTGACGGACGGGTACTGGCATTAGGAATTGCCCCCAACCTGTCAAATACTGAGATTCTCGGTATACGGTTGAAGACCGATACACGAGTTGTAGATTGTTGAATAGAATTATCTTTGACTACCCGGATATTCTCCGGGCCTTGGGGAAGATAGTTTGATTTTCTGTATACCCCTTTTCTTTTTTGTCCTTTGGGGTGTTCAGACACGGTATGTTGAAGAGAAGTATTTTTGATGTTGCTTCTCCTCTTGTCCACCTTTGATGCAATTTCTTGATCTTTTTGAATTTCTGGGTCTCCTTTTTGGGAACCCAAATTTGTTTAAGCTTGGTAAAACGCCGCGTCTTTTGCTTGACACCGGCTTCTACCATGGAGTCTTCATGTTTTCCCCGGAACCACCGCAAAGCTGAGAAACAGTTCGAGGTTGGAATAGTTGGAATATACCTATCACGAGGAATGATAGGTGGACTTCCGTTGAGTCGCACCCGCAGGCTTCCGACCATAACAGATTTGCCGGATCGGGAGGTAGCAGCCGACGGCCTTTTGCTTTTGTGATTTTTGTATTGCCCCCGTTGTGAGGGGACAGAAGCTGTGATTGTGGAGGAGATCATATGAACCGAATAGGTTCGAACTTGAGCTGAATGAGGTTTGCCCCCTTTAGCAGCATTATCTTTCGAGGGCATCTGGGTGCCCCTGTGATAGGACAAACCTTGATATTGGTACGGATCTTGCTGACCTTCTTTGTTGATTTGTTAGAGGAAGACTTTTGAACAGCATCCTCCTTTTGTTGAGCCGGAACCACCCCTAGGAAATAAGGGGATTCGACGACTGCTGGGAAGTCTCCGAACACAATCGGAGTCGTCAGGTAGCCGAACCTAGCATGGTTCTTGACGAGGAGCGGTCCATAGGTGACGGCCATCTCTAACAATTTGAAGTTTGCTTCTTGTTTGTACGAGCACCTTCATGGAAAAGCATCAGTATCAGAATTTTCATAACAATATGCACATATCTCAACCTTTTTACTATGAATGGTGAGAAGAGGTCCCACCGGGCGTGCCAACTGTGGACACGCGGAAACGGGTTCTACGGAGAGTTCAAGGCGTATGGTTCGTTTGTGGTGTTTTCTCTTTCTTCTCTTTTTTGTTTGTGTTTTGTGTTGGATTTAGATTGATTTCTTTTTCTTTTCTTTGCCTTGCGGGGCGTGCCAGCCTGTCTAACAGACAGAAGTAGAAATCCGCACAATGCGGAGAGAAAATCTGATGTCCATGAAAATGGACGGGGTGCGCCGGTTTATAATCTGAACTTCTTAGATTCCGCGTGATTTATTTGTCAGGCGATTAGGGTAGCATGTGCTGGACCTCTGTCTCCATCGATCGGAATCGATGTTTTGTTTACATCGAGTTAAAAGCCCTTGATGTTATTTGACATCAGTTTTAACCCGAATACCATTCATAGTAAAGTCGAGAAAATTATGCATTTCTAGATAATTCTAATGTGATGTTTCCCTTTTCTCCTTTTTATATTATCATACAGGATTATCTTTTATTTTGGAAGAAGGATTTGTTCCTTGAAATATTCCGTTTTGAAAGCTTCACTTTAGAAGAGTATGAAAGCCCCTTTTTTGGGTTCAAAACATGATTTTGGGAGAAGAGTGGGAATATACCCGTAGATTTGTTTGGTGTCGGGCATATTATTTGCTTTAGAATTTTATGTGGATGAGGTCTTTTTAAGTATGAATAAACGTGTGCCCATGAATTTATCCGGGCTTTAGTATATGCTGAGAATTTGGGCAGCGCTCCCGCATGGGCAGAATTATTATGCAAATATATGAGTATGAATTTAATGAACATATGTTAAACAGGATGTCTCCATGAGATACAATCATATGAACACATATTTTATGAACATATGAATATATCTTTGGGCAGAACCCCTACTTAGGCAGAGTTTCTTTTTAGAAGACATAACCACATGAACATAATTTCGTGAACATATGGATATATTTTCTACAGGATTTCTGTCAAAACGGAGTTTCTCCCCAAGAAAATACCTATATGGGCACAACTCTTTTGTGAGTATACGGATATATTTCCGGCAGAACCTCCGTTTGAGCAGAGTTTCCTTTTAGAAATATACACATATAAGCACAATATTCGTGAATATATGGACGTATTTCCGACAGAGTCTCCGCTTGTGCAGAGTTTCCTTTAGGAAATATATACATATAAGCATAGAGTTGTGAACATATGAGTATGTTTTCGGGCAGAACCTCCGCTTGGGCAGAGTGTCCTTGAGAAAACATATACATATGAGCACGAGTTTGTGATTATATGGATATGCTCTCGGGCAGAACCTTTGCTTAGGCAGAGTTTCCCCTAAGAAACATACGCATATAAGCACAAATTTGTGGTTCTATGGATATGTTCTTGGGCGGCATCTCTGCTTGGGCAGAGTCTCCTCTAAAAAACATATACATATGAACACAAATTTATGATTATACGAATATGTTCTTGGGCAGAACCTCCGCTTGGGCAGAGTCTCCTCTAAGAAACATATACATACAAGCATAATATCCACCATCCTGGAGTCTTGCTCGACGGGCGGGGAGAACATATGCATCTAAATACGCATACCCATAGAGTCTTGCTCAATATTGAGGCATTTAGAGCACTAGAACAAAGGTATTTAAATACCGTGTATCCATAGAGTCTTGCTCGATATGGATGGTATTTAAATCCCGAAGGATATCTCCCCCACAGAGTCTTGCTCGATGTGGGGGCAAGGACCGTGCTTTTCCATCGAGCCAGGGAAGGGTCAGTACCTTCACACCAAGCAAGGGGATTGAAGGAACAAGTGGAGAAGAGAATTCGGAAGGAGAAAATGCTTCTTGCAATTTTTCAGGAATTTTGGGCAGCAGGGGGGCTCGGGGAAGAACATTGCACAAGGGCTCCAGGAAGGGACCCTGTGGAGGAGAAAAAGCCCCCATTTATATGGGGGTGTAGCTGCCTTTTTATAGGGGTCGGCCTCCCCTTACAAGCACATGGGTGGGGCCCCCTCTAACCGATGGTGCAACCATCGGTTAGGGGTTAGGGGGAAATCCCCCTTAACCGATGGTGACACATGATGATGTCACCATCGGTTAGCCCCTTAACCGATGGTGACACATGATGATGTCACCATTGGTTAGCCCCTTAACCGATTATGGTACCATCGGTTAGGGGGGAATCCCCCTTAACCGATGGTGACACTTGATGATGTTACCATCGGTTAGGGGAGGACCCTTAACCGATGATGTCACCATCGGTTAGGGAGATGACCCCTCGATGATGTCACCATTGGTCAGGGGGAGGTGGGAATTTCTGGGAATTGGGTATTGACAAAAATTTTCATGTCAACACTCAGCTCGTTAATTAAATAAACGAGCCGGACCGAGCTTTTATCGAGTCGAGTTTCGAACTACTCGTCGAACGTATCGGCTCGTTTACACCCTATAACCGATGGAGGGGTCCATCGGTTGGGGGGTTTCTCCCCTCCAACCGATGGTACCCCCCATCGCTTGGGGGAGTTTACCCCTCCAACCGATGGATAGGACCATCGGTTAGGGGGAAGGGGAACTTGCCTATAAATAGGCCCCCATATCATGGATGGCAAAATCGGCCGACTCCGCTCCGAGTCCAAATAGGCCCCCATATCATGGATGGCAAAATCGGCCGACTCGGAGCGGAATCGGCCCATGCCAACCCGATTTGGGGGGGGGGAACACCCACCCACCCACGGGACTAGGTTTGCAAAGTCCACTGCCCGACTCAGCCCGACTCCGGCCCGACTCGGCCCGACTCAGCCCGACTCTGGCCCGACTCGGGGTCGGGATCGGTTGGGGCCGACCCAGCCACCCGACCCGACTCTACCATCCTTGCCCCATTAGAGGGGTGTTGAGCTGCTGGAGTCCTGCCTCTTTCTTTGGAGTTCTGTCCGACGAAGAATTGGATTTGCAAATCCTTGGAGCTTCCATTGCGAGCTTGTTCTTGTACTTGTTCTTCATATTTGGTCTTATAGACCTTGTGCTGCCGGATTTCTTCCGTGTTGTATCTTCTGCGAAGTATTGTTCTGTCTTGAACTTTGGCTTGTTTGGAGGGCTTGCTGCCAGTTGAATTTATAAGTTCCCTTCCTTAACTTGGGGGGCACTTGGATTCACTTATTACCTAAGTAACCATGGGGTTACCTTAAGCAATAATTTTACTTGGCCTTTAAGGCACCCCTTAAAGGGGACTTTATCCTTATTACTTAAGCAACCAAAATGGGCTACCTAAGTAACTGTTTGGACCACTATAAATGGATCCAGGCACTTCTTCTGGTAGATATCCACCATAACGTTTTAGGGTTCAACAAGGGCCCTTGAGGGGCGATGTTCCTGCGACAGCTATACAGTGGCGGTGTCAAATTCTCCTGCACGCCGTAGAGGATGGAGGAGCCCCACCACTTCCTAGATGCCTACTTCCTCTGCAGGATAACCCTTCAGGCCTCCCACAACATCTTCATGTACAGGGGCGACATGCCCTTCTGCAGCGAGGAGTGCCGACAGGAGCAGATTGAGGTCGACGAGGCCAGGGATAGAGACCAGGGCCCGGCGGCAGAGGTGGCACCAAGGTTCACCGCATTGCCGATTCGGATCAAATCAAGCTTTTCCTAATTCGATTCGATTCAGGCGAATCGAACAGTTTCGGTTTGATTCGCAAGGAATTATTATATATATTTAATATAATATAGATTATATCATTATACATTTTTAAATGAATATATACATATATATGTATATGTATATGCATAATTATATATAAATCATATATGTGTGTATATATAATTATATATGTATTATATATACATAGTATATATATATATATATATATATTACCCACGTGAAACACCTTATTTACCTAAACATCATAGTAAATGTTATTATTTGTAGTTTCATTTACTTAAGATATTATATGTAAATAAGGAAGCACCTCCCATTTGAATCCAATAAAAACATCAAAAAAATTGTCTCTTACCAATAAAAAGTCAACTCTCACATCGAAGAAGAAAATCGCAATTTTGATGATTTCATCAAAATGCCGACTTTTCAATCTATCATAATTTGCTAAAAATTTCATAATTCAAATAAACCACATGGAATACTAAAAAATCAAAATGTGATTATGAGAGATTATATATACATGTGACTTCTGTTATGCATATATAAAGAGAATCAGGTACATGTATGTCATACATACATGAAATCTATATACGTACATATATATATGTATATATATACATACATTTGTATGTCACAATATAATTATATATGTACATATATACATATAACCATATAATATAATAAACATATATTATATATATAAGGTAAATCGAACTGAAGCGGCGTCTCAAGGAATCGAATTCTCCCTAATCCGCCACGATTCACTCAAATCGGACAGATTTGATCCGATTCGGCAAACCATAGGTGGCACCACCATGCTGCCCCCTCTCCCATGAAGCAGACAGCAACACTGGCCATTGGGCAGAGCCATTAGTCTCTGTATTGTGCCACACAATCGCCGGTCCGGGTTCAGCAGTCCAACAAACCATGGCCCCATTGCATCTGGGAAGCAAGAGAGAAGGGGGGGATCACCCCCTCTGACAATAGTGTGTGTGTGAGAACGAAAGGAGAGAGAGGAAGAAGGGAGGGGTGCATATATATATAAAATAAAGGAATTTTATGCAAATCGTGAGGGATATTTTTGTCATTTCACATAAAAACTAACCCTTCGTAACTGTCTGTCGATGTTTTCCTTCTATTCCGTCACGGGACGTGACGGTATGGCCTCTGGGGACATTTTTATTGCATAAGAGGGGTTTATAAAACAATACGATTTTAAGAGGGATTATCACGCAATTAGACTTCTAAGAGGGTTTCTCAAGCAAATATCCCTACAAAAAAGTAAAAAATAGGAAACCATGTTTATATGCTCCTTTTTGCTCCAATCTTTATCCCCTTAGTTTGTAAATGCAGTTAAATGTAAGGCATTAGCATTTTTAGGATTTGTAGATCTCAAATTTCATATGGGTTTGAAAATTGGGACTTTGTCCAATAAGTGAATTGAAGGTCATTTAAGTGTGGCAATCACTAAACTGACCCAATTATACCATGATCTGTGGAGGTGGATGATTAATTTCGAAAAATTGATGAATTTTTTTCCAAATTTGAAACTAAGGTTGTACATGTTTGTCTTTGCCTTCTTATAGAATTATGGCAAGGAGGGATAGGGAATCACACAGGAAGATAGTGGGTGGCGCCATGAAGTTTTGATTAATACTGCAAAAAAAAGAACAAGATTTAACCATCATGGAAAGGAAACGCATGGAGGTGCTTATCACCCAAAATAGCACACTCCATGCATTACTGGGGATGTGGCCAAACGTCATTCATTCCCCCAAGAAAATGTAGACGAGATATGGGCTTATATGTCTAGAAAGGAGGTGTAGAAAAGCATTCGTATTCAGTAATAGCACGAGCTTTATAAAGAGATATGGCCGGCCACCGGTCCACATGTATAGAGGAGAGATAAGGGCCTAATAAGAGAAAGAAAGATTCCCATTGACAATGATAAGGAGGAGGAGGAGAATTTACCAAGATGAAAGAGATATCAGGGAAGGTCTACGTCAGAGTCGGCATACTAGAGAGGAAGAAGAGCTAAGGAGCATGATCATGGTGAAAGACCATCAGGGGTAGCTAGGAGATCCACCTAAATCTTGGGCTGAGGAGAATCACCACAGTTACATGACGTCATTGATCCACTACGATGCCCTATGCATAGATATTTACCCAAGAAGAGATCTGTAAAGTAATCAACCATCAAACAAGCTATGAAAAGGGTAAAAGCCATTAGTTGTAGCAATAAAACATGTAGAAAAGAACATTGTAAAATGGTTTTTGTATGCAGGGATTCTAACACATACAACATCCAACCCTTACTTCTGGACTATGTTGGATTCCATTGAAAGCACCAATACCGAGGGGATATCTATGGAAAATATCTTGACGAGAAAATAAATAATTGAAGGAATTGGTGCACTCTTTTAAGGCTGTGGTAGGCAGGGGGTTGTACCTCATGTGTGATGGTGGACAAGAATAACAAAGAAGTCTATGATAAACTTTCTTGTATATTGTAGTGATGGTATAGTATTAATGAAAGGTGTAAATGTACTAAAACAAAACCGAGAATGCAATTATCTGGTTGATGAATGACATGGTAAAAGAGATTGGAGATAAAATGCAGTTCAAGTTGTCACAGATCCCAAGAAGATGTGGTTGATCCCTAGGAAATTAAGAACCGATAGTTCCAAGAAGAAGAGAAGGGGCTGCACAGCAGCGAGCAGTCAGGCTAGTCCCTATTTTGAACAGGGGGTTGCATCACTATGGCAGTCCGCGGATGATGGAGCAAATGATTGGAGAACACCCGTAACCCTTTTGTAGAATCATATGATATCATTTATTGGATTTCAGAGCAAGAACAGAGTGAAAATTAAAGAAAAGAAGAAGAGAGGAGATGGAGTAACCGCAGCCATGGGAAGACCAACGCGCTGGCATGCGCTCTCCGGCTTAAGGCTAATCATTTCAGAAGTACTCCAGAAGGACAAGAAACGACAGAGATACCGTGGGAACACCAAGAAATGGCAGAAACACTCGAAAAAGTCAAGAAATGACGGAAAGACCCGAAGATTCCAAGGAATGGCCGAAACACACGAGGAAGGCAGGAAATGGCGGAAAGACTTGAGAAAGTCAAGAAATGACAGAAAGACCAAAGAATGCCAAGAAATGACTGGCATGCCCGAAAAAAGTCGAGGAAAGACAGTTGCATCCATAAAGAGTAAATTTGCAATAAAACCCCAAAAAGGGCAAAAATTGCAGAAATCCCCAGGAAGGGTCAAAATTGCACCCCTGAAAGGCTAGAAAACTGCAGAAATACCCATAAAGACTAAGAAGTTGCAAAAATACCCAAAAAGGGTCAAAATTGCACTAAAACCCCTGAAAGGGTAGAAAACTGCAGAAATACCCATAAAAGATAAGAAATTGCAGAAATACCTAGAACGGGTCAGAACTGTAGAAAGACTCATAAAGGGAAGGGAACTTCCAATTAGAAAAGCTGGAAGACCCTTTAAAGGGGCTTGGTGGTTCTTCAAGTAGTGTTTTTGTTATTTATTCAAAATTGGCAAAAGAAACAAATGTTCCTTAATGGGAAATAAATCCCATTTGTTCATCGATGGGAAATAAATCCCATTTGTTCATTATACTGCATTTTTATGAAAAATCCCTTGTGGCACTTTTGTAAAGAAGCCCCTATGAGATCTTTACTACACTCAAGGGCCAATGAAAGAATATGTATTCTGAAAGAAATGAAAAAAGATATATCAATGCTCGACTCTCGACTTCGCGCTAAATGGGATCTCGGCTGCATTATCAAAGGTATTTGGATTCATTTGATGTAAATTAACATCGATTTCGGTCAGTAGGGAAAAGTCCAGTACATGAAATCCCAAATCGCTTGATAAAGTGATCGTGCGGAATAAATATGCCAAAATATAGGCGGCATCATCCAATAAATGGACAATGTAAGTTTCTCGCACCAAAATGAAATGTCTCATGGCAGGCTCGCACAAAAATGGATATTATTATCTTTCAAAAAAAGAAAGAAATTTTAAGTGTTAAACAGCTACTGAGGGTGTCTCCACTATGTCTCCAATCCCAATTATCTCCAATTCTAACATTGTAGGTCTCTAATGGTTTCTCCCCCAATTTGGTCATCTTGGTGCCTCTACTTCAGGTACTACCAGGACATCACTAAGTGCTTTCACCTCCTCTCCATCGGCCTCATGAGTCATTGACTCTAGGGCAATGAACCACATGACCAATATCTCCACTCACTTCTCTTCCTATACCCTGTCTTCTAGTCAAGACAAGGTGACCATTGTTGATGGTACTCGAGCCACAATTGCTGGCAAAAGCATGGTTTGCCGAATCGGGGCGAATCGGCCCGATTCCCCGAATCGGTGCGAATCAGGGGAAACCCGATCCCTAATTCGCCTGATTCCCTTTATATAATATATATATATATGATATTATATCATATATGTAATATATATAATATATCTACAATATATATATATCATATTATATATTATGTATATAATATACCCATGCGAATCGATCCGAATCGGACCGATTCTGGGGGAATTGGGGCGAATCAGGAGCAACCTGATTCGCCTTCCGATTCCGATTCGGCAAACCTTGGGCAAAAGTACCATCCGTCTCAATGATCATCTTGTCCTACCCTCTACTCTTCATGTTACTATATTGCCCATAAAATTGCTTTTGGTAAGGAGTCTTACAAAATCTCTAAATTATTATATAACCTTTTTTCCTACTCACTATGTTTTTCAGGACTTGCGGACACAACGAACGATTGGGAGTGGGAGTGAGACAAGCAGTCTTTACTTGTTCGAGCCTGGTGGAGTTATTGCTTTCCAGTAGTCCAAGTGCGCTCGTCATCCTATCTCAATATGTATCCTATTCTCATCTTTCTCCTACTTATTGTTCTTTTTTATCTACTATTTTCTCTTATCATGTTCCCAGTTCTTATTATGAGACTATGAGAGACCCAAAGTGGGTGCAACATATGCATGAAGAATTGAGTGGTCTTCAAAACATTGAGACTTGGCACTTAGTGGATTTGCCTCCACATCAAAGTATAGTTGGTTCTAAATAGGTAAACACCATAAAGTTCAATGCAAATGGTTCCATTCAGTGATACAAGGCTCAGTTGGTTGCGCGTAGTTTCACCCAGACCTATGGCATTGATTTTTTTGAAATTTTTACTCATGTTGCTCGTTTCAAATTTGTCTGCGCTGCTTTGGCCCTTGTTATCCATTTTTCATGGTCTCTTTATCAATTGGATGAAAAGAATGTTTTTTAGAATGGTGATTCACAAACCTGCAAGCCCCTCTCAGACTTGATGTAAGGGAGAGAGTCAGTAAGCTTAACAAGGCCCTTTATGGTCTTAAACAGCCATCAAGAGCTTGGTTTGAGAGGTTCAAGAAAGCTATGCTGAACTTTGGCTACTCACAAGGAAATTCTGATCATACTCTTTTCATTAAATGGCAAAATAAAAAGGTTGTTGTGTTGCTGGTATATGTTAATGATATGATAATTACTGGTATCACATAGAGGAAATTGCCAATCTAAAGAGGAATCTTGCACAAGAATTTGACATTAAAGATTTGAGTGAACTTAAGTACTTCTTGGTGTTGAAGTTGCTCATTCCAAGAAGGGAATATGTATCAGCCAAAAGAAGTATGCTCCTGATCTCTTGAAGGAAACGGGTTAGTTCGTGTGTAAACTAGTAGACACACCAATTGAATCCAATCATGGGTTGATTGACTCCGAAGGTGAATTGTTATCTGACCTTGAAAAAGGGAAATATCGACAGCTGGTTGAGCGTTTGCTTTATTTAGAACTCACCCGCTATGATTTAACTTATGCAGTCAGTGTTGTGAGTCAATCATGCATGCTCCTAGGGTGCCTCACATGACAGCTGTTGAGAGGAATGACAATCAATCGAATCATGTATTTATATTCAAGCTCCAAAGAGCAATTTAGGCCTCGGGACAAAATTTCGCAAAACTAGTATCATGTCGACCATCTCAGAGCATTGGTCCCAAATTGTGATCTTGTAAACGATTCTGATAACCGAGCGAAAAATTCTGACCATTTTTACTAAAAAGGTGAGGATAAGTCAGAAGGGGTGAATGTATCGCCGATATTCGGCTACATCAAGTCCTATCCTGGCAAGGGTCATCTGCTCTGTAAATCAAAAAAAAAAAATTTGTGGAAAGCTATTCTGACGCAGACTGGGCAAGTCCAAAGAGTGATCAGAGATCTACTATTAGTTATTGCCTTTTTATAGCAGGGAACCTGAATGCTTGGAGGAGCAATAAGTAGACAGTTTGTGCACGATATAGTGCAGAAGCAGAATACTGAACCATGGCTAATTGTATCACAGAGTTGATATGATTAAAATTTTTCTTAGCTGATCTTGGCATGAAGGTGTGTCTCCCTATGAGGTTGTACTGTGACAACAAGGCTGCCATCAGCATTGCCAACAATCATGTGCAACATGATCGCACTAAGCATATCAAGAATGATCGGCATTTCATCAGGGAGAAACTGGACTCAGGAGAAGTTTGCCTACGTTATGTCAAACCCAAAGATCGAGTGGCTGATGTGTTTACCAAAGGACAATCTGCAAATCAGTTTCGTTCCTCTTTAAGCAAACTGAGCATGCTTGATATCTATGCTCAGTTTGAGGGGAAGCATAGTCACAACTCACAATGGTGGTTAGAGGATCAGTTTTGTCCATGTTAGTTAAGTAGTAGGCATGGTTGGGTTTGTTATTTTGCTTTCTTATCAAGGGTATTGTAGTTTGTAATCCTTTGTTTTAATTGTTAACCCTAAACAGTGACATAAAAGGGGTGGCCGTGGTTTTCTCTGGGTAATACAGCTGCCACCCATGGCTTCTCAGACTCTGATCATCCACCTTCTCTTCTTCCTCCTCTTCCCTGTGTGATAATTTTACATCAACCTATAGAGAACATGACATCTCTAATTGCAAAACAAAATAAGTGGATAGAACTTGTAAATATATTCAAGTTCAAACATTTACCATCAAGTTTTTAGGGCCATCGACCATCCATAACCGGCAAACAGCTTCTATTTCAGATATAAATCTAGCAACATAAAGGACAACCAAGTCATCTCCTTATTGTAGATTACCAAGCATTCATTCGAGCAAATCAGTGAATAAACATAAAATATATATACAAATGGACATTGAGAACCACGTACAACATTATGTGTGGGTGCAAAACTTAAGTAGATCTGCTAGCAACACAACCTTTCTGAGGTTTCAGTTGTTTGGCTTTGCGTATTGAGATGGGTGCACAACTTTCAGTTTTTCTAAGCCAATAGCAATCCCATCTTCAAGCCATTTATCCACTATTACTATCTTGGTTGTATTTACTTGCATAAAATTTTATGGAGACATTGAGGTTCCTGTCAAATTTGGACAATCATACAGAAGAAAAGAGCCACGTGCTGTCTTAGGTGAATTATCTTCTCTAAACAAAATTTTGGCTCTCAAAGCATACAGCTTAGAAGAAATCAGGGAGTCAATATCTGCAAATTATATTGCTCATACATCCGCTTCACAGTCTTGCTTTCAAGTAACTAATTATGTATCAAGAACCAATTGCTTGCTACAAGGGATAGTCACCTTGCAGATCTAATGATTGCATAACCACCTTTCAGAAACAGGTTTGCAGTAAACAAGCCTGTGAAGGACTGCACAGAAGTTTCTTCAATTTTATCCATTTTTATTAACCACTCTCTTAACAATGTCTTTATGAAAGCAAAAAATTATACTTTCGCTAAAATAAAACAATGGCCATCTCTAAGAATCTGGCATTTTCAAATGCAAAACTTCCCATGCCCTCAATTTTATGTTCAACCGATTTTCCAGCACAACACATGGAAAGTCAGTTTCAAGCTGACTGCCACATGAACGTTTTGTGGCAACTGCAAACACACTCATATGCCATTTGAATATGGATAGAACTTTGGATGAAGACAATATCCACAATCTGAATCATCATCATCACCATCAGAGCCTTATCCCATTATTTGGGGTCGGATACATGAATTCTTTTCCGCCACAAATTTCTATCAAGTGCTATAGTCGTGTTTAAACTCAAAAGGTTCAAGTCTTTCCTAATAACATCGCATCATCTCATTTTAGGCCTTTCCCTACCTCTTTTACTGGTATCCACTAAGATTCTGTCACATCTTTTAACCGATGCTGAGTTAGGGCGACGATGCACGTGTCCAAACCACCCAAGTCTATTTTCTCTCATTTTTCTATCAATTGGAGCTATCCCCAAATCCTCACGGAAACGCTCATTTCTAATCTTATCTTGCTTAGTCTTACCACACATCCATCTCAACATCCTCATCTCCTCCACACACATTTTGTTAATGTACTCCTTTCGCACTGCCCAACACTCGGTACCATATAATAAAGTAGGTCTCACTGCCATTCTATAAAATTTTCCTTTAAGTTTCACTGGTATACGACGATCGTAGAGGACTCCTGATGCACTTCTCCATTTTTGCTAACCTGCCTTAATCCTGTGTACCACATCGTCATAAATATCCCCATTCTCTTGAATAATAGACCCTAAGTATCGAAAGCTACTACTCTTAGAAATATCTTGTCCATCAATTTGAATCATATCTTCCTGCAACACCCTCTTATTATTATAATTACAATGCATAAACTCTGACTTACTCCTACTGATTTTAAAACATTTAGATTCTAAGACATGCCTCCCAACTTTCTAGCTTAGCATTTAACCCATCAATACTCTCATCAATTAAGACAATATCATCTGCAAATAGCATACACCAAGGGATATCATCATGCAATTGCTTAGTTACCTCGTCTATAACCAAAGCAAAGAGATACGGGCTTAGAGCAAAACCTTGATGCAAGCCTACTGTGACCGAAAATTCATAGTCTCTCCAGTAATAGTTCTCACACTACTAGTGGCACCCTCGTACATATCCTAGATCAAGTCAACATATCCTTGAGAAACTCTCTTCTTTGTTAATGTCCACCAAATCAAATCTCTCGGTACTCGATCATATGTCTTCTCTAAATCAAGAAAAACCATATATAATTCTCATCTCTCTATACTTCTCAATTAACTGCAGTAATAAGAAAATAACTTCTGTAGTAGATCTACTTGGCATAAAACCAAACTGATTTTATGATACAGTAGTCATACATCGTATTTGTTTCTCGATTACTCTTTCTCAAAGTTTCATAGTGTGACTTATAAGTTTAATTCCACGGTAATTATTACAATTTTGAATATCCCCTTTGTTTTTATAGAAAGGAACCACGACATTTTTCTCCATTCTTCTGGCATTCTCCGTTCCTTCAAAATTTTATTAAAAATTTTAGTTAACCACTTAATACCAATGTCTCGTAAGACTTTCCACACTTCAATAGGTAAGCCATCCGGTCCTAAGGCCTTGCCCAATTTCATTTTTCCTAAAGCATCACCCACTTCTAACATCTTAATACGCCTGAAATATTGATATTTATCACATTTTGTTGACTCATTATTCTCTTCTAAAGAGACATCCTTAAAGCAATCTCCATTAAGTAATTTCTAAAAATAGCTACATCATCTCTCTTTAACCTTTAGATCCTTAACTAAAACATTTTGATCTTCATCCTTAATGCAACGAACATGTTCTAGATCTCTACTTTTCTTTTCTCTTCATTTAACAAGTTTAAATATATCTTTTTCACCCTCTCGGGTTCCTAATTTATTATATGACTCTTCAAACGTCTTTGATTTACCTTCACTAACTATTCTTTTAGCCCTCTTTTTAACTGTTTTATACTTCTAAAATTTGGCTATTTTTGTTACTTTGTCAAGCCTTAAAACAATCTCTTTTAGCTCTAATAGTATTTTGAATTTCCTCACTCCACCACCAAGTCTCTCTTTCTACATTCCTTTTGCCTTTAGATTCCCCTAAGAGTTTTTTTGCTACATTCTTTATACAATTTGCAACATTATTCCACATTACATTAACTTCTTGGTCTAAATTCCAAATATTTTCTTTTATTAGATGATTTTTAAATGTTTCCAAATTTTTACTTTTCAAATTCCACCACTTAATCTTAGAGCAATTATTTATGATGGTTTTTCTTTTAAATTTTGGGATAAAGACATCTATTACTAGTAGCCTATGTTGTGGGGCTAAACTCTGTCCAAGGATAACTTTGCAATCTTTACACAAAACTCTATCAGTCTTTCTAATAAGAAAATAATCAATTTGACTCTTATGTGTACCACTCTTATATGTTATTAGGTGTTCGTCTCTCTTCTTAAAGAAGATATTAGCAATTACTAGATCATAGGCCATAACAAAATCAAGAATACTAGTGTCCATGCTATTTCTCTCGCCAAAGCCAAAACCTCCATGAATCCTCTAATATCCTTTATTATTTTTACCCACATGGCCATTAAGATCCCCCCCCCC